>CM035839.1:273801455-274401455 GCA_020510985.1 Pholidichthys leucotaenia | reverse complement strand
TATTTAAGTTAACTGTGGGAAGAATCTGATCGATTTTATCTCTGATGGATGAAATTTTATTATTGAAAAAGTTCATAAAGTCCTGACTAGTAAGCTCTAAGGGAATGCTAGGATTGACAGAGTCCTTACTCTTTGTCAACCTGGCTACAGTGCTGAAAAGGAACCTGGGATTATTCCTGTTCTCTTCTATTAATGCAGAATAATAACTTGTTCTAGCTTTTCTAAGAGATTTGTTATAAATTAAAAGGTGATTTCTCCAAGCTAAATAGATTTCATCTAAATTAGTGGAGCGCCATTTTCTTTCTAATTGATGAGTCTTCTGTTTTAAGCTACAAGTTTCTGTGTTGAACCAAGGAGTTAGAAATCTCTGATTAGACTTTTTCTTTTTTAAGGGGGCCACCAAGTCTAGAGTCTGATGCAGAGAAGCTGTAACACAATCCACCATGTTATCAATTACAGAAGGAGCAAGCTGTCTATAGCTGCTTCAAAATGCATCATAAGTGTTAAATATATCTTATTATACCTAACACAATACTGTTTACCTGTTGAAATATACATTTTATGGGCAAAATAACCCCATAACTACAATATGGCACCTGGTAATCAATTTTTGGCAACTGATCACTTTTTGCCATGACACGGGCATTGCTTTGTCTGTCTGTCTCTTAGCAACATTACTCCAAAATTTATGAATGGATTTTGATGACATTTTTTGGAAAGGTGTGTAATGGCATGGACAACAGATGATTACATTTTTGTTGTGATCCAGCTCACCACCTGAATCCTGGAATTTTTATCTGGATCCAGGAAATTCTAGAAAAAATTGGCATCAGCTTGATTAAATTTTACTTTTGCTGGTACACCAGAATTTCTGTAGCAACGTAAGTTACCTAATATGGTTTCATTCATCTTCTTCCGCTTAATCCTTTTCAGGTCGCGGGAAGGGGGGGGTGCTGGAGCCTATCCCAGCATCTTTGGGCGAAAGGCAGGGTACACCCTGGACAGATCGCCAGTCTATCGCAGGGCCAACACAGAGAGACAGACAACCATTCACTCTCACAGTCATACCTACGGACAATTTAGAATCCCCAGTTTTGATGCCAATTAACCTAACTTGCATGTTTTTGGCATGTGGGAGGAAACCGGAGAAATCCCGGAGTAAACCCACGCAGACACGGGGAGAACATGCAAACTCCACACAGATCACTGTTGGTCGGGGGCTGGGATCGAACCCAGGATCCCCCGTCCAAGGGTGAGTTGCTGTGCTGCCGCAGTGCTAACCACTCCACCACCGCACTGCCCCCTAACATTATTTCAATTAATCTTATAGAAGGAAACTTGAATTAGTATGTTTTATCAGTATCAAATGCAGGAATGTTGCATTTAGAAAACTGCTGCATTTCTAACAATGTCATCTGGGGGAAATGAGCTGCTTGGTGAAGATCTGCGCTCTCCCGAGTGTTTTTCTAGTTGTTTTTGCTGCTGTTTCTCTGTCTGTTAGCCGGATCATGCAAAAACAAATGCATTTGGATGACATTTTCACTAGAGGTGGTCCTTGGCCCAAAGATGAGCTCATTACATGTTGGAGGTGATCCGTGAGTGCATACCTCCACCAAGGCCCTATCTTGCAATGGACAGACGAAGGGATGGAGGGGAGAACAAAGGGGGGGGGGGGGCTTGGGGGAGATATGCACTCTGAGTTCCTCCTAGTTTCTCTTGTGTTTCAGCCCCCATGCTGTTGTTTATATTGTGTTAGTATGAGTTTTGTTAATAAATAAACTTTGCCCGTAAGACCTGTCTGGATCTGAGTCCTTCAATCCACCTTCCTCTGCCGCAAGGCTGAGGATACATGACATGGATAGCTTGAAAAGTAACCTAATTTGTCAAAATCTGCTGGTGCTGGCTAGAAACCCGAACGGAAAACCTCTGGCTGGGAAACCGTTCCACTAAAATAATACATTATTCCTCATGATTTTTGTTCCAAGTAGAATTTTGGAACTTTTTCAAATTAAATGTCAACAGCTGTGGGCATGTGCTGGATTTTCATGTCCCATTGATCTGGTGAAAAAATAAAGATGTAGTCCAAATATGCATATTAAGTGATTTATTTTCATCTTGCACAAGAGGGAGAAAGACATCTAGTCCTGCGCATAAACAGTACTATGGGGAGATCTCAGAATCTCAGAGTGCAGAGCTTAAAACCAACAGATAAGCACGGAATGCAGAGTAAGTGAAGCCTAGGTGTCTGGGAGTTTGACCTTGGGGCCAGAGTCAATGGCATAAAAACATGCTATACTGAGTTTGGGGATACAATATCAGGAACAAAGCATAATGTGCAATAAGGGAGTCTTTGACAGGCACTGATTGCGACTGAGGGTTTATAAGCCAGTGAACAGAATTTCATTGACTGAACAAACATAGACAAGGCAAAAGCAAACCCACGACTCAGACTCAGCAAATAATAAATTTCTACAGGACTGGCTGGGCCTGTTAAGCCTTGGACATAATGATTTTTTTTTTTAAATAGCTTGGCCAGTATGGAAAAAATATGTTTTGATTTATTTATAAATCTGAAAGTAGGTTTTCAGTTACCCACAACTCAATCCCAGACAGAATAAGATAAATCTACGCATGTGTATCCATGTGTTCATATCAAAAGAGCCTGCCATGCAAAATCAAAATCAAAATCCTGAAATATGATAGACAAAAAAAAAAAAAAAAACTATTTTACTGGATTTTGCACTTAAACAAAAGCTTTTAAAAAAAAACTCATTATGCTCCTCCGAACTGGCTGCGCTTGTGTTAATGACCTGCTTCCTCATAAGGTGTGCCTGTGACAGATTTTGAACACAGATTCAGTCACTTCATTTCAGTAATGACCACCCATCCACCAAGAGCAACACAAAATTGTGCCCAGGCACACCTTTTGAATGAATGAATCTTTTTCTATCTGAAATAAATAAATAAAGATTCATTCATTCAAAAGGTGTGCCTGTGCACAATTTTGTGTTGCTTTTGGTGGATGGGTGGTCATTATTAAAATGAAGTGATTGAATCTGTGTTCAAAATTTTGTGTGTTGTTAATAGATTACTTGCAATAATTGGCTACTTCCTTAGGCTCTCTCTCTAAATTGCGCACGGCCGAAGCAAGGCCGAAAATCAGCGATGAATACCCCTGAGCTTTGATCCCTCAGGCAACACTGCCTTAAAAACTCACATCATTCTGTAAAGGATTTTACCATGTGGGCTCAGGAACATACTGGAAAAACATTGTCAGTTTACACAGTTTGTCACCACATCTACAACTGCAAGTTAAAACCTTACCATGCAAAGCAAAAGCCATAACATCAGCAACACCCAGAAATTCTCCTGGACCCTCTGGGCCCAAGCTCATCTGAGATGCACTGATGCAAAGTGGAAAAGTGTGCTGTTGTCTGACGAGTCCAGATTTCAAATTGTTTTGGAAGTCATGGATGATGTGCCCTCCAAATTTGAGAAAAATGACCATCCAGATTATTATTGGTGTTTACTTCAAAAGCCAGCATCTGTGATGGCATGGGTAACTGTAATGTCTGTGAAGGTACCATTAGTGATGAACAGTGCATACAGGTTTTGGAGCAACATCTTCTTTAATCCAAGCAACGTCTTTTTCAAGGACGCCCCTGCTTATTTCAGCAAGACAATGTCAAGCCACATTCTGCATGTGTTACAACCGAATGGCTTCCTAGTCAAACAGTGTGTGTATTAGACTGGCCTTTCTGGAGGCAAGACCTGTCTCCCATTGAAAATGCCATTGTAAATCGATAGCTTTGCTTTAGGCAAAGCATCAAATTCAAAATGAGTTAATATCTGCAAAAAAAAAAAAAGTCCCAAAGTTTATCAGAACAATAAATATCTTGTCTTTGTTGTGTAATGAAATGAATACCGTTTGAAAAGGATTTTTTTTATCATTGCATTTTGTTTTTCTTTACATTTTACACAATGTCCCAACTTCACTTGAATTGGAGTTGTAGAAAAAACAAGCAAACCTTGTAAAAACTAATTCAAGTTGAATAGAAATTGTATGTTATAAATATATATATTTTTTGTATTAACATACAATACAATCTACCCCCTGCACACTTATGCAAATCCTGTTCCTGAAAAGGACCCTTCAAATTAGTTGAAAATGTAATTCACTGAAATTGTTAAAATGTGCCTTAGATTTGTTTTGTGAATTATTTTGAAATATTTTACTCAGGTCAAATACGAAGGTGTCTGTGCATTATAGATTGAATGGATGTGGCATTCTAGCAAACCTCTTGATTTCTGCATCAAGCATAACAAAGCATTTACAAAACCTTCCCTTCATAACATCAGGCTTGCAACTTAGACACCTTGAATCAATGTTGCTAAGAGTTTTGGGCATGTTTCAAAGGGAAAGGCATACTAATGGAATTTTACTTATTTACCACATTTCTTCACATATAGAACAGTTTGGTATATGAGGGGGGCTGAAAAGTTCATAGGCTGAAATGTTCATAGTTCTCAAATTTGACCAAAGGTGTTTTATTTTAAAAACAGTCTCCCCTTCAGTCCACACACTTCTTCCATTGGGGTGCTGGGATCCCTGCAGTTAAAAAATAAACCCTGTCTGGTCAAATTTGACAACTATGAACTCCCCCCACCCCTTGTATAGACAAATTTATATTTGACCTCCACTCTCCGCATCTATAATGCACCCACGCTTTGGACAAGGCTGGTCTGGATGCTGCTGGAGCAGCTGTGGCGCAGGTGTAGTGTGGTTGACCTCTGATCAGAGGGTCAGTGGTTCAAGTCCCCCTTTCTCTGCAGTCTTCATGTCAAAGTGTGCTTGAGCAAGACACTGAATCCCGAGTTGTTCCCAATGGGTCAGGCCAGCCCCTTGCATGGCAGCTCCACTGCCATCAGTGTGTGAATGGTTGGGTAGCAGGATCTGTAAAGTGCTTTGGTCATCCAGGGATGAGAAAAATGACATTTACCATACGTATATGCTTAATTTTTTTGCATCTACTAGGCCAAGCTTTTGACGCATGCACATTACCATTGTCTGCAGTATTAACCCAACCCTATAGTTAGCACAAATGTGCCGAGGCACTAGTTTGTTCACTGGTTGTATAAAAGAGAAAAAACTAGAGCCATGAACATTTTAGCAACAACAACACTGACTGCACAATGGAGAGAAAAGAAAGTCCTATGATTACTACGTTCTCTGCTAATTGTCTTTTCCTTTCTCTGCTCTTGTCAAATTTCTTATTCATTCATTGTCTTCTTCTTCCTCTTCATCTGTGTATGCTGTGTTGGTAGTGTCAGCTCTTGAGTGGGGGTTAGATGTTGCGCATGCATAGTCAATGCACAAAGGCAACGCGGTTAAAAAATTTGGGCTACATGCGCCCAGCTGGGGAAGGGGTCAGCGGAGCCTAGCTGACTGCAGATGATCATGTTCATGCAGACACACAGAGCAGAGAGGAGCATAAAAAATTCTGAATAAGTGATATTAAATTGCTGTGAAACATTTTAAAAGTAACAGATTCAAATTAAATCCAGCTAAAGAGTGGAGTTACTTCACACTCCCCTGTGACTGACCTTATAGTGTCACCACATCACCACTGATGACAAACCGCAGAGGATTCTGGAAGCAAGAGGAAAAGTGTAAGTGAAGACAGCTGTCTGAACTGCGCCACATTTGTATCGCACAGTGCAGGATAGCAGTAGCACACCTCCCTCTAGATTCAGAACTGGTTTGGAATTTAAAAAAAAAAAGGCAATCATGCAATTTACCTAGCAACCTTTATTAGATAGCTGTGGCACACTGTGAGGTAATAACTAGTAGTTACAGCACAAATCTGAATTCCTGGCACATGTATAATCACCAGTGCTGCTGATTACACCCAACAAAGATTTGATCTGACAGTGTCAGTTTACAAGTATTCAGCCGAGAACTCAAATTCAGCTGGCAGCATACTTTAAAACTAAGGTGTAGAAGTTAGACACACGAAATGGCTGAAGACAGCTTTGTCTTTCATTTTTGCTGCTGCGCTCAAAACGACACTGAGTCTTGAGTTAAATGAAACGGGGATATTATGACACTGACAACCAGTTTCAGTTGACTTTTCATTAGGACAAAAGAACTTACATTTTATCTCTGTCTCTTTATGCGTTGTGTAATACAGTTCATATTATAGCTTGAACACTTGCTAAAGTCTGCTTTTGCTGACCAAACAGCAGCCTTTTTTAGCCAGGAACTATAATAGTGGTGAAATCTTTCATCCACACATGGCTCACATATAAATCATGACTTTCATCGCATGCACATTACCGCAGCATTAACAGAACAAGCCTCCGATTCTCCCCGCATTACTCATCAGCAATGTCTGACATTTAATGAAAAGGAAAAATGTAAGAGTACAGCTATACTGTATGCTCTTGGTGGTTATATTTTGTAAGTAATCTGAAAACACTGATCTATTTTAATAGAAACAGAAAATACAAAAGCCCTGTTGCCAAGGAAACACGATTTGCACTTTAGCGAAATGCAATAATGGAGGCATTTATTAAACTCTACTATGGAATTAGATTTGTGCCAAAACTTTTGTTAAAGAAAACTTTTTGACTATCAAACAAAAATAGCAATCTTGCATAAAATATGTCATCTCAAAAGTAAAACTCCTGACAATGGAGTATGGCTGATCAACTTTAGGCCTCCACCATCACTATAGCGCCAAGCATCACCCTTGTTCTTGAAAATCGGTACCACTACACTACTTATAAATAACACACCAGTCAAACAGCAGTGGGCTACAGCGCTTGAGGTCCAGGCGTCTACAAGGAAAGAGAGCTACCTCTTCCACCCCTGGCCTTTTAAACCCCGGCCAGTGTCACCACCACAAGTGTGGTTCGCCAGCCCCCTCTAATACCTGGTAAATCCCAAGCCGCCATATTAGTTCTGATTTACAGATGTCACACCTAACAATGAGGCTGTCACTGAAAATCCACCTAAGGATTGTTGACTTTTTGTTTTGGCTCTGCCAGTTTTGACTGGGTGACCGTAGGTGTGACTGCTAGGCAGAGGGCTAAACTGAAAAACAGGAGGGCCATCATCCTAGCAAGCAAATAGGAGCGAGTGATTTTAAACTTGACCTTCTTGTTGGTTTTTCTTTTGACACCTGAGTGGCAGATGAAAATTATTCTCACAGGTGGAACAATTTCTTTTAGAGATTGAGCTCTAGGCTTTTAGTGTTTTATCACCTTTAGTGGGATTTTGATGTTATTAACTCCAGTTAATGAGCGTGGATGTGCTGTCTATACTATTTTGAAATAGTAAGTTGATGACACTGAATTAAACTTTGCATGGTCTTTTGAGGTTAGCTTTTAAGGAAGTCAGTTAGTTTTGGGTTAACTCTTTCCTTTAGGAGGTCCTGGTGCAGTTAACTGATCGGTGTAGAGAAGTGCGACCGGGTATACCTGAAGATGATAGTTAGCAAACAGTTATCTTTTGGGCGCAGGCTGGATTTTAAGCTTCTTTATTGACTTACTGGGACAGTGTTGTCCCCAATAAGTCCCATGGGGATTTTGTGAGCTTTGATCTGATTGCAGTGGACCCACTTGGAGATGGAGTCCTGGTGACCTTTGCATATCTGGATTTGGTGCATGACCGATGAGAGTTTATCTGTGATCGTGTATGGACCCGTCCACCTGGGGAGGAATTTCCGAGCGAGAGTTTCCTGCCTGTGAGTTAGTCTGTCCTGTTCGACGGATGAAGGAGTAGTAGAAAAATTTGTCTCCCACTTGGAGTTCAACATGGGAGGCTTTCTGGTCGTAGTTTGCTTTGCATCCTTCAGCCAATCAATCCAAATGTTTTTGCGCAAATGCAAAAGTATGTTGGAGATGCTTGGTCAGGTCAGTCATGTATTGGTGGGTAGTGTAGGCTGTGGCAATACTGGCCTCTCCAGGTTGGTAGAACAAATGCAGGGGCAGTCATTTGCCGGCCTGTCGTCGTTTCAAAAGGCGAGACAACCGTAGTTTCATTGGGTGTGGCTCGGATGGCCATGAATGAATGAATGAATGAATGAATAAATGAATCTTTATTTTGGATAGATTAAAAGTAAAGATTAATAGAAAAGAACAGAATAAAATAACAAAGGGGGAAAAATCTAACAAGGTGAAATTAAACAATAACTCATCTGATTATACAGTTAAACATAAGTTATCCAAAATGGGTGATGGCTGAAGCCGCAGCTTATATTGCCCACCCATATTCCATCCAAGAATTCAGAAGAAAAATAAAGCAGGAGCAATTACAATTCAGAACAAAACTAAGACAAAACGTAACAAACCCCCCCCCCCCCAAAAAAAAAAAAACGAAGCAACAGCACAACACAGACTGAATATGATAATTCTTATGTGATTTTACATGTCATCTTGTATATATGCTTGGAGTATTTCATCCTTTAGTTTTTGTGTAAATTGTCCAAGCGTTGTACATGATTTTAATTCAGGTCCAAAAGCAATCCACAATTTGACTCCTTGCACTGAGACACAGTGTTGCTTGGTGGTAGTTCTCACTGAAGGATTTTGAAATATACATGTTCCTCTGAAATGATATTGTTTCTTCCTTATTTGAAACAACTTTTGGATATGTGCAGGCAGTGATAGATTCTTCACTTTAAACATTATTATTGCAGTTTTAAAGTCAACCAGATCTTTCAACTTGAGAGCTTTTAATTTAAGAAAAAGTGGGTTTGTTGGTTCCCTGTAAGCAGCTTAGTTTATTATTCTAATAGCTCTCTTCTGAAGCATAAAGACTGGATATATGTTTGTTTTATATGTATTTCCCCATACTTCAGTACAATATGTCATGTATGGGAGTATTAATGAATGACACAAAGTATATAGTGCGGGTTGATTCAGCAAATATTTCACTCTGTGTAGTATTGCGATTGATTTGGATATTTTACCTTTAACATAATTAATATGTGACTTCCAACACAGTTTATTATCAATTATTACTCCAAGAAATTTAATTTCGGATACCCTTTCAATCTCTACACCATTTATACTGAGTTTAGATCAGGGGTCGGGAACCTATGGCTCGCGAGCCAGATGTGGCTCTTTTGATGGCTGCATCTGGCTCGCAGACAAATCTTTAAACTTTAAAGATTTTGTTTTTATAAGAGCTCCGAGTGTCTGCTGCTCTGTATATAGTTTTAGAATCATCTTCCGTGTTGCGGCCATTACGAGCTCAGATCACACGAGACGGCCCGCTGAATTTAAGCATTTATTTATTTATTTTCTACTCGTTTCAGTTCTGCATTTAATATGAACCCTGAGTTTGAAATAAACGTTTGAATTTAAATTTGAATATCCCGGAAGCCGCTGCACATCCGGGTACTCCAGGCTCAGCCAATATTGATCCAGATCGCATAGTTTTAGAGTCATCGGCCATTACAAGCTCAGATCACACGAGACGGCCCACTGAATTTAAGCATTTATTTATTTATTTTCTACTCGTTTCAGTTCTGCATTTAATATGAACCCTGAGTTTGAAATAAACGTTTGAATTTGAATATCCCAAAAGCCGCTGCACATCCAGGTACTCCAGGCTCAGCCAATATTGAGCACCAGAAGTCGCATTAATGGTAAGAAATACTCATCATTGATTAGCAACAGCATAACAATGTTATTAAAAAGAATTCAGAGACTTATTGTACTTTAAAAGTGTTGACATTACATAAAATGCACACATTTACTTGTATTTTTAGTTTTAAACATATTGTATGGCTCTCACGGAATTACATTTAAAAATATGTGGTGTTCATGGCTCTCTCAGCCAAAAAGGTTCCCGGCCCCTGGTTTAGATACTGAGTTGTTGTGATGATTGTTAAAAATTATAAATTTTGTCGTACTTAAATTGAGCGTTAATTTGTTTGAATCAAACCACAGTTTAAGCTTTCCTAATTCCTTTCCGAGTGCATCCAAAAGTTGTTCCAAATTGCTTCCACTGCATAATAAATTAGTGTCATCTGCAAACAATATTAAATCAATTTTTTCCAAAACTTTACGTACGTCATTTATATACATATCGAATAACAATGGCCCAAAAACTGAACCCTGTGGGACTCCGCAAGTAACCTTCAGTAACTGTGAGTTTTTGCTATCAACACATACTGTACATACTGATATCTGTTCTTTAAGTAACTATATAACCAGGGCAGTGCTACCCCCCCAATACCATAATTTTGTAGTTTCTTGAGTAATAATTTATGATCCACTGTATCAAATGTTTTTTTTAAGATCCAGGAATACCCCAACGAATACTCTTTATTTTCATTGGCAGTTGATATTTTTTTCTATAAATTCCATTAGAGCAAATGGAGTTGTCCTCTTATATCTGAACCCCTATTGCTGCTCATACAACAAATTATTCTTCATTATGAAGTTATCAGTTCTCTCACAGTATATTTTTTCAAGTATCTTGGAAAATTGTGGCAATAGTGAAATAGGTCTATAGTTTGAAAATTCCCCTCCGTCACCCGTCTTGTATATCGGAATTACTTTAGCTATTTTCATTGCACTGGGAAATATACCTGTTTGGAGAGACAGGTTCCAGATATACGTCAGTGGCTTCACTAAGCATTCAATGATAGTTTTGACTAAAAGCATGTCAATACCATCACAATCCATAGATGTTTTAAATGATTTAACAATTTCAATGACCTCTCTCTCGTCTGTGCTCTTTATGAAAATGGAGTCTTTTATAGCAATGTTTTTGCTTGTTGTATCACCTGTGGGTGCTGTAATGGGTATTTCCCGAGCCAAATTAGGACCAATGTTAACAAAAAAAATTATTAAATTCATTTGCAGGTGAGACTGCATTCACAATCGAGTCGTTTTTTTTTTTTTTTTTTTTTTTTTAAAGATTGGTTGGGTAGCTTGTATTTCTGTTTTTATTTCCAAGAATATTGTTAAGTATTGTCCATGTATTTTTAATGTTATCTCTGTTTTTCTCCAGTTCTTTACTATAATAGTCTCTTTTACTATCATCCATCAATCCATCTTCTACCGCTTTTCCGGAAGTCCGGGTCACGGAGGCAGCAGTTCAAGCAGAGAAGCCCAGACTTCCCTCTCCCCAGCCACCTGCTCCAGCTCTTCAGAGAGGATACCGAGGCGTTCCCAGGCCAGCTGGGAGACATAGTCTCTCCACCGAGTCCTGGATCTGCCCCGGGGTCTCCTCCCAGTGGGACGTGCCTGAAAAACCTCAAGTGGGAGGCGTCCAGGAGGCATCCTAATCAGATGCCCATACCACCTCAACTGACTCCTTTCAATGTGGAGGAGCAGCGGTTCTACTCTGAGCCTCTCCCGGATGACTGAGCTCCTCACCCTATCTCTGAGGATGAGTCCAGCAATCTTACGGAGAAAGCTCATTTCAGCCGCTTGTATCCGCGATCTTGTTCTTTCAGTCATTACCCAAAGCTCGTGACCATAGGTGAGAGTAGGAACGTAGATTGACTGGTAAATCGACAGCTTTGCCTTAGAATTAAGCTTCCTCTTCACCACAACAGACCGGTACAACGTCCGCATCACTGCTGATGCTGCTCCGATCCGTCTACCAATCGCTCGTCCATTCTCCCCTCACTCGTGAATAAGACCCCAAGATACTTAAACTCCTCCACTTGGGGCAGGAGCCTGTCCCCAACCCAGAGAGGACAATCCACCTTTTTCCGGCTGAGAACCATGGACCCGGACTTGGAGGTGCTGATTCTCATCCCAGCCGCTTCACACCCAGCAGCAAACCATCCCAGCAAGAGCTGTAGGTCATTGCTGGATGAAGCCAACAGGACAACATCATCTGCAAACAACAGAGATGAGATTCTGTGGTCACCAAGCATGACACCCTCCATTCCCTGGCTGCACTTAGAAATCCTGTCCATAAAAATTATGAACAGGATCAGTGACAAAGGGCAGCCCTGGCGGAGTCCAACTCTCACCGGGAATGACTCCGACCGAGTGTTGGCAATACGAACCAAACTCTCACAACGGTTGTGCAGAGACCGAATAGCTCGTAACAACAAGCCCAATACCCCATACTCCCGAAGCACCCCCCACAAAAAAAAAAACACGAGGGACACGGTCAAATGCCTTCTCCAAGTCCACAAAACACATGTAAACTGGTTGGGCAAACTCCCACGAACCCTCAAGAATTCTCGAGAGGGTAAAGAGCTGGTCCGATGTGCCACAGCCAGGACGAAAACCACATTGCTCCTCCTGAATCCGAGGTTCGACCAACGGCCGGACTCTCCTCTCCAGTACCTTGGCATAGACCTTCCCAGGGAGGCTGAGGAGTGTTATCCCTCTAAAGTTGGAGCACACCCTCTGGTCCCCTTTTTTAAAGAGAAGAACCACCACCCCAGTTTGCCGTGCCAAAGGCACTGCCCTCGACCTCCACGCAATGTTGCAGAGGCATGTCAACCATGACAGCCCAACAACATCCAGGGCCTTGAGGTACTCCGGGCGAATCTTGTCCACCCCTGGGACCCGGCCACCAAGGAGATTTTTAACCACCTTGGTGACCTCAGCTCCTGTGATAGGCGAGTCATCCCCCTCGTCCCCAAACCCTGCTTCCTCTGTGGAAGGCGTATCAGTGGGATTGAGGAGATCCTCGAAGTATTCCTTCCACCGCCCGACGATATCGCCAGTCAAAGGCAACAGTGTCTCATCCGCACCATACACAGTGTGGACAGGGAGCTGCTTTCCCCTCCTGAGCTGCCGGACAGTTTGCCAGAATCTCTTTGAGGCCGACCAAAAGTCTTGTTCCATGACCTCCTCCTCCCATACCCGTGTTTTTGTTTCAGCAACCACCCGAGCTGCACTCCACTTGGCCTCCCGGTACACCTCAGCTGCTTCGGGAGTCCCACAAGCCAACCAAGCTTGATAGGACTCCTTTTCAGCTTAGTGGCCCCCCTCACCACTGGTGTCCACCACTTGGTTCGGGGGTTGCCACCATGAGATGCACCGACCACCTTGCGGCCGCAGCTCTCGGCTGCCGCTTCAACAACAGAGGTGGAGATCATGGCCCATTCAGACTTCATATCTCCAGACTCCCTCGGAATGTGGTTGAAGTTCTTCCGGAGGTGGGGGTTGAAGACCTCCCGGACAGGGGCCTCAGCCAGACGTTCCCAGCACACCCTCACTATACGTTTGGGTCTACCAGGTCTGAATGGCTTCCTCCCCTGCCATCGGATCCAGCTCACCACCAGGTGGTGATCAGTTGACAGCTCTGCACCTCTCTTTACCCGGGTGTCCAAGACATATGGTCGCAGGTCTGATGACACGATAACAAAATTGATCATCGACCTGCGACCTAGGGTGTTTTGGTGCCAGGTGCACATATGGACACCCTTATGCTTGAACATGGTGTTCGTTATGGACAAACTGTGGTTAGCACAGAAGTCCAATAACTGAACACCACTCGGGTTCAGATCGGGCAGGCCGTTCCTCCCAATCACCCCCCCTCCAGGTTTCACTGTCGTTGCCCACGTGCGCATTGAAGTCCCCCAGTAGGACAATGGAGTCTCCAAGAGGAACACCCTCCAGCACCCCAGTCACAGACTCCAAAAAGTGTGGGTACTCTAAAACATCATTTGGTGCATAGGCACAAATGGTGGTCAGGACCCGTTTCCCAACCTGAAGGTGCAGGGAAGCAACCCTTTCATCCACCGGGGAAAACTCCAATATAGAGGCAGCAAGGTGGGAGGACACAAGAATACCCACCCCTGCTTGTCGCCTCTCGCCCGGGGCAACTCCAGAAAAGGCCAAGCTCCAGCCCCTCTCCAGGAGACTGGTTCCGGAACCGGAGTCTCTTTTACTACATCTCATTATATATATTAACTTATTTTTGTATGTTTCTATTTTTGTCTGCTTCTTTTGTCCTTTTCTTTAGAATAGCTTTATATAATTAATTTTTCTTTTTACACGCTTTTTGTAATCATTTGGCTAACCATGGCTTGTCGACAAATTTCTGTTTCAGCTTTTTCTTTTCTAATGGACATTTTTTTTTCATAAAGAGTGGTTACAATGTTCATGAATGTGTCATAGGCTTCATTTACATCTGATACATAGACTTTTGTCCAGTCTTGCTTCAGCAGGTCTCCTTTAAAAGAGCTGATTGCATTTTGTGATTTGTATCTGAAAGATTTTCAAGTTTTTTTTTCTGTATTGGCCCCCATGTGGCCATGGTTAAGTGCAAAGACTGACAAATGGTCACTTATGTCATTTATCAATAATCCACTTTCTGACATAATGCACGGCTCAGGAGACACACACGCAGGCTCAGAATAGGTTTAACAGTTTATTTAACAGCAAGTGTGTGTGTGGATGCGTGTCTGTGGTATGTGGATGTACTGATGGCGGACATCAGCGTCAGGCACGGAGACAGGAAACCGTACAGCCAGACAACCCTGGGGAGAGAGCACAGGGAGAAGGTGACGGGCACCAAACCAGTACAACAGGTAACAAGGGATATGTTGGCTTACTTGGCAGGGCAGGTGGCAGGCGTGCACAAGGGCGAGTCCAGGAGACAGTAACCTGACGATGCACCTGACAGCAGCAACGAGATGGTAATGCAGAGGCGGAGTCCGCCGCCGAGGAAGATCCACCTGTGCACAGGGGAGAAACTGGAACACAAGAGGAGGTATGCTTACGCAGGTAATCTTGCTGGTAGGCGAGGGGGTTCCTCTGAAGCAAGTAGCCGAAGGGAACAGACGGCTTCAGGCCGAGGCCCAGGGCAGAGTGGCTTATATGCCACGCTGCTGACGAGGTGCAGGTGTGCGCTCAGCTGGCGCCGCTAATGAGCGGCGAGTTGTAACAGTACTCCCCCCTCTAGCAGCGCCTCCTGGCGATGGTCTATCGGGGTGCTTCCGGTGAAACTCGGTGATGAGAGAGCGATCCAACACGAACGAGGGGCGAACCCACTGCCTCCATTCAGGACCATAGCCCTCCCAGTCCACCAAATACTGTAGCCCGCGACCCCGGCGTCGGGAGTCCAAGATGGTCGAGACAGTCCAAGCCGGATGGCCATCAATCATCCGAGGCGTGGGCGGTGCAGCAGGAGGAGGGTAGATGGGATCAGACACCACCGGTTTCACCTTGGAGACATGGAAGGTGGGATGGATGCGGAGGGAGGGGGGAGTAGCAACACGCACTGCCACCGGGTTGATAATCTTGGTGACGGGGTATGGACCCATGAAGCGTTTAGCCAACTTCTTCCTCTCACCCTTCAGGTTCACATCTTGCGTGGATACCCAGACCGGTTGGCCCACCTGGTAGACAGGAGCAGGTCTTCTACGCTGATCCGCCGTGGCCTTATTGTGCTCTGCCGTACGTAAAAGCGCATTGCGAGCGGCTGTCCAGATGGAATGACACCGCCTGAGGTAAGCCTGAACCGTGGGGACTGCCGACTCATTCTCCAGCGAGGGGAACAGAGGGGGGTCGTAACCCAGGGACACCTTGAAGGGGGACATCCCTGTGGCTGAGGAGCGAGCGGTGTTGTGGGTGTACTCCACCCAGGCAAGGTGTTTGCTCCATGACGCAGGCTTCGAGGTGGTGACGCAGCGGAGAGCAGCCTCCAGCTCCTGGTTGGTCCGTTCACACTGCCCGTTAGATTGGGGGTGATGGTCGGAGGAGAGGCTTACCTGGGCTCCTAATGTCCTGCAAAAACTCCGCCAGACGTCCGAGGTGAATTGGGGACCCCGGTCGGAGACTACGTCAGCTGGTATCCCATGCAGCCTGACCACGTGTTGGATGAGAAGATCTGCCGTCTCCAAGGCAGAGGGTAGCCCCCGTAATGGCACAAAATGGGCAGCCTTGGAGAAACGGTCGACAATGGTCAGGATAGTGTCGAAGTTGTTAGAGACGGGGAGACCGGTGACGAAGTCCAATACGATGTGTGACCAGGGCCTACCAGGAACGGGCAGGGACTGGAGCAATCCCGCAGGGGGAGAGTTGCCGGTTTTACTGGTGGCACAGATGGGGCAGGCCCGGGCATAGTGGGCAGCGTCCTTGCGCAGTCCCGGCCACCAGAAGGAGCGTTGGAGCAGGTCAATCATTCTGGAGGTCCCAGGATGGCAGGCTAGCTTAGACGTGTGAAGCCAATGGATGACCTCCCCCCGAACGGAAGATGGAACGAAGAGCCTCCCCTCCGGTCCGCCGTCCGGGTCCGGCTCCGATTCCTGTGCCTTCCGGACCTTGTCCTCGATCTCCCAGGTAACGGCCCCCACGATGCACGACCTGGGCAGGATGGTGTGAACAGCGCCCCCCGAGTCTTCAGGGGCGAATTGCCTGGAGAGGGCGTCAGGGAGTCCGTTCTTGGAGCCCGGCCTGAATGTGATGGTGAAACGGAATCTAGCAAAAAACAGGGACCAACGGGCCTGGCGGGCGTTCAGACGCTTGGCAGTTCTTAAATATTCCAGGTTTTTGTGATCCGTTAACACCACGAAGGGCAGGACGGCCCCCTCCAGCCAGTGACGCCACTCTTGGAGCGCGAGCTTGATGGCAAGAAGCTCCCTGTCCCCCACGTCGTAGTTGCGTTCCGCCGGGGACAAGCGCCAGGAGAAGAAGGCGCAAGGCCGTTTGACCCCATCAGCAGGTGACCGCTGAGACAGCACTGCCCCCACCCCCATATCCGAGGCGTCGACCTCCACGATGCACTGCAAAGAGGGATCGACCTGGCTGAGGACCCTGGAGGATGAAAACTCCGCCTTCAGCGCCTGGAAGGCCGCTGCGGTCTCTTCAGTCCACTGGAACCGGGTTTTAGGGGAGGTGAGACGGGTCAGAGGGCCGACGATGGCTCCAAAGTTGGGCACAAAGCGGCGGTAGAAGTTGGCAAAGCCGATGAATTGTTGCACCTGCTTTCTAGATGTGGGAGTCGGCCAATCCACCACCGCTTTAATTTTAGCTGGGTCTGTGAGCACCTGGTCATGGGAGATGACAAACCCGAGAAATGACGTCTTCTTGGCATAGAACTCGCACTTCTCCGCCTTCACATACAACCGATTCTCCAGTAACCTCTGAAGGACCCATCTCACATGCACCTGGTGCTCATCCCTGGACTTGGAGAAGATGAGAATATCATCCAGGTAAACGAACACAAACAGGCCGATGAAGTCCCGGAGAACGTCATTTATCAGGCACTGAAAGACGGCTGGAGCGTTGGTTAACCCGAACGGCATGACCAGGTATTCAAAGTGGCCATTCGGGGTACAGAAGGCTGTTTTCCATTCATCTCCCTCCCGGATCCGGACGAGGTGGTACGCGCTGCGGAGATCCAGCTTAGTAAACCAGGTCGCCCCCTGGAGGGAGTGAAAGGCAGTGTCCATCAGGGGCAGGGTGTAACGGTCCTTCTCCGTGATGTCATTGAGGGCACGGAAGTCGATGCATGGACGAAGAGAGCCATCCTTCTTGCCCACGAAGAAGAACCCTGCACCTAATGGAGATGATGATGGGCGAATAATACCTGCACTGAGAGATTCCTTAAGGTAGGCGTTCATGGCCTCCTTCTCCGGAGCTGACAGGCTGTAGAGACGTCCCGAGGGAAGAGGCGCCCCCTGGCGGAGATTTATGGTGCAGTTGTAAGGCCTGTGTGGAGGAAGAGACATCGCCTTGGACTTACTGAAGACTGCACCCAGGTCGTGAAACTCCGCGGGCACCAAGGAGAGGTCCGGGGGCGCGGCATCCTTGACCACGGGAGGAGAGGATGGAGAACAGGCAGCGGATTGGAGGCAGGTGCTCATACAAAAGGTACTCCAGGCTGTCACCCTTCCAGTCTTCCAATCCAGGACGGGGTTATGGAGACGGAGCCATGGATAACCCAAGATCACTGGAGACACAGAGGATGGCAAGATGTAAAAGGAGATCTCCTCCCGGTGATTCCCAGAGACGATGACAGAGACGGGGTTTGTCCGGTGGGTCACTTTCCCCAGAGATGCACGGGAGAGATTGATGAGGGTGAGAGGAGTTTTAAGGGGCTGGCAACGGATGCCCAATCGGGTTGCCAGGCTTTGTGAAATAAAGCTGCCTTCTGCGCCTGAGTCCACCAGTGCATGAGTGAGATGCCCTGTGATGTTGAGGCAGAAACGGATGGGCAGCGACAAATGAGTGAGGGGAGTTGACCGGTTAGCGTCCGCGAGGCCCCCTACAGTGATTCGCAGACCTCCCCGTTTGGGCTTCTCCGGGCAACGCTCCACAGTGTGCTGGTTGTCTCCGCAATACATGCAGAGACCCAACTCACGGCGGCGTTGTTTCTCCTCAAGGGGGAGCTTTGCCCGGCCCGTCACCATAGGTTCCGACTCCTCGGAAACCTCCGATGGCGGTAACGCCAGGGGGCGAGCTTGGGACGGGCGTGACGAGGCACCCCACAAGCGAGAAGGCAACTTCCGCTCCGACGCGCGCTCGCGCAGCCGGTTATCCAAGCTGATGGTGAGAGAGATTAGCTCCGCAAATGTTTCAGGGAGATCCCGACCAGCCAGTTCATCCCTCAGACCAGAGTTTAAACTGCGGAGGAAGATGCCACAGAGGGCGCGTTCCTCCCAGCCAACCTCCTCCGCTGTAACCCGGAAGTCAATGGCGTAATCGGCGGCCGATCGGCCTCCCTGCTGAAGGCTGAGGAGGCGATTGACCTGGACACTCTCAAAACGAGAGAGATCAAAGACTTCCAGGAATAGATTAATGAACTGGCCATAGGTGAGGGTGGCGTAGCTGGGCTTCGCCATTACAGCATAAGCCCAGGTGAGCGCACGACCCTCCAGGAGATTTCCTATATAGCCAATTCGGCTGTGGTCTGAAGGAAAATCTCCGGGGACACGCAGGAACACCGACTCACACTGCATAATGAACCCCCGCGCTCCACCAAGCTTACCGCTAAAGCGGGCGGGTGTCGGGATAGGAGTGAGTTGGGCTGGGCCACCCGGAGCAGGCTGGACGGCCGCTGAAGCAGCTGGAGCTGCGCCTCCCTGACGAGCCAGAGGGAACGGCTGACGGGGGTCCAGGCGGTCTAACCGGTCAGTGATCTTAATTAATTGATTCAACATCACCTGTTGTTGATAAATTATCAAATCTACCTGAGCCTCTAAGATGGTAAGACGGCGCGTGAGCCCGCTGTCCGCCGAGCCGCTCTGCTGAAGCCGTACTGACATAATGCACGGCTCAGTAGACACACACGCAGGCTCAGAATAGGTTTAACAGTTTATTTAACAGCAAGTGTGTGTGTGGATGCGTGTCTGTGGTATGTGGATGTACTTATGGCAGACGTCAGCGTCAGGCACGGAGACAGGAAACCATACAGCCAGACAACCCTGGGGAGAGAGCACAGGGAGAAGGTGACGGGCACCAAACCAGTACAACAGGTAACAAGGGATATGTTGGCTTACTTGGCAGGGCAGGTGGCAGGCGTGCACAAAGGCGAGTCCAGGAGACAGTAACCTGACGATGCACCTGACAGCAGCAACGAGATGGTAATGCAGAGGCGGAGTCCGCTGCCGAGGAAGATCCACCTGTGCACAGGGGAGAAACTGGAACACAAGAGGAGGTATGCTTACGCGGGTAATCTTGCTGGTAGGCGAGGGGGTTCCTCTGAAGCAAGTAGCCGAAGGGAACAGACGGCTTCAGGCCAAGGCCCAGGGCAGAGTGGCTTATATGCCATGCTGCCGACGAGGTGCAGGTGTGCGCTCAGCTGGCGCCGCTAATGAGCGGCGAGTTGTAACACTTTCTATTTTCTTATCAATAATATTAACTAGATTAGACTATTAGACTCATACTGTACATAGAATTCATGAACTCAGTAATTACATTTTGTTGATATGGATTTAGTAAATCAATATTGAAATCTCCACAAATTACTACCATTTTCTTACTTGTAATATTATTGTACAGCTCGACTAACTTTTCTCTGAATGTCTCAACACAAGTTCCCGGCATTCTATATATACAATTTATAATTAGATTTTTTTTTTTATCTTGGTCAATCTCAACAGTAACACATTCTAGAATCCCTGGTAGTGCAAAGGACATTCCATTTACAAGCTTACACCTATACAGGTCATCAATATACAGTGCACCACCACCACCCTTTTTTTGAGATCTATTAATATAAAACACCTGATATCCCTCTATTGTCATCAGAGAAGCCTGCTCTTCATTGAGCCAAGTTTCAGAGACTGCAATAGCTGTAAATTTTCTATCTAGCTGTTTTAAATAGTCCTGCATCTGTGGAAAGTTTTTGTTAAGACTTCTGCTGTTGAAGTGTATTATCAATAGTTTACCATCTAATTGCGATTGACTTTTGAATTACTTTTCAGTATAATATTCACAGTGATTATGAATATTTTTAAAGAAGTAGTTATCAGGATCAATGTCATCCTCCATCTCTTGTGGTTTATGTTCAGCATAATGACATATTTTCACAGTCTGAATTTCCTCACTCTGTCAGATGACTTCCTCCAACTGGGGATGATTGATGTCTACTAAAGTCAGTCATAAGTTTTTTTTGTTTTTTGTTTTTTTTTAAAGTAGACATTTGTCCTCACTGTGATTTACTTCCTTACATATATTTTTCCAGCTCCTCCACATTTCTTATTACCACCACTTTGGACTCTTCTGGTGTTCCATTCAGTTTTATAAAGACTTTGCAGTTGAAAGTCCACGTTGATTAGATTTTCTTCTGTTTTCGCAACAAACGCACCTTTTTGGCGATGTCTCCATTTCTCTTGGTCAGATGCTCATTCAGATAAACTTCTCTCCCCTTCAGCTTCCTTCCCTGTTTCAGCAGATCCATTTTATTCTTTCTGTTTGTAAGACGGATGATTATTGCCAATTTTTCATTCTTCCTTCTTTTAGGAAGAGGATGACAAGCCTCTATGTTGTCTATCTCTATGCCTTTAGAATGGAGAAAGGTTGTCACCTGTTCTTCTATCGATCTGGCTCCCAGTTCACGAAGGTCTGTATCATCCATTCTTGCCACAGCCTGGGCATAGGATCTGGGCTGTGTTTCTAATCCTAAAACAATAATGTCATTCATTCAAGTGTACTGTTCCAGGTTGTCCACCCTGTTTTCCAGAAAAGCAATCTTTTTGTCTTTCTCCTCATTTTTCAGCCTCAAGGCTTTGACCTGTTGCACCAAATCAGTTATCTGTTTTTTGTTGTTTTCTCACCAGTTACCTCTTCTGAGAGAAAGTCAGGTGTTTTTTTTTAATTCCTCAACCTCATCATATGTTACATTCCTTTTGGGTGGCATTGTGTTGTTATTGGTGCCAATTGATTCAAATAGATTCTGGTTAATATGGATCATTCTAACTCATTAGCTTGTCTGCTGTTGCCACCATTTGAACCAAATGCCCATCATATCTGCACACTACCTTTGTGGAGTTAAATGGTCTTGCTGTGGACCATTATCTGCAATCCGATGCTCACCCTTCTCCAAACGTTACCTTGACACACTCAGAGCAACAGTAGCATTTGGACTCCAGGTAGGCTACTCCAGGTAGGCTAGGTTAAGAAGTAGCAGGTTAACTCGGGGTACGCTCAGTTAGACACACTCAGAGCAGCAGAAGTTTAACTCCAGGGAGGCTAAGCTAGCCACACCCAGAAGAGCAGCAGGTTGACTCCAGACAGACAAAGCTAGCCACACTCAGAGCAGTAGCAGATTGAGTCCAGGGAGGCTAAGCCAGCCACATTCAAAATAGCAGCAGGTTGACTTCAGGAAGACTAAGCTAGCCACGCCCAGAAGAGCAGCAGGTTGAGTCCAGGGAGGCTAAGCTAGCCACACTCAGAAGAGCAGCAGGTTGACTCCAGACAGGCAAAGCTAGCCAAACTCAGAGCAGCAGCAGATTGAGTCCAGGGAGGCTAAGCCAGCCACATTCAAAATAGCAGCAGGTTGACTTCAGGAAGACTAAGCTAGCCACACCCAGAAGAGCAGCAGTTGAGTCCAGGGAGGCTAAGCTAGCCTCACTCAGAAGAGCAGCAGGTTGACTCTAGGCAGGCTAAGCTAGCCACACTCAGAAGAGCAGCAGGTTGACTCCAGGGAGGCGAAGCCAGCCACACTCAGAATAGCAGCAGGTTGACTCCAGGGAGGCTAAGCTCTTTCTTCAATTTAGTTTCCATAAGTCATTAGGGCCTCATCCAAAGTCACACAGGAGCTGAAGCTTTGGCCACAACAACCAGAGCAGCTAGCTGCTAATTGCTCCAGGGGTCAGTCTGACAGTCCGCTCCTTCTGTACTGCATGTTGAAATGTGAAGCTGTAAAAACTGTGTGCTTCCATAGACAATTAATTTAATAACCCAGCCAACCCCTTGGCCATCAAGACCAATCTTTTTGGTGTGGTGAAACATACTTCTTCAGAATGTTGATCACAGTTTGGTTGGCTCTTTCAACCTGTCCAGAGGATTGGTGGTGGGGGCTAATATGGAAGTTAGCTTTAACTCCCAATGTTTTCCACAGCTGTTGCATGACTTCAGCTGTGAAATGGGTGCCACAGTCAGAGTTGGTGGTGGGGGCTAATATGGAAGTTAGCTTTAACTCCCAATGTTTTCCACAGCTGTTGCATGACTTCAGCTGTGAAATGGGTGCCACAGTCAGAGTTGATTTGGCTTGGCAGACCAAATCTCGAGAACACATGGTTCATCAACAAGTAGGCCATGGTTTCTGCCCTGTCATTAGGAGAAGGCAAACACTCAACCCATTTTGTGAAGGCACATGTGACTGTGAGGAAGTTTTTGTTACCACTGGCTGACTGTGGAAGGGGACCTGCCAAGTCGATTTGGAGGTCAGACCATGGGAATGAGATGCCTCTTTTCTGTAGGCGTGGTTGGTGAATTGGGTTGGTTGGTTGAAACTGGCAGCAGACAAGACATCCCTTGATTTAGTCTGCTACATTCTTTCGCATGTATGGCCAATATGCTACTTGTTTGAGAGCCTTGTGAATCACTTTGACGCCTTTGTGTCCTGCAGCTGGGAGATCGTTGGCATGAACAATTCTCACCCCCCTCTGGTTGCGAGGGACCACAAGCGCAGGCACAGGGAGTTCATCGGTAACATGAACCAGATTGTCATTACGCAGTTGCAGGGAAGATTGCGTGGCAAAAAGCGTCTTCAATCCCACATTGTCAGTGAGATCTGAGTTGGATGGTGCATGGAGTACAGGATCCAAGAGATATTGTGTCATTTTATGGATTGCAGGGTCAAGGGCCTGAAGAGAGATAAGGTCAGCGTCAGAGAAAGCAGGGTCAACCGCCAGAGGACCTGTGGGTTGTGTCGGGTCATGGGCCTTGTTTGCCTGGGCCCTGGTGACCGCACAGACTGTAAGGGTGGGTGGGTTGGACTCTGCAGTCAGCACCAGAGTAGGATCAAAGGACCAGGGGGTTCCTTGTATGGCTCCTTGTTTTGCAAGTGAGTCCACAAGGTCATTCCATTCTTTGTCCTGACCTGGTGTACGCGAGTGGTATCTGACCTTTTTCCAGTACACCTGGAGGTTGTTGGAGGTGACCAGGTGATCACATGCTCTGAAAAGGTATTGATGTTTAACCGGTTTGTGGTTGAAGGTTACAAAACCTTTGGCCTTCCAGAGTGCCAG
Organism: Pholidichthys leucotaenia; assembly: GCA_020510985.1. NCBI lineage: Eukaryota > Metazoa > Chordata > Actinopteri > Cichliformes > Pholidichthyidae > Pholidichthys > Pholidichthys leucotaenia. The sequence goes on along the minus strand of CM035839.1, from coordinate 274,377,819 downwards.
ATGACACATGAAACTGAGGCCTGCATAGTTAGAGTCAGTACAGATGACCAATATGCGAATGCCATGGTCTACAGCAAGTTGCAGTGTAATGAGCACACCTGCAATTTCTGCATATTGTGATGATTGGGACTCCAGTTGAAAGTTGTGGGGTTCACAAGGCTGATTGTTTAACCATGCCACCACCACTCCGGTACGAATGTGAGTTCCGTGGTGGAAAGAACAACCATCGACATAAGCAGTGACCATATCTTGAAAGATGTTCTGGTCGAAGTAGTGATGGATAGGGTCACCACTGACTGTAGGTGGCTCTGCACAAATGGATGGTCCTGGAGCATCTTCAGAGAACCGTTGGCAGGCTGCCAAGTCCGTGCCGAAAGGGCTCCTTAATTTCTGTACGAAGCGGACCTCAACATCAAAGCTTTGTAGAGACATCTACCAGGAAGCTACTCTGGCATTCGTCACAACACCTTCTCTGATGTGTTGACTATTCAGAAAAACCACTGGCTGGTGGTGAGTCTCCACCATGAGACTGGTATAATCTGGTATAATCCAGCACTTAAGCAGTTGGCAGAGAACCCCACTTGTAGGAAGGATGGCTGGTCACTGTAGGGATAGTCCAGGAAGGGTGTTGTGCATAACTTTTGCTTTAAAGCTGGCATAGCCTGTTCTTGAGCCTCAGACCAGATGAAAGGGGTGTCCTTTTGTAGGAGGTCTGTCAGGAGTTTTGCCAAGTCTGCATAATCCTCAATTAACTGGCATGAGTAGTTGCATACCCCTAGAAAGCTCTGGAGTTCTGAGATGGTAGTACGGGTCTTGATGTTTAAAATGCCTTGGATTTGCAACATTTGTGGTAGGACCCTGTTGGGTCCCACCAAAAGACCAACATAGTTGACCTTGGTTTTGCACAATTGGCACTTGGAAAGAGAAATTTTGGCTCCTGCTTGTGTGAGCTGGCCAAGGACATGGTCGATTTCAGTCAGGTGGGTGTCCAGAGTTGGACTCCATATGAGAATGTCATCGACATAGATGACATTGCCTCTGTCTCTGGTGTCTTGACATGCCTTATTCAAGAAGATGTTGAACTCTGTAGGAGAATTTCCATACCAGAAAGGACATCGGGTGAATGTGTATTGATGATTCACAAACGTGAAGGCCAGTTTGTGATGGTCTTCAGCTTGAACAGCAAAAGTCCAGAAACCAGAAGCAATGTCCAGCATCAAGAAGTATTTGGTGTCTTTGACTCTAGGAAGTTCTTGCTCCAGTTGAGTCATAGGCCACCTAGAAAGAGGAACTTGAGTGTTTAGTTTCCTGTAGTCAGTGATGAGCCGACACTTATCATTGGGCTTCAGGACCGGCCACAAGGGCGCGGAGTAGGTACAGGCATAGCCTGATTATGCCATGGTCAAGTAGGTCATCGATTATTTCCTGTACTGGGCCATAAGAGGCCAAGGGAATCTTGTACTGTCTGACGTCAGTGGGAGGAGCATCAGGTGGTGTAGGAATGCATACAGAGCGGATTATGTGTTTTACTTCCAAAGAATCTTGGGAGAATGATGGCTTGTACTTAAGAACAACCTGACAAAGTTTTTGGCGCTCTTCGTCAAAGGTTAGAGCATCAGTGTCAGCTACCACCTGAGCAATCCCTTCGGCGATGGTGGTGACCGGTTTTGGTGGAGCATCGCTGGGATTGTAAGGAGTTTGGTGATTGGACGCTGATGGGAGGAGTTCAATAGCTTTGACAAGCATTTGGTCATCATTGGTCAAGTCAATCTGTCCCACTGACGCTTTGTCAGGGGTTTACATTGACGCAAGGGTGATGGCTTTAGAAGGCGTACTGTATATGACTGCAGGATCAAGAGTCGGCCCAAAAAGAAGCAGGGAGGCTGCCTAACACTGGAACGGTCAGTTCAAAATCGTGGAAATCAGTAGTGATGAGCCAGCAAAGGGGGGTGGCCTTGGGCAGGATGATAGTCTCAACCTTGGGATTGTTTACCGGCAACGTGGTGGTTTAAGATCCTAGGCTTAGAAGGGGCATGGCCTCCAGAGTTAAGCCCAGATTGCCAAACAAAGCAGCCAGTTGGAAAAATGCTTGAGGATGCATGAGTTTTTGTACGGTCTGAATGCGAAGTTGGAACGGGAAGCGTGTGATATTAGCAGGTATGACACAGTGTTGAGTGTTCAGTACCTGGCAGGCTTCAGGGATGGTCTGGCCTGACTTTGGGGTGTCTATATCTGGTTTAGAGTAAGCATCTCGGACTGGGGTGAGAGAGCATAAAGTATTGTTTATGGTATTAACCTGAGCGCCAAGTCTCACAGGAAGGTTGCTGCAAAAGGAGACTGCATGTGGCAGGTCGGGAATGACCAATAAAGGGTGAGTCAGCAGTCTGTGGTTCCACTGAAGGTGGAGGGTGCAGATGCCTGTGGCGACCAGTGTTTTGTTTGATTTGGCCCCAGCAGGGAAACGGAAAGACTTGTTAGTAACCATGAGTTCAGGGTATTTCTCATGCAGAGAATCAAAAAGTTTCTGGCTGATGGCAGATTTATCAGCTCAGAGAGCAAGTACCACGTCTTCTGTGTGGGAGCTTTGGACAACCAGGCCTTTGACCACTTGGGGGCAGCACTCGTCATCGGCCGTCCCACTCTCTAGGGTACAAAGGAATGAACTATGTTCTGTCATGACTGTAATTAATAATCAGCCCAAATGCGCGATGCAGCAACAAGAAGGGACAATCAAACAATAATACACATTTGAGAGTCTTTATTAAATAGCAAATCTTCGCACAGCTACAGAAAGAGTCACTCGCCAGAGGAAGGAGCCTTTGGAGAGAAGACAAGAGCCGTGTGAGGAGGAATGGAGTAAGGGAAAATGGGCTAGCCAAATTGCAACTTACAGGAGCTCTGAGGGAGAACTGGCAGGACTCCAGTGGGGAATAGACAAACCAGCAGGGTGAGGGGAATGGAGCTGGTAGTACCTGACCGGCTGGAGATTTGCTGTAGATTAGTCGATATGTGGCAGGAGAGCGCACGCAGTCCCGGTGACACACCCGCACGATGGCAGCAACCTTAAGAGGGTAAAAAGCACACAGGTTAATAACTTTTTTTTTACCAGTGTGAATCAAATACTTGCTGTCTTGGTTGGCACTATACCCAGATCAGCAAGCGTTGAATCACAGAAGGATGCCTCCTTACGAACGCTGGCTCATGAGAGGGTGCGGGTGTGTGTGTGTGTGAGTTGATATTGGACACATAGACTGGATGGATCAAGGTCATGGATCCAAGGGAGATCTTTACCAATGCCATGTGTGACAGAGTTGTGTTGGTTGGTGCATAAGGTTGAAAAGCTAAGGAACAAGGTCATAGTTTTAAGTTTTCGGAAGCACGGTTAGCAGCGACACATAGGTGGTCAAAAAGGTCCTGCGACATTAGAGTGAGGTCCACCGTGGCATCCAGTAGTGATTCATGCATCATAACGTCTTCCAAGGTCAATGAAAGAAAATTCATGTGCCAGCCCCCTCTCGGTAAAATCACACCGAAATTGTTGGACCGGCGGCTCAACGCGGATTAAGGAGCCGTCTGTTTCAGGCAAGTGAAATTTTTCAGCTAGCTGGACTACCAGAATGGCACTGGATGGCGTTGGGTTCTCAGGCCCTTCTAGCCTCAGGTGGAGGATGCTCTATTGTGTTCCCTGTATCTCCCACTGATGCAGTAAATGGTTTCTCATGGTCAGGTTTTGGCAGCCCTGAAGGATCATTTTGGGTTGTCGCGATAGTTATGGTTAGGATGTCTGGTTTCTTGTCCTCCAACTTGTTCTTCACTTCGTCTAGTAGATGTTTGAGAGCTTCCATGTCTTCTTGACTGAAAGTGGGTTTTTCTTTCTTCTCCCAGTTTCTTGAGCCAAACTTATCAGAGGGATGCCTTGTTTCCCTTCCTGAGTTTCTATGGCGGTACAAGGGAGGTGACCATTTACTGCGGTTATGCAAGTCTCGAAATCGATATCTGTCATCCTGAGTATCCGTACCATATTCTCATGACCTAGTGGGTTTGGACTCCGATGGTAGTCAGGCTTTGGTGATGTTGCTTTTGAGCTGGGTGTAGAAGATTTGGACAGGTTCTGACCAAAATTAGCTTGGCTAGAGAATTGTCGTGGTTTTACATGTGACCGTGGAGCAGGAACAGGGGCTGGCCTCGGAGCGCCCTCTAGATCAAGAGTGTCAGATGTGATGTTGACAGCAAGCACCGTAGTAGGCTTGGCGGGCTTCTGGTTACCTTGTCGTTGTTTATGGAATGCATAATGTGTAAATCCTCTCAGCTGGTTTATTGAGTTTGATCTTGGGTTAGCCATGACTCCAAAGTGGTGGCAGACCGTGGGATGAAGATTCTGAATGAAGAGATAATTAAAATTGTGGTCTTCTTCCATCCCTGGCATGTTTTGAGATCAAAATATGCGTGAAGGAGTTGCTGGTAGTAGGCATGTGGGGCTCTGAGCAACCTTGTTTCACAGCTAGGCCTGTCACTAGCCCTGACTGCAGGCAGTCATCAGAGAATTCCTTTTCAATGGTTTTGTAGAGTCTCTGGCGATTTATCTTGATATCCAATGGCTGTCGGTCTATAAATTTTGACACTAACCTGTTTGATGTTAGTTTGATCAAATAAATTTGATTATTGACCATAGTGTGAGGGTATTAACGTAAGTAGTAGTCAATGTCTTGTAAATGAGTCCTGGTATCAGGTGACCTACTGCTCGAGTGGTCAAATTTGGTGATGTGGCGAGCTGTGGCACATATGTGGATTTCATATGCTTCACATATATATTACTGTATGCTTATTGTATGCTTCACGTCTCAGAGGAACAAAAGGACTGAACCTCCTAAGGGTAACAGGAGGATGTGAGATCTGGCCTTTGGTATGCAAAGAGATGGCCTTGAGGGATTTCCTGACCACCAGTGACTTTAGGTGGAGGTGAGAAGACCTGGAGGGGGATGCATTGTGAATTGGGATTAAAAGACAATGTGACTGTGTGCTTTGATGTCCTGGGGTATAAAAGGGACAGATGTTGGGGGATTCACTAGCTCTTCTTTGATGTCCTGAAGGCCTTCTTCTGCTTGTCATAGGAGCAGTTGACATTTCTTGTAGACAGATTCTGTGTTGTCTAGTTGACTTTCAACTTTTCTGAGTTTGTTCTCGGTGTCCTGAAGGGCGGTTCCTAATTCCTTGTTTTCTCGCCAAAACAAAGTATTGTTGTCCTCCAGTTGTTGCTTCTCTTGCTTTACCTGGTTCAAATCTTGTAACGCATTATCAAGTTCAGCTTGGTATATATATATATTTGCAAAATTAAAAAAAAAACTATGTCTTGTTCAAATACCCAGGATTGATACAGGACTGCATGCAACATCCCAATGATGACAACAGTTATGAGATTTTCAAGTATCACACTATAAATATTGTGTAATTTTATTTTCTTGTAAAAATTGACAACAGTTGTGGTCAGATAATCACGTATCAAATGAAAAACAATACTATGAAAACAAAAAGGTAGTTAGTCAGCATAAGTAAAACATATTGTCCCTCTTGTATTGAAAAGGTCTCTCTGATCTTATGAATGACACAGGCAGGTATTGGCACTCAGACTTTCTCACCAAGGTAGTGGTAGCACCATCTGATGAACTTTCTGTAAGCTGTATATCACTTCCAATTGTTCCCATAATCCACAATCACATAAGGTTTATAGGTTAAGTAGGCCACTTCCAACATATCTTCTTTCAGACACATCGCGGGGAAGTTGTGATGACCAGTAATACACTATATAGCACCGTATGGAATTTTCTGTTTCACCTTGTTCTGCTCCTGACAGCAAATACTCTCCTCCTCTGTTGTCATGCTCACACACAGACCACACTGGCACCTGCCAAAATAAATAAATAAATAAATAAATAAATAAATAAAAATAGTATCTTTTGATTTGTTATTTTTTATTTTTTAATTTTTTTTTTGGGGGGGGGCATTGACAGTATCAGGTAGATGTTTCAATTTTATTAAAATATACTGCTATAATTTTATTGAAAAATTGGGTTTAAATAAATATATTTTTGAACAAATAATTTGTTGCAATATCTGTAACAAAAGCATACCACTCGGTGTTCCCCTGCTGTGTGTTTGCTGCTGCTGCTGCGGCGGGCATGTTTGCCTCACCACCGTCACTGTCTGAGTCTGACTCGCTTGGCACAGTGTCCGATTGGTACGGCTCAAACCTATAAGGTCTGATGCCCCCAGATTCTTCATTATCATCCCATTCTTCCGAACTATAATCGTCTGAAGATTAGACAACACAAACCAATTCCAGACTACATGTGCTGGAACCATGATCGATGTTTTCAACCACTTCCATCATACGTGTAGAATGGTCAGCTGTGTTCTCCCGCTGACGTCACAACATGGCCAGCGGTTTTTCCAGACACTAACGCAATTGGTGCCGCGGCGCTCTTGGAAATGTCGAATATTTGCTTGAAAACAAGCCTGTTTGACATAGAACTGCACAGACCCACCTATTTCATCATATAGGGATGTGTGTCCCTATACTGTATGTGTTTGCAAAATTAGATGCGGTCAAAATCGTGTCATCAGCACTTTAAGTGTTAATTGATGAATGTGGTTTCCTAATTTTGGTAACTATTCAGTGAATCACTAAATCCTTTACCAGCATGCGCAGGGTTAACACAACTTTAAGGCCACGTTTGAATAAATATTGGCATTTATTAGAATGCTTAAGTTGAATTGGGCTCCACGTGGGAGAAATCTCACAATGTAGTATTAAAAAAAAAAAAAAACGCAAACCACACATGTATATAGGTATATAGCTTTAACAGTTTGCAATTGTTACATAAAATGTGTAAATATATGGCCTTTAACTTTAAAGATTAAAATGTGTTAACATAAGTGATCAAATACAAAGTGTATGCTATTATGCCCTTCTACTGTATGCAAATGCAATAGAAGCTATTCCACCCCCGAGAACAACCTCAAAAGCAAACAAGTTTCTCTTTTGTGTCTGTTCTTGGCATAGAATTTAGGTTATTCTGAATAATATGGATTGCTTTGAAGTTAACTTGGAAGATCAATTTGGTTATAAATTGACTTAATAGATTAGTGCTTTGTTTTAATCTGGGTGTAAATTCATGAAAGAAACACAATTCTTATAGTTGAGCACAAGATGGAGACAGTTCCTTCTGCTCTCTTGGAGGAGGAGACAAAGTGACTTCGCTCAGAGGCGGTCTATCTGTCTCAGCTCTAAAATGGCGTCTAGGGTGATTCACACTGGAAGCTTTCAAAATGGCATCTGCACTGCTTAATCTGTGCATGTGCAGTTCTCATGCACGTAGCCATTTCGGTCATGCATGAATGTGAGCGTGCACGTGTCTTGTGAATTCGGATGCACTCTTCCGACCACCAACCATGCCTTTTTTTTTTCTTTTTTCTAAAAAGTGGAGAGTTAATCTCCTTTATTAGGTTTTATTCATGCAAGGATAATCTTACATCTTTAACTCCCGGTACAATTCAGCCCTGTAACTTCCAAACAATTTCCTCCCAGTAACTTATCAGCCTGTGTGTCTAGCGTGCCTTAAATTTGTCACTAACACTTGAGGAAAAAAAAAAAGTTAATTCAATTGACCCCACTGAAATTTTATATATGTAGGAACAATTGATTATAAGTGTGATAAGGTGACCACGATAAGGTGACGATCCCCCCTCATGGATTGTCACCTTATCGTGGTGGGGAGGTTTGCGTGCCCCAGTGATCCCAGGAGCTATGTTGTCCGCGGCAATTTGCCTCTGATAGAGTCACCAAAGACAAACTGGTCCTGGGTGAAGGGCCAGACTAAGAACGATCCAACAGACTCTCATGATAAATTGTATATCAAGGATTCAGTGTACCCCACCCGGTATGGGGTTACCGGGGCCCCACCCTGGAGCCAGGCCTGGGGGAGGGGCTCGAAGGCTAGCATCTGGTGGCCGGGTTTCCACCCATGGGACCCGGCTGGGTTCAGCCCAAAGGAGTTACATGGGTCCGCCTTCCAGTGAGCTCACCACCTGCAGGAGGGATCATGGGGGTCCGGTGCTATGTGGATTAGGTGGCGGTCAAAGGCAGAGACCTTGGCGGACTGATCCCAAGCTTTCTAAACTGGCTTTTGATATGTGGAATGTCACCTCTCTGGTGGGTAAGGAGCCTGAGCTGGTGTACGAGGTTGAGAGATACCGGCTAGATATAGTCGGACTCACCTCAACACACAGCTCCGGTTCCGGAACCAGTCTCCTGAAGACAGGCTGGAGCTTGGCCTTTTCTGGAGTTGCCCCGGGCGAGAGGCGACGAGCAGGGGTGGGTATTCTTGTATCCCCCCACCTTGATGCCTCTATATTGGAGTTTTCCCCGGTGGACGAAAGGGTTGCTTCCCTGTGCCTTCGGGTTGGGAAACGGGTCCTGACCATCATTTGTGCCTACGCATCAAATGATGTTTCAGAGTACCCACCCTTTTTGGAGTCTGTGACTGGGGTGCTGGAGGGTGCTCATCTTGGAGACTCCATTGTCCTACTGGGGGACTTCAGTGCACACGTGGGCAACGACAGTGAAACCTGGAGGGGGGTGATTGGGAGGAACGGCCTGCCCGATCTGAACCCGAGTGGTGTTCAGTTATTGGACTTCTGTGCTAACCACAGTCTGTCCATAACGAACACCATGTTCAAGCATAAGGGTGTCCATATGTGCACCTGGCACCAGGACACCCTAGGTCGCAGGTCGATGATCGATTTCATTATTGTGTCATCAGACCTGTGACCGTGTGTCTTGGACACCCTAGTAAAGAGAGGTGCAGAGCTGTCAACTGATCACCACCTGGTGGTGAGTTGGATCCGATGGCAGGGGAGGAAGCCATTCAGACCTGGTAGACCCAAACGTATAGTGAGGGTGTGCTGGGAACGTCTGGCTGAGGCCCCTGTCCGGGAGGTCTTCAACTCCCACCTCTGGAAGAACTTCAACCACATTCTGAGGGAGTCTGGAGACATGGAGTCTGAATGGGCCATGTTCTCCACCTCTGTTGTTGAAGCGGCGGCCCAGAGCTGTGGCCGCAAGGTGGTCGGTGCATCTCGTGGTGGCAACCCCCGAACCAAGTGGTGGACACCAGTGGTGAGGGGGGCCATTAAGCTGAAGAAGGAGTCCTATCAAGCTCGGTTGGCTTGTGGGACTCCCGAAGCAGCTGAGGTGTACTGGCAGGCCAAACGTAGTGCAGCTTGGTTGGTTGCTGAAGCAAAAACCCTGGTATGGGAGGAGTTCGGTGAGGCCATGGAACAAAACTTTTGGTTGGCCTCGAAGAGATTCTGGCAAACTGTCCGGCGGCTCAGGAGGGGAAAGCAGCTCCCTGTCCACACTGTGTATGGTGCGGATGGGACAATGTTGACTTCGACAGGGGATATTTTTTTTTTTTTTTGTTACTTATTTGTACCCGTAGGTAGATTTGGTTTGCAGTCTGGTGACAAGCCACCGGCTGCCAGTCGCTGCGTGCGTGAGCGCTCTAAACCTACATGTTTTTGGTATGCGGGAGGAAACCGGAGAAATCCCGGAGTAAACCCACGCAACACGGGGAGAACATGCAAACTCCACACAGCTCACTGTTGGCTGGGGGCTGGGATCGAACCCACGATCTCATGATCCCCGCGATCCCCCGGCCGAGGGTAAACTGTGCTGCCACAGTGCTAAACCACTGCGCCACCGTGCAGCCCTATCATCGGGCGGTGGAAGGAATACTTTGAGGAGCTCCTCAATCCCATTGATACGCCTTCCACATAGGAAGCAGGGTTTAGGGACGAGGGGGATGACTCACCTATCACAGGGGCTGAGGTCGCCAAGGTGGTTAAAAATCTCCTTGGTGGCCGGGCCCCGGGGGTGGACGAGATTCGCCCTGAGTACCTCAAGGCCCTGGATGTTGTTGGGTTGTCATGGTTGACACGCCTCTGCAGCATTGCGTGGAGGTTGGGGGCAGTGCCTTTGGCATGGCGAACCGGGGTGGTGGTTCCTCTCTTCAAAAAAGGGGACCGGAGGATTTGCTCCAACTTTAGAGGGATCACACTCCCCAGCCTCCCTGGGAAGGTCTATGCCAAGGTACTGGAGAGGAGAGTGCTGCCGTTGGTCGAACCTCGGATTCAGGAGGAGCAATGTGGTTTTCGTCCTGGACGTGGCACATCGGACCAGCTCTTTACCCTCTTGAGAATTCTTGAGGGTTCGTGGGAGTTTGCCCAACCAGTTTACATGTGTTCTGTTGACTTGGAGAACGCATTTGACCGCGTCCCTCGTTGATTTTTGTGGGGGGTGCTTGGGGAGTATGGGGTATTGGGCTTGTTGTCACGAGCTATTCGGTCTCTGACCGTTGTGAGAGTTTGGTTCGTATTGCCAACACTCGGTCGGATTCATTCCCAGTGAGAGTTGGACTCCACCAGGCCTGCCCTTTGTCACCGATCCTGTTCATAATTTTTATGGACAGGATTTCTAGGCGCAGCCAGGGAATGGAGGGTGTCATGCTTGGTGACCACAGGATCCCATCTCTGTTGTTTGCAGATGATGTTGTCCTGTTGTCTTCATCCAGCAATGACCTACAGCTCTTGCTGGGATGGTTTGCTGCTGAGTGTGAAGCGGCTGGGATGAGAATCAGCACCTCCAAGTCCGCGTCCATGGTCCTCAGCCGGAAAAAGGTGGATTGTCCTCTCTGGGTGGGGGACAGGCTTCTGCCCCAAGTTGAGGAGTTTAAGTATCTTGGGGTCTTGTTCACGAGTGAGGGGAGAATGGAGCGAGAGATCGACATACAGATTAGAGCAGCATCTGCAGTGATGCAGACGTTGTAGTGGTCTGTTGTGGTGAAGAGGGAGCTGAGTTCTAAGGCAAAGCTGTTGATTTACCAGTCAATCTACGTTCCTACTCTCACCTATGGTCACAAGCTTTGGGTAATGACTGAAAGAACGAGATCGCAGACACAAGCGGCTGAAATGAGCTTTCTCCGTAGGATTGCTGGACTCACCCTCAGAGATGGGTGAGGAGCTCAGTCAGCCGGGAGAGGCTCAAAGTAGAACTGCTGCTCCTCCACATTGAAAGGAGTCAGTTGAGGTGATATGGACATCTGATTAGGATGCCTCCTGGATGCCTCCCACTTGAGGTGTTTCAGGCACGTCCCACTGGGAGGAGACCATGACCCCGGGGCAGACCCAGGACTCGGTGGAGAGACTATGTCTCCCAGCTGGTCTGGGAAAGCCTTGGTATCCTCTCTGAAGAGCTGGAGCAGGTGGCGGGGGAGAGGGAAGTCTGAGCTTCTCTGCTTCAACTGCTGCCTCCGCGACCCAGACCACCGGAAAAGTGGTAGAAGATGGATGGATGGATGGATGTGATAAGGTACATGGATTATTTACTTTATACTTAGAGGTGTGGGTGTGTGGAAGCGGAGATTTACTTCGTGACCACAAACACTCACAAACAAGAGGAAAAACACTCACAGGGGCACCAGTCCACACCTGGACAATTTATTAATAACTAATCCTTTAACCTTTCATTAACCAGTCTCAATATTCTTGAATTCTTCTGCCGTGACCAAGAAAAGCACATACACAAAAGAAATAAAGTAGAAACTTCTCTATACTATTAACAGTTTTAATAATCAAACTCAGGTTGAACATAATGTCATTTAACCTGAGTTTTATGCAGTTCAATGGATCTGGAATATTTATAACAGTACTTGAAGCATAAAACTGCCTTGTTGGGGACGGAGTTCTGAGATTTACTGATTGCAAACTAATCCATTCCTGGGATCCTTATCGTCCCTTTTACCATGGAATGTGTTTTCAAATTGTTGTCCTTAGCTGAAGGAAACAATTTTTGACCATAATTTTTGCTAAAATGATTTCTTTAAGGTGAAGAGTGATTTTATAGATTGGAGCCAAAGGGATTGATGCTACGGTTAGGGAGTGGGATCAAACCCACAACCTTCTTATTGTGCAGCCACAGTGCTCACCACTGTGCCACCAAGCTGCCCAAGTGGAGCTGATGATCGACTGTAGCAACCCCTAAAGGGACCAGTCAAAAGATGGACAGAAACAAGAAAAAGAAGAAGAATTATGAGTGACCATGCACCTGAACTGGACAGTCAAATTTAGGAAAAATGGTGAGGTTTTTTTTTTTTTTTTTTATAAACCTTTTTACAGTGGTAGCCAGTCTCAATTTTAGGGCCATGGTTTTACCTGAAAAATATGCCACACACAAAAAAAAAAATAAAAATAAATAAATAAATTCTGATGAGATTATTATTTTTTTTAAATTTGTCAATTACATAAACACTTAACAAATATGTGAATGTCATTCTCTATTTGGGAATAGTGTAAACCCATTTTTTTTATTCTACACTTTTGTAACCTTTGGTGTTCTTGGTGTTCTTACAGCCCGGGCTGTCACAAATCAAGTTTCAGAACTGTGGGCACAGATAGAGCAAATGTACCTTGAGCTTGCCTTAGTTGACTTTCCAATATAATTTCACAGTAAATTCAGAGACTGAAGAACCTCCAGACAGCCGTGCAGTGTAGTTGAGGTTTGAGCTATTTCATTCAACAAGATTTCCTGTTTGGTGAAGCTCTGATTAGAGTGGGACTGAGGCTGTTCTGGCCAAGACTCCAATAAGCTTCCCATCACAGGAGCTGGCAGCTACTTCACACTTGCTTAGGGATAAGCAGATGAAAAAGATACCAGCATTCAGTAATCAGGGAAGCATATATAAAAAAGAGCCTTTTCATTGTATTTACTTTTTCCAACACACTTTTTCTTTAATTTATTCATTCATTCATTCATTCATTCATTCATCTCCTTCCGCTTAATCCTTTTTGGGTCGCGAGGAGGCTGGAGCCTATCCCAGCATCTTTGGGCAAGAGGCAGGGTCCACCCTGGACAGATCGCCAGTCCATCACAGGGCCAACATAGAGAGACAGACAACCATTCACTCTCACAGTCATACCTACAGACAATTTAGAATCCTCAGTTTTGATGCCAATTAACCTAACTTGCATGTTTTGGGCATGTGGGAGGAAACCGGAGAAATCCCGGAGTAAACCCACGCAGACACGGGGAGAACATACAAACTCCACACAGATCACTGTTGGCTGGGGGCTGGGATTGAACCCAGGATCCCCCGGCCAAGGGTGAGTTGCTGTGCTGCCGCAATGCTAACCACTCCGCCACCATGCCGCTTTTTCTTTAATATAGTTTAATTTTAGTGTTGAGCTTCATTAAAAACCAATTCTTGACATGTGTAAGAGGTTTTTGCAAGTAATAAAACATTCAATCTTATTCTTGCAGTGCTTAAACAGGTAATACACATAACATATGCTGGCTCCCTTCCTGTTCACTCTTTATACTGTGGACTTCTCACACAACACAACACATTGCCATCTACAGAAGTTCTCTGATGACTCTGCGATCGTTGGTCTCATCTCCAACGGAGATGAAGCTGAGTACAGAGGGCTTATCCAGGACTTTGTGGACTGGTGCCATCGGAACTGCCTCCAGATCAACGCGAGGAAAACTAAGGAGCTGGTGGTGGACTGCCGCAGGCATGGGCAGCCCCTCATAGCACCAGTAAATATACAGGGAACAGACATCGAGATGGTGACATCCTATAAGTACCTGGGTATTCATCTGAACAATAAACTAGACTGGTCACACAATACTGACGCACTCTACAAGAAGGGACAGCGCAGGCTGTTCCTGCTGAGGAGACTCAGGTCTTTTGGTGTACAAGGGGTGCTGCTGAAGTCATTCTATGACACGGTGGTGGCATCAGCCATCACTTTTGGAGTGGTCTGCTGGGGCAGTGGCATTACTGCAGCCGATAGGAAGAGACTGAACAAACTGATTAAGAAAGCTAGCTCTGTCCTGGGGCAGCGCCTTGATCCGATGGAGGAGATAGGAGAGAGAAGGACGGTGGCTAAACTGTCATCTCTGCTGGAGTCCGAGTTCCACCCTATGCAGGACATACTGGATGCACTGAGGAGCTCATTTAGCAGCAGACTACATCATCGCAGGTGCACAACCGAGAGGTTTCGTAGGTCCTTCCTCCCAACGGCTGTCAGACTGTACAACCTAAGCAGGGCTGCTCACAGAGATAGCAAAAAGACGTAACAAACTAATAATTTTTTTTTTTTTTTTTTGAATGCAAAAGATGCAATAGACTTACACAATGGTCCTCTCCGGCATACAACTAGGAACATACCGGTCGCTATGGAGGGTGAGAATGTGTATGGGCACATAATCATGCCATGTAGGATAACTAGGTGGACGGTTATGCTGTTTCATCCCACCTGGCGACAATGCTCTGCACTGTGTGTGTTTATATATTTGCATGTTTGTTCCATCTAGCTACAATGCTCAGCACTGGGTGTGTTTATATTTATATATCTATATATTTGTTCCATCTAGCTACAATGCTCCGCACTGTGTTTTTGTATATCTACATATTATTCCATCTAGCTACATTGCTCTGCACTGTGTGTGTTTATATTCTTGCATATTTATTCCACCTAGCTGCAATGCTCCGTACTGTGGGTGTTTATATATTTACATATTTATTCCATCTAGCTACAATGCTCTGCACTGTGTGTTCATATATTCATATATTTATTCCATCCAGCTACAATGCTCTGCACTGTGTGTCTGTGTGTGTGTGTGTATATATATATTTTATGGTGGTATGTACATATGTATATTAGCTGCTCTTGCTTGCTTGTTTTTTTTTTCTTGCCTTCTGATTGTTGCTCTGAGTGTTGCTATCCCTGTGCTGTTGCAATCCTGGAATTTCCCCGTTGTGGGACTAATAAAGGCGTATCTTATCTTATCTTATCTTATATGTACAGTTAGGTTCACATATATTTGGACACTGACAAGTTTTGTTTTTTCTGGTGTTTACATAAAACATGTTTGAGATACAGTTATATAATCAATATGGGCTTAAAGTTCAGACTCTCAGCTTTAATTTGAGGGTATTCAGGTCATAATAGGAGTTATGGTTTAGGAATTCCATACTACCATTTTTATACATCCATCCATCCATCCATCCATCTTCTACCGCTTTTCCGGAGGTCCGGGTCGCGGAGGCAGCAGTTCAAGCAGAGAAGCCCAGACTTCCCTCTCCCCAGCCACCTGCTCCAGCTCTTCAGAGGGGATACCAAGGCGTTCCCAGACTAGCTGGGAGACATAGTCTCTCCACCGAGTCCTGGGTCTGCCCCGGGGTCTCCTCCCAGTGGGACGTGCCTGAAACACCTCAAGTGGGAGGCGTCCAGGAGGCATCCTAATCAGATGCCCATACCACCTCAACTGACTCCTTTCAATGTGGAGGAGCAGCGGTTCTACTCTGAGCCTCTCCCGGATGACTGAGCTCCTCACCCTATCTCTGAGGGTGAGTCCAGCAATCCTACGGAGAAAGCTCTTGGTACGTGGAATGTCACCCATTTTTATACAAAATTGTCTAATTTAAGGGGCTCAAAAGTAATTGGACAAAATAACTGATCTTTTGTACTAGCTTTGAATGTGGAGTCATCTTGGGAAACACCATCTCCGAGTCATTTGAAATAAAGTCTGGTGTGAGGCAAGGTTTCACATTGTCACCCATATGATTCCTGATATTTTTTGACTGGATATAGAGAAAAACAACAACAAAAAGAAGTGGTATCTGTTCAGTCAGCTTGAAGACCTTGATTTTGCAGATGACCTAACTGAAATCTTAACAACTAGGCACCAACTACAAGGAAAAAACAAAACAAAAAAAAAAAAAAAACACTGAATAAATATGCACAAAGTACAGGCCTAATAATAAATATAGCAAAAACCAAAACAATCATCATAAATGCAGATATACAACATTCTATCACCATCAACAACATGTCTATACAAAATGTAGAGGATTTCACCTACGTAGGAAGTATTGTCAGCACAGACAATGGCACTTAAAAGGGTATCCGAACAAGACTAGCACAAGGAAGAGCAGCATTTACCAAACTTCAGCCCATCTGGAAGTCAAACAAGTGCAGCACAAAAAACAAGCTCTGTCTATGTAACAGCAATGTTAAATATGTTTTGTTATATGGATCAGAATGCTGGCAAATCGGAGTGAAATTCAAAAAAATAGAGTCTTTCTGTAACACCTGTCTGTAAGATCTTGAGAATATACTGGCCTCTACAGTCACAGTATCGGTATCCGACTTGAAAAAGTGGTATCGACTCCTCCCTAATGTGGGTTCTCACTCACTGATTTGTTGAGAGATTCCAAGCTCTTCCCTTCTAGCGTGGGGAGAGCGAAGTTTAAGCTCAGACCACACACAAGATCATTCTTGTATTTCTGGCTCTCCCTGTGGGTACACTCTTCTGCAACTCTTTTCTCTTTCTCTGCTTCTCTTCTTTTAAGTATTCTGCCCAGGCGATTGCTTTGCATTTTCTACTTACTGTTTTGTTGATTTTTGTAGCTCACATTTTTCTGTAGAGTTTGCCTTTGTTAGCTCTCGGAATTAAAGCCTGTTTTTTTTTTATTTTTTTTATTAATTTTTTTTTTAGAATTTATCTAGTTTAGCCACCAATCAGCGGGAGACTGCACATACCAACGTTGTATTCAGACCAGCTGCCCTTATCCAGCACATCAGCAGGTCAGGACTCAGGACCTGGTCTCCCCACTCTCCCTGAAGCAAGCCTGCCTTGAGTAACTTAGGAGTGAAGCCATATGGATTTTGCGGGTCAAGATCCCCAACAAGGCTCTAAGGAGGACCACATTCCCTCAGCCTGAAACAACCCTCGCCAGGGCTTCATATCGACAGTAGGCACTTACCGTTTAAACCGCTTCTGTTGTGGTAGTAATGCTGGTTTAAATTTGTTCCATCTGAAAAGCAGCTGCAAGCCCGTTGGTTAAACCCTGATGGTGCTTGGTCTCAGATACATTACTGATTCTGTGCATCTCCTATCTCTCCCTCTTTCTGTACATCCATGTGCAGAATCCAAATTCTGCACTCTAAATTTTTGTGACTACTTTTTCCTTAGAACTGCATAAATTTTCTTGAACCTCTTAGAGTGAATGCACAGAGCTGATCTTTAAGTACCAGAGCTTAATCATGATGATATTATGGTGACCTTAGGTGTATGGTATGTTCATATTTCATACTATCAAGTAAACCTAATTATTGCCATGTTTCATTCTGCTGATCTTAAATGAATTATGTTTGTACCACTTCGATGAGTTTAATAAAGAGGGGTTTACAAAAGCTAGAAGGTGGGATTTCTCCTTGTCCATTATTGTAACAACTCAGTGTCAAGAATTCTGCTTCCACATTGAGACTGATGAAATATTACAAATTATATTATTAATTAATGCTTAACTTATTAATTGCCACATTTTTAAGCTAAGTCGTTTTCTAATAGAGTTCTCGCTTTTATAAGCATTATTAATGAGCATCAACCTCAGGTTTTTTTTTTTTTTTATTACTTATTTTGTACCCGTAGGTAGATTTGTTTTGCAGTCTGGTGACAAGCCACCAGCTGCCGGTCGCTGCGTGTGCAAGCGCCCCGTATCCCTAACCTGCATGTTTTTGGTATGTGGGAGGAAACTGGAGAAATCCTGGAGTAAACCCACGCAACACGGGGAGAACATGCAAACTCCACACAGATCACTGTTGGTCGGGGGCAGGGATCGAACCCATGATCTCACAATCCCCGCGATCCCCCGGCCGAGAGTAAATTGTGCTGCCACAGTGCTAACCACTGCGCCACCGTGCAGTTGATTATCATTGATAATTATATTCACAAATTGTAGGACCCAACACTACAAATAAATTGTGTAGTTCAGGAATATGCATTTAGTTTTCAGTAGAAACTATTTTAAAAGTTCAGCAGGAAATCGACTGTTGGCAGGAAGGTGTCCATGGTATCGTACAAAAGGCACACTTCCACCTCTACTGGGCCGGCATAAGTATTACAATAAGGTAGGCTGGGGAGTTGCATTAACGGTAAAGGTGAGCTATTTGTCATAAATGTTCTTCAGGGCAGGATGACGACCAAAACACTGAACTGTGAGTTTGCAAACATTTGATAAAAACACAAAAACATAACTGAGGAGCAAAACTTACAAAATTGGAGATGCAGAGAAACTAGTGTGGAACACACACAGGAATAGAGGCAGGATGGATGTGGGACTCACGTCTGAATCAAAGTGAGAAATAAGACAGGGGACTCCCGTCAGAACACTGAGAAGGACGCTGCACCAAGTAGCAGTGCAGTCATCCTTAAATAAGGCAAAGGGAAATCATTACAAATGATAAAGGTGTGGGAAACAGGAGCAAGGATAATCAAACCAACTACTGTGACAGCCCGCGAACTAGAGCTGGGAGAGGAAGTAAATAAAGAACACTTACAAAATAAAAGCATGGACTGGGGATGAGTGGTAACGGTAACTAACAAGGAAATAAATATGAAATAATTACAAAATGAGCAGCAAACCGGAGAATAGAAAAAGGGGAAAATAACCACCAAGGCGAGGATAAGCTAAACATAAACCCAAGCAATGTAAATGTTTGAATACTACGTTACTACAGCAACGGTGAAGGAACTCTCATGAACAGACAGAAACAAAAGGAAAACTCAAATAACACAACTGTAGCATAAATTGTATAATAAAATATTTGTCATAAGGTACAGGAATTATTTATTTTATTTGTGTGTATTAATTATTTATTTATTTTATTTATATATACATATTTTATATATATATATATATATATATATATATATATATATATATATATATATATATATATATATATATATTTATTTATTTATTTATTTATTTATAGTAATATGTACATATGTATATTAGCTGCTCTTGCTTGCTTGCTTTTTTTTTCTTGCCTTCTGATTGTTGCTCTGAGTGTTGCTATCCCTGTGCTGTTGCAATCCTGGAATTTCCCCATTGTGGGACTAATAAAGGCTTATCTTATCTTATCTTATCTTATTTAATAGTGGGTGTGAAAGGGGGCGGAGTTAAACCTTAAACCATCACTTCTACACCTGCTAAATTAAATAAAAGCACTCGTAAAAAGGGGCACCAGTCCTAACAGACAATAATATTAACTTTAATTTTATTTAATTTTGTACCTTCAATTACTTAATGAATCAGTCTCAAAGTTTCAGTGAGTTCTTTTCCTGCTGTGATTAGGAAACAGATATATGCGAAAGAAAAACGCTTCAAATTCTCTCATTCACCCTTTTATTAAACTCATTCAGGTTACATGGCATGGTGTTCAAATGATTGGTAAACAGATTCAAATGATAACAGCATAAGATATCACATCAACTGTTATTGGATTCCAGAACATAAAATCCAGTGTTACACCTCTGTAGAACCAAGGAGGAACCAGACTTATGTTTCAACTGTAAATGAGGCTGAAAACAACACAATTTTATGGGGAAAATTCATAAGCTAATTATCTAAAAATGACTTCTGAATTAATCTACAAAAATTTAAGGGCAGTTACTTA
Organism: Pholidichthys leucotaenia; assembly: GCA_020510985.1. Lineage (NCBI taxonomy): Eukaryota > Metazoa > Chordata > Actinopteri > Cichliformes > Pholidichthyidae > Pholidichthys > Pholidichthys leucotaenia. The sequence goes on along the minus strand of CM035839.1, from coordinate 274,358,235 downwards.
AAAATGACTAAGAGTTTTCCTTCAGTTTATAGCTTTATCCTGTGGCTGAGAGACTAATTGAGCCCTGAAACACGGGCTATATTTAATTGTAATTTAATTGTTTGGACATCACGTTTTGAACCCAGCAGATAGGAGAACTAAGAGTTTCACTTACGAAAACAGCTGTGGGTCCACGTTTCAGCGGGTCGATACCGGCCAAGTTGGGAGTTAGGACGTCAGAGGAAGCAGCTGCTGTTACTTCCTCACAGCCGTGGAAGTGATAACTCAGCTGGGGGCCCTTCAAGGAGACAGTGGCAGCCGTGGATGGTTTGTCTCAGGGCGGCGTGAAAATCCTTGGAACAAGTCCAGTCGAATCGGTGGTCTCTAGGAGTGGGATAGACCAAAAAACTGAAGGAACCACTTCTCAGTCAGGTGGGTATGAGGCCGGAAAGAGAGTCCAAAAACAGTCTCTGTTCACTTTAAATTAGGAAAATTAAAGGTCCACTTTAACGGCGTGAAAAGTCATAAAAAAAATGAGAAAAACATTTACTAGGATAAGAATGGCTTCTGAGGTGAAGGGAAAAAGTTGGAGAATTTGATTCTCTGAAAAAGCGAGCTCTAAAGAAAAAGTGGTTTCTCCTCAGTAACCAAAAACTAACGCAGGATTTGACAAACTTCACAATGAACAATTTAGACCTTGAAACGGTGGAATAAAATCTTCCTCTGAGATCTAGATAACTATTCTGCTTCTTTAATCTTAACTTTGTTCCTAATCTTTCTCAAAATCTCTTTCTTTCTTCTTTCTGTGTTTCTAATTCTTAATCCTGAGTTTTTTTCTGAATCTCTCTCTCTCTCTCTAACTTCTTATCTTCTCTTTCATCTTTGATCTTCTCTTGTTCTCTCTCACATAACTGCCACTTAACTTTCTATCTTTTTCTTATTATGCAGGGCAGCTTCCACTACCTTTTAAAGTCACCCCGCCTGGTCATAAACTGGTGATGTCGATCGCAAGACTGACCAATCGACTTTATCAAAAGCATTTTGAAATGGCTGCCATCCAATGTGAAAACATTTCTTTGTTTGAGAGCAGCCAATCAAACGAAGACACCATCCCATGAAATTGCAGAGAAAAATCAACACTCAGTCAGTTCCTATGAAATTAGGTGCTCAATATAAAATCTAACTAAATTAAATGACTTGGCTAACATTTGATGATCATGCATTTATACCATTACTTTAATATTACATTTGTTTGAATAACACTCATGAATATAACATTTCTTATACATAATTATTGTAGCTCTCTTCACGACAACAGACACAGGTTGGTTCCTTTAAACGGGCGTTTATTGGGACTTATGCACCTTCCTCATGGTCACGCCGTGAGAACTGTATAGGCAAACATAACGCATAACCATATATACAGTACAGAGCGAAATAATATAAAGAAGTTACAAAACAAATACCTCGTTGGCCGCTTGTCATGAAAGGAGTTCTGAAGGTAAAACAAACTGCTTGGCTTCAATCTTCAATCAAACTTAAGTGCCAGATAGCTGAATAACGTGGCACAGCGTTCTTCTTATTTCCGCTATGTGCTACAATGAAAACAATCCCAGCGGCACTCCAAACGGAAAACATCAGTTCCGGTCAGGAAACAATAAATTTCAACAAAATATACAGTTGCAACAACCAACATGTAACGTACAGAAAATATATAATTTTATAACAACACTTACAATTATAATACATGCATTCATATTTAGATGAAAGCTTAATGTAGTACAGCAAACCATGGTTGGTGATAAAAGGGATGATTTTCAGTGTCCTTAGGATCCAGGGGAGAAGAGGATAAGCTGAAAGAAACTTAATGTTTAGAACAAATTAAAAAGTCATCCTACATACTGAAACACATTCTGTAGGTATCCGCTAGGAGGTACTGTTGAGCTGTAGATGATTTCTTTTAGGTCCATGGTATCTGGAAGGGATAATCTGGAAAATGTCGGAAGGTTATAAACCCGTCTGATTAAGCCGTTTATGACCCTTTTAAGAGCATTGGTTTCCTGTAAGGGGATGTTACCCAAATGCAGTGTTCACGTTGGAGGTCTGGTCTCCCGAGTTTATGTTCCTTTGAGCCTTTAAAAGCAAATTCTGATCCTTACAATCTCTGCAAGAGGCAACTGTTTACATTGGGGTCCTGGGAAAACAAACGTCTTTGGTCAGGCCTGGATGAGGCCTGGATGAGTCGATATGAAAGCCAGTGATATTCCTGTAAAATTGAGAGAAGTGATCTTCTGTCTTGGTTTGAGGAGACGATGATGCTACACAACACAACAAAAAACAACCAGATAAATACTAAACTGAAGTGGGAAATACAGAAAATAATCAAACTCAACTTAAAGAATGAGTACGACTCTCAATCCATGCTCACATTGTAAAACTATTTCTTTCAATTTCAAAAACAAAGTGTGATCTCAAAATTCTGGCAAGTTAAAAGCCGAGAAAATATGGTGAAACTGTGGAGTATGTGAATAAAGAGGCAGATTCATGGACAGACGGTTTATTACACACTTCACATCTCATAAGCACAGAACAGACTGAATCATTCAGCAAGCTCTCCTCTATTTACCAAATCACTCTTCACACGTTTCATGGCATTTCTCATCACACAGCATGACATTTACATTACACTGCATTCAACCCCCTGTGTCCCTGACTCCTTCCTGCTATCTCGCCAGGAACCCCCTGGGCATTGTTCTCCCATGCTTATTCACTGTCTCCGTCTGAGATGCTAAATAATCTGACTTCCCCAAGGTCCTACCCCCCCCCCCCCCCAGCATCTTAGATAGAACATTAGTCCACACGCTCTTTTGGCTTCAGTCTCCTCCCATATCTGCTGTAACTGGGGTTTACCGCCTCCGTGGCGCTGCTGTGTCGGTGGGGGGCTGCTGGGAGTGTGTCTGACTGCGGGTGGGCCGTGGCGAGGGGGGGGGAAAACTTTGCTCTGTTCGTGTGGCTGCTCTGGGACCACCTCTTTGTTACTTTGATCCCAGCTCTCTGCAGGTCATTCACTAGGTCCCCCCGTGTGGTTCTGGGATTTTTGCTCACCGTTCTCGTGATCATTTTGACCCCACGGGGTGAGATCTTGCGTAGATCCCCAGATCGAGGGAGATTATCAGTGGTCTTGTATGTCTTCCATTTTCTAATAATTGCTCCCACAGTTGATTTCTTCACACCAAGCTGCTTACCTATTGCAGATTCAGTCTTCCCAGCCTGGTGCAGGTCTACAGTTTTGTTTGTGGTGTCCTTTGACAGCTCTTTGGTCTTGGCCATAGTGGAGTTTGGAGTCTTACTGTTTGAGGTTGTGGACAGGTGTCTTTTATACTGATAACGAGTTCAAACAGGTGCCATTAATACAGGTAACGAGTGGAGGACAGAGGAGCCTCTTAAAGAAGAAGTTACAGGTCTGTGAGAGTCAGAAATCTTGCTTGTTTGTAGGTGACCAAATACTTATTTTACTGAGGAATTTACCAATTAATTCATTAAAAATCCTTCAATGTGATTTTCTGGATTTTTTTTTCTCATTTTGTCTCTCATAGTTGAGGTATACCTATGATGAAAATTGGAGACCTCTCTCATCTTTTAAGTGGGATAACTTGCACAATTGGTGGCTGACTAAATACTTTTTTGCCCCACTATATAAGCTAACTGTATATGCCTCACTACAGCTCTCTAAAACTCATTGGCTTGTTGCTGACTTAGAGACACAGGGCTCACTCCAGCGCGCTGCCACAGCGCTGAGTGAGCCTTGTGATGGAGGATGAATAAAGCACCCTTTTAACCTTCAGTTCGCCGTGTCCGCCTGCACGTATTTGATCCTTGCGTCCACACTGGTAACCCTTATTCGTATGTCCCATACGACGTATCCTCCAGTGTGGAAGCTATGAATAAGGGTTACCCGTGTGGAGGCAAGGCTCAAATAAGTGCAGACGGACATGGCAAACTGAAGGTTAAAAGGGTGCTTTATTCATCCTCCATCGCGAGGCTCACTCAGAGCTGTGGCAGCGCGTTGGAGTGAGCCCTGTGTCTCTAAGTCAGCAACAAGCACTTGAGAGAGCTCTAGTGAAGCATATACAGTCAGCTTATATACTCAGCCACAGACAATGCATGCATGGCATATTAGCATCACAGTACAGCAGGAATGCATGGGACATTTACATGAGAGTCACACATATCAATAGCAGGATTACTGGCGCCGGAATTCCTCTCTGCTCTGGAGGTGTAGGACAAAAGAGGTTGCAAGGCACATCTACATATTGATATCAGTCCATATATCTCATTGTTCTGTTAAATGCTCAAGCTGAGCGCTCTGCCTGTCCCGTAGGTTATGGTGGGTCACCATACCGCTCCCCCCCCCCCAGAGGGCTCAGCAGGGGGCCGAGGCGTCGATCGGCCGGCTTTGGAAACGAGCTGCGGGAAAAGCTCTGTGCAGAAGAAGGTGGGGGGGGGGGGGTAGCAAGTGCCGGTGTAAAGTGGAGGGAGGGTGGGGGTAGCAAGTGCCGGCCCAGGATGGCGAAGTTGTCCGGGCCGCACAAAAATTGCATGTGGATCCGCGATGTTGAGGGGCTTTCCCATTAAACGCGGCGGAGATCCACAGCGGCTGTGAGAAGAAAAATTTGTCTCTGACTCCTCTCACGGCTCAGTCCTGCGAGGATGCATAGCGGCCATGAAGAAAAAAACAATGGGTCCACACATTCCGGTACCTCGGCATCCTTATCTCCTCTGAAATCTCCTGGACAGACAACATCTCGGCGATTATTAAGAAGGCTCAGCAGCGGCTACACTTCCTGAGAGTCCTCAGGAAATACGACCTCAACTCCACCCTGCTGCTGACCTTCTATCGGTCATCCATTGAGAGTCTGCTCACATACTGCATTACAGTGCGGTATGGGAATTACACAATGGTATACAGGGAGAGGTTGCAGAGGGTAGTAAAGGCAGCACAGAAGATCATCGGCCGCCCTCTCCCCTCCCTGACAGACATTTACACCGCCCGCTGCCTTAGGAGAGCACAATGCATCATCAAGGACATCTACCACTCTGGAGCTGACCTGTTTGACCTGCTGCCCTCAGGGAGGCGCTACAGGTGCATCAGAGCCAGGACAAATAGACTTAAGAACAGTTTTTTTTCCAAAAGCCATCATGGCTCTGAATTCTCAGTCCAACCCTCCCTGACCCTCTCAGTATACCTCTAAACACATCACTGTGTAACTGACATTTACGGTCCAGAATGCTGTGCAGTCTTTTTAATATTTTTGTTTTTATATTGTACATATAACTTATTTTATCTTAGATTACGTACATTGTACACATTATACATTATTTATTGCAGGAATTTATTGTTTTTATGCTTTTTTTTTAAATTTTCTCTTTTACATTTGTTGCACTGAAGGATATGCTTAAATCTCATTGTATACTTTTTTTTTTTTTTTTTTTTTTTCTCTCGGCGCCACACGAGTCGGCTGCCTTTTGCAACAGCGGCTCGATTCCGAGTCTTTTTCCCTTCCTCTCTCTTTTGATCCGTCTTTTTTTTTCACCCCACTTATATCACGGACACACAGATCGTCCTAAATGTCTCCTGAGCCGGTGGACGGAGCCACTGTCTATAGCAGGATACGATACAGCAGAGAACAGCTGCTAGCATTCAACCGCCACCCGGTCCCATTGGAAAAACTCGACATACCGAGAGAACTGAGGCGAAAACGCCGCGGCTGCCGGGCTGGAGTAAGGCGGAGGACAAAAAATATAAGGTACAGACCCTCCCTTCCATCTGTTGTCATGGGAAATGTACGGTCGATACTGGGAAAGTTAGATGAGCTAGCGGCTATCTCCCGTTATGATAGCACATACCGGGAGTGCTCTCTCCTTTTGTTTACTGAGACGTGGCTAACTGAACTAGCAGCAGATGCTAACATTGAGCTGGAGGGTTTTCACATGATACGAGCTGACCGAACACCAGACAGTGGCAAGGCTAGGGGCGGTGGAGTGATAATGTATGTTAACAACAACTGGTGCAGACCGGGACATATCACTGTTAAACAACGACACTGCAGCAAAGACATTGAGTTGCTAGCTGTTAGCATGAGGCCTACATATCTCCCGAGAGAACACTCACACGTGATCTGCATTGTTGTTTATGCAAATCCGACGGCGAACGCTGGGACAGCACGTGACGTCATCCATTCAGTAACCAGCAGGCTGCAGACAGAACACCCAGATGCTCTTCTCCTCATCTCAGGCGATTTCAACCATGTTTCACTGTCTCCCATTCTACCCACGTTCACCCAGTATGTCACATGCCACACTAGAGACAATAAAACACTGGATTTATTCTACGCAAACACTAAGGAGGCGTACACCTCATCACAACTCCCCCCACTCGGGAGATCGGATCACAACTTGGTTCATCTCCGGCCGGTGTACAAACCCCTAGTGCACAGACAACCTCCGGCCATGCACACCGTGGAGTTATGGTCTGAGGAGACAATGGACACCCTAAAGGGCTGTTTTGAAGCCACCGCCTGGAAGCAGCTCTGCGATCCACATGGTGAGGACATCGATGGCCTCATTCACACCTTCACGGGCTACCTCAGCTTCTGTGTGGACAAATCCGTTCCCACCAAGACCATACGGCGTCACTCAAACAACAAACCCTGGATCAACCCTGAGATAAAAACACTTCTGAGAGAGAAGAAGAGGATCTTCAGGTCAGGGAACAGGGAGATGCTGAAGTCCGTACAGAGGGAGCTGAGGAGAAAGATCAGAGAAGGCAAGGACAGCTTCAGGAAGAAGATGGAGGACAAGCTGCAACAGAGCGACATCAGCGGGGTCTGGAGAAACCTCAAAACCATCTCGGGGCTCCAGAATACCTCCCCCCAGGCCACAGGGGGCAGGGAGTGGGCGAACAACCTGAATCTGTTTTTCAATAGATTTGACCAACCGCCCCCCCCCCCTGACTGCACAACAACCACTGCTGCCTCTAAAGAAATCAAGTCCTGCTGCCCACTCCCCACTCCACCAACACCCCCCCACTCCCAACACACAGCCCCCCATCCTGACCCTGACCAGGACCCAGGTGAGGACGGAGCTGAGGAAGATCAAGGCGAGGAAGGCGCCGGGACCGGACGGCATCAGCGCAAAGCTCCTCAAGTCCTGTGCAGACCAGCTGTGTGGGATTGTGACGTATATCTTCAACATGAGCCTGAAACTGGGGAGGGTACCACAGCTGTGGAAAACATCTTGTGTGGTACCTGTACCAAAAACTTCCCACCCCAAAGACCTGAACAGCTACAGACCGGTGGCCTTGACGTCCCACTTGATGAAGACCCTGGAGAGACTGCTCCTTGCTCACCTCCGCCCCCTGGTGGAACCAGCGATGGATCCACTCCAGTTCGCCTACCAGCATGGCATTGGGGTGGAGGATGCGGTGATCTTCCTCCTTCACCGTTCTCTGTCCCACCTGGAGAAGCCCGGGAATATGGTGAGGATCATGTTCTTTGACTTCTCCAGTGCTTTCAACACCATCCAACCGATGATCCTGAAGGACAAGCTGCTGCGCGCAGGGGTGGACCAGCACCTGTCATCATGGATCCTGGACTACCTCACGAACCGGCCTCAGTTTGTGAGAACCCGGGACTGTGTGTCCGACACGATCATCAGTAGCACGGGGGCCCCCCAGGGAACGGTGCTGGCTCCCTTCCTGTTCACTCTTTATACTGCGGACTTCTCACACAACACAACACACTGCCATCTACAGAAGTTCTCTGATGACTCTGCGATCGTTGGCCTCATCTCCAATGGAGATGAAGCTGAGTACAGAGGGCTTATCCAGGACTTCGTGGACTGGTGCCATCGGAACTGCCTCCAGATCAACGCGAGGAAAACTAAGGAGCTGGTGGTGGACTGCCGCAGGCATGGGCAGCCCCTCACAGTACCAGTAAATATACAGGGAACAGACATCGAGATGGTGACATCCTATAAGTACCTGGGTATTCATCTGAACAATAAACTAGACTGGTCACACAATACTGATGCACTCTACAAGAAGGGACAGCGCAGGCTGTTCCTGCTGAGGAGACTCAGGTCTTTTGGTGTACAAGGGGCGCTGCTGAAGTCATTCTATGACACGGTGGTGGCATCAGCCATCACTTTTGGAGTGGTCTGCTGGGGCAGTGGCATTACTGCAGCCGATAGGAAGAGACTGAACAAACTGATTAAGAAAGCTAGCTCTGTCCTGGGGCAGCGCCTTGATCCGATGGAGGAGATAGGAGAGAGAAGGACGGTGGCTAAACTGTCATCTCTGCTGGAGTCCGAGTTCCACCCTATGCAGGACATACTGAATGCACTGAGGAGCTCATTTAGCAGCAGACTACATCATCCCAGGTGCACAACCGAGAGGTTTCGTAGGTCCTTCCTACCAACGGCTGTCAGACTGTACAACCTAAGCAGGGCTGCTCGCAGAGATAGCAAAAAGACGTAACAAACTAATAGTTTTTTGAATGCAAAAGATGCAATAGACTTACACAATGGTCCCCTCCGGCATACAACTAGGAACATACCGGTCGCTATGGAGGGTGAGAATATGTATGGGCACATAATCATACCATGTAGGATAACTAAGTAGACGGTTATGCTGTTTCATTCCATCTAGCAACAATGCTCTGCACTGTGTGTGTTTATATATTTGCATATTTATTCCATCTAGCTACAATGCTCAGCACTGGGTGTGTTTATATATTTATATATCTACATATTATTCCATCTAGCTACATTGCTCCGCACTGTGTGTGTTTATATACTTGCATATTTATTCCACCTAGCTGCAATGCTCCGTACTGTGGGTGTTTATATATTTACATATTTATTCCATCTAGCTACAATGCTCTGCACTGTGTGTTCATATATTCATATATTTATTCCATCCAGCTACAATGCTCTGCACTGTGTGTCTGTGTGTGTGTGTATATATATATATTTTATAGTAATACGTACATATGTTTATTAGCTGCTCTTGCTTGCTTGTTTTTTTTCTTGCCTTCTGATTGTTGCTCTGAGTGTTGCTATCCCTGTGCTGTTGCAATCCTGGAATTTCCCCGTTGTGGGACTAATAAAGGCTTATCTTATCTTATCTTATCTTATATTTGTTTGTATAATGACAATAAAGGCTATCTATCTATCTATCTATCTATCTATCTATCTATCTATCTATCTAAACAGAAAGTGCCCGTCGTCCGTGCCCATTAACGCCAGTATCTTCTCCATCAGGTCGACGGCCGAACCATCTCCTAACTCAGTCCGCCCCAGGAGCCTCTCCGCTCTCTTGCATTCTGAGAGCGTGTAGCGCCAGGTCAGCGCAGCCTTGAGTGCCTCGTATTTGCTGCGGGCTGGAGGCTGATCGAGCAGGCTCGCTACCTGCTGGGCTGTGTGAGCGTCCAGCGCTGCTACCACATGGTAGAACTTGGTGTCGTCTGCCGTTACTCCCCGGAGGGCAAACTGGGCCTCGGTGTGGCGGAACTAAGAGCACAGGTTGTGCTGCCAAAAGTTCGGTAGCTTGACTGAAACCGCACACGCGTTGCTGGGGGTTCCAGTCTGGGCTGTCTGTGGGATGGCTGCTGCGTTGTTGGGGTTTCCCGACCGGGCCGGCTCCAGGGTTCTTGCCTCGTGTTCCATAATTCGTCTAGGGTCACCAGTGTGGAGTGTATGAATAAAGAGGCAGATTCATGGACAGACGGTTTATTACACACTTCACATCTCACAAGCACATAACAGACTGAATCATTCAGCAAGCTCTCCTCTTTTTACCAAATCACTCTTCACACGTTTCATGGCATTTCTCATCACACAGCATGACATTTACATTACACTGCATTCAACCCCCTATGTCCCTGACTCCTTCCTGCTATCTCGCCAGGAACCCCCTGGGCATTGTTCTCCCATGCTTATTCACTGTCTCCATCTGAGATGCTAAATAATTTGACTTCCCCAAGGTCCTACAAAACAATGATAATGTAGAAGATGTGCTCAAATGATTAGGCTGAGTTTAGTCGTAAACCAGCTTTATTGACAGAACACAGCTTCTAGCATTCTCAAAGCAGGAAAGAGGAAGAATCATATCTCATCACCCTTTTATATGTTTCCAGCATCAGAATTCAAGTCACATGGTGTTTTCAGTAAACATACAGTCACAAAGCATCCCTTTGAATCTTCACCATTGTCTCTCATTTCCTGATGAACCGGAAATCTCTCCGGGGCATCTTCTGTGGGACAAAGAGACAAATCTCACACCTCCTTGTTATCTTCTGCAGATTCGAGTCCTTTGTCCTTGCAGACGTGACACCCTCAATACACATGCAGTCCTGTCTCTGTGGAAACGTGAGCCCACAATGTGTGTCGCCCACACTACCCCCCCAAACGTCTAGTAAGGGCAAAACCTGCATGGCATAAAAAAAGAAAAACACAAAAGACTCCATATATCGCTAATCAATCCACCAACTGCCTAGGTTTTAACTTTCTGCCGAATCTGCTGCAACCTGGCTTGGCTGCACCTGCAACATCTCTCTGCACCTGTGGATTAAAGCTGTTAGCACCTTTCTGTGAAGATTTTGGAGAATGTCCTCTCGGCGGCCTGCCACGGCGGGGGGGCCTCGCGAGCTGCACTTCCTCATCAGCCAAAACAAAGGCGGGTTTGAGCCTGTTTATGCAAATCAACTCCCTTCTGCCCCCTAAATCTAGCAGAAAATGCTTCTGCCCGGTCTCCAGCACTCGGAACGGTCCGTCATAAAATGGCCGCAAACTTGGACGCTGAGCATCATGTTTAACAAAAACAAACTCTGCATTTTTTAAAGCCTTTGGCACAAAAACGTGTGGTAAACTGTGATGGACCGGGCCAGGGAGCGTTTTTGCTCCCGAGTCGCTCTGCCACGGCTGAGCAGGGGGGCCATTTGGTGCGGGATTATCGGGGAGAAATTCCCCCGGCAAACGGAGAGGTTGTGCAAAAACTAATTCAGCCGGGGAAGCATGCAAATCTTCCTTAGGTGCAAAACGCAACCCCAATAAAACCCATGGAAGTTTGTCCACCCAATTTGTATCCGTCAGCGACGCTCTGAGGGCTGCTTTCAATGACCTGTGAAAGCGTTCGCATAAACCATTAGCCTGGGGGTTATACGCGGTAGTGCGATGAATCTTCACCCCCAAGCTGCGGGCCATCGATGACCATAGTTCGGAAATAAATTGGGGACCCCTGTCGGACGTTATGTCCGACGGTACACCGAAACGCGCAACCCACGCTGCTAAAAATGCTCGCGCAACTTCTTCCGCTGTGGTTGATGTCAGTGGAATCGCCTCTGGCCAACGCGTGGTGCGATCCACCATTGTCAAAAGATGTGTGTGCCCGTGTGATAATGGGAGCGGGCCCACCAAGTCAACATGCACGTGATCAAAACGCTTAGCGGGGATGTGAAAAGGTTCCAACGGGGCCTTAGTGTGTCTGTGTATTTTGGCTCGCTGACACGCTACGCAGGCTGCCGCCCATTCCTTGACCTGTTTGCGCAACCCGGGCCAAACAAATTTCTCCCCCACCAACTTAATCGATGTGCGCACCCCCGGGTGCGCGAGAGAATGGACCAAGTCAAAAACGCGGCGACGCCACGTGGCTGGCACCACGGGGCGGGGCCGTCCCGTGGAGACATCGCAGATTAGTGGGGGCATACCACTTTGTTGCTCCCTGTGCTCCAGCCTTAACCCTGTTGGTCCAGACTGGAGCGCGCGCACGTCCGCGTCGTTAACCTGCTCCGCAGCCATGGCTGCATAATCTAACCCAACACAGACCGGGGCTGCGCGCGCTCCCGCGTCGCTGCCCGGGCCCGCGGCCACGGCTACAGAGTCTGCCCCTATGGGGCTTGGTGGTGCTACCGTGCGCGAGAGGCAGTCTGCTACAACATTGTGTTTGCCCGCGACATGCTGAATATCAGTAATGAACTCCGATATTGCGGCTAGTTGCCTTTGTTGTTGGCCTGACCAGGGTTCTGAAATTTTGGCCATCGCAAACGTTAGCGGTTTATGATCCACAAACGCGGTGAAACGTCGCCCCTCTAACCAGAACTGAAAATGACGGATGGCCAAGTGTAGGGCCAAAAGCTCCCTGTCAAACACACTGTATTTACGCTCACTATCGCGCAAAGTCCTGCTGAAAAACGCGAGGGGTTGCCAGGTACCTGCCACAAACTGTTCAACTACTGCCCCCACCACTACATCGGAAGCGTCAGTGGTGAGCGCCATGCGGGCCGTTGGAACTGGGTGCGCTAACAAAACTGCGTTTGCCAGGGCTGATTTGACCTGGGCAAAAGCGCGCTCCCGCTCCGGAGACCATTCAACTTTATTTGCGGGCTTTTGTTTTTTTAACGCGGTGTCCAATGGCTGCATGAGCCGTGCTGCGCTTGGGAGGAACCGGTTGTAAAAATTAACCATCCCTAGAAACTCCTGAAGCGCCTTGACTGTTTAAGGTTGCGGAAAATCCGTTATGGTACGCACTTTATTTGGAAGAGGAACCGCTCCTTCTGCCGAAACGCGATGTCCCAAAAAATCAATCTGCGCCACCCCAAACTGGCACTTCGCTGGGTTAACTATTAACCCGTGCTCTGCCAGCCTCCGAAAAACTGCTGTGAGGTGTTTTTCGTGCTCGCCCTCGGACGCGCTGGCTACCAAAATATCGTCCAAATAAACGAACACGAAAGGAAGGTTGCGTAAAACTGCATCCATCATGCATTGGAAAGTCTGCGCGGCCCCCTTGAGGCCAAAAGGCATGCGCAAAAACTCAAAAAGGCCGAAAGGAGTTATGACCGCTGTTTTGGGTACATCTTGCGCGCGCACTGGAACCTGGTGGTAACCGTGCACCAAGTCTATTTTAGAAAAAATGCGCGCCCCCGCCAAATGAACAGAAAAATCCTGAATGTGCGGAATCGGGTAGCGGTCATGAGCTGAAACGTTGTTCAACCTGCGGAAATCGCCGCAAGGTCGCCACGAGCCGTCAGCCTTTGGGACCATGTGTAACGGCGAAGCCCAAGAGCTCTTGGAGCGTCTAACAATGCCCAGTTTTTCCAGATTAGTGAACTCCTCGCGCGCGATGGCCAGTTTAGCTGGGTCCAAGCGCCGAGCTTTTGCAAAAACGGGAGGGCCGGTGGTGGTTATGAAATGCTCTACCCCATGTTTAGCCACCGTTGCCGAAAACGTGGGGACTGTGAGTGCTGGGAACTGAGCAAGCAATGTGTGAAACTTAACCACCCGCAGCTGAGACGCTGGCATGTGCAGTCGGCGGGGCCACCCGAGCTGTGCAGGGAATAGAATGAAAGGACAGTGCATTAATCAGACGTCTATTAGCAAGGTCAACCGATAAACCATGTGAGCACAAAAAATCAGCCCCTAACATGTTGAAACTGACTGCTGCTACAATAAATGTCCACTCAAATGAACGGCCCTGTAAGGACAGCATGGTCCTCTCACCGAACGTTTTAATCGTGGAGCCGTTCGCTGCTGACACTGACACCCAGGGAGCTTTAGAAGGCATCAGCCGTTCCGCGTAGGTGGTTGTGACGAAACTCAGCTGAGAGCCCGTGTCCACGAGGAACTGTTTCCCCGAGCGTGCATCCGTCAGGTAAAGCAGCCTGTTCTCGTTGCCGAGGGTCGCAGCTGCTACCGGCCCTCGGTCTTGGCGTTTCCCTGGCGCTTAAAGTTGCACGGTGGGACACACCTGTGCACTCTCTCTGCAAAACGGCGGTGGTAGAAACACGGGCCATCCTCCGCTCCGCGTCGTCTGGCTCCCGTCGCCACCGTCGTTGGTGCGTCTGGCGCCGCGGCCGCTGGACCTGCACTGTCTCCAGACGCCGTTCCCGGGCTAGCCGCCGCGGCTGAAACCGCGTTCCGCTTGTGGGCGTCGACCAACCGCTGCGCCTCTTTGCTCAACCCATGGTAGTCTCGCCTGGCCAATCGGGGCGACTCTACCAGGGCCACTCTCACTGCTGGCGGCAGGGTCCGAAGGAAAAGGTGGGCGAAAATGAATTCGCCATCCTCAGAGTCTTTGAGCTTCAGCATCTTCACCATCAGGTCCGCAGGTCTATCGTTTTCTGACTCCGTCAACGTCAGGAGTCCCTCTGCTCGTTGTTGGACTGAAGGGGTGAAATGGCTGATCAGCGCGTCCTTCAATGCGCTGTACTTGTCGCTGTCTGGTGGATGATTAACCAGATCCTCCACTCTCTGGACCGTGTTGCTGTCCAGCTTCGCTACCACGTGGTAGAATCTTGTGTCGTCGTTGGAGATTCTCTGGAGGTTGAACTGCGCCTCGACTGCGCTAAACCATGAGCGCGGGCTGTGCTGCCAGAAATCGGGCAGCCGGATCGTGGAGGCGGCCATCAGGCTGGCTTCCGCCGAGCCCCGCTCGGGAGAATTCTGTCTGCTCATTTCTCGTCGTAGGTCACCAGTGTAGAAGATGTGCTCAAATGATGAGGCTGAGTTTAGTCGTAAACCAGCTTTATTGACAGAACACAGCTTCTAGCATTCTCAAAGCAGGAAAGAGGAAGAATCATATCTCATCACCCTTTTATATGTTTCCAGCATCAGAATTCAAGTCACATGGTGTTTTCAGTAAACATACAGTCACAAAGCATCCCTTTGAATCTTCACCATTGTCTCTCATTTCCTGATGAACCGGAAGTCTCTCCGGGGCATCTTCTGTGGGACAAAGAGACAAATCTCACACCTCCTTGTTATCTTCTGCAGATTCGAGTCCTTTGTCCTTGCAGACGTGACACCCTCAATACACATGCAGTCCTGTCTCTGTGGAAACGTGAGCCCACAATTTGTGTTGCCCACAATAAAAGAATTTAGTTCCATTTGATTTTGACGGGGCGAGCTGAAAAGCTGGTGACTGACTGAAAGACCGGCAGAGATACACACACACACACACACACACCAACAGATTACCCTATGCCTACACTGCTTTGCACCGAGGCAGAAAAAGCGGCTGATATATTTAAAAAATCAAGATGAAATTCAGTTGCACAATTAACTTATTTTTTGAACAATTTCAACACTCTGTTAATGTATACAAAAATAATGGAAATTGGAGAAAAAAATACCCAACACTGAAGAAATACTGTAGATAATTTGCTTGTTCTATACTTGATATTTATAGATGCACTGTTGAGCATTCTTAACAAAGCCACCCGGGGTGCTTGCTTAATATGCTGTACCAGATCGATTGAGGCCTGGTTAAACAGAGACCACCACACATGCTGTTAACCGACAAGGTGCTGGTGGAAATTGGGCTTCTGTTTATTGTAGCATTATCAGAGGAGAAAGCAGATAACACTGGTCAACACCAAATTTATTGTCTAAGTTTTTTTTTAGCTGATTTAGGACAATTTTGATGTGCTGAATCCAGTTAGTTCTGGCCAGGGACCGTGTGCTAAGCTAATGTGCTAAGCTAATGCTATTGCTATAGCTAACACCACAGTTAGTCGTAGCTATCACCGATGCAAAGGAGCGACTCTGTCCCCGGTTCGTCTCACTGACCCGGCATCGGCCCGGGAGATGACAGCTGAGCCTCCCGCACAGATTCTTAGAATCTTGTGATTGGGGCTCATCGGAGGAGCTACCGAGGCCCCAGCTGGATAGGAGCCGGATCGGAGCTTGATTACAGCAGCGGGGCTCGGCGGAGGAACTACCGAGGAAGACGCCAGTAGGCGGCGGGGCTCAGCGGAGGAACTACCGAGACCCCAGCTGGACAGGAGCCGGATCGGAGCTCAACTACAGCGGCGGTGGGCGGCAGAACTCGGTGAAGGAGCTTCTGAACAGGAGCCAGATCGGAGCTCAATTACAGCAGCGGTAAGCAGCGGGACTAGCAGCGGAGGGGGCTAGCTGAGGCCCCAGCTGGATTTGAGGTCAGCTGGATCAGATACCGGCAATACCAGCAGAGATTGTCCTACTATCATCAGGTCAGTAAAAAATGCCACCAAAGAAGGAGGAAATGGAAGAGATAAAAAAAAAAAAAAAATCTCTGAACTTCATGTCAGAAGAACTGACCAAAGTGGCCAATCAACAGTCTACACTATTGGGGCTAATGGAAGAAGTCCGAGAATTGAAATTAACAATTAAGAAAAGAGACAAAAAAAATTGCGGACTTGGAGCGACACATCAAGGATCTTGAACAATATACTCGTATGGATGATTTAATCATTAGTGGACTAGACATTAAATACCAATCATATGCTCATGCTACAGCAGGAATGAGAGGTGAGGAGGCTAACCCAAGTGAATCAGTCTCCCTGGAAAACCAGGTGCTTCAGTTCCTTGAAAGCAGAAACATAAAGGTTGAAGTAAATGCAATTTCAGCCTGTCATACTTTACCCAGAAAGGATAATAAAACAAAGAAATCAATTGTGATGCGCTTTGTGAACGGAAGAGTAAAGAATGACATACTGAGGCAGGCCAGAAACCTACGGGGAACAGAAGTTTACCTAAATGAGCATTTAACAAAGACTAACACTGACATACACCTGTCATGTTTTGTGCGGGGGAAAGGGGGGTGGGGTCTTCCCCCACCCCTGTTGCCCTGCTCCTGCTGGGGGCGTGGGGGCCCGGTGGGGAGCCTGGGACCAATCATGTTGTCAAAATCCCTGGGTGCTACTGAATGTATAGATACAACCAAGGGAGTGAGAGGGGGACTGAATATGAGAGTAAGTGAGAGTGAGGAGGTGATGAATGGAGGTGGTGATGGTGGGTCGGTTTTGTGCGGCGCTTTGCATGTCGGGTGGCATCTCGGGGCGCCTGCAGTGGTCTGCTGATTGGTCGCTCAGGTGGACGCCGGGGGTGGGGGTCTGCTTCTGTGGCCTGAGCCCGTGGTCTCCCTGGTCACTGCCAGGCACTGGTGCGTGTTCAGGCTCACTGCATCTGCTTCGCAGCCACCTTATGAAACACGGGTAAATGAGGGGTGTGTTTGAATGGGTACAGGAGTGAGAGAGTATGGGTTGGTCCGGGTGAGTGAGCAGGAGTTAGTGCATATTGGTGTGTATTGGAGCATGCGGGTGTGAAGGTGAGGGGAGGGGTGTGTCTGTGAGTTGGGAGGTGCTGGATTAAGGGGGGTAGTACCTCTTGGCAATGTGAGCTCCCCTGGCTGGGGGGACTTCTTTGGGCATGGGGGTCCCCAGGGTATGCGGCAGTGGTGCTGGGATGGGACCACTGTGGGGGTGCCTGGGGGGGCTCTTACCGGGGGGCACGGGCCAGTCTCTGCCCCAGGGGTTGGGGTTGCTGGCCTCCTGGTGCCTGGGGCCCGTGGGTGGGCGTTGGCCCTGCTGGGGGGAGTGGGGGTTGGGCGGGTCTGGGGGTGTGGGCTCACGGCACCAGCCGCCGAGCAGCCTGGCCTCCCTTGATCGTCCCTCTGGGGGCGGATTCCTGGCTTTCCTGGGGCTTGCTGGCCTCCGACATTTGTGCCCTGTGGGGGTTCGTGGCACTGCCTTGCCTGCTTGGGGTTCCCAGGGGGAGAGCTGCTGCGTCCGGTCCTCCACTTCATATGTTTCCTGACAAACCACTCACATGCACACATTTAGTTCGATCCCATTTAGGTCGATCCCAGCCCCCGACCAACAGTGATCTGTGTGGAGTTTGCATGTTCTCCCCGTGTTGCGTGGGTTTACTCCGGGATTTCTCCGGTTTCCTCTCACATGCCAAAAACATGCATGTTAGGTTAATTGGCTGTTCTAAATTGTCCCTAGATATCTGTTTCCTATAGGCCCTTAGAATAGAGGGTTAGTATTAATGAAAGCGCTTTGAGTGGTCTTTGTGACTAGAAAAGCGCTATATAAGTGCAGGTTAGTTAGTAGTTAGTTAGTTTGAGCGCGCTCTCATATATATGGACGCAGACGTACACGCACAAGTGTCTCTCCTTTAACAGGTGCAGAAACCAGACTCGTGCTGAGACATCATCGGTGGAAGAAGCAGTTTGCCTTTTGTTTGTTTTAGTTGTTGGTTTGTTTGTTTTTTTTTGTCTGTTCCCCTCCCTTCTCTTTCCTCCCTCCACCAACTTCCTTTCCCTCTTCCCCATCCTGTTGGGTCTTCCATGGGTAAAATAATTAAAATAAAGTATTAAAAGTTAATACAGGATGAGTTTACAACAATATACAATACACAGATACTGTATAAGCTCCTTTTGGCAAAGTAAATCTGTTTTGGCACAATAAGGGTAACAGATACCTGTTCTGTTTGCCTAGCTGCCTGACAGGACAAGGGAAAAAAGACAAAGACTAATGCTGAAATAGCACGGCAAGCACGGATGCTGAAAAGACAAAACAAGATACAAGCAAAATGGACAAGAAACTGTAGAGTCTGGATTAAACTAAATGGAACATCTGAGGAAGCAAAGGCCATAATAACAAGAGAGCTCACTGACCTAAATAAATATAGATGAACACTGATTAAGAAAATTAAGAGACTACGATAATCCGTATCCACAAAACAATCCCAAGAACAGTTCTTTTGTGACATACCATGTCAAAATACTTAAAAAAAAAAAGACTGACTTTAGTAGACATCAGTAATCCCCAGTTGGAGGAAGTCATTGACACAGAGTGAGGAAATTCAGACTCTGAAAATATGCCATTATGCTGAACAAAAACAACAAGAGATGGAGAATGATATTGATCTCGTCCCGTCCCAAGATGGCGCCCACAGTGGTCGCCATGGTGCTTCGCTGTGCCCTTTGTTTGTTTTTGTTTGTCAATTGTGTGTCTGCTTGCTCTTATACCCGTGAAGAACTTCTAAATATCAGGACTTTCACTCCCACGGACCTACTCCCAGTTTTTTTAGCTCCTGCCGCCGATCTGGTTCATTGCTTGGCTCGAAAAGTGAGACGGCGAAAGAGAGGAAGACGAGCGGGCGCTCTCGTCCGGCTTTGCAGGAGAGGCGCGTGCACGGCGTTGCCTGGCATATTTCTGTTCAATACCAACTCTCTCTCTAACAAGGTAGATGAACTGAGACTGCTGATGCGTTTTAAGGACCTCTCTTCCTCGGCTGCCCTCTGTTTTACCGAGACCTGGCTCAGGGAAAACACACCGGACAGCGCGCTGCGCCTCGAGGGATTTCAGCTGTTTCGTGCTGATCGTGACACAGAGCTCTCTGGCAAGACCACAGGAGGCGGAGTCTGCTTTTACATCAACAGCAGCCGGTGCTCTGATGTAACGGTAATTTCCAAACACTGTTCTCCCGCCCTGGAATTTCTTTTTATTAACTGCAAGCCATTTTATTCCCCGCGGGAGTTCGCCTCATTCATCCTCGCCGCTGTGTACGTCCCTCCCGATGTGGACACGCGCGAAGCTCAGCGCGTGCTCGCGGATCACATCCAACACACGGAGCAGATTTTTCCAGACTCTCTGGTTATTGTGGTTGGCGACTTTAACCAGAGCAATCTGAGCCACGATCTCCCCCGCTACAAACAGCTTATTAAATGCCCCACCAGAGGAATAAACACGCTGGATCACTGTTACACCACAGTGAAAGACGCATATCGCGCTGTTCCCCGCGCTACGCTGGGATTATCTGATCACGTGATGGTCCACCTCATTCCCACATACAGACAGAGATTGAAGCTCACTAAACCTGTTGTGAGCACTACGAAGAAATGGACCAGTGAAGCTGAGGAGAAGCTGGAAACGTGCATGGAAATAACTGACTGGGGCATGTTTAAAGGAGCCACGCATGATCTGGATGAATACACGGACACTGTGAACTCTTATATCCACTTTTGTGAGGAGGACATTCTTCCATCGCACACCAGGGTGAGGTACTCTAATGACAAGCCCTGGTTCACAGCTAAGCTCAGACAGATCAGGAAGGAGAAGGAAGCAGCGTTGAAAAGTGGAGACAGGGACTGCTACAGGGAGGTTAAATATCGGTTTAACAGAGAGCTGAAGAGAGCTAAATCTGTGTATTCTGAGAGACTCCAGCAGCAGTTCACTGCTAATGACTCGGCTTCTGTGTGGAGAGGACTGAGGCAAATCACCAATTATAGGCCTCAGGCTCCTAAAGGTCAGGGTGACAAAGCCCTTTGTCAAAGACTGTCCCAACACTATGCCCGTTTTGACACCTCGTCATCTGTGTCCAACTCCCCCCCTCTCTCCAGCTCCACAGCCTCCACGATCCCTACTTCATCAAAGGCGCCCCCCCCTCCTCCCCCCCTGCCCTTGTCATCAGTGAGCAGGACGTGCTCAAACAGTTCTCCAGACTGAACCCGCGCAAGGCCCCCGGTCCGGACGGCGTGTCTTCCTCCACCCTGAGACACTGTGCGAAACAGCTGGCTCCTGTCTTCACAGACATTTTTAACACCTCCCTTAAGCTATGCCATGTGCCGCTCTGCCTCAAATCCTCCACCATCATCCCTGTCCCCAAGAAGCCACGGATCACTGGACTTAATGACTACAGACCTGTAGCGCTCACCTCTGTAGTCATGAAGTCCTTTGAGCGCCTGGTCCTGCCCCACCTCAAGTCCATCACCACCCCTCTCCTGGACCCGCTGCAGTTTGCCTACCGAGCCAACAGGTCTGTAGACGACGCAGTCAACCTGGCCCTCCACTCCATCCTGCAGCACCTGGACTCCCCGGGAACCTACGCCAGGATCCTGTTTGTGGACTTCAGCTCCGCATTGAACACCATCCGCCCCCGCTCTGCTCCGGGACAAGCTGTCCCTGCTCAACGTGCCTGACTCCCTCTGCAGGTGGATCACCGACTTCCTGACGGACCGGAGGCAGCATGTGCGGCTGGGAAAGACTGTCTCAGACTCTGCTAGCATCAGCACCGGATCACCCCAGGGCTGTGTACTTTCCCCCCCTACTCTTCTCCCTTTATACCAACTCCTGCACCTCCAGCCACCAGTCTGTCAAGTTGATCAAGTTT
The DNA here is from genome assembly GCA_020510985.1 of Pholidichthys leucotaenia. Classification (NCBI taxonomy): domain Eukaryota; kingdom Metazoa; phylum Chordata; class Actinopteri; order Cichliformes; family Pholidichthyidae; genus Pholidichthys; species Pholidichthys leucotaenia. The sequence goes on along the minus strand of CM035839.1, from coordinate 274,337,265 downwards.
GCGGACGACACCACCCTCATCGGGCTCATCTCCAATGGCGACGAGTCCGCCTACAGGAGAGAGGTGGCCCAGCTGGCGTCCTGGTGCAACAACAACAACCTGCAGCTGAACGCTCTGAAGACAGTGGAGATGATTGTGGACTTCAGGAAAGTCACAACCCCTCTGCCCCCCCTCACCCTCACAGGCTCTCCCATCACCACTGCTGATTCCTTCCGCTTCCTAGGCACCACCATCACCAGGGACCTCAAGTGGGAGCCGACCATCAGCTTCCTCATCAAAAAGGCCCAGCAGAGGATGTTCTTTCTGCGGCAGCTGAGGAAGCTCAAGCTACCCACCAAGATGTTAGTGCAGTTCTACACAGCCATCATCGAGTCCATCCTCACCACCTCCATAACCGTGTGGTACGCAGGAGCCACTGCCAGGGACAGACTAAGGCTGCAGCGCGTCATGCGCACTGCTGAGAAGGTGATCGGCTGCAAGCTCCCATCTCTCCAGGATCTGTACATCTCCAGGACCCGGAGGCGTGCTGGCCGGATCATAGCCGATCCCTCACACCCTGGTCACGTACTGTTTGCCCCCCTCCCCTCAGGTAGAAGACTTCGGTCCATCCAGACTAAAACCTCCCGTCACATGAACAGCTTCTTCCCCTCTGCCATCAGACTGCTGAACACTAAGTGACTTATTGACTCTCGTGCACTATGTACAACAGCTCAACCAGACTCATGTCAATCATCACTGTTTTCTTCCTGCATTACCGACTGCACTATATGGTTCTCCACATTATCTGCTGCTCACTAATATATTTTAACTGCTGACCAGTATTACTCACTCTTATTCTACACTTTATTGCATGTATAGTTTATTTCTTTTATTTTATCATGTTTAATGTTGCAGCATTGCACCGAGACAAATTCCTAGTTTGTGTACTACATGAACAATGGCAATAAATCTGATTCTGATTCTGATTCTGATCCTGATAACCACTTTTTTCAATAATATTCATCGTCACTGCAAATATTATACTGAAAAACAATTCAAAAGTCAAGTGCAATTAGATGGTAAACTATCAATAATACACTTCAACAGCAGAAATCTTAACAAAAGCTTTCCACAGATTCAAGACTATTTAAAACAGCTAGATAGAAAGTTTACAGCTATCACAGTCTCTGAAACTGGGCTCAATGAAGAGCAGGCTTCTTTGATGGCAATTGAGGGATTTCAGATGTTGCAAAAAAAGGGTGGTGGTGTTGCACTGTACAGTATATTGTTGACCTGTATAGGTGTAAACTTGTAAATGGAATGTCCTTTGCACTACCAGGGATTCTGGAATGTGTTACTGTTGAGATTGACCAAGATAAAACAAAAAATCTAATTATAAGTTGTAAAACTAGAATGCCGGGAACTTGCGTTGTGACATTCAGAGATAAGTTAGTCGAGCTCTGCAACAATGTAATATAATTAATAAGAAAATGATTGTATTCTGTGGAGACTTCAACATTGATTTACTATATCCATTTCAACAAAATGTAATTACAGAGTTCATGAATTCTATGTACAGTATGAGTCTATATCCCACAATAACACATCCCAGTAGAATCACAGTTCACACTGCTACACTTATTGACAACCTGTTCGTTAATATTATTCATAAGAAAATAGAAAGTAGATTATTGATAAATGACATAAGTGACCATTTGCCAGTCTTTGCACTTATCCATGGCCAAATGGGGGCCAATACAGAAAAAAATCTTTAAAATCTTTCAGATACAAATCACAAAATGCAATCAGTTCTTTTAAAGAAGACCTGCTGAAGCAAGACTGGACAAAAGTCTATGTATCAGGTGTAAATGAAGCCTATGACACATTCATGAACACTGTAACCACTCTTTATGAAAAAAAAAAAAAAACATTGTCCATTAGTAGAGAAAAAGCTTTACCAGAAATTTGTCGACAAGCCATGGTTAACCAAAGGATTACAAAAAGCATGTAAAAAGAAAAAAAAAAATATAAGGCTTTTCTAAATAAAAGGGAAAAAGAAGCTAAGCAGCAGTATAAAAGATACAAAAATGAGTTAATATATAATGAGATGTAGTAAAAGAGACTATTACCATAAAGAACTGGAGAAAAACCAAAATAACATTAAAAATACATCGACAATACTTAACAATATTTTTGGAAATAAAAACAGAAATACAAGCTACCCAACCAATCTTTAAAAAAAAAAAAAAAAAAAACAAACACTCAGAGTGTGAATGCAGTCTCACCTGCAGATGAATTTAATAATTTTTTTGGTAACATTGGTCCTAATTTGGCTTGAGAAATACCCATTAGGGCATCTACAGATGATACAATAAGCAAAAACTTGGCTTTAAAAGACTCCATTTTCATAAAGAACACAGACGAGAGAGAGGTCATTGAAATTGTTAAATCGTTTAAAAGTAAAACATCTTCGGATTGTGATGGTATGGTATGCTTTTAGTCAAAACTATCATTGAATGCTTAGTGAAGCCACTGACGTATATTTGTAACCTGTCTCTCCAAACAGGTACTGTATATTTCCCAGTGCAATGAAAATAGCTAAAGTAATTTCGATATACAACACAGGTGACAGAGGGGGATTTTCAAACTATAGACCTATTTCACTATTGCCGCAATTTTCCAAGATACTTGAAAAAATATTCTGTGAGAGAATTGACAACTTCATAATGAAGAATAATTTACTGTGTGAGCAGCAATATGGGTTCAGACACAAGAGGACAACTGCATTTGCTCTAATGGAATTTATAGAAAACATATCAACTGCCATTGAAAATAAAGAGTATTCAGTTGGGGTATTCCTGGATCTTAAAAACAAACAAACAAAAAAAAATTTGATACAGTGAATCATAAATTATTATTAAAGAAACTACAAAATTATGGTATTGGGGGTAGCACTGTCCTGGTTTTGCAGTTGCTTAAAGAACAGATATCAGTATGTATGTGTTGGTAGCAAAAACTCGCAGTTACTGAAGGTTACTTGCGGAGTCCCACAGGGTTCAGTTTTTGGGCCATTGTTATTCAATATGTATATAAATGATATATGTAAAGTTTTGGAAAAAAACTGGTGTGAGAAAGTGGCACGAGGCGATGCGAGATTTCAATTTTCAATTAGTCCATTTTTATTTCAATAATCTTACAAGCAAATAGTTTCCAGGAAAAAAACATCTGACACGATTCTTCTTCAACAGTGCACACTTCGCCAACCAAGAAGCATACCAAGGATAATAAGAATGCAATGAGAGAGATCCCATTATCATTAACCACACCTGTTATATAGTATTCGAGATAATTAGGGCTGATTAGCCCCTACCATAATCCCAGGTAAAACAATGAACATTTCCATTCTTAACACATACCCACTAATATCTAAAAATACATAAATAATTGCCCAACTATACAATATAAATAACATATAATAAATAACAATCAATAGCAACAATAACAATATACATAATTCAATAAATAATTCAAAACCCTTATTTACAAAGCTAAACCACCCCTCTAACTTACCATACATGCTTCCTTCCTGCTGGTGTCCTATATAAGGCCCTCAACCCCTAACGGAGTCTTTTGCCCGGACACCCACAGGAAGCATGTTGGCAAAGGTATGTGAAATAAATTATCAATTATTTTACCAAATACTTAACCATACAATTATCTCCCAAGGGCATTCAAATTAAACAAAAACAGATCCCAAAATACTGTGTGCACTTTAACAAATAATCATACTAACATTTACAACATTACAAATATAACATGATCACACAATACAATAAATCATAACAGTGGTGACACTCCATCATCACATTTCCTCCCCCCTTTCCCAAGAGTACAGTACTCTATGAGTCATATACTCTTGAAAGGCTATCTGCTACAAGGTTGGTTTTCCCTGCCACATACCGAACAGTAAAATTATAAGGTTGGAGGGACACATACCACCCTGTGAGATGACTGTTTACGTCCTTCATTCTGTCCAAGCACTGTAGGGCCCGATGATCTGTCTCCAACAAAAAATGACGCCCTAATAAATAGTACTTCAGAGACCCTATTGCCCATTTCATGGCAAGACATTCTTTTTCTACCGTAGAGTATCTTGTCTCCCAGTCCAACAACTTACGGCTCAAGAACAGTACTGGGTGTCTCTCTCCCCTCTCCTCCTGGAGAAGTACTGCTCCAATGCCAACCCCTGAAGCATCTGTCTGTAAAATGAACTGGCGAGCAAAGTCTGGACTGTAGAGAACCTTTTCCCCAGAAATAGCCCTCTTCAGATCCTCAAACATTCTTTCTCCAAGATGGCGCCCACAGTGGCCGCCATGGTGCTTTGCTGCGCCTTTCTTTGTATGTTTTTGTTCGTCAATTGTGTGTCTGCCTGCTCTTACACCCGTGAAGAGCTACTAAATATCAGGACTTTCACTCCCACGGACCTACTCCCAGTTTTTTTGGCTCCTGCTGCCGATCTGGTTCACTTTTTAGCCCAAAAAGTGAGACGGCGAAAGAGAGGAAGGCAAGCGGGCACTCTCGTGCGGCTTCGCAGGAGAGGCACACGCACGGCTTTGCCTGGCATATTTCTGCCCAATGTCAATTCTCTCTTTAACAAGGTAGATGAACTGAGACTGCTGATGCGATTTAAGGACCTATCTACCTCGTCTGCCCTCTGCTTTACTGAGACCTGGCTTAAGGAAGTGACTCCGGACAGCGCGCTCCTTCTCGAGGGATTTCAGCCGTTTCGTGCTGATCGAGACACAGAGCTCTCCAGCAAGTTCTCAGGAGGAGGAGTCTGCTTTTACATCAACAGCAGCTGGTGCTCTGATGTAACGGTGATTTCCCAACACTGTTCCCCCGCTCTGGAATATTTATTCATTAACTGCAAGCCTTTTTATTCCCCGCGGGAGTTCGCTTCATTCATCCTGGCCGCTGTTTACGTCCCGCCCAACGCGGACGCGTGCGAGGCTCAGCGCCCGCTCGCTGATCACATTCAACAAACGGAGCAGACTTTCCCGGACTCTCTGGTTATTGTGGTTGGCGACTTTAACTAGAGAAACCTGAGCCCCGATCTCCCCCAATACAAACAGTTTATAAAATGCTCCACCAGGGGAAAGAACACGCTGGATCACTGTTACACTACAGTGAAGGACGCGTATCGCGCTGTTCCCCGCGCTGCGCTCAGGCTATCTGATCACGTGATGGTCCACCTCATTCCCACATACAGACAGAGACTAAAGCTCACTAAACCTGTTGTGAGCACTACGAGGAAATTGACCAGTGAAGCTGGGGAGAAGCTGAGCACGTGCATGGAAATAACTGACTGGGGCATGTTTAAAGGAGCCACGCATGATCTGGATGAGTACACGGATACTATGAACTCATATATCAACTTTTGTGAGGAGAGCATTCTTCCATCGCGCACCAGGGTGAGGTACTCAAATGACAAGCCCTGGTTCACTGCTAAGCTCAGAAAGATCAGGAAGGAGGAGGAATCAGCATTGAAAAGTGGAGACAGGGACTGCTACAGGGAGGTCAACTATCGGTTTAGCAGAGAGCTGAGGAGAGCTAAATCTGTGTATTCTGAGAGACTCCAGCAGCAGTTAACTGCTAACGACTCTGCTTCTGTGTGGAGAGGACTGAGGCAAATCACCAACTATCGGCCTCAGGCTTCTAAAGGTCAGGATGACAAAGCCCTTTGTCAAAGACTGTCCCAACATTATGCCCATTTTGACACCTCGTCAGCTGTGTCCATCTCCCCCCCACCAGCGCCACTGCCTCCACGGTCCCCACTTCATCAAAGGCGCCCCCCTCCTCCCCCCCTGCCCTTATCGTCAGTGAGCAGGACGTGCACAGACAACTCTCCAGACTGAACCCGCGCAAGGCCCCTGGTCCGGACGGCGTGTCTCCCTCCACCCTGAGACACTGTGCAGAAGAGCTGACTCCTGTCTTCACAGACATTTTTAACACCTCCCTGAAGTTATGCCACGTGCCGACCTGCCTCAAAACCTCCACCATCATCCCTGTCCCCAAGAAGCCACGGATCACTGGACTTAATGACTACAGACCTGTAGCGCTCACCTCTGTAGTCATGAAGTCCTTTGAGCGCCTGGTCCTGCCCCACCTCAAGTCCATCACCACTCCCCTCCTGGACCTGCTGCAGTTTGCCTACTGAGCCAACAGGTCTGTGGACGACGCAGTCAACCTGGCCCTCCACTCCATCCTGCAGCACCTGGACTCCCCGGGAACCTACGCCAGGATCCTGTTTGTGGACTTCAGCTATGCATTCAACACCATCCGCCCCGCTCTGCTCCGGGACAAGCTGTCCCTACTCAACGTGCCTGACTCCCTCTGCAGGTGGATCACCGACTTCCTGACGGACCGGAGGCAGCATGTGCGGCTGGGAAAGACTGTCTCAGACTATGTTAGCATCAGCACCGGATCACCCCAGGGCTGTGGACTTTCCCCCCTACTCTTCTCCCTTTATACCAACTCCTGCACCTCCAGCCACCAGTCTGTCAAGCGGATCAAGTTTGCGGACAACATCACCCTCATCGGGCTCATCTCCAATGGCAACGAGTCCGTCTACAGGAGAGAGGTGGCCCAGTTGGCGTCCTGGTGCAGCCACAACAACCTGCAGCTGAACGCTCTGAAGACAGTGGAGATGATCGCGGACTTCAGGAAAGTCACAACCCCTCTGCCCCCCCTCACCCTCACAGGCTCTCCCATCACCACTGCAGATTCCTTCCGCTTCCTGGGCACCACCATCACCCGGGACCTCAAGTGGGAGCCGACCATCAGCTCCCTCATCAAAAAGGCCCAGCAGAGGATTTTCTTCCTGCGGCAGCTGAGGAAGCTCAAGCTACCCACCAAGATGTTGGTGCAGTTCTACACGGCCATCATCGAGTCCATCCTCACCACCTCCATAACCGTGTGGTATGCAGGAGCCACTGCCAGGGACAGACTAAGGCTGCAGCGCATCGTGCGCGCTGCTGAGAAGGTGATCGGCTGCAAGCTCCCATCCCTCCAGGATCTGTACATCTCCAGGACCTGGAGGCGTGCAGGCCGGATCATAGCCGTTCCTTCACACCCTGGTCACGTACTGTTTGCCCCCGTCCCCTCAGGTAGAAGACTTCGGTCCATTCAGACTAAAACCTCCCGTCACATGAACAGCTTCTTCCCCTCTGCCATCAGACTGCTGAACACTATGTGACTTATTAGACTCTCGTGCACTACGTACAGCAGCTCAACCAGACTCATGTCAATTATCACTGTTTTCTTTTTGCATTAGCGACTGCACTATGTGGTACTCCACAATATCTGCTGCTCGCTAATATATTTAAAAATTGCTTGACTAGTATTACTCATTCATATTCTACATTTTATTGCATGTATAGTTTTTTATTTCTATCTTTTATTTTTATCATGTTTAATGTTGCAGCATTGCACCGAGACAAATTCCTAGTTTGTGTACTACATGAACAATGGCAATAAATCTGATTCTGATTCTGATTCTGAAACGCTCTGTCACACTCCTCTGTCCATTTTACCTTATTTGGTGCTGAAGCCTTAGTGAGGTCAGTCAAAACTGCGGCTCTTTCAGCAAAGTGGGGGATGAACTTGCTGTACCATCCTACCATTCCCATGAACGATCGTACCTTCTTCTTAGTGGTGGGTACAGGATAGGTCCGGATGGCATCCACTTTACCTACTCGTGGTCTAATAACCCCCTGACCAACCACATGTCCCAGGTACTCCACCTGCTGCTGTCCGAACGCACATTTGCGTGGGTTGATTGTCAGTCCTGCCCTCTTAATTAACTGAAGGACCTGCCTAAGATGTATCAAATGTTCTTCCCAAGTCTGACTATAGATGACCACGTCATCCAAATAGGCAGCCGCAAAGTTTGATACTCTCCTTAACACTTGGTCCATCAGCCGCTGGAAAGTTGCAGGTGCCCCCTGAAGGCCAAATGGCATGACCCTAAATTGGAAACTGCAATAAGGTGTTTTAAAGGCTGTAAGTTCCTTTGTTTCCGGTGCCAATGCCACCTCCCAATACCCCTTGCATAGGTCCAGAGTAGAAATAAACCTAGCCCTGCCCACTTTCTCTATCAGTTCATCAATCCGGGGCATGGGGTATGACTCAAACTTAGATACTGAATTAAGGTATCTGAAGTCAATACAGAATCTTAATGAGCCGTCCTTTTTGGGGACCAGCACAATCGGGCTACACCACTCACTAACTGACTCCTCGATCACTCCCAGCTGCAACATCAAGTCAATTTCTTGCTTCATTTTTGGGACCAATCGCTCCGGGATCCTATATGATTTTCTACGTGGAACAGCTTCCTCTTTCAAATAAACCTTATGATGCACCAGCGTGGTGAAACCAGGTCTCTCCTGAAACAATTCTGGATCCAATAGTGCCTCTAACTCTCTCCGCTGATCCACCTGCAAATGAGACACTTGAAACAAATAAGGCTCTGACACATTTGTGGGAAAGGACTGTTCTTTCCCCTCATCCACTTCTGTTGCACAAATTAAGAGCTGATGTGTCTCCTGAAGAACAGGTTGCTGCTGCTGATGACCAGGCTGCTGAAACTCTTTCAATAAGTTAATATAGAAGGTCTGATATTTTACCTTCCTATCAGGCATATATAGTTCATATGTCACTGAGCTTAGTCTCTTAGAAATTTCATATGGCCCCTGCCATCGAGCCAACAGCTTACTGTCACACGAGGGCAGCAATAACAAACCTGTTGTCCTGGGTGAAAACCCCTTTTTTCTGGCCTTCTTGTCATAACCAAGTTTTTTGTTTGGCCTGCGCCGTCCTCATGTGCTCCTGAGCCAAAGCAGTCATTCGATCCAGTTTCTCTCTTATCTTAATAACATAAGAGACCACATTATCCTGATCACTCAGTGGACTCTCCCAGTGCTCCTTTAATAAGTCCAGTGGGCCTTCACCTGACGACCAGTAGTGTTGGGGTTCAAAAGGTGAGAACCCTGTTGAAGCCTGGGGCACCTCCCGATAAGCAAACAATAAATATGGTACCCACTGGTCCCAATCCAAGCCCGTTTCAGAAACAAATTTCCGCAGTATGTTTTTTAGAGTCTGGTTAAATCGTTCCACTAGTCCATCAGTCTGAGGGTGATATGGGGTGGTCTTAATACCCTTAATACCCAACAGCTTATATACTTGCTGCAACAGTTTGGACAAGAAATTTGTTCCACAGTCTGTTAGAACTTCTCTGGGTATGCCTACCCTTGAAAACAACTGGATAAGGCAGTTGGCAACCTGCCTAGCCTTAATAGATTTCAAGAGAAAGGCTTCTGGGTACCGAGTAGCATAGTCACAAATTACCAGAATGTATTTATTACCAGCAGAACTTCTCTCTAGGGGGCCAACTATATCCATCCCTATTCTGTCGAATGGTGTTCCAATAATGGGTAGTGGGTGTAGTTGGGCACGGGTTACTCCCCTAGGTGATGTAATCTGACATATTGGGCATGATGTGCAGAAGTCCTTTATCTGGGTATACATTCCCGGCCACACAAACCTTCTAGCAACTCTCTGTAGAGTTTTTTGAAATGCTAGGATGATCTGCCAAGGAATAACATGTCCCAGTTCCATAATCTTTGGAATGAGGTCCTGTGGCAAAGCTATGTCCATAACTTCACCTTGTTGCTGGTACAGAATGCCCTTTTTAATGACATACAAGGCCTCAGCCAAACAATCAGTTCTACCCTGTTTCACATCCTCAATCTCCTAGCCTTTACTGAACCATGGTCTAAGTGCTGGGTCAGCTTTCTGCAATGGAGCTATGTCAGGAGGGATGTCAAACTCTACTGACTGGCTTAATTGTGGTGTTTCTTCACCCAAGTTCTTTACAGAAGCGAACACCTTATCTCTTCTCCTCTGAGCCTTGGATTTGGGTTGCTTAAGAGGGGCCTGGCCTCTATCTCAGAATCATAAAATGGTACTCCTGAAGAACAGTTGGCAGCCCTCTGTGCTCTCTGTGCCCTGGTTGTCACCATATTACAATTTTTCACCTCAGGTGTGTTTACTCTCTGCTCAACAGCGCCACCTGCCTGTCCCTCAGTTTGTTCCTCTCTAACCTGTTGTACGATGTCCAACAAAGTTGGAACATCATTGCCAAGAATAACTGGATAAGGAAAATCAGGCACAAGAGCTACAGAAGGAGATAAGTTTGACCCCCTACTGTTAAATAAACCTCAGCGTCGGGTACATTTCTTATCCCCATGGGACACAACTAATATTTATTTCTGACTCATTCCACAAATCCCTAGGGACCAAACTGGGTAGCACAACTGTTTGAAAACAGCCTGAATCTAACAGGGCCTCTTCACACTGACCATTAAGCAACACCTTGTTTTATACACTCCACTGTGCACTGAGGCTGAACAAGTGGGTCTAGGAACAGAACATAATAGTGACGGTTTTCTGATTCTTTGTGGCAGGACATGACTACTGGGTGTGACCGATTTTATTACACTGATAACACATATATCTTTATTTGCAACAACTCGTGACTTTTTGCTATTATCATATCTGCTGTTTGTGATCTGAGCTGGGCCTGGAATACAACCTATTCGAGCTGGACCACCCCTTTCACCCTCATGTAAACCCACTCCATGTGGTGAAAAATCTGTCACGGCCGAGAGTAGGTCTCCTGCTCCCAGACCTGGCTGACAGAAAAACCTCCGCCTGATGAGCAGCGTCCTCTGCAGTCTTCGGTTCCCGCTCTTGTATCCAGACTCCCAGTTCAGGGTTCACCATGCACAAAAACTGTTCCAAAATTAATTGTTCCATAGTGTCCTTTAAAGTTAGGGTCTCTGGATTAATCCATTTATATAACAGGTCTTTTAAGCGTACATAAAGTTCACGAGGGGTTTCGTCCTGATGAATATCCAGGGACCGAAACCTCCTCCTATATGTGTCAGATGTAATTTCAAATTTATTTAAAATAGCTTCTTTGACTTTCCCATAATTATCCGTGTCAGCAACATCCATCAGAACATATGCGCTCCGTGCTTTACCTGTAAGTAGAGGAGCTAGATGGATAGCCCACTCTTCTTCATGCCAGCGGCAGACTGTAGCGATCCTCTCGAATGTCGTCAGGTAGTGCTCAATGTCATCTTCGGGAGAGAGAGGATTCAGCCTGGGCTCGTGGTGCGTTCGTGGGCTCCTTGGCTGCACCTGCAGCAGCAAATCATCCTCCTGTGAGCCGACCCGACTGGCCGTCACCCTGGGGTCCTCCCCCGAAGCGCCGTCATCACCACTACGCTCAGCCCGGCTCAAGGCAAGATTTCCTTCTTGCCTTGAGAGAGAGCAGTCACATTTTTCTTCCCTCCTCTCCTGCCTTCCTGATCTATTCCCAGCTTTGAAATGTTGCGTTTTTTGTCTGTGTTTTAGTCGCTCTTCTTCTGCTGAATCTTAATCTAAACGGAAATTATGGATTTGGAAGCGGCTTAAATGTGCTATTGTCACTATTTTTCAACAAGAATTGGGCCAAGGGGGAGCCCAAGAATTGGAACCTGCGAGGAGACTCATGGACATTGGAATTCATGCGTCTGTGGAAACATTATTGGTTATGATCTCAGGACTTCTATTTTTGGCTGTGGAGTTCCCTGATGCATCAGAAATTGAAGGAAGGTGAGAGAGCTGATCAAAGCGGACCCGGCAAGCTCCTTCATCAAATTCGACCAGTTGGGGAGGGCACGAGTAGCGGCAAACAGTGAACTGAATGAATGACAGTGATTCAGTGGAGGAATACATCTGGAGCCCTGTGCTCTCCATGGAAAAACAGTTTAAGCCTGCACATATAATGGAAGCACAGAATTACACGGGTGAGGACAAATTCTATTCTCTGAGTGCACTGTGCTGATTTGATTTGACCTTGTTTGGTGCCCCGTGTTTACATTCCTCCTGATTGAGATAAGCGGAAGGACCGGCTCTTATGTCTACCCAAACAATCGACAATCAGTTGTTGTCGTATCAGCGGATTGGACCCTCAAGGACAATTCCCATGTGCCTTCTGCAAGCAAGAGAGATAGACTCTGGACTTGTTTATAAGTCACATGATTATAACATCTATCCACTGCCAGGAGGCGCCCTCTGCTGCTCATTAACAACTGTTACATTTACACTACACAATGCATACAACATTACATGCATACAATACACTGCCTCTCAACTTTTGTGTGTGATCTCCTGCTAAATGTCTGCTAAATGTGCATTGAGGTTTTTTTTTGCCTGCAATCAAAATTTCGCTCACTTGCCGAGCGTCATTCTGATAAAATATGTTTTTTTTCTCTCGCCTACTGTGTCATATCCATTCTCTTTTTCTTTTTTTCCTTTCTTCTTTATGACTGGCGCCTAGCGGCTGTCCCAGCCTTGGATGTGCTCTGCAGAGCGTGCCCAAATTCCAAGTCACGTTTCGTTACCTTGTATTCATACATGTGTAATGACAATAAAGTTGAATCTCATCTCATCATCTCATCTCATACTCCTCTCTCAGCTCCGCAACCTGCGACTCCATCCGATGAATATGACTCTCCACAGTCTGCCACTTCCAGTCCTGAAGAGCGGCTTCTTCCTCCATCTGCCGATCTCTGAGAATCAGCGAACGCATCAAAGATTTCACCAGGCCCGTTAGCTCCTCGAGCTTGCCCAGTCCGCTGACTCCCGGGTCCTCAGCCGCCATACCTGTATCCAGGTCAGACTGCTCCTCCTGCCTCACCTTCCTTCTGGCCATGAGTTCTTCCGTCCACCAAATGCTACGAATGTCCTGGGAACATCCCACCACTTCCACCAAATGTGAGAAAGTGGCACGAGGCGATGCGAGATTTCAATTTTCAATTAGTCCATTTTTATTTCAATAATCTTACAAGCATATAGTTTCAAGGAAAAAACATCTGACACAATTCTTCTTCAACAATGCACACTTCGCCAACCAAGAAGCATACCAAGGATAATAAGAATGCAACGAGAGAGATTCCTTTATCATTAACCACAACCTGTTCTATAGTATTCGAGATAATTAGGGCTGATTAGCCCTACCATAATACCAGGTAAAACAATGAACATTTCCATTCTTAACACATACCCACTAATATCTAAAAATACATAAATAATTTCCCAACTATACAATATAAATAACATATAATAAATAACAATCAATAACAACAATAACAATATAAATAATTCAATACCCTTATTTACAAAGCTAAACCACCCCTCTAACTTACCATACATGCTTCCTTCCTGCTGGTGTCCTATATAAGGCCCTCAACCCCTAACGGAGTCTTTTGCCCGGACACCCACGGGAAGCATGTTGGCAAAGGTATGTGAAATAAATTATCAATTATTTTACCAAATACTTAACCATACAATTATCTCCCAAGGGCATTCAAATTAAACAAAAACAGATCCCAAAATACTGTGTGCACTTTAACAAATAATCATACTAACATTTACAACATTACAAGTATAACATGATCACACAATACAATAAATCATAACAGTGGTGACACTCCATCGTCACAACTGGATTTAATATTGTTTGCAGATGACAGTAATTTATTATGCAGTGGAAGCAATTTGGAACAACTTTTGGATACACTCGGAAAGGAATTAGGAAAGCTAAAACTGTGATTTGATTCAAACAAATTAACGCTCAGTTTAAGTAAGACAAAATTTAGAATTTTTAACAACCATCACAACAACTTAGTATCTAAACTCAGTGTAAATGGTGTAGAGATTGAAAGGGTATCCTAAATTAAATTTTTTGGTGTAATAATTGATAATAAACTGTGTTGGAAGTCACATATTAATTATATTAAAGGTAAAATATCCAACTCAATCACAATACTACACAGATTGAAATATTTGCTGAATCAACCCACACTATATACTTTGTATCATTCATTAATACTCCCATACATGACATATTGTACTGAAGTATGGGGAAATACATATAAAACAAACATATATCCAGTCTTTATGCTTCAGAAGAGAGCTATTAAAATAATAAACAAAGCTGCTTATAGGGAACCAACAAACCCGTTTTTTCTTAAATTAAAAGCTCTCAGGTTGAAAGATCTGGTTGACTTTAAAACTGCAGTAATAATGTTTAAAGTGAAGAATCTATCACTGCCTGCAAATATCCAAAAGCTGTTCCAAATAAGGGAGAAACAATATCATTTCAGAGAAACATGTATATTTCAAAAACCTTCAGTGAGAACTACCACCAAGCAACACTGTGTTTCAGTGCAAGGAGTCAGATTGTGGAACGATTTTGGACCTGAATTAAAATCATGTACAACGCTTGGACAATTTAAACAAAAACTAAAGGAAGAAATACTCCAAACATATATACAAGATGACATGTAAAACCATGGCGGAGTGGTTAGCACTGCGGCAGCACAGCAACTCACCCTTGGCCAGGGGATCCTGGGTTTGATCCCAGCCCCCGACCAACAGTGATCTGTGTGGAGTTTGCATGTTCTCCCTGTGACTGCTTGGGTTTACTCTGGGATTTCTCTGGTTTCCTCCCACATGCCAAAAACATGCAAGTTAGGTTAATTGGCATCAAACTGCGGATTCTAAATTGTCCTTAGGTATGACTGTGAGAGTGAATGGTTGTCTGTCTCTGTGATGGCCCTGCGATGGGCTGGCGATCTGTCCAGGGTGTACACTGCCTCTCGCCCAAAGATGGTGGGATGCTGGGATAGGTTCCAGCCCCCCCCCCCCCCCCGTGACCCAAAAAGGATTAAGGGGAAGAAGATGGATGGATGGATGGATGTAAAATCACATAAGAATTATCATATTCATATATTTATTCCATCTAGCTACAATGCTCCGCACTGTGTGTCTATATATATATATACAGTATATATATATTTATATTTATATGTACATATGTATACTCGCTGCTCTTGTTTTTTCTCTTGCCTTCTGATTGTTGCTCTGAGTGTTGCTATTCCTGTGCTGTTGCAATCCTGGAATTTCCCCATTGTGGGACTAATAAAGGCTTATCTTATCTTATATTCAGTCTGTGTTGTGCTGTTGCTTAGTTTTTTGTTTCTTTGTTTTTTTTTTGTCACATTTTGTCTTAGCTTTGTTCTGAATTGTAATTGCTCTTGTTTTGTTTTTCTTTTGAATTCTTGGATGGAATATGGATGGGCAAAAAAAGCTGTGGCTTCAGCCATCACCCATTTCGGAAAACTTATGTTGAACTGTATAATCAGAGGAGTTATTGTTTAATTTGACCTTGTTAGATTTTTTTTCCCCGTCGTTATGTTATTCTGTTCCTTTCTTTTAATCCTTACTTTTAATCTATCCGAAATAAAGATTCATTCATTCAAAAAAAAAATAAATCACATTGGTTTTGCTCAATCAGTTCAACTTTTTGAAGTATGGCCACATGTTTTTTACGTTTTGTTTACATGTATGGGTATTTTCACTTTATATGATGCAAAATTCTTTTTTATTTCTTGAAATTTCTCAAACTCTGAAGAGTTTGCATGTGTCAGTTTATGACATGATGTCATAAATTGTCATGATGGCTGATTACTATTGGACTCTGAAGAGAGACATCCCTGCCGCTGAGCATTCTAGAGGTTCGAATAGACGGAAGTTGAAGCTCAGAATTTTGAACAATGATGATGTAACATTCAATTTACATGTACTTTCCTTTATCAGTGTCTACTATTCAATTTACAGTAATCGAAGTTTGTAACATTTAATCAATAAATTGTGTTAGAAAATGATTTTTTTCTCTTCAAAACCTGACCTGATCGAGAGAAATGGATGTCATTTTTGAATTCAGTGGTGCAAAATTGTTTTAAATCAGTTGAAAAAACACAGACAATTTACAAAAAAATATTTTTTTTTGTAACCCTGTAAGATTACACAGGGTTACACTGTGTAATCTTACTTTCACCGTTTTCCTACATTTCTTGGGTGTCTCAGACAGGAAATGTCCTAGCCCCCTTGTTCACTGTTGTAAGTAAGGATTTGTATTTTACCACACTAATGGATCTCGAAACGTTCTGAAGAAACACTTTTCTCTGCTCCATATTTGAAGATGACCCACACTGACCTTCTCTGAGACACGGGACTATCAATATGTCAGCTAGACTATTAATATGACACAGACCCCTTAGTAAACAAACTCTGCCATCCTCCTCTTTAGGTGATCTTTTAAGAAACTCCTTAGCTAAAGCAGTTACCTCCATGTCCAAAAACTTATACAGCCTCTCCAGTGACTTTGCATACCAGAGAGACTGAATAAAACAACTAAAATTGAAGTTACAACTGTAATTTTGATATTATGAATTTGATGTTTTTGTGAATGAATTTAACTGTTTAACCACCTGTTGTGCCCATGATGGGTCATTGCCTATCCCTGGATGATCTGGTAGGACTCTTCAAGATGTAGACCAGCACCACATTCCTCCCTCCCTTGGAGAGCCCTCTTCGATCTGAACTGCAATAGAGGCTGCTCTGTGTGTTATTAAGAATAAGACTGACTTTGATTCCAAGGACTGAGATTCCTTTTGCATACAATTATAACTTTGCTCTTTATATTCCTTTCCATTAATGACTGTCAGTTTGATATGCATTATTGTACATTGTTTAATTACTCTTTCTCCACACTCTTCCCTACCATATACAGGTATAGGAGAAAATAAATATACTGATTTCCCTCATTTTGATTCATATCTACATTTTTACAGGTAATATTTTATGCGTCCATTTATTGCATGTGTTTTGAATTATTTCTCCCATGAAAATTTTCATTGCA
This sequence comes from Pholidichthys leucotaenia, assembly GCA_020510985.1. NCBI lineage: Eukaryota > Metazoa > Chordata > Actinopteri > Cichliformes > Pholidichthyidae > Pholidichthys > Pholidichthys leucotaenia. Next base: position 274,320,413 of record CM035839.1, on the reverse strand, counting down.
TTTAAGTATAAGTAATGTTTTATATTGTTTATCTATTGGCATATAGTAATTTTCTTATACAAATATTGATGTGTTCCATGTAAATTTGTTGTCTTTATGCTGAATCATATTTTATCACTGAACTGACTGAACTGGTAATCTAATGTCACTTTATTACCTGCCCTGTTTCTCAAATTTCAACTCACTGAAACAACAAAGTGTACAAAGTCCATCTCTGATTGGTTCTCACCCACACAGTAACCCTGTCCTCATTTGCTCAGACTGTCTGATAATGCTTCCTGTCCTGCCTTCATGTACTCTTTGGCTGTGTCTCAATTCAGGTTCTGCATCCTCCAAGTTGCATTTCTAGGCCAGAGATGTCACTGTGCTGCATCGAAGGCTGTCCAATTCTGTAGACTCCTTCATAAGAAACTGCTGCTATGTAGGTCTCACGGTCTTTTCCTCTCTTCAGGAGGAGGCCATTCTTTTTCCTTATTATGCCTCGGTGAAACTGAGAGGAATACGGTAATCACTCATTGTGTCTTTGTGTGGATGTGTGTATCTATATCAATCTGTTTCAGCTCACTGGGTCAAAATTTAGTGGAACTAAGGCTTGTATCATTGTATCACCATATTTTCTCAACTTTTAGTTTGCCAGAATTCCAAAATAAAGCTATGTTTTTGAAAAAAAAACCAAAAAAACAAACATAAAACCCCACAAATTTAACTCACCTTTAACGTCAATGAAGCTGGTGGAAAAGGTATTGTAATAACTATGCTTGGCCACCCGAGGCGGCAGTGTGACTTTTTTACAGGGAGCAGCTGTGGTGCAGGTGTAGTGTGCCCCACTACTGATCAGAGGATCAGGGGTTCGATTCCTGCTCTGACTGCAGTCTGCATGTGAAAGTGTCCTTGAGCAACTCACTGAACCCCCAGTTGCTCCTGGTGGGTCAGGCAAGCGGTTGGGGATGTTGTGTGAATGAGTGGACAGCAGGATCTGTAAAGCGCTTTGGTCCTCTAGAGATGAGAAAAAGCGCTATATAAGTGAAAGCCATTTACAGCACGTGGAGCTGAACTGTTATAAAAGAGTGGTTACTGAAAAAAAAAAAACAAGTATTCAGCAGCTTCATCATTTATTCATCAAATCGATTGTTTTCACATTGGTTTGCTGTTTAGGTTTGCAAAGGAAGGACGAGGTAAAACTTGTTAAAAACTCCACATCCCAACGTTCCTCGCCCAAAACTGGTTGCAGTGAATTACGCATGCGCCCGGAAACTCCCTCCACAGGGAAGTACTGAGCAATCCACCAATACTGGGTAAAAAAATGTCTGTCTTTTTACCCATCTGTTTTCTCCCTTTGCCACTAAACAGCAAAAGCTCCTGTTTGTCTTGATTGCCATTGTATTCACGTACCTCCATCGCTTCCGCCACTTAAAACGACTGCCACCGTGTTCTTCTTTTGTTTTGATTGCAGCTGTTCAAATCAGCTGGGGGAAGAGAAAAGGGACACGGTAAGTAACTGGACATCCAAAGGGTAAATGTGTCAGCTGAGAAGAGGGAGCTTACCTTTAGGATGGTGAGTGGCAGCAGAGTTTTAAGGTGGAGGTGAGGAGAGGATTCAATGAGTGGAAGGAGCAACGGCGGGAGTGGAAAGGCTGAGACGGTGTAGTGAAGGAGGTAGTGTAACCCACATGAAATCTGAGCCACCTAAACCTGTCTTTGTAATTTGAGAGAGTAAATGCAGTACACCCCTAGTCCAGCAGGAGGCACTGTATGGTTGAAAAATGTAGGGAGTGCAGCTCCTCATTAGCGAAGAGAGCCACGGAAACAAAGCATGGTGACGTTGAGAGCACATTGTAAGCTGAACGAGGATGAGCTCAGTAGGAAAACTGTACAAAATACATTAGAATAGGCTTTGTCACTGTACAGTTGTAAAGCACAATGAAATTGTGGGTGCTCCACCAGGTTACTGCGCAATAAAGTAAGTGAGAAGAATTTGAAATAAAACAGTTACAGAACACAGTTAATCATATGACTGAAGTAGAAATAAAAAGTAAAAAAATAATAAATAGCTCATTGGTATATACACAGGTACGGTAGTGGCTTCGGAGGTGGAACTATGTACATTGGAGTGTGGAGTGCAGACCTCATAACTGAGTAAAATGCACCAAGGATTATGAAAAATATGTAGAGTAGCGACTTCACGGATGGGTCAATATACATGAAAGTGAGGAGTGCAAAGACAGTTGAGTTATATTGATAATTAAAGAGTCCTCAGTTCTGTGCATGAGAGCATTCAGAGGGAGGGGGTGGGGTCTCTGACTGTTTGCATTTTGGATGGCCCAGGGGAAGAAACTGTCAGTCTGGAGGTGTGGGACCTGATCGATCTGAACTGTTGTCCAGAGGGAAGCATGTCAAACAGGTGGTTGGCGGGACGTAAGAGATCTCCTGTGATGGCCTTAATACTTCTGAGACAGGAGGCTCTGGAGATGTCTTCCAGGGAAGGCAGATGGCTGCCGATAATGTTTTTGACGGTGTTGATGACCATCTGCACAGCCTTCCTGTTCTCGGCCATGGAGCCGGCATACCACACACCAAGACAGTAGGTGAGCCTGCTTTCCACTTAGAAGCAATACAAGGCCTGCAGCAGCTTCTGGTCCAGGTTTTTCTTCCTCAAGACACGGATGAAGTGCAGCCACTGCTAGGATTTCTTTACCAGGGCCTTGGTGTTGACAGTCCAGGAGAGGTCAGAGGAGATGTGGATGCCCAGGAACCTGAAGGCAGAGAAGTTTTCCACACGGTTGCTAATTATGAGGAGGAGGGTGGTCCTGTCCTTCCTGAAGTCCAGAATGAGTTCTTTGTTTTTTTGGAGATTCAGTATCAGGTTGTTTGCTTGGCACCACAGCAGCAGAATGTCTACCTCCGCCTTGTAAGCCTTCTCATCATCATCAGTGACAAGCCCAAGCAAGGTGGTGTCATCCGTGCATTTCACGATGATGGTGGTTGGGTGGATTGGAATACAGTCATAGGTGTACAGGGAGTACAGTAGAGGGTTTAGCACACAGCCTTGGGGGGGGATAAAGTGCTGAGGGACAGTGTGGAGGAGTGGTGGTGGCCAAGTCTGACTGTGGGTGGTTGGTGAGAAAGTTCTTTATCCAAGAACAGGTGGGGGGGGGGGGTCTGGAGGAGGTGCAGTTTGTTGGTCAGGATGTCCAGGATGATGGTGTAAAAAGCTGAGCTGTAGTCCACAAAGAGCATCCTCACGTAGCTCCTTGGGTTCTCCAGGTGGCTCAGCTCTCTGTGGTAAGTGGTGGCAATGGCGTCTTCCGTAGACCAGTTCTCCCATTAGGCGAACTGATGGGGGTCAAAGGAAGGGGGAAGACAGTCCCTGATGTGCTGGGACACCAGTCGCTAAAAACATTTCATGACTGCAGATGTGAGTGCTATGGGTCTGTAGACATTCAGGCTGTCATTTGAGGCAATTTTTAGGATGGGGATGATGGTGGAGGCCTTGAGGGAGGAGGGGACGGTGGGATGCATCAGGAAGAGGTTGAACAACTTGGTGAGGATCCCTGCCAGCTGGTATGCACATGCTTTGACCACTGCTCCTGGGATGCCGTCTGTCCCAGCAGCTCTGCAGGGGTTAACTGCTTTCAGTTGCCTCCTCACCTTGTGCACCTGTAGAGAGAGGGGGGGGGGGGGGGGGGGAGGGGAGGGGGGAAAGAGGGGAGGTGGGCAGAACAGGTTTGGAGGGGAGGTGTGCTCAAACCGGGCAAAGAAGCTGTTAAGCTCCTCTGGCAGAGTGAGGCTGCTGTCTGATTTTGGGGGGCCCTAGCCTCTGTAGTTGGTGAGGGCCTGGATGCCTTTCTACAGCTGTTGGGGGTTGTTGTCTGAGAGGAAGCCCTCCACTTTCCTCCTATAGGCGTTTTTAGCAAAATTTATGCCTCTCCTCAGGTTAGCTATGGCAGTGGTGTACAGAGAGTTGTCCCTCTGTCTGAAAGCTGAGTTGCTGGCTCTGATAAGAGCCTGGACCTCACTTGTCATCCAGGGTTTGCAGTTTTGAAATACCCAGATGTGTTTGGTGACTGTCACATTTTCTACACAGTATTTGATGTACAAAAGGACAGATTTGGTGTAGGAGTCCAGGTCCTGTTGTTCAAACATGATCCAATCACTGAAGCAAAGCAGTCTTGTAGCTGAAGAAGAGCATTTTCAGGCCAGGCTTAATTGTTTGTTTGGCTGGGGGGAGCTCTACCTCATGGGGGTGTAGGCAGGAATCAGAAACAGAAAGAGATGGTCTGATTGTCCAAGGTGGGGGAGGGTGTGGCTCTGTAGGCATGCTTAATGTTGCTATAAACATGATTCAGTGTCCTTTCCCCTCTGGAGCAATGTAAACAGCTATTAAAATTACTGCCATTAGCTTAAAGTGGAGATAAAATGGCCTACACAGGAAGTACACTACCGTTCAAAAGTTTGGGGTCACCCAGACAATTATTTTGTGTTTTCCATGAAAAGTCACACTTATTTACCACCATGAGTTGTAAAATGAATAGAAAATATAGTCAAGACATTGACAAGGTTAGAAATAATGATTTGTATTTGAAATAATAATTTTTTCCTTCAAACTTTGCTTTTGTCAAAGAATCCTCCATTTGCAGCAATTACAGCATTGCAGACCTAACATGATTGCACAAGGGTTTTCTAATCATCCATTAGCCTTCTGACGCAATGAGCAAACACATTGTATCATTAGAACACTGGACTGATAGTTGCTGGAAATGGGCCTCTATACACCTATGTAGATATTGCACCAAAAACCAGACATTTGCAGCTAGAATAGTCATATACCACATTGGCAATGTATAGAGTGTATTTCTGATTAGTTTAAAGTTATCTTCATTGAAAAAAAGTGCTTTTCTTTCAAAAATAAGGAAATTTCTAAGTGACTCCAAACTTTTGAACGGTAGTGTACATGGCCTCTAAGTCTTGTGAACAGTGGCTGTGAATTATTCTGCTGTTTTTACACCAAATCTGGAGCACATAAACACAGAGCACCCCCCCCCCCTTCCCTTAACAGAATCAGTGTTGTGGTCGACACCGTGTGTAATTCGACCAGGTAATTCCACAGCGGCAGCCCGGATGCATTAGTCAACCATGACTCATTCACAATCAGAATACAACAGTCCCAGACATAGGGATTATGGGTGATCTCCATGCACAGCTCGTCCATTTTGTTGTCGACGCATCTGGCGTTGGTTAGGAAAAATGAAGGCAACGGTGGTTTGGAGCAAAGTTTGCACAGCTGGGCACGAATGCCACACCTGCAGCCTTTCTTCTGATTCCTCTCCCATTGTGTCCGCCGTTTGTTGGGCATAACGGACCACGTAGTGCTTGAAGATCTGGTGATCTCCTTAGGAATATGGTGGAAATTGCTGTAATGAGCACTGGAGATGTCAGAAGTAAGTTGGTGACTGATGCCTGTAAGTTCCTGGCGACTGTAGGTAATTAATCTGTCACAGAAGGAGCATAGATAAAGGCAGAGACAACACAAAAATGAATGCAACAGTCCGGAGCGTCTAGCTGTTACATTCACACGTGCCACCATGGGAATCACAAAAATGGTTTTAAAGTCATAATTCATTTAGATATCTGATGCTAGTGCGTTGTTCTTTTGATTAGGGGTCAAACTGTATCTAAAGGGAATACTTCTGTTGAGTTTTCCATGAAAAAGAACTCCAGTGAGCTGAAGCGCATGTTGCTTGTTAGCCATAAAGCTAATAGCTGCACATAATTTAATAGATTTAATTAAGTTGCCTTTTATAAAACCATTTGGAGGAACATATTAAGCTTGCCTTTTGTGTTAGTGCTGTTTTAAGTTTGAGCTTAATTTGCTGAGGTTGCAAATGCAGATGGTTTCTAGCCACCATGCTAGTCATTAGCTTGTCTGACGGGATGGATGCAAGCTGTGTTAAGGCCTTGCACTGATTTTAGTCACTTTGAGACCATTTCTGTCCCAAATTGCTCATGAGTTCATGGAAATGTTCTGTTACATTAAAAAAAAAAATGTCTAAGGGGTCTGCCACTTGTCTGGCAAGTTTTTTTTTTTTTTTTTTTTTTTTTTCCAGGAATGACACAACTGAGTAGGTTGAAAGGTGAAATCATCATCAGAATCTGCTTGTTCCTCAGGTGGCTGAGAATGACTTTGTACACAGGTAAGTTCCCTATATTCCCCACTACTTTGTACATGATTGATTCCCACTTATCTACCTCCTTGTGTTTGTTTTGAAGCCTTAAAATTCTTACTAACAAGCGGTAACCTTCCTCCAGTGTTGGGTCTCTAACTGACCTGTCAAAATGATGTTTGTTTTGCTCTGCAATTTTTTGTGAGTTTCTGGTGGCGATTTGATAACTCTCTTCAAGATGGGCCCTCAGCTTCCTTAAATACTGGGAATGTGTGTTTTTTGTTTTTGTTTTTTTTTAGTGCCATCTTTATCAGGTAAGGAGAATGCTATATTGACTGGGAGCCTTGGCTGACATCCAAACATCAGTTCATGAGGACTAAACCCAGTGACCTCATACTTGGTGCAGTTATAGACATAAGTTAAAGTTTTACAAATCTTGCCAATTACTTTTCTCTTTTTCTTTCAGGATCCCTAGCATACCAAGGAGTTCAATTAAATCATTCAACTGTGTTTTTTTTTCTTGGATGATATGGACTTGTGCACACTTTAATGATACTGGCTAAGGAACAGAGCTCCTTAATGAGTTGGGACTCAAAAGTCCCTGCCCTGGTCACCGAGCAGGTGTTAAGGAAAACTGTAGTGCACAAAAAATTCCTCCCAAAGACATTTTGCGTCTGTTGTAGCCTTTTGGTCTTTTGTCGATACAGCAACAGCATACTTGGTAAAATGATCAGTCATTACCAAGATGTATTTGGAATTATGACTGTCTGGCTCCAAGGATGAAAAGTATCCACACACACCAGTTTCATGGGGTGTGACATCTTAAGGTGCGTTCACACCAAACGCGAATGGGCAATTTTTTTGGGCAGCGCGATTACCTTATAATTCAATGTAAATGTGCAAATAAACATGAATTCACCACCTGAGTGAAATGCAGACAGGTGAAGTTGCCTTTATAACTTCTGCAGCAGTGTTCAGCCTACTGGAAACCCCCAAAATAACATCATGCTTTAGGTTTACATTGTCCAACGGAGAGCTCACCTGAAAAAGTTGTCCCTGTCTCCAAAACTTTATAAGATCAAGAGGGTTTCCGTTGCTAGCTTGCTAGCATGTCTGTGGCAGGAAAATGCGGGTAAATAACTCCAACATCCCGATTCAGCTGAAGAGCTCCTGGTCCTCCTGTCTCCATTTTAGTGAGTCTCATTTTCAAACTAGTCTGCTCTCCAATGTTAATTTTACTCTAGTGACGGCAGAATCTCAAAGCTACCATATTACCTCGGATGTAAACGTGTGAATGCACAATTTCACTTGTACTCACCTCTTTCAATTCACTTTGTATGGATATGCGCCGCCCATTCATCTTTGGTCTGAATGTACCTTCGATGTTCACTAGAGGAGCTGATTTCTCAGGTGGTTTTCCTTCTAACACAACAACCACAAGTTTTAACCTTTTTCTCAACATCAGAGGCCATCTTAGGCCAATAAAACCTTGGTCTGACAAGATCAAAGGTCCTTTCAAAACCCATATGCCCCATGTCATCATGAAGACAAGCGAGGATGGAAGACCTCAGAGTCACCGGGATCATAAACTGGTGGGCAACATCTTCGCCCAATTGACGAGTCTTGTAGAGATTTTTTTTTTAAATTTCAAATCTTTTCCATTCCTTGATCATTAACTTCAGCTCCAAGGAGTGAGAATGTTGATCAAGACTGACCTTGTCTCCACTTTCTAGTTGAGCAATAATATTTCTAATGACCGGGTCAGACCTCTGCTGTTGAAGAAGCTCTGCTTCACTGTAGGTAGGGATGAGGGAACAACCTAATGACCCATCATCTTCATAGATGTCAGATACAGCATCAGATTGCAGGGCTAGGGATTCCACCAAAGTGATGGAAAGCAGGTTGTTGTCAGTTTCACCTGAGAGATGACGGTTGCACAAGGCTTCAACTGTACAAGCAGCAAAAGATGAAGACAGGTGAGGAAAAGCAGATTGCTTCATTCTCTCTCTCTCTCTCTCTCTTCCAGGAATGAAGAGTCATCTTCTCTAGTGTCATGTGACTGTCTGGAGAGGCCATGTGCATCTTGATTGCTCTTCCCAGCACAATTTTTGAGGTTAAAATTAAATGTGGAAAGAGCAGCCAACCAGCGGTAGCTAGCTGCATAAAATTTGGCTGACTTCATAACATAGGTCAGCGGGTTGTTATCCATTACAACTGTGAATATATTCCCATATACTGTAAGTACTCTTGAAATTTCTCCACAATTGCCCATTTCAAGGTGAGAAACTCCAGCTTATGGGTTGGGTACTGCTTTTCACTTGGTGAAAGCCATCTGCTAGCATAGGCAATAACTTGCATATCGCCTTCTTGTTCTTGATACAATGCAGCCCCTAGGCCGAAAATACTTGCATCAGTGTGAAGAACATAAGGCAATTTTGGATTACCAAATACAAGCACTGGTCAGGAGATCAGTTTTCCTATGACTGCCTCAATAGCTTACTGGAAAGCAGAGGTCCACTGGTTAGCAACGGGTTCTTGGGGTTGAAATAACCCACAGAGCAAGATGTCACCTTGCTACCCTTCTTATAAGGTGGTGAACCTTTGGTAAGATAATTCAAGGGTTTGACTATGTTTGAGTAGTCCCTGACAAGTTGGTGAAAGTAACCTGCAAAGTCTAAGAAGGACTTAAGCTCACCGAGGGTCTGGGTTCTTGGCCAAGTACGGAGAGCACCAACCTTCTCAGGGTCAGTCTCTACTCCTTTGCTTGAAACAATGTGCTCTAAGTAGCACACTGAGTTTTGAAGAATCAACTTTAGTTGAAAGCTTTAAGCTATATTTTCTTAACTGCTGGAGGACATGCTGAAGTCTAGTTTCATGTTCCTGTAGTTTGCTGGAGAACACAATAATGTCATCCAAGAAAACTAGAAATTCTTTCAGGTTTGAACTGCCCATACATCTTTCCAGTCATCTTTGGAAAGTACTGGGGGCATTGGTGATGCCTTGGGCATACGACTGAACTTCTAAAACCCTAAGGGACACACAAAAGCATTCTTAGGCTTGTCACATTCTTCCATTTCGATTTGGTAATACCCCGACTAAAGATCCATTTCTGAAAACCAGTTGGATCCAGATAAGGCTGAGAATGCCTCTTCAAGATTTAGAAGTGCGTATGCATCTCATATTGTTAGTGCTTTTTGTTTGCGATAGTCCACACAGAGGTGGACGTTGCCATTCTTTTCTTTACTACCATGATTGGAGATGCATACAGTGACTCCAACTCATGAATTATACCTGCATCATGGAGGCTTTTGAGATGCTTCCTGATGGCTTTTTAATCATTGGAGTAAATTGGTCTGGATTTTTGCTTAAAGGGTGCCTCATCTTTTACATTAATATAATGTTTCACTTTAGACACATGCCCAAAGTAAAGATTGTGTTGCGTGAAAACATCAGCATAACTTTGCAAACTTTTTGTCACTATCTTTCCACTCTTCTAGGATTAGAAAATCCCCAAAATCAAACACCAAATCTGTCTAGGAAGGCTGGCTGTGCAGTAACACTGCAACAATCTACACCGCGAGCATTTTTGCTTAAACAAGGATGGTAATCATAAACCCTCTCAGGACAATACAATTCAGCAATAACACATCTGGCAGAGAGTGCTACGTTATGCTTAGTTTCATTCCATGTCCAAACAGATAGCTTGCAAGGGCATTGTTTAGGTAACTTGACAAGACAGCTCTCAACAATATTATTAAAATATTATATTCCCACCTGGGAAGGTAGATGTTGTTGGCTTTTAAATAATAGCACATTCATCTGTAGTGTTAGCAATGACATGGCCTTCAAGGAGGAGTGTTCCTTGAGCAGGCACTATATGTTGCTCTATACCCCTAAGAGTCACTAAACCTATCCTCCCTGCACTGTTAACCTCTTTCTCATTTTGAGGGTACGGAGGATCTGCCTATATCCATAGCCGGGGGGCAGATCATTGCTGTTTTTCCCATGGCAGTGCTCATCATAAAAGATGTCAAGTGCATTTGTTCCAATGAGAACAGGTAGGTCACAGTTAGTATCGGTACTGCCAGTACTAGAGTAGAAATTCTAGGCTCTGATTCCATAAAGCTAGGTGGAAACTTAAGGCTAAATGATGCAAAGCCCAAGTATGGTACATTCTGACCGTTAGCACCCTCAACATCTAGACTTTTGATAGGTTGAATAGGATGCTCAGACAAGTTGTAGTTGTAGAATGAAGCAGACACTATGGTTACTTGTGATCCAGTGTCAAGGAGACAATTACAGCAAACTCCAGACACTGATATTAGCAGTACATTTTTGTCCTACAAGGCTCCTTGGTAGTTAAATCTGAGTTCCAGCCTGGTGGAAGTGAACACTTGCTTTAGTTGGTGATTTTGAGTTGGGATTTAAGCTTAGGTTCAGTTCCTGACAGTCCCTCCACAGGAACTGCATTTTATTTAAATTATCATTTGGTTCCCCCCCCCCCCCTCCCCATGTCAGTACTTTTTGCTTTAGTTCTCTGCGCTTAACTTGAACTAACTCTGGATTTGGTTCATTGCTACATGAAGACGCAATATGGTTATCCTCACCACACCTGAAACAATACCAAGGTCGAGGCTTCTTTAAAAGCTTCAACTCACTTGGCTCTGTGCATTTTTCCTCACTGAGGACCTTGTGTATGAGTTTAATAGAAAGGAAACTTATTGCTGGATACCATTGGTGTAGGCTGTTTTTTTGTCCAGGACCCGAAAGACATTCTCCAGAACTTTAGGTGAGCTTGGAGTGACGAGCCTAGCTGGTGATACTGTGGATGGTTGTAAAGGTGGCCAGCCGCAGGACTTGTACGCAGGAGACAACTGAAAATCCTGACTTCCCATCAGGATTCCAGATAAGAATTTTTGCTCACTTTAGCTCTACCCGGGAAGTAGCATTTATGAAAGGCACACAGGAAGCTGAATTTGGCATATCCTTTCTTTTTAACTCAAAAGAGTGGTTCCAACAGTTCCACATCAGAACCTGAACTCTATTTCTTTTTTCTTTATAATTATTAATTTTGAAAGAGTTCTATTTTGTATTTTCATTTTTATTTTAATTTTCATTGTTTTGTGTGAAAAGGACAATAAACTGCCAGCTGTTCAATTCAAGTAACCTGTTGTGGGTTATTGAAGTTGCATTAACTGGACCTAGACAGATATGTTGTGTCTCCCCTTCTTCCGTTAGTTAAGACTAAAGGTGCTACAGTAGGTATTGTGGTGCCCCAGGCCTGGGGGCTTTTCTTGTGAGAATATGGTGAATTGATGATGAATAATTGCTTACTTGAGAGCTGAAGGAAAAGAGTCAAGAGACTGGCGTGAGAACTGAGGTGGCAAGATAGTCACTGAGGAGGGGCATGGAGGAGATCCAGCATTGACAAGTTAGAAGCTGTGATGGGATGTGATGGGCTTACATGGGTATCCAAGGAGGGAAACTCAGGTGAGGGCAGGAGGTGAGCGAGCATGGAGGCACACACAGGGAATCTGAGGAGATGCAATGTGAAGCTGTAGCACTGAGAGAAACCCATAATCAGAATGGCGCTTAGGCAGATCAATCACCATTATTTATAAAGCACTTTAAAAATCAACACTTGCTACACAAAGTGTTGTACAGCAAGAATGCACATGAAAACATAAACGCAAGAGGAAAGACACTAACACAAAAACAATATAGAACTAGTCTGTAGAAAAAAATAAAATTAAAGGTAAAAGAAGTAAATAAGTATAAAAATGGACAGTGAAGGTGTTTGTCTGATGTTCAGAGGTAAATCGTTCCATAACCAGGGTGCCGTGATTGAAAAGGCTCTGTCCCCTCTGAGCCTCTGCTTCCCCTTTGGCACCCCCAGGAGCAGCTGTTCAGCTGACCTGAGGGACTGGGTGGGAGCGTAGGGATGCAGAAGCTTACAGAGATAAAGCGGAGCAAGACCGTTCAAGGATTTAAAAACAAATAAAAGAATTTTAAAACAAACTCCAAAATGCACGGGCAGCCAGTGGAGCGAAGCTGGGTGTGATGTGGTCTCTTTTAGGTGTACCTGTTAAAAGATGAGTAGCGGCATTTTGAACTAGCTGCAGACGCAAAAGAGATGACTGGCTGACACTGGCGTAAAGTGTGTTATAGTTATCCAGCCGAGATGAATTAAAAGCATGGGTTACTGTTTCCAGGTGCGGTCTTGAAAGAATGGGTTTTATTTTTGCTAGAACAGTCAAGATATTGACTGAGTGCTGCAAGAGTCAAGATATTTATAGGGGAAGAGCTCATCAGCAGTATGTGAACAGATGAGGTACAACTGGAGACGATCAGAAGCAGTTAGGGAGAACAAATATACACAAGGGAGTTAATGAGACCAAACCTAACATGAAAGAAATTATCTAATTTTGCTTCTTAATTGGTCCAAAAATGCAAATTGTTTGCAATTGTTGAGCATTTCAATTTCCCATTTAACTCTAAACACTGAGGAACCCCAGTTGAAATATGCTGCTGTATGGTATATGCTTGATTAAACGTTAATGCCTCATTCCTCATACAAAAAACCCGGCACTTTATCTTGTACTATGATTGTGCACTTTGAATGACTACATGCTGAGTGAATGAGACAGAAAGAGGAATAGCTTAAAGGGAAATGTGCCTTCTGCTCAATAATGCATGTCCCACTGAGGTACCAAACTAATTACTCTGTAATAACAGTCCTCAATGCTTGCTATGGACTGTAGAGATAATTAACAATACAAAAGATGGGAAATTAAAGGTCAAACAAGCTTCATTTTAATTACATTGTAATCTTTATGGTTTAATAATTGACTTCATGACCTTTAACTCTACAATTAAAAGGATAATTGCTATGGTTTACATCCATTCACAGTCCACTCTCATAATTAGCATAAACAAATCTGTATGCTAGTTGTTAGACTTATTGCAGCTCAGAAATGAGTGCTACAACAGTCAAAGGCTGTAAACATCCAATCGTGTTTAGAGGACCCAAATGGTGAGCACAGTTTAGATTAAAAAAAAAATGAATACATCAATATAAAATAAATATATATACTTAAAGCCTGGCCCACAACCGGCCTAAAGGTAGAGCATCTCCCAGTTGTAGGTTAAAGCCCTAGCTGGCACATTCCAAAGACCACATAAAAATGCTATGTCCCACCATCCAGCTTGGTGCTCAGCATATTGGTCCGCGTGCGCTTTGGACGAGCCCGGCACACATGTGGCACTGTTCATGCTCACTTTTCTCATCTACCCAGACAAAGCGGTTGATGCATGCGTACAACCATCACTTGTAGTTTCACTCCCACCTGATGGGTAGCGCCGATGCGCTGACGCACCAGGATTTTCACCAACGAAGAAACGCTGCTTGCTTTCTGCTGCTTGACTTCCTGGCTTTCACTCCTTTTCCACGAAGATGCTGCGCTGCTGCTGCTGCTGCTGAAGTATTTATGCATGATTCATGCATGTTTATTCTCGTCCTCCACTTCCTCGTTGTTTTCTTCATCTACTTTGTCTTGGTATGCTGTGCCAATATCGCCACCTCGTGAATGGGACATAAAGTCTTGTGCATGCACTTTTCAATGCATTCAGGTCGTGGGCAGGCGGCGCGGTCACAAAATTTGGGCTGCATGCTGTCATCTGCGGTAGACCACTGAGGACACTAGCGGAGTGGAGATGATAATGTAAATTTCGTCACACGAGGGTTCCGGTTACATGTACGCGGACAGCAGATGTGCAGCATGAATCCAGGTTTACCCCGCCACAGGGGGTGCACAAGCCAGCGTACTCCCTGTGCCAAGTCGCAAGCCCAGGTAAATGAGTAGGGTTGTGTCCGGAAAGGCATCCGGAATAAAATTTCTTGCTAAATCAGTATGCGAAGCATCACAATACAAGGTGATGATATGCTGTTCCAATCCCAAAAGGGAGAAGCCAAAAAAAATGTTAATTCGAACAATGTCTGCTTGACATTGATTCATTTAATAGGTCTGTGTCCAGCTAACTATAAACTCAACAAAATGCTGTATCTTTTGGTTTATTTAATTTTGTGGGAAATGTAGCCAATAAATCTATTGTGCAATATTGATTTAACTCATTTCAATTTATGATAACATTACTATCTCAGTAACTATCTCAGTAAGTAAGTATCTGGACTAACTCAGTTTAACTGTTAATCTCTTGTTCTGTTAATTATAAAGAAAGCTTCATTATAACTCAGTCTAGACAAAAGAAAATGGAACAAAGCCCTATTTTGTTGCATACAGGCAATCTCCAGACTCTGGAATGCTAATTACCACGTAATTCAATCTCAAGAAGAATATGCAGACTCAGTATAGAAGGAACCTGGATTTGAACCAAGTGATATTTACTGTGGGTGAACCACTGACCCAATTTTGCAATTTTAAATATTAACCTGACAATGAAAAATGAAAGTAAAACAAAGAGCAGATGCTACATTTTTGTATTTCTGTTAAATATGTTTGGATTTAACCCTCAGGCATCAGTTCAATTTACTACCCTTTAGAGTCATTAAGGACAAAAATGTCCATGGGGTGCCCGAGGGTTAAAATTGCATTAATTAAATAAAAGCTCTATCTATCTATCTTATATATATATATATATATATATATATATATATACACACACTGCTCAAAAAAATAAAGGGAACACTGAAAACACATCAGATTTTAATGGGAAAAAATAAGCTGGATATCGAAATTGTGGCAGGCTAGTCCAGCTTACTCAGAGTCAGGCGGATTAAAAAGTGTTCCTTTAATCTGAGTGAGCTGGACTAGCCTGCCACAATTTCAATATCCAGCTTATTTTTTCCCATTAAAATCTGATGTGTTTTCATTGTTCCTTTTATTTTTTTTTGAGCAGTATATATATACAAAGCCATAAAAATACAGCCATGGACAAAATTGTTGATACCCCTCTGTTAATGAAAGAAAAACCCACAGTGGTCACAGAAATAAATAAAAATTCTATGAAAATTAACCAATGAAAATCAGACAATGCTTTTGAAGTGTGGTTCAACAGAATTACTTTGAAAAACAAACTCATAAAACAGACCTGGACAAAAATGATGGTACCCCTAGAAAAGATTGAAAATAATGTGACCATAGGGACATGTTTAACCAAGATGTGTCCTCTAATTAACATCACAGGTGTCTACAAACTTGTAATCAGTCAGTCGGCCTATTTAAAGGGTGACAAGTAGTCACTGTGCTGTTTGGTGACATGGTGTGTACCACACTAAACATGGACCAGAGGAAGCAAAGGAGAGAGTTGTCTCAGGAGATTAGAAAGAAAATTATAGACAAGCATGTTAAAGGTAAAGGCTATAAGACCATCTCCAAGCAGCTTGATGTTCACATATGTACATAATAATATGTTCTATTATAATAATATGTCTCTCCTTCCAGGCCTGAATCCCCCCACCACCCTCCCGGGGTCTGTTTTTGTTGGGATTCCTGTTGGAGCGGGGGGCTGTAATTTCATCCATTTTTGTTGTTACGGTGGGGTGTCTAGGTTCCACCCTTTAAGGGAGGGGCACTGTAATGATGCCGAGCGCGGGTCTGTACCACATTCTGGTCTTTTAGTTATTCCTCTTTTTCTGTGTATGTACTTGTTCTTGATTTTCATCGGTTATGGTTGTGCTTTTATTTTGAAAGCTCCGTTTGTCACTTCCTCCTGTCAGTTCTTTTTGCGGGTTGTCACAGCTGTTAGTTATCTTTAATTACTTTCTCACTCATGCATCCACACCTAGTTCACATTTTGGTTTCCCCCCATTATTATTTAAGCTCACTAGTGGGGTTCATTCCTCGCTGCAACCTTGCATTGTGTAAGCAGGAATTTCCCTGTCTGATTCCTGTTTTATGTTCTGCTCTGTATTTAGCCTCGCCTGAATATCTGTAATTTACCTCTTGTGGTTTTCATTATTTGTAGTTTCCTGTAGTCACCCATCGTGGTCCTCTTTTGATTGTCCTTTTGTAAGTTGCCCTTCATGGTTTTTATTTGTGTTCTCTATCATTATTAAATTAGCAAACTCATAGCAGGCAATTGGTGCTTTATTTCTGCTCTGAAAGGGCCAATTATGACAGGTCTCATTTTTTTACATCACAAAAACCTGTCATTTGAACAGGGGTATGTAGCCTTTTATATATCCACTGTACCTTCTTAACCCTGCAAACTCAGGGATAAAGCTGAAGTTACTTGGATAAGGCTCCAATCAGGTAATGACTATAAAACACAAGGAAAAATAAAACAAATAATCTAGGACAAAAAAAGGGATAGAAAACTATGACCACTGGAATATTTCTGGAAAACTTGATTAAGAACAACACAACCTACCTACGGGTACAAATAAAGTAACCTGAACCTGAACAATCTGGCAATAGAGCAAATGAAGAAGTCAGCTGTCTATATAGGTAAAATGAACAGGTGGAAGTGTAGGAAGCAGATGAAGGGAATCAATCTGCAAAATTGTGTTTGAAATGAGCTAAGACAGGAGACTATAAATAAGGAAAGAATTAACCACAAATATAATCTCTATTTAACATTAAGTCAGTACAAAAGTGTTTTTTTCCCTTCTGCGATATTGTCATTCTTCTTCTTGAAGTTTTAGAAATGCTCCTTCATCATTAAAATTCAGGTATGAAGGTAAATGCAGGTATGAAGTGGGTATTTGGGTAAAGCTTATCAAGTTTACCCAAGCTTATTTTCACAGTGATGCTTACGAAAATGATTATTAAATATAATTTTAATATACAGAAAAGTTAAATTCCTTCACTCTCATTTAACCCACGCAATGGCAAGACACTGACAGGTGCAAAAGCAGCCTGAAGTATTCAGTGCTGACAGTTATTGCATTTTACATGCATGCTAATTGTGTTTCAGATGTAGTCTGCACAGAGAGGAAACCAGTTCATTTATAAATGGATATAATTATGAAAAAGTTACCACTCTGCAAAATCTTTGCCCTTTCAACAGATTTACACAAGTTGCCTTATGCATGTGTCTCAGATGCAATAACTCCCCTGACGCACGCACAAAAATGCCTAACCTGCCGATTAATCATTGGTATAGAAAACAGCAGGACCTCAGGGACTGTGGGATTACGGATATCAGATCAGTCTATAAATCTAGCAGGAACCTATATGTGGGGGCACTCAGGAAAAGCACAGGTGATGAATGCAGCAGTCTGAAGTCATTTCTTCTCATAAACAATGTGCGGGGATAAATTAATTGCTGCAGCTCCCAACACTTGCAATAAAGTAGGAGAATAAAAGAGGAGCTCATTACACAGGCATTCTGAAGAACTTGTTTGCTGTGGGACAAAGATGTCTAAATATCCCAACACTATGCTATGTGTTTAAAACTGAATTTAACAGATCATTGTTCAAAGTGACAAAAGATGTGGGTGAAAATCCCTAATCAAGAAGCAGTCACTGACACAAGACTTCTTCATCTTCTTCTTCCTCTTAATCCTTTTTGGGCAATGGGGTGGGGTGGGTAGGTGGGGCTGGAGCCTATCCCAGCATCTTTGGAAGAGAGGCAGGGTCCACCCTGGACAGATCGCCAGTCCATCGCAGGGCCAACACAGAGAGACAGACAGCCATTCACTCTCACAGTCATACCTAAGGACAATTTAGAATCCCCAGTTTGATGCCAATTAACCTAACTTGCATGTTTTTGGCACATGACTGTCTTCCAAAAAAAATCAGAAGATTTCTGATAAAGACTGCAGTGAACAGTCGAAACACGTAAAGAAAAGAAGGTAAAACAATTTCTTTTCTATCTTTGCCTTTAATAAGAACAAAAGGCAAAGAGATCAACTGCATATCATATGAGGCCACATGCACAGTTTGACTAATTAATTGATGACCATCACCAAACTGGGCAGAAAAACACCCATATAATGAAATAAATAACAGTTGCAGCGAAACAGGTCATTCTGCTTTGTATAATATCAGTGTTTTGTACTTACTGTCATGTGCGCTCCGTGCACTTTGCCATAGCACACGGGGAAGGAGAAGGAAGGATGGATTTACGCGCCGGGTTCAACTGACTCAGAGAAAAGCAAACTGGGCAACAGCTCAGCGTAGCAAAAATACTGCACAGGGAATTGCTAGACAATTTACTCACGAGTAGGTACCGTCCAAGTAGTCCAGATCTCCCATCGAGCACAAGTCACGAATCCTTCGGGACTGATGGTCACACGATGGAGAATGAGAGTGTGACTCGTATAATGACCCAGCGGCGTTTGTCTAGTGAAGAGCTGCTTAAATACAAACACCGCTGGCCACACAAATTGGGCACACCTGAGCGAGGCACAGGAACAATAATTACCGGGGCTGGGAACAGCTGGTGGAATTAAGGAGAGCAAGGGGGCGTGGTTGGACCGACAGACTGTCAGCAGCGTGGGAAAAAGATCACAGAAGCTGACTAATAGCTGCCGGTCAGGCAGTGGCCATGGCAGTAGAACAGGTACAGAAACACACAAAAATGCAACAAAACAGTGAAACTGACCCCACAGAGAGATCGAGCCCAAGCCGGAGAAAGCCAAGCTGGCTTGGCTCATGACAAAGCCGCCCCTTCAAGGGGTGGATTCCCAGACACCCAAGGTAACATCAAGATGACCCCCCCCCCCCCCAACAGTTGCAAAGACAACAAACAACACAAACCTGGGTGGGCGGTAGGGGGAACAGGAAGGAGGGAACACAATGCCCCACCCAGGGCCCACAATTACCCCCCACCACCCCAAGTCCATGGGCGTTGGGGCTCGGGAGGCTGCCAAGAGTTCTAGGCCCAGCAAAAGGTCCGGTGGACAGAGTCCGGCGGCCTGCTGGAACACATGGGCCACCTGACCTGTGGAGTCAATTCTTCTGGCAGCTAGCCAACGTTGCTCAGCCACCAGCTCCTCCCCTGTCTGGCGGCTCGGTTCTTGGACCGGCAGGCACTCAGGAATTAAAGGAGGAGACACAGAGAGGGTAGAAAAAGAGTTTTTAGCTGCAGCTGGTAGAGGGAGCCCAACGGACTGCTGTGACTGGGCCCCTGTCCCAGGAGACAGAGAGATCGAGCCTGAGCCAGGGAAAGCCAAGCCGGCTCGGCTCATGACACTTATAACATTCCTAAAATATAAAATGATGCACTACAATGGGTCTCAAATATTTTTAAACGTGTCCTGTTATAGTACTGCATGAGTTTGATTATAGACAATAAACTACACATATAAACTAAAACAATTATAATGATAGAATAGAATAGAATAGAATAGAATAGAACAGAGTAGAATAGAATAGGCTTGATTGTCATTGTACAGTTGTACAGCGCAACAAAATTGTGGGTGCTCCACCAGGCTTCTGCACAATAGTGAAGTAAGTGAGAAGAATGTGAAAATAAAAAAAGTTACAGAACACGCAGTTAACCATCTGACTTAAGTAAAAATAAAAGTAAAATAACAAATAGCTTATTGGTATATACACAGGTATGGAAGTGGCTTCACGTGTGAAAATACTGTATGTACATAAGAGTGCGGAGTGTAGAATACATAATATAGTAAAATGGCACAAAGATTATGGTGAATATGTACAGTAGTGATTTCACGGATGGGTCAATATACATGAAAGTGAGGAGTGCAAAGACAGGTGAGTTATAGTGATGATTAGAAGATCCTCAGTTCTTTGCATATGAGTGTTCAGAGGGAGGGGGGTGGAGCATCTGACTGCTTGCAGTTCGGATGGTCCTAGGGAAGAAACTATTTGTCAGTCTGGAGGTGTGGGACCTCATTGATCTGAACCGTCGTCCAGAGGAAAGCAGGTAAAACAGGTAGTGAGCGGGATTTGAAAGGTCTCCTATGATGTCCTTGGTCCTTCTGAGACAGGAGGCTCTGGAGATGTCTTCGAGGGAGGGCAGAGGGCTGCCGATAATTTTTTGGGTGCTGTTGATGACTCTCTGCATAGCCTTCCTGTTTTCAGCCGTGGAGCCGGCGTACCACACACCCAGACAGTTGATGAGCACGCTCTCCACTGAGCAGTGATGACCGAAGAACTCCCATTTCCCAATGTGCAAGATACAACACGTATGAATATGTCATAAAAGATCACACAAATAAGTGATCTGACAAAAAAATAAACAAGGGTTTTTAAACAGTTGCTAATATTCAGTGTCCCATTCATTTTCAATAATTCTGTAATTCTTTGTCGGCCTCCGTCAGTCTATGATGACCATGGAAGAGAATCCTAAACATCTGCTCTGCTGGAACAGCACCGCCTGTGGCTGAACAGGCCGATGCGCACCGGTGTTCTACCTTCCAGCGTTGGGCGTTGGTAGGATTCAAGCCTGGGCAGGAAGATATGGAGGACAAGATGTTACCCATGCAGCATGTCCCCCCTCTCCACGTCACTGATGAATCCAAAGGAACAGCAGGGCTGCTATAGTTTGGCACCAGCGCCGTCGCAGGAGCTGCCAGAACGATGTTGAGCACAACAGAGAACTGCCTTAGGGGCTCCGACTCCGGATTTTTCCTCAGGGTTGACTCCCGAAGCCTTTCCCGTGACCGGGTGTGCCGCAAGGCAGCAGAGGTTTGAAATCAGGGTTTACCTTCCCCTAGATGGACTACCTTACCAGATTGACGAGCCACCATCTACTCGAAAATTCTGTAATTAATATTAACATAATCAGATAAAGTCTACTATGTGATTACCCACATATACCCACATACCTTTTTGATATAGCCTACAATTAGGGGGGGATCATGTGTTTCTGAACCCTCCCTTAGTTATGCTGCTAATAGGTTTAGTCAGCCGGGGGACCTCCAGTAATGCACTGGGCCTCACTCCTTTCCTCACTCTCTATGAAATATTTTTTTTTTGCTGGTCATTAACATCTGTTTGTTCTCTCCCATAGATTGAGTCCCCATCGTGCTGTTTGCTCTCTACATGTCTGTTCTTTTCTTCTTCTCTATCCCCTCACCCCCCAGCCAGTCGCAACAGATGACTGCCCCTCCCTGAGCCTGGTTCTGCTGGAGGTTTCTTCCTGTTAAAAGGGAGTTTTTCCTCTCCACCGTCGCCAAGTGCTTGCTCACAGGGGATCGCCTGATTGCTGGGGTCTTTCTGCAACTGTGGGGGTTCCCCCCTACAGTTGATAGTGCTATGAGATGACTGTTGTTGTGAAATGGCGCTATATAAATAAAGTTGAATTGAATTGAATTGAATTGAATTGACATTCCACGTACCAAAAGCCAGTTTAGAAAGCTTGGGATCAGTCCGCCAAGGTCTCCGCCTTTGACTGCCACCTAATCCACATAGCACCGGACTTCCATGATCCCTCCTGCAGGTGGTGAACCTACTGGAGGGCGGACCCACGTAACTCCTTCGGGCTGAGCCCGGCCGGGTCCCATGGGTGGAAACCCGGCCACCAGACGCTAGCCTTCGAGCCCCTCCCCCAGGCCTGGCTCCAGGGTGGGGCCCCGGTAACCCCATACCGGGCGGGGTACACTGAATCCTTGATATACAATTTATCATGAGAGTCTGTTGGATCGTTCTTCGTCTGGCCCTTCACCCAGGACCAGTTTGTCTTGGGAGACCCTATCAGAGGCAAATTGCCCCGGACAACATAGCTCCTGGGATCACTGGGGCATTCCACTTGGTACGTGGAATGTCACCTCTCTGGTGGGGAAGGAGCCTGAGCTGGTGTACGAGATTGAGCGATACCGGCTAGATATAGTCGGCCTCACCTCAACACACAGCTCCGGTTCCGGAACCAGTCTCCTGGAGAGGGGCTGGAGCTTGGCCTTTTCTGGAGTTGCCCCGGGCGAGAGGCGACGAGCAGGGGTAGGTATTCTTGTATCGCCCCACCTTGCTGCCTCTATATTGGAGTTTTCCCCGGTGGACGAAAGGGTTGCTTCCCTGCGCCTTCGGGTTGGGAAACGGGTCCTGACCATCATTTGTGCCTATGCACCAAATGATGTTTCAGAGTACCCACCCTTTTTGGAGTCTGTGACTGGGGTGCTGGAGGGTGCTCCTCCTGGAGACTCCATTGTCCTACTGGGGGACTTCAATGCGCACGTGGGCAACGACAGTGAAACCTGGAGGGGGGTGATTGGGAGGAACGGCCTGCCCGATCTGAACCCGAGTGGTGTTCAGTTATTGGACTTCTGTGCTAACCACAGTCTGTCTATAACGAACACCATGTTCAAGCATAAGGGTGTCCATATGTGCACCTGGCACCAGGACACCCTAGGCCGCAGGTCGATGATCGATTTTGTTATCGTATCATCAGACCTGCGACCGTATGTCTTGGACACCCGAGTAAAGAGAGGTGCAGAGCTGTCAACTGATCACCACCTGGTGGTGAGTTGGATCCGATGGCAGGGGAGGAAGCCATTCAGACCTGGTAGACCCAAACGTATAGTGAGGGTGTGCTGGGAGCGTCTGGCTGAGGCCCCTGTCCGGGAGGTCTTCAACTCCCACCTCCGGAAGAACTTCAACCACATTCCGAGGGAGTCTGGAGACATGGAGTCTGAATGGGCCATGTTCTCCACCTCTGTTGTTGAAGCGGCAGCCCAGAGCTGCGGCCGCAAGGTGGTCGGTGCATCTCGTGGTGGCAACCCCCGAACCAAGTGGTGGACACCAGTGGTGAGGGGGGCCATTAAGCTGAAGAAGGAGTCCTATCAAGCTTGGTTGGCTTGTGGGACTCCCGAAGCAGCTGAGGTGTACCGGCAGGCCAAGCGGAGTGCAGCTCGGGTGGTTGCTGAAGCAAAAACCCGGGTATGGGAGGAGTTCGGTGAGGCCATGGAACAAGACTTTCGGTCGGCTTCAAAGAGATTCTGGCAAACTGTTCGGCGGCTCAGGAGGGGAAAGCAGCTCCCCGTCCACACTGTGTATGGTGCGGATGGGACACTGTTGACTTCAACTGGGGATATCGTCGGGCGGTGGAAGGAATACTTCGAGGATCTCCTCAATCCCACTGATACGCCTTCCACAGAGGAAGCAGGGTTTGGGGACGAGGGGGATGACTCGCCTATCACAGGGGCTGAGGTCGCCAAGGTGGTTAAAAATCTCCTTGGTGGCCGGGCCCCGGGGGTGGACGAGATTCGCCCCGAGTACCTCAAGGCCCTGGATGTTGTTGGGTTGTCATGGTTGACACGCCTCTGCAACATTGCGTGGAGGTCGGGGGCAGTGCCTTTGGCATGGCAAACCGGGGTGGTGGTTCCTCTCTTCAAAAAAGGGGACCGGAGGGTGTGCTCCAACTTTAGAGGGATCACACTCCTCAGCCTCCCTGGGAAGGTCTATGCCAAGGTACTGGAGAGGAGAGTCCGGCCGTTGGTCGAACCTCGGATTCAGGAGGAGCAATGTGGTTTTCGTCCTGGCCGTGGCACATCGGACCAGCTCTTTACCCTCTCGAGAATTCTTGAGGGTTCGTGGGAGTTTGCCCAACCAGTTTACATGTGTTTTGTGGACTTGGAGAAGGCATTTGACCGCGTCCCTCGTGGATTTTTGTGGGGGGTGCTTCGGGAGTATGGGGTATCGGGCTTGTTGTTACGAGCTATTCGGTCTCTGTACGACCGTTGTGAGAGTTTAGTTCGCATTGCCAACACTCGGTCAGAGTCATTCCCAGTGAGAGTTGGACTCCGCCAGGGCTGCCCTTTGTCACCGGTCCTGTTCATAATTTTTATGGACAGGATTTCTAGGCGCAGCCAGGGAATGGAGGGTGTCATGCTTGGTGACCACAGGATCTCATCTCTGTTGTTTGCAGATGATGTTGTCCTGTTGGCTTCATCCAGCAATGACCTACAGCTCTTGCTGGGACGGTTTGCCGCTGAGTGTGAAGCGGCTGGGATGAGAATCAGCACCTCCAAGTCCGAGTCCATGGTCCTCAGCCGGAAAAAGGTGGATTGTCCTCTCCGGGTTGGGGACAGGCTCCTGCCCCAAGTGGAGGAGTTTAAGTATCTTGGGGTCTTGTTCACGAGTGAGGGGAAAATGGAGCGAGAGATCGACAGACGGATTGGAGCAGCATCTGCAGTGATGCGGACGTTGTACCGGTCTGTTGTGGTGAAGAGGGAGCTTAGTTCTAAGGCAAAGCTGTCGATTTACCAGTCAATCTACGTTCCTACTCTCACCTATGGTCACGAGCTTTGGGTAATGACCGAAAGAACGAGATCGCGGATACAAGCGGCTGAAATGAGCTTTCTCCGTAGGATTGCTGGACTCACCCTCAGAGATAGGGTGAGGAGCTCAGTCATCCGGGAGAGGCTCAGAGTAGAACCGCTGCTCCTCCACATTGAAAGGAGTCAGTTGAGGTGGTATGGGCATCTGATTAGGATGCCTCCTGGACGCCTCCCACTTGAGGTGTTTCAGGCACGTCCCACTGGGAGGAGACCCCGGGGCAGACCCAGGACTCGGTGGAGAGACTATGTCTCCCAGCTAGTCTGGGAACGCCTTGGTATCCCCTCTGAAGAGCTGGAGCAGGTGGCTGGGGAGAGGGAAGTCTGGGCTTCTCTGCTTGAACTGCTGCCTCCGCGACCCGGACCTCCGGAAAAGCGGTAGAAGATGGATGGATGGATGGATGAATTGAATTGAATTGAATATAGGCTACATCTCTTTATATTCCACTTTCAAACACAGCCTACATTTGGGCCTGTAAAATCTAATTGGGCTACCTGTTTCAGAAAAGAATACTTGCTTTCTACGGGCATGCACTAGTTAATTTAAATAGAGTAACAATGGAAACTCCTTCAACTGTCATTCATCTGGACCAATTTATATTAAAAGATTTGAAAGAATAAATCCCTCATCCAAGCCATCAGCTTGTCTATTAGACCCCGTTCTCTCTAAGTTATTTAAATAGATCTTTCTCTTTATGCCATGATTTATCAATATGACAGTGTTGATAGATTTTGCTGTTCATTAAGATTTGTCTTCTCTCTCCCGTACACTGAATCCCTGGCATGTTGTTTGTTCTCTACATGTCTGTTCTTTCCTTCTTCTCTATCCCCTCACCCCTTCAGCCAGTCCCAGCAGATGACTGCCCCTCCCTGAGCCTGGTTCTGCTGGAGGTTTCTTTCTGTTAAAAGGCAGTTTTCCTCTCCACTGGGGTTCACCTGATTGTTGGAGGTACAGTTGAAAGTGCTATGAGGCAACTGTTATAAATATGTGCTGTATAAATTAACAGTACAGTACAGTTAATTCCCCAACTGATGACTATGGGGGCAGGCAAAAATGAATGTTTATGATCCTGCAGAACTCAGCTGTTGTCTGGGTAACCTTTTTGCCTGTTCAGATGTTACACCCAGCAGGCTGCTGATCTGCAGCCAGGGATCTATATAATAATTCTTCAATGACAATGCAAAAAACCTTTTTTGAAAGACTAGTTTCCCACCCTACACATGAACAATCCACTTGAGATACTGCACTGTGATAAAATCTTTGACTGCCATAGTCTTTATCAATTTAAAAAATATCTTCATTGGAATAAACAAAGGTGAAGTGAATTAAATGGAAAATAGTATGACTGCTGCTTCCTTGTAATTTGTACCACAAACACTATCACTATAACTTAACATAGTACAGATTCAAATCTGCATACCCCATATTCCCTCATGAACTATCCAGTTGCTGGAGCCCAGCAGCTGCATGTTGTGTAAGGTATGGGGAACAGGATCAAGCTGTGTCTGTCTTTGATCCCACGGCTTGTCACATCATATTCAGAGCAGCTGGAGCAATTGGAAGCATCCCTCAAGGCATTACTCATGATGGTACAACAGGGAAAAGCCACTTGCTGATCTCTTTGATGAACCCCACAAAGGTAGATCTTTGACATGCTGGGCTCCAGAGTTTATTGTAACACAGTTAAGAGCCTTCTTCCAACATTGTGCATTTCACAAGAAAAAAACAACAAAGTAGAACATTTTAGCGGTGTGTTATCATCATTATTTGTGAGTGTGTGCACATAGAAGACCAGCTGGAGGTTTTGAGGTGAAAATCTCACCACCGTCTAAATGTTACAAGTCCATGATGAACTCTTCTTCCTGTTCTATCCTTGTATCTCAAGATTGTGAAACACAAACACTCCAGAGTGACGTGATCTCCAAAGGAAATGTGTAATTGCCAGTAGTCATACTTTAGAGCTATTATTTTTAAGTTGACTATCTTTAGGGGACTCGCTAATTAATCCCTTCATACTCAAAGTACGAGTTATGTGGCTCATGATGAAGATTCTCAGAGTATTAATTGGTGAGTTTCAGTCCTTATAATGCAGAAGGTGTCTACTCGTATAGGTGGTCTGATTGACTCAGTAAAGCAATATTATCACCTAGAGGTAACGGTTCTGTATGTGTTACTTTTTTTTTTGCAAAGTCCTTATTAGGAGATGCAAACAGATGTTCGCACTAAGCCCCAGTTCTTGCCTCATTTCATACACTGCCATTTTTTTTCTTTTGCTAATTAGGGTTCTAAGCAGCTGTGCTAATTGTTGTGGTTCCTTTTCTTCTTCTTCTTCTTCTGACTTGTCTATTTTTCTCCACTAAAAGTGCATGGGGAGTGAAAATTGTAATGTGTATAAAATTTACAGATATTTTATTTGAAATTTTACACTCTGGTCAGAAATTCTTCCCACTACACAGAGACCAAGCACTGCATCCCTAGGTGGCACTATAATAAACAGTTTGATGTTTTTGCAAATATCTCGAGAATTGCTGAGCCTAGATTAAAAATTCATGCATTGTTGTACAGACTCCATTTCCAATGAGGTAAGTATGTTGTGTAAAATGTAAATTAAAGCAAAGTAACATGATTTGCAAATCATTTTCAAATGAATACACTACAAAGACCAGATGATAAATGGCATTCACTTATATAGCAATTTTCTTCTCATCTAGGATGACCAAAGTGCTTTACAGATCCTGCAATCCACCCATTCACACACAGATGGCGGCAGAGCTGCCATACACACAAGCGCTAACCAGGCCATCAGGAGCAACTGGGGTTTCAATGTCTTGCTCAAGGACACTTTGACAAACAGACAGCAGAGAGAGTGGGGATTGAACCCATGACCCTCCGATCAGTAGTCGGTCACACTGCGCCACCGCCACCCCCATGATGTTCATTGGATGATGTTCAAACGGGTGAAGTTTATTGGTTTTATTTGCAAATACTCACTCATGAAATGATGTCTGCAACGCATTCCAAAAAAAAAAAAAAAAAAGGCTGGGACAGAGGCAAGAAAAGACTGGAAAAGTTGAGGAATGCTGAAAAAAAAAAAAAGCCTGTTTGGAGTATTCCACAGGTGAACAGGAGAGTGTCATGTTTGGATATAAAAGGAGCTTCCAAGAAAGGCTCAGATGTTCACAAACAAGAATAGAGTGAATGCAAGTGCATCTACAAGTGCAAGTTAAAATTCTACAATGCAGAGTTAAAGTCATTTATCAACAACACCCAGAAATGCTACCTGTTACTCTGGCCCAATCTCTTCTGAGATGGACTGACGCAAAGTGGAAAAGTGTGCTGTGGTCTGATGAGTCCACATTTCAAATTGTTTTTTGGAAATCATGGATGTTATGTCCTTTGGACTAAAGAGGAAAAGGGCCATTAAGATTGGTATTAGCGCAAAGTTCAAATGCCAGCATCTGTAGTAGTATGAGAGTGTGTTAGCGTGCATGGCATGAGTAACCTGCACACCTGTGAACCATTAATGCTGAGTGGTAACTACAGGTTTTGGAGCAACAAATGATGCCATCCAAACAGCGTCTTTTCAGGGACACCCCTGCTTATTTCAGCAAGAAAATGCCAAGCCACATTCTGCATGTTTTAAGAGCATGACTTCATAGTAAAAGAGTGTGGATACTAGACTGGCCTGCCTGAAGTCCAGGCCTGTCTCCATTGAGAATGTGTGGAGCATTATGAAGCTTACAAGGAGGCCCTGGACTGCTGGGCAACTGAAGTCATGTATCAAGCAAAAATGGGAACGAATTAAACCTACAAAGCTTCAGTGATTAATGTCCTCAGTCCTTCAGTGTTTGCTGAATGTTGTTAAAAGGAATGGTGATGTAACACAGTGGTAAATCTGACCCTGTCCCAGCTTTTTTGGAACATTTTAAAATAAGTGAATATTTACAAAAACAATATGGTTTATGAGTGTGAACATTAAATATATTGCTTTTGTAGTGTTTTCAATTGAATATAGGTTGAACAGGATTTACAAATCATTGTATTCTGTTTTGATTTATGTTTTATACAACATCCCAACGTCATTAGAATTGGGGTTTGTATTCTCTGAAATCTCACTCAACTTTTCTCCACTGGTCTTAATCTCTAAAAATGAAGTTTCCTGCACCATATTTAAAAAAATGAGCAAGTGAAGTCAAAATAAATTCCTCTTTGGCCAGGGGTACCCAAGCCCACTGTGTCCACCAACTTTGCTGTGCTGCCAAAGCGACCAAACATGTCAGAGTTGCGTACACACTGAGCAACACCATCACTCAGGCATGAGCCTTCCTGTCATAAGCAGTTGCCTGACAGCTGTCTTTCCATGGTCTGCCAGAAACTGATCTGTCCACCATGGGAGCCATCACCATCATTCAGCCGTTTCTTCTCAGTTTGGATTATTGCTGCTTTCTGCCAATGCAGAATGTCACTACGAGACAAAGCATGGGCATCAGGAACCGAACCATCCACAGAACATGAGGTGAAGTCACGAAACCATCCCATCACACCCCCATACATACTGTAGGTACAATCCATTGACTAAAAGCACAGTGCTGTTTTTCGTACCAACCCAATCCACCATGCTGTGCCACGGCTGAATGAGCAGTTAGGCTATGTAGGTTATTTTCAGTCATAAAGCCAAGAGCATTCTCCTCTGATTTAAGAGCACAGGTGTCATGATCATGAGCACGAGTGGGTGCCATGCTCAGTCTCCAGTTTGAGTAAAGTCGTTTTGTGTTTATGTTGCAGGCATTATGGTCTACTGTGTTTGGTCTCTGTTTATTTATGGGTTGTTTGTATTCTTAGTTTTGTCTTTATTTTCCTGTCTATTTATTGTGTGTCATTTTGTATTTATGGTATTATTTAAATCTTTGGGGGTTGTGCTATTTTACTCTTGTATAATTTAGTTTCCGGTTTGTGCTTTTATTTTGACAGTGCTGTGCAGCTTACGGCTGTCAAACTCTGTTTTGCGGGCTGCACAGCTGTCACTTGTTTTGATTATTTCCTTACTCATGTTTCCACACCTGCCATTCATCAATCATTTTGTCCATTTACCTATTTAAGGAAAGGACAACATTTCCTCTTTGCCGTGTCCTACTGTTAGCCTCTTCAAAGGAATCAACCATTGTCTGAGTGAGCTTGGGTTTCTGCAGAGATGAATGGGTGTGCTCTGACCAGGTAATATTTATCCTTTTTCTTCCATTTTCCTCAGCCATGAGCCCCGTTTTCCTTCGGATGTGACTCCGGCTGGAGTTCATCTCTTCCCCCCGGCGTGTCCGAGCGCCTCAGCCGGGGTTTCATCAAGGGTGTTCTTTTCCACTGGTCATGAGCCCCGTTCTCTTCCTGCACCCTTCATCGTTCCTTTAAATGTATGTGTAGTGTTTTGTGTCATGTTCTTTTTTTTATCTGTTAATAGATGTGAAACTCACAGCGTGCGTTTGGTGTCCTCTGTAGCCCTTGAAAAGGGCGGTTTATGACAACAGGCTCCATAATCTCCTCTCGGCGCCACACCAGTCGGCTGCCTTTTGCAACAGCGGCTCGATTCCGAGTTTTTTTTCCCTTCCTCTCTCTTTTGATCACTTTTTTTTTTTCACCCCACTTATATCACGGACACACAGATCGTCCCAAATGTCTCCTGAGCCGGTGGACGGAGCCACTGTTTATAGCAGGATACGATACAACAGGGAAGAGCTTCTAGCATTTAACCGCCACCCGGTCCTACTGGAAAAACTCGACATACCGAGAGAACTGAGGCGAAAACGCCGCGGCTGCCGGGCTGGAGTAAGGCGGAGGACAAAAAATATAAGGTACAGACCCTCCCTTCCATCTGTTGTCATGGGAAATGTACGGTCGATACTGGGAAAGTTAGATGAGCTAGCGGCTATCTCCCGTTATGATAGCACTTACCGGGAGTGCTCTCTCCTTTTGTTTACTAAGACGTGGCTAATTGAACTAGCAGCAGATGCTAACATTGAGCTGGAGGGTTTTCACATGATACGAGCTGACCGAACACCAGAGAGTGGCAAAACTAGGGGCGGTGGAGTGATAATGTATGTTAACAACAACTGGTGTAGACCGGGACATATCCCTGTTAAACAACGACACTGCAGCAAAGACATTGAGTTGCTAGCTGTTAGCATGAGGCCTACATATCTCCCGAGAGAACACTCACACGTGATCTGCATTGAACAACTTTTGGATATTTGCGGGCAGTGATAGATTCTTCACTTTAAACATTATTACTGCAGTTTTAAAGTCAACCAGATCTTTCAACTTGAGAGCTTTTAATTTAAGAAAAAGTGGGTTTGTTGGTTCCCTGTAAGCAGCTTTGTTTATTATTCTAATAGCTTTCTTCTGAAGCATAAAGACTGGATATATGTTTGTTTTATATGTATTTCCCCATACTTCAGTACAATATGTCATGTATGGGAGAATTAATGAATGATACAAGGTACATAGTGTGGGTTGATTCAGCAAATATTTCACTCTGTGTAGTATTGCAATTGATTTGGATATTTTACATTTAATATAATTAATATGTGACTTCCAACACAGTTTATTATCAATTATTACTCCATCACTGTTAAACAACGACACTGCAGCAAAGACATTGAGTTGCTAGCTGTTAGCATGAGGCCTACATATCTCCCGAGAGAACACTCACACGTGATCTGCATTGTTGTTTATGCAAATCCGACGGCAAACGCTGGGACAGCGCGTGACGTCATCCATTCAGTAACCAGCAGGCTGCAGACAGAACACCCAGATGCTCTTCTCCTCATCTCAGGCGATTTCAACCACGTTTCACTGTCTCCCATTCTGCCCACTTTCACCCAGTATGTCACATGCCACACTAGAGACAATAAAACACTGGATTTGTTCTACGCAAACACTAAGGAGGCGTACACCTCATCACAACTCCCCCCACTTGGGAGATCGGATCACAACTTGGTTCATCTCCGGCCGGTGTACAAACCCCTAGTGCACTGACAACCTCCGGCCATGCACACTGTGGAGTTATGGTCTGAGGAGACAATGGACACTCTAAAGGACTGTTTTGAAGCCACTGCCTGGAAGCAGCTCTGTGATCCACATGGTGAGGACATCGATGGCCTCATTCACACCTTCACGGGCTACCTCAGCTTCTGTGTGGACAAATCCGTTCCCACCAAGACCATACGGCGTCACTCAAACAACAAACCCTGGATCAACCCTGAGATAAAAACACTTCTGAGAGAGAAGAAGAGGATCTTCAGGTCGGGGAACAGGGAGATGCTGAAGTCCGTACAGAGGGAGCTGAGGAGAAAGATCAGAGAAGGCAAGGAAAGCTTCAGGAAGAAGATGGAGGACAAGCTGCAACAGAGCGACATCAGCGGGGTCTGGAGAAACCTCAAAACCATCTCGGGGCTCCAGAATACCTCCCCCCAGGCCACGGGGGGCAGGGAGTGGGCGAACAACCTGAATCTGTTTTTCAATAGATTTGACCAACCGCCCTCCCCCCTGTCTGCACAACAACCACTGCTGCCTCTAAGAAATCAAGTCCTGCTGCCCACTCCCCACTCCACCGACACCCCCCCCCCCACTCCCAACACACAGCCCCCCATCCTGACCCTGACCAAGACCCAGGTGAGGACGGAGCTGAGGAAGATCAAGGCGAGGAAGGCGTCGGGACCGGACGGCATCAGCGCAAAGCTCCTCAAGTCCTGTGCAGACCAGCTGTGTGGGATTGTGACGTATATCTTCAACATGAGCCTGAAACTGGGGAGGGTACCACAGCTGTGGAAAACATCTTGTGTGGTACCTGTACCAAAAACTTCCCACCCCAAAGACCTGAACAGCTACAGACCGGTGGCCTTGACGTCCCACTTGATGAAGACCCTGGAGAGACTGCTCCTTGCTCATCTCCGCCCCCTGGTGGAACCAGCGATGGATCCACTCCAGTTCGCCTACCAGCATGGCATTGGGGTGGAGGATGCGGTGATCTTCCTCCTTCACCGTTCTCTGTCCCACCTGGAGAAGCCCGGGAATATGGTGAGGATCATGTTCTTTGACTTCTCCAGTGCTTTCAACACCATCCAACCGATGATCCTGAAGGACAAGCTGCTGCGCGCAGGGGTGGACCAGCACCTGTCATCATGGATCCTGGACTACCTCACGAACTGGCCTCAGTTTGTGTGAACCCGGGACTGTGTTTCCGACATGATCATCAGTAGCACGGCGGCCCCCCAGGGAACGGTGCTGGCTCCCTTCCTGTTCACTCTTTATACTGCGGACTTCTCACACAACACAACACATTGCCATCTACAGAAGTTCTCTGATGACTCTGCGATCGTTGGTCTCATCTCCAACGGAGATGAAGCTGAGTACAGAGGGCTTATCCAGGACTTTGTGGACTGGTGCCATCGGAACTGCCTCCAGATCAACGCGAGGAAAACTAAGGAGCTGGTGGTGGACTGCCGCAGGCATGGGCAGCCCCTCATAGCACAAGTAAATATACAGGGAACAGACATCGAGATGGTGACATCCTATAAGTACCTGGGTATTCATCTGAACAATAAACTAGACTGGTCACACAATACTGACGCACTCTACAAGAAGGGACAGCGCAGGCTGTTCCTGCTGAGGAGACTCAGGTCTTTTGGTGTACAAGGGGTGCTGCTGAAGTCATTCTATGACACGGTGGTGGCATCAGCCATCACTTTTGGAGTGGTCTGCTGGGGCAGTGGCATTACTGCAGCCGATAGGAAGAGACTGAACAAACTGATTAAGAAAGCTAGCTCTGTCCTGGGGCAGCGCCTTGATCCGATGGAGGAGATAGGAGAGTGAAGGACGGTGGCTAAACTGTCATCTCTGCTGGAGTCCGAGTTCCACCCTATGCAGGACATACTGGATGCACTGAGGAGCTCATTTAGCAGCAGACTACATCATCCCAGGTGCACAACCGAGAGGTTTCGTAGGTCCTTCCTACCAACGGCTGTCAGACTGTACAACCTAAGCAGGGCTGCTCGCAGAGATAGCAAAAAGACGTAACAAACTAATAGTTTTTTTTGAATGCAAAAGATGCAATAGACTTACACAATGGTCCTCTCCGGCATACAACTAGGAACATACCGGTCGCTATGGAGGGCGAGAATATGTATGGGCACATAATCATACCATGTAGGATAACTAAATAGACGGTTATGCTGTTTCATCCCACCTAGCAACAATGCTCTGCACTGTGTGTGTTTATATATTTACATATTTATTCCATCTAGCTACAATGCTCTGCACTGGGTGTGTTTATATTTATATATCTATATATTTATTCCATCTAGCTACAATGCTCAGCACTGGGTGTGTTTATATTTATATATCTATATATTTATTCCATCTAGCTACAATGCTCCGCACTGTGTTTTTATATATCTACATATTATTCCATCTAGCTACATTGCTCCGCACTGTGTGTGTTTATATACTTGCATATTTATTCCACCTAGCTGCAATGCTCCGTACTGTGGGTGTTTATATATTTACATATTTATTCCATCTAGCTACAATGCTCTGCACTGTGTGTTCATATATTCATATATTTATTCCATCCAGCTACAATGCTCTGCACTGTGTGTCTGTGTGTGTGTGTGTGTGTATATATATATTTTATAGTAATATGTACATATGTATATTAGCTGCTCTTGCTTGCTTGTTTTTTTTCTTGCCTTCTGATTGTTGCTCTGAGTGTTGCTATCCCTGTGCTGTTGCAATCCTGGAATTTCCCCGTTGTGGGACTAATAAAGGCTTATCTTATCTTATCTTATAATAAGTAAATTGTCCCCCCAAAGCATCACAATCCTCTCCATATCATAGTACACAACTGAACAAAATGAATATGAAGCACCAAAGTGAAGAAGAAAGCTGCAAATCTTTAAAATTTGCAGCTTTTCTCATAAAGTTGTAACATTTTTCTCATTAATTTATTACATTTCTTTGTAAATTTAGAATGTGGTTCTTGTAAATTAACTACTTTATGCATCTTATATTTGAAACTTTTTCTTGTAATTTTTTTTTTTTTGCTGATATGAGGGTAGGCTGAAAAGTTCATAGTGGTCAGATTTGACCAAATGTGGTTTATTTTAAATATAGTCTTCCCTTTGGTCCACACACTTTCTTCCATTGGTGTTGCAGCGCTTGGATCTCTGCGGTTGAAAAATAAACCACATTTGGTTAAATTTGACCACTATGAACTTTTCAGCTTAATGAACTCTTCAGCCCCCCTCATTGATCTTTATTTTGATATAGAAAAATCTAAAAGTAGATCTCACGTTTAAAAAGTTTGAGCACCCTTGTCCTGGCCACACATCCAAATTGCTTGAAACTATGGAGCGATCATCTATAGATGCTGACAATGAAAAGCTGTGAAAAATATCCAACAATGTCAGTCTTTTTTGATTTTATTTTCCAGTGAAGTTGTACAGTTTCGCTTTGGCATGTATATCTGGACTTAACTTCTGACGCCCCCATCCAAACTTGATAAATCTGCTTATTCTTCAAAATACCAAAATTCATGCAGTTGTGTTCATGTTCCAAAGACCATCTTTATGAAATGCATTTGTCAATGAAACATTTTGTTGGTGTATGAGACAGTCAGAGCATATGAATGAATGAATGAATGAATCTTTATTTCGGATAGATTAAAAGTACAGGTTAAAAGAAACTGAATAATATAACAAAGGGGGAAAGAAAATCCAACAAGGTCAAATTAGACAATAACTCCTCTGATTATACAGTTCAACATAAGTTATCCGAAATGGGTGATGGCTGAAGCCGCAGCTTATATTGCCCACCCATATTCCATCCAAGAATTCAAAAGAAAACAAAACAAGAGCGATTACAATTCAGAACAAAGCTAAGGCAAAATGTGACAAAAAAAACTAAGCTACAACACAACGCAGGCTGGATATGACAATCCTTATGTGATTTTACATGTCCTCTTGTATATATGTTTGGAGTATTTCTTCCTTTAGTTTTTGTTTAAATTGTCCAAGCGTTGTACATGATTTTAATTCAGGTCCAAAATTGTTCCATAATCTGACTCCTTGCACTGAACACAATGTTGCTTGGTGGTAGTTCTCACTGAAGGTTTTTGAAATATACATGTTCCTCTGAAATGATATTGTTTCTCCCTTATTTGGAACAACTTTTGGATATTTGCGGGCAGTGATAGATTCTTCACTTTAAACATTATTACTGCAGTTTTAAAGTCAACCAGATCTTTCAACTTGAGAGCTTTTAATTTAAGAAAAAGTGGGTTTGTTGGTTCCCTGTAAGCAGCTTTGTTTATTATTCTAATAGCTTTCTTCTGAAGCATAAAGACTGGATATATGTTTGTTTTATATGTATTTCCCCATACTTCAGTACAATATGTCATGTATGGGAGAATTAATGAATGATACAAGGTACATAGTGTGGGTTGATTCAGCAAATATTTCACTCTGTGTAGTATTGCAATTGATTTGGATATTTTACATTTAATATAATTAATATGTGACTTCCAACACAGTTTATTATCAATTATTACTCCATCACTGTTAAACAACGACACTGCAGCAAAGACATTGAGTTGCTAGCTGTTAGCATGAGGCCTACATATCTCCCGAGAGAACACTCACACGTGATCTGCATTGTTGTTTATGCAAATCCGACGGCAAACGCTGGGACAGCGCGTGACGTCATCCATTCAGTAACCAGCAGGCTGCAGACAGAACACCCAGATGCTCTTCTCCTCATCTCAGGCGATTTCAACCACGTTTCACTGTCTCCCATTCTGCCCACTTTCACCCAGTATGTCACATGCCACACTAGAGACAATAAAACACTGGATTTGTTCTACGCAAACACTAAGGAGGCGTACACCTCATCACAACTCCCCCCACTTGGGAGATCGGATCACAACTTGGTTCATCTCCGGCCGGTGTACAAACCCCTAGTGCACAGACAACCTCCGGCCTTGCACACTGTGGAGTTATGGTCTGAGGAGACAATGGACACTCTAAAGGACTGTTTTGAAGCCACTGCCTGGAAGCAGCTCTGCGATCCACATGGTGAGGACATCGATGGCCTCATTCACACCTTCACGGGCTACCTCAGCTTCTGTGTGGACAAATCCGTTCCCACCAAGACCATACGGCGTCACTCAAACAACAAACCCTGGATCAACCCTGAGATAAAAACACTTCTGAGAGAGAAGAAGAGGATCTTCAGGTCGGGGAACAGGGAGATGCTGAAGTCCGTACAGAGGGAGCTGAGGAGAAAGATCAGAGAAGGCAAGGAAAGCTTCAGGAAGAAGATGGAGGACAAGCTGCAACAGAGCGACATCAGCGGGGTCTGGAGAAACCTCAAAACCATCTCGGGGCTCCAGAATACCTCCCCCCAGGCCACGGGGGGCAGGGAGTGGGCGAACAACCTGAATCTGTTTTTCAATAGATTTGACCAACCGCCCTCCCCGCTGTCTGCACAACAACCACTGCTGCCTCTAAGAAATCAAGTCCTGCTGCCCACTCCCCACTCCACCGACACCCCCCCCCACTCCCAACACACAGCCCCTCATCCTGACCCTGACCAAGACCCAGGTGAGGACGGAGCTGAGGAAGATCAAGGCGAGGAAGGCGTCGGGACCGGACGGCATCAGCGCAAAGCTCCTCAAGTCCTGTGCAGACCAGCTGTGTGGGATTGTGACGTATATCTTCAACATGAGCCTGAAACTGGGGAGGGTACCACAGCTGTGGAAAACATCTTGTGTGGTACCTGTACCAAAAACTTCCCACCCCAAAGACCTGAACAGCTACAGACCGGTGGCTTTGACGTCCCACTTGATGAAGACCCTGGAGAGACTGCTCCTTGCTCATCTCCGCCCCCTGGTGGAACCAGCGATGGATCCACTCCAGTTCGCCTACCAGCATGGCATTGGGGTGGAGGATGCGGTGATCTTCCTCCTTCACCGTTCTCTGTCCCACCTGGAGAAGCCCGGGAATATGGTGAGGATCATGTTCTTTGACTTCTCCAGTGCTTTCAACACCATCCAACCGATGATCCTGAAGGACAAGCTGCTGCGCGCAGGGGTGGACCAGCACCTGTCATCATGGATCCTGGACTACCTCACGAACTGGCCTCAGTTTGTGTGAACCCGGGACTGTGTTTCCGACATGATCATCAGTAGCACGGGGGCCCCCCAGGGAACGGTGCTGGCTCCCTTCCTGTTCACTCTTTATATTGCGGACTTCTCACACAACACAACACATTG
The DNA here is from genome assembly GCA_020510985.1 of Pholidichthys leucotaenia. Taxonomy (NCBI): domain Eukaryota; kingdom Metazoa; phylum Chordata; class Actinopteri; order Cichliformes; family Pholidichthyidae; genus Pholidichthys; species Pholidichthys leucotaenia. Next base: position 274,282,728 of record CM035839.1, on the reverse strand, counting down.
CCATCTACAGAAGTTCTCTGATGACTCTGCGATCGTTGGTCTCATCTCCAACGGAGATGAAGCTGAGTACAGAGGGCTTATCCAGGACTTTGTGGACTGGTGCCATCGGAACTGCCTCCAGATCAACGCGAGGAAAACTAAGGAGCTGGTGGTGGACTGCCGCAGGCATGGGCAGCCCCTCATAGCACAAGTAAATATACAGGGAACAGACATCGAGATGGTGACATCCTATAAGTACCTTGGTATTCATCTGAACAATAAACTAGACTGGTCACACAATACTGACGCACTCTACAAGAAGGGACAGCGCAGGCTGTTCCTGCTGAGGAGACTCAGGTCTTTTGGTGTACAAGGGGCGCTGCTGAAGTCATTCTATGACACGGTGGTGGCATCAGCCATCACTTTTGGAGTGGTCTGCTGGGGCAGTGGCATTACTGCAGCCGATAGGAAGAGACTGAACAAACTGATTAAGAAAGCTAGCTCTGTCCTGGGGCAGCGCCTTGATCCGATGGAGGAGATAGGAGAGAGAAGGACGGTGGCTAAACTGTCATCTCTGCTGGAGTCCGAGTTCCACCCTATGCAGGACATACTGGATGCACTGAGGAGCTCATTTAGCAGCAGACTACATCATCCCAGGTGCACAACCGAGAGGTTTCGTAGGTCCTTCCTACCAATGGCTGTCAGACTGTACAACCTAAGCAGGGCTGCTCGCAGAGATAGCAAAAAGACGTAACAAACTAATAGTTTTTTTTTTTGTTTTTTTTTTTTGAATGCAAAAGATGCAATAGACTTACACAATGGTCCTCTCCGGCATACAACTAGGAACATACCGGTCGCTATGGAGGGTGAGAATATGTATGGGCACATAATCATACCATGTAGGATAACTAAATAGACGGTTATGCTGTTTCATCCCACCTAGCAACAATGCTCTGCACTGTGTGTGTTTATATATTTACATATTTATTCCATCTAGCTACAATGCTCAGCACTGGGTGTGTTTATATTTATATATCTATATATTTATTCCATCTAGCTACAATGCTCCGCACTGTGTTTTTATATATCTACATATTATTCCATCTAGCTACATTGCTCCGCACTGTGTGTGTTTATATATTTACATATTTATTCCATCTAGCTACAATGCTCTGCACTGTGTTCATATATTCATATATTTATTCCATCCAGCTACAATGCTCTGCACTGTGTGTCTGTGTGTGTGTGTGTATATATATATTTTATAGTAATATGTACATATGTATATTAGCTGCTCTTGCTTGCTTGTTTTTTTTTTTTTTTTTTTTTTTTTTTCTTGCCTTCTGATTGTTGCTCTGAGTGTTGCTATCCCTGTGCTGTTGCAATCCTGGAATTTCCCCATTGTGGGACTAATAAAGGCTTATCTTATCTTATCTTATCTTATCTTAAGAAATTTAGTTTTGGATACCCTTTCAATCTCTACACCATTTACACTGAGCTTAGATACTAAGTTGTTGTGATGGTTGTTGAAGACTATAAATTTTGTCTTACTTAAATTGAGTGTTAATTTGTTTGAATCAAACCACAGTTTAAGCTTTCCTAATTCCTTTCCGAGTGTATCCAAAAGTTGTTCCAAATTGCTTCCACTGCATAATAGATTAGTGTCATCGGCAAACAATATTAAGTCCATTTTTTCTGAAACTTTACATATATCATTTATATACATATTGAATAACAATGGCCCCAAAACTGAACCCTGTGGGACTCCACAAGTAACCTTCAGTAACTGTGAGTTTTTGTTCCTAACACATACATACTGATATCTATTCTTTAAGTAACTACATAACCAGGACAGTGCTACCCCTCTAATACCACAATTTTGTAGTTTCTTTAATAATAAACTATGATCCACTGTATCAAATGCTTTTTTAAGATCCAGGAATACCCCAACTGAATACTCTTTATTTTCAATGGCAGTTGATATTTTTTCGATAAATTCCATTAGAGCAAATGCAGTTGTCCTCTTGTGTCTGAACCCATATTGCTGCTCACACAATAAATTATTCTTCAGTATGAATTTGTCAATTCTCTCATAGAATATTTTTTCAAGTATCTTGGAAAATTGCGGCAATAGTGAAATTGGTCTATAGTTTGAAAGTTCCCCTCTGTCACCCGTCTTGTATATCGGAATTACTTTAGCTATTTTCATTGCATTGGGAAATATACCTGTTTGGATATCCCAAAGCATTTGTGGTGTTAGGGTTAAGACAATTGTCTCCTTTGCAGGCAACCAGGATTTAAATCCTCCTGGCAAAGTATCGGTCTTCTAAAGTGCAACATACTGTACTTCTGTGCTTTGAAAAGAATGTATGGCATACATTTAGTACGGCCCTATTATGATAATCAGCAGTGTATTTTTGCATCATGTTTCCTGCCTTACACCAGTGTTATTTTTAGATTCTATCAGCACATTTTCAAGAGTCAAAATTCAAGATTCAAAGATTTTATTGTCAATACTGCTATATGTGCACGACATACAGCAGAATTGAAATATTGTTTCTCTCTCTCTTCATTGGTGTGCATAATTTAAAAAGAAAAGGAGTAAGGCTGGAAAACAAACAAACAAACAAAACAACAACAGCAGTCTATGTACAGTAATGCAACCCATGGAGCCATAGGCGACAAGAAAGACCCAGACCTCCATAGAGATAAACGATTGATTTAAAGTCAAAGTCAAAGTGCCTTTATTGTCATTCCATTGCTAAAAAAAACAATATAACGGAATTGAGATGCTGATCCCTAAAACAATCACACTCACAGTTCATTCATGCATTTAACATCCTCATAATTACAACAATAAATAATACCTAAAACAATAATACATAAAAAATATGATATGAATGAATGTACATAGCAATAGTAAAAACATACTGAGCAGTAAATAAATAAGACCATCTTGAACACAAGGTCATTGCCAACAAAATGACCTAAAATAACATCAGCATGTGTTATATAAATCCATTAAAAAAAAGTACTGCTGTTGGGAAAAAAAAAAAACAAACTATTATATGATATGATATGATGACTTCTACTTCCGGTGCCACACGAGGCGGCTGCCTTTTTGCAACAGCAGCTCAATTCTGAGTTTTTCTTCCTCTTTCTTTTTTACTATCTGGCTTCTCTGGTTAAACTTTCTGATCCAGCGACATCTAATCCATCATGGACACACAGATCACCCCAAATGTCTCCCGAGCCGGCGGACAGAGCCACAGCAGGAGACAGTACAACAGGGACAAGCTGTTAGCACTTAACCGGCCCATGGTGCTAACACAAAGACTCGACAAACCGGGAGAAATCAGACGGAAACGACGTGGATGTTGAGCTGGAGTAAGACAGCCCGCGAGGAATATAAGGTACAGACCTGTCATCCCATCTGTTATCATGGGGAATGTACGATCGCTACTCAGTAAGACAGACGAGCTAGTGGCCATGTCCCGCTACAAGAGCATCTTCAGAGAGATTAGCATGATGTTGTTTACTGAGACGTGGCTAACATAACTAGCAACAGATGCTAACATTGAACTGGAGGGTTTCCACACAATACGCGCAGACCGGACACCAGACAGTGGGAAGGCAAGGGGCAGAGGAGTGATAAAGTATGTCAATAACAGCTGGAGTAAACCCGGACACATCACAGTTAAAGAACAACACTGCAGCAAAGACATTGAGCTGCTAGCTGTTAGCATGCGGCCTGTTTACCTCCCAAGGGAATACTCACACGTGATCTGCATTGCTATTTATGCTAATCCGATGGGGAACGCTGGGGCAGCGTGTGACGCCATCCACTCGGTCACTTGCAGGATTTTGACAGAACACCTAGATGCTCTCTTCCTCATCTTGGGTGATTTTAACCATATCTCACTGTCCCCCATTCTGCCTACTTTCACCGAGTATGTCACATGCCACACCAGAAACAATAAAACACTGGATTTATTCTATGCGAATACTAAGGAGGCGTACACCTCACCGCCACTCCCCCCACTCGGGAGATCGGATGACAACTTGGTTCATCTCCTGCCAGTGTACAAAACCCTAGTACACAGAGAACCTCTGGTTACGCGCATGGTGAAGATATGGTCTGAGGAGGCAATGGACGCTCTAAAGGACTGTTTTGAAATTACTGCCTGGGAGCAGCTCTGCGATCCACATGGTGAGGACATCGACGGCCTCACTCACACCATCACGGACTACATCAACTTCTGTGTGGACAACACCATACCCACCAAGATCATACGGAGTTGCTCAAACAACAAACCCTGGATCAACCCTGAGATAAAAACACTACTGAGAGAAAAGAAAAGGATCTTCAGGTCAGGTAACAGGGAGATGCTGAAGTCCGTACAGAGGGAGCTAAGGAGGAAGATCAGAGAAGGCAAGGACAGCTTCAGAAAGAAGATGGAGGACAAGTTGCAACAGAGCGACATTGGTGGGGTCTGGGGAAACCTCAAAACCATCTCTGGGCTCCAGAATACCTCCTCCCAGGCCATGGGGGGCAGGGAGTGGGCGGACAATCTGAACCTGTTTTTAATAGGTTTGACCAACCGCCCTTCCCTCCGCCTGCACAACAACCACTGCTGCCTCTACCGTCATCAAAACCTGCTGTCAACCCCTCCTCCACCAACACCCCCCCACTCCCAGCACACAGTCCCCCAGCCCCAACCTGACCCTCACTAAGACCCAGGTGAGGGCGGAGCTGAGGAAGGCCTCGGGTCCGGACTGCATCAGTGTGAAGCTCCTCAAGTCCTGCGCAGACCAGCTGTGTGGGATTGTGGAGCACATCTTCAAGCTGAGCCTGAAGCTGGGGAGGGTACCACAGTTGTTGAAAACATCTTGTGTGGTACCCGTACCAAAGACTTCCCACCCCAGAGACATGAACAGCTACAGACCAGTGGCCCTGACTTCTTACCTAATGAAGACCCTGGAGAGACTGCTCCTTGCTCACCTCCGCCCCCTGGTGGGACCAGCGATGGATCCACTCCAGTTTGCCTACCAGCATGGCATCGGGGTGGAGGATGCAATGGTCTTCCTCCTACACCATTCCCTGTTCCACCTGAAGAAGCCTGGGAACACTGTAAGGATCATGTTCTTTGACTTCTCCAGTGCTTTCAACACCATCCAACTGGTAATCCTGATGGACAAGCTGCTGTGCGCAGGGGTGGACCAGCGCCTGTCATCATAGATCCTGGACTACCTCACAAACCATCCACAGAATGTGAGAACCCAGGATTGTGTGTCCAACACGATCATTGGCAGTTTGGGGGCCCCCCAGGGAATGGTTTTGGCTCCCTCCCTGTTCAGCCTTTATACTGTGGACTTCTCACACAACACAATACACTGCCATCTACAGAAGTTCTCTGATGACTCTGCTATTGTCGGCCTCATCTCCAACGAAGATGAAGCTGAGTACAGAGGACTTAACCAGGACTTAGTGGACTGGTTCCATCGAAACTGCCTCCAGATCAACGTGAGATAAACTAAGGAACTAGTGGTGGAGTGCCGCAGGTAAGAACAACCCCTCACAGTGCCAGTAAACATCCAAGGAACAGACATTGAAATGGTGACATCCCACAATTACCTGGGTGTTCATTTGAACAATAAACTAGACTGGTCACACAATACCGACACGCTCTACAAGAAGGGACAGCGCAGGCTGTTCCTACTGAGGAGGCTCTGGTCTTTTGGTGTACAAGGGGTGCTCCTGAAGACTTTCTACGATTCGGTGGTGGCATCAGCCATCACTTTTGGAGTGGTCTGCTGGGGCAGCGGCATCACAGCAGTCGACAGGACAAGACTGAACAAACTGATCAAGAAAGCTAGCTAGCTGTCCTGGGGCAGGGCCTTGACCCAGTGGAGGAGATAGGAGAGAGAAGGATGGTGGCTAATCTGTCATCTCTGCTGGAGTCTGAGTCCCACCCTATGCAGGACATGCTGAATGCACTGAGGAGCTCATTTAGCAGTAGACTACATCATCCTAGGTGCGTGACCGAGAGGTTTCACAGGTCCTTCCTACCTACGGCTGTCAGACTGTGTAACCTAAGCAGGGCTGCTCGCAGAGATTGTAAAAAAAAAAGTTACAAATTAATAGTATTGAATGCAAAAGACACAACAAACTTACACAAAATGGTCCCCCTCCAGTATACAACTAGGACAATATCAGTCACTACGGAGGGTGACAATATGTATGGATACATATTCATACTATGTGAGGTAATTAAATAGACTGTTATGCTGTTTATTCCATCTAGCTACAATGCTCCACACTGTGTATATATATTTCTATATTTATGTGTACATATAAATATTCACTGCTCTTATTTTCTTATCTTCTAAATTATTGCTCTGAGTGTTGCTATCCCTGTGCTGTTGCATTCCTGGAATGTCCCCATTGTGAGACTAATAAAGGCTTATCTTATCTTATGATTAAACATGGAAGTCCGGGTTTTATGGGATCTGTACCGCTTTCCTGACGGGAGCAAGTGAAAGAAATCATGCAATCCATAATTATGGCAGTAGCTCTGCTAAGGTACCGAGACATGGAAATCTCTTCCAAAGAAGGTAGAGAACAACCAGTGATTTTTGGTGCAGTCTTGATCAGCTTCCTAAAATCAACAATGAGTTCTTTTGTTTTTTTGTATTCGATAGCAGATTATTATCTGAGCACCATCCTTATTTTGGATAGATTATTTCGGATAGATTATTTCAGATAGATTAAAAGTAAAGATTAAAAAAGGAACAGAATAATATAACAAAGGAGAGGGAAAAAAATCTAACAAGGTCAAATTAAACAACTAGAAAAGCACTCAGAGAGCGCAGACCTCCGCCGAGCGCCACAGTTCCCCCCATACAGTGTTTGTGTGTACGTTTTCAGATTCCTTGACCATGAAAACATATGACTAGCAATTGGATTGGCAATGATAGGATTAGTGGTTCAGTAGTTATTCACGAAAATCGCATTTTCCGTAATGGCGGTTTTCTTCTGGACGGTGATCCGGATCACCACCAAAATCTAATCATCTGTAGGATACCCCATTTCTGACAATCTGTGAAAATTTCATGAAAATCCGTCGATAACTTTTTGAGTTATCTTGCTAACAAACAAACAAACCAACGCCGATGGAAACATAACCTCCTTGGTGGAGGTAATAACTCCTCTGATTATACAGTTCAACATAAATTATCCAAAATGGGTGATGGCTAAAGTCACAGCTTATATTGCCCACCCATATTCCATCCAAGAATTCAAAAGAAAAACAAAACAAGAGCGATTACAATTCAGAACAAAGCTAAGACAAAACGTGACAAAAAACTAAGCAACACCACAACACAGACTGGATATGATAATCTTTATGTAATTTTACATGTCATCTTGTATACATATTTGGAGTATTTCTTCCTTCCAGTCCAAAAGTCCAAAAGCATTCCACAATCTGACTCCTTGCATTGAGACACAGTGTTGCTTGGTGGTAGTTCTCACTGAAGGTTTTTGAAATATTCATGTTCCTCTGAAATGATATTGTTTCTCCCTTATTTGGAACAACTTTTAGATATTTGTGGGCAGTGATAGATTCTTCACTTTAAACATTATTACTGCAGTTTTAAAGGCAACCAGATCTTTCAACTTGAGAGCTTTTAATTTAAGGTCTTATCAGTCTCTGGACCTCATCTCTATATGCAGACTCATCTCCTCTTTATATGAGCCCCACCACTGTTGTATCATCCGAAAACTTCACTATATTGTTTGTGGGATGAACAGGTGTGCAGTCATATGTGTACAAGGATGATAAACCCAGCAATCCTATATGCAAACAGCTAGAGATGAATACCCATAGTGGCAGTTCAATGTGGTAATGTAGATGCAGATAGTAAACGATAGGACTGTACTTGATCAGTATTGCAGTGACAGACAGACAGCAACAGAAATGACATTTGTGCAAATGGATGTGGTTAATGTGCAGAGACATACAGCAGTGAAAGTACAACAAAGCAACAGTATTACTGTAGGTGTGCCAGTCTTTCTGTGCAAACAGCTGAGGTAGTTATTGTATGGGTGATTATGTTTCCATCCGGTGGCGGGGGGGGTGGGGGTGACCACAGTTAAGGGTCCTTTGGGACCTTTTCCCCCAGGGCAGGGGGCTGAAGAGGGAGTGTAGGGTTGGGAGGTGTTGCCTGTGATGCTGATGGCTCTGTGGGAGAGGCGGGTGGGTTAGATGTCAGAAAGGGGGAGCAGAGGGGCACCGATGATGTTGCTGGCTGCTTTCCCTGTGCGTTGTAGTATCTTCAAGCAGGCAGCGGTGCAGCTTCCAAACCACGCCATGATGCAGCTGGTGAGGATGCTCTCAATGGTGCCCCAGTAGAAAGAACACATGACGGGGGAGGGGGGGGGGGGGTCAGACTCATGCTCTCCTCAGTTTGCAGAGGAAATGGAGGTGAGTTTGGGCCTTCTTGGCAAGTGATGTGGTGTTGTTGGACCAGGAGAGATCCTCAGAGATGAGCACCACGAGAAAATTGGTGCTGCTCACCCTCTCCACAGCTGTACCACCGATGATCAGAGGGGGGTGCTGTGTGTGACCCCTCCTGAAGTTGACCACAATCTCCTTTGTTTTTCCCACATTAAAGAAGAGATTGTTGTCTTTACACCACTGGGCCAGTTGGCTAACCTCATTTCTGTAGTTGGCCTCCTCGTTGTTGGTGATGAGGCCCACTACCATTGTGCCGTCCGCAAACTTGATGATGTGGTTGGTGTTGTAGGCTGATACGCAGTCATAGGTCAACGGGGTGAAGAGCAGCGGGCTGAGCATGCACCCTTGTGGGGCCCCTGTGCTCAGTGTGATGATCTGGGAGGTGTTGTTGCCAACTAGCACATTCTGTGGCCTTCCTGTGAGAAAGTCCAGCACCCAGTTACAGAGAGCGGTTCTGAGTCCTTATTGTCTGAGTTTCAGGTGCTGTGGGATGATTGTGTTGAATGCTGAACTGAAGTCCAAGAACAGCATTCGCACATAGGAGTTTTTTTGAGTCCAGGTGGGTGAGGGCTGGATGGAGAGCAGCAGTGATGACATCTTCTGTGGATCTGTTCGACCTGTATGCAAACTGGAATGGGTCGTGGGAGGGAGGCAGGGTGGACTTAATGTTCTGCATGACTAGCCGCTTGAAGCACTTCATTATAATGGGGGTCAGTGCTACCGGCTGGTAATCATTGTAGCTGGATGGGACGAGCTTCTTTGGGACTGGTATTATGATGGCAGTTCTGAAACATGTGGGGACAACAGCTTGAGACAGGGAGATGTTGAAGATGTGACCCAACTGCCTTTCTTAGGTTGATCCTGCAGAGGGTCCTCTTCATGCTAGCTGGATGCAGACTCATGGCCTGCTTGTGCGGAGGAGGAGTGGTCTTCTGTGGTGATGTGCTGTTTGTGCTTCAAATCGGCCAAAGAAGTTGCTTAGGTTGTTGAGCAGTGTGATGTCACTCACACAGGTCTAAGGTGGAGGTTTATAGTTGGTGAGGTTCTGTATGCCACGCCAGAGAGAACGTACATCTCTGGTGTTGCTGACGTGTCCGGATATCTTCTTGTTGTACTGTCGTTTTGCCTCCTTGATACCACGCGACAGGTTGGCCCTAGCTGTTGTTAGTCCTGCAGTGTCGCCAGCCCTGAAAGCTGCATCCCGAGCCCTCAGGAGTCTGTGGACCTCTGCCGTCATACATGGCTTCTGGTTAGTACGAACAGTGATTGTCTTGCAGTGAGTGACATCATCAATGCATTTGGCTATGTATGGTACAACAACCTCAGTGTACTTCTTTAGTTCTCTAGGATTGTGTGTCAATTGTGGGTGGCTGCATGCTTTAAAGTGTCCCAGTCTGTGGTGCTGAAGCAGTCTTTCAGAGCATCAGAGGCTCCCTCTGGCCACACACATACCTGCTTTTTTGTTGGTCTGATGGCTTTCACTCTGGGTTTGTATGCCGGCCTTAACAGGATTGTGATGTGATCAGAGACCTGGGGGGGGGCGGGGGGGGGGGGGGGTCTGTATGCATTCTCATGAGTTGTGTACACCAGATATAGCAGCTTGTCTCCTCTTGTTGCAAAGTTTACATGTTGATATACAGTAGGTTTGGTAAGGGGGCGTTTAAATCTGTGTGGTTGAAGTCTCCCACTGTGGTGAGAAATCCATCTGGATGCGCTGTTTGTGTCTCACTTATTGCCTGATAGAGTTCTTTCAGTGCTTTCCTCCTCTCGCCGATGGTGGTGGGTGGGACATACAGGGCAGAAAGTAGAACAGATTAAATTTTTCTAGCTGTGTAAAAGGGTCTGCACTTGATGATCATAAACTCCACTAAAGGAGAACAATGTCTGTGAACAGCAACAGAATCATGGCACCAGGCATCACTGATGTACACACACACGCCTCCACCCCCAGGTTTTCCCTCCTACCGTTAGCACTCTGTCTAACAGTAGGAGGGAGAACACCACTGGTCTGTGCTCCCAGCTGAACGATCTGAAGGTGAACGTCTGTGTCAGCGTCTGTGACAGCGGTGTGGAGCTGTCCACGGCGTGATCAGACTCCACCACCGTGAAAACCTCCTTTCCAAACTTGATTCAAGCTTCTTTGAGACTGTTGAACTTCCTTAAAACCCAGTGAACTGATTTTGTTTTCCTTTTTGTTGTGTGTTTTTGGCCATGCAACACTCCAGCTAACAGGAAGCAGCTGTTGTTCCCGCAGTGACAAACTTGATGGAATCCTCCATCACGATAATGAACTCATCAGACGTCAGAATGAATCATGGAAGAAATGTTTGTCTGGTGGATTTTTGAGGCTGTTTCTGCCGTTTTTTGACTTTGGTCCTCCTTTCTCTCCTGAAGGTTTTTTAGATTTAGATTTAGATTTAGTATACTTTATTGATCCCCAGAGGGGAAATTGAGGGTCATCCACCACCTGGATGGATGAAGCAGCCACGATACGGCGCTATCCCTTAACCATTCACACACACATTCACACCTAGGGCCACTTTAGAGTCTCCAATTAACCTAACCTGCATGTTTTTGGCATGTGGGAGGAAACCGGAGAAATCCCGGGGTAAACCCACGCATACACGGGGAGAACATGCAAACTCCACACAGATCACTGTTGGTCGGGGGCTGGGGTTGAACCCACGATCCCACAATCCCCACGATCCCCCGGCCAAGGGTAAAGTGTGCTGCCGCAGTGCTAACCACTGCGCCACCGTGCAGCCCAGTTTCTGCAGTAGAACAGTGCTACTAGAAGATGTTCCCTCTCTATTCAGGTTTGGGTGGCATCTCCAAATCGACACCCCAAAAGTTGAGTGTGTTTGAATATTAACACCCTACTCTCCATCTGTTTGGTTCCATAAGAAAAAAAGTGAATTTGTAAGGACTTAGGTGGTAAATTTGCACTTATCATTTGTTTCCACACACGCGTGGAAACGAATGATAAGACTCACGTGTTTGCAGCAGAGAAGAGTCTTGCCAAGGAATGGATGGACACCATGTGTGACACAGCTTTTCAGGGAGGAAGCGGCAGCAGCACTGTGGACTCTAATGGAGGACCACAGGAACTGCAGATGGCTGAAAACCTCATCTATTACCAGCTAGTTGAATGGCAGAGTCCAGTATATTGTCATTTAACTACATTTCCGTAAAGATAAAAAACACAGCAGTTCTGCGCATCGCGTTGTGTAGATCTCAGGAGATGTATGTGGTTTATTTTGTTGTCAAGTGAGTGTACGTTGGCCAGGATGAGAGAAGGGATTGAGAATCTGTCAGGGCTAGCGGTTAGCTTCGTTTTGATACCTCTACGTTTTGTCCCCGTTCACACCGTCTACAGCGTCTCCATCTGTGATGGGGCATGGCAGTTGAGTCCGAGGATGTGGAGGGCTGGTGGAGAATACCCAGGCCATGGAGGTCCTCTTTAATTCTCTGATCCAAGACATAATCTTTGGGTGTATTTCTTACCTCCAGAAGGCTGTGGTGACTGTAGCTTGTGTGCAACATTGCATATGCACATTAAACAATTTAACAACACTAAGTAGCACAAAAACATGAAGAATACAGAAAACAAGTCCTAAGAGAGTAGAGAGGCCACTGCGTGTTCACGCACCACCTAGCGGATTATCCATCTGTCTACCTAATTACCAGTAGACAGTGCACCAGCTTTGAACTGAGGAGGAAGCTCATTTGAAAGAAATGTGGCAGTGCACAGTTTGGTGCATTTTATGACGATGCACTTTTGATCAGAAAAAAGGTCTGTCATGAGAAGTGCACTGTTTAATACTTTTTCAGTGGCGTGTTTTTAAATCATGCAGCTCTGGAGCACAGGCACTCATGAGGAAACACAGCATGTGATGGGATTTTCAGTTTTGTTTTTGTTTTTTATTTTTTATTTTTTTTACCCTGTTCTGCCCAGCAGCTTGGCAAACAGAGCAAATATCTGCTTCCCTTATGTTTCAAACATACTGAGTTTGCCAAAAGAACCCCTTGTAGAAGAGCTCGAAATAACGAAGCGATGTGATTTTATAAATCAAAGTTTAATTTCAGCTTCACTCCTCTAACAAGTCTCATCTTGGTGCAGAAGCAAAAGTAGACTAAGAGGTCGAACGCAGTCAGACCTTCATACTTATACCCACACTCAACAAAAGACATTGCATATCAAAGCTGACATCCTGCATTAACATAATCCCCCCTCCATTGTCCTCCGTCTCCTCCACCTGACCCTGGGTGGTCAGGGAGATCGATCCGGTCTCCACCGCTGCGACTCTGTCTGCTCTTTGATCCTCGCTGGCGGTTGAGACCTCTTGTCCTGTTCATAGGCATTAGGTCATTCCACATATGTAATCACTAAACATTCTAATATGTCTATACATATGTAGGTATGGAATATATGATTAATATAAGCCACACCCCTGTTCATATTTGATATATGCTGTAAATAATAGTATTTATCGACTCCTCTTGCTATATAATAACCTTAATTCTTTATTTGAATTGTCTTACTTATGCTGGACCTGACAGGGGGAATATAAGAGGGAACTGAAGAGATATGAAGTGGTCGGAAGGGGTGGGGGTGAGTGAGTGGGGAGGGGGAGACAGAAAGAAAAAATAAATGGAGGGAAAACACAAGAAACATCTGTTGCTTCTGAGGTCTCAGCATGAGCCTGGAAGCTGCACATGAAATAGAACAGATAAACATATGTATGTGTGTGTGGGGGGGTTATAATAATCCAATTTATATAGTGCTTTTCATAGACACTTTACAATGTATACATAATTTATTAAATCCACAGAGAGACACTGATAGCGGTAAGCCACAGCTGCCCTGGGGCATACTGACTGAGATGTGGTTGCCAATCCACGCCAATGGCCACTCCAACCACTACCAAACAATTACACACATTCATACCCAAGGTGGGTAAAGTGTTTTGCCCAGGGACATAACTATAGGATAGCTGGGGAGAGCGGGATTTGAACCACCATCCTCTGGTTAATGGACAACCTGCTCTACCTCCCGAGCTACTACCATCCCAGGAAACACAAAAAAGAGGGTGGAAGGCTGCATGCCCCCCCCCCCTCCCATGGGACCGTGAGCAAGAAAGAGAGCACTCTCCATCTCCTGGGCAAACTGCAGCGCCCACAGAGCACAAATTCCCTCAATCTACCAAGCCCCCAGACAGCTAGCTACCCGCTCCAGAAAGGAGGGCAAGGGCGGAAGGGCCACCAAGTGGCTGGATCTGCTGGCTGGCGCACCACAGCCCCGGACCGGGGGGTTGGACCAAATTTTAGTTATTTGTCATGTCTGTCAGTAAAGAAGCATCATCTGTAACATGCAATGGCTTTTTACATTACTTTATTTAAAAAGTCACTACCATTAGGGCTCTTACCCAGCTCCTGCCTCTGACCCCTCTGTGTCTGTCCCTTGCTCTGCTTTTTTTAATCAGTTTGAGCCTGTGGCCTTGCAACAATTACAGGATGTGGTTGATCATATTTAGCCCTTAGGTTCCTTGTGTGATGCTTTTCCTCCTCGATTTTTTTTAAAGAAGTCTTTCCTAGCATAGGTCAGCCAGTTTTAACCATTTTAAACAACAGTTTGTCTTCTGGTGTGGTTCTTGCAAATTTTAAGCACACAGTATTTAAACCCCTGATTAAGAAATCTGCTCTTGATCACAATGTGTTGTCTAATTTTCGGTCAATCTCCAAGCTGCCTTTTATTTCAAAAATATTGCAGAAAATAGTTTATTTCCAGTAGAAGCCTTTTTTGGATGAACACGATATCCTGGAGATGTCCCAATCTGGTTTTAAAACCCTACATAGTACAGAGTCAGTGCAACTAAGGGTCTTTAATGACATCCTTTTGATGTCTGATTCCAGTGATTATGTGGTTCTTGTTCTGCTAGGCCTAACGACCGCTTTTGATAGAGTGGACCATGACATTTTAATTTCTCACCTGCAACATCTTGTTGGTATTTCTGGTACTGCATTGGAATGGTTCAGGTCCTATTTAACTGATAGAACCATGTGTATAATCCTTGCTGGTTCTGAATCCTCCTCTGCATCCCTGTCATGTGAGGTCCCACAGGGGTCAATGTTAGGAATCCTGCTCTTTTTATCTACTTCCACTGGGTTCAATTCTTAGAAAGCATGGTATCTCCTTCAACTGTTATGCTGATGACTGTCAGGTTTATGTTCCAATAAGGCAGAAGGAGGCTTTCTTAATGAAATCACTTCTTGAATGCCTTAACGACAATAAATATTGGATGGCAATGAACTTCTTAAGTTTTAATGAAAAGAAGACAGAAGTGATTGTATTTGGATCAAGTGGCTCCTGTGAGCCCCCTCCCCACTTCCCACTGACCTGGGCCACTTGGTAGGGTTTGTCCAACTTATTGTTACTAATCTGGCTTTTAAGATGGAAAGTGATTTTAAACTAGATTGTCAAATTGCTGCAGTAGTGAAGTGCAGCTTTTTTAATTTAAAGTAAATGGCAAAGGTTAAACCCACTGTCATGAATGGCCCTTCGGGGTGGAATGGAAACCCAGACGCTGGACTGTGAGTTGCAAGTGCCATCCATCCATCCATCCATCTTCTACCGCTTTTCCGGAGGTCCGGGTCGCGGAGGCAGCAGTTCAAGCAGAGAAGCCCAGACTTCCCTCTCCCCAGCCACCTGCTCCAGCTCTTCAGAGGGGATACCAAGGCGTTCCCAGACTAGCTGGGAGACATAGTCTCTCCACCGAGTCCTGGGTCTGCCCCGGGGTCTCCTCCCAGTGGGACGTGCCTGAAACACCTCAAGTGGGAGGCGTCCAGGAGGCATCCTAATCAGATGCCCATACCACCTCAACTGACTCCTTTCAATGTGGAGGAGCAGCGGTTCTACTCTGAGCCTCTCCCGGATGACTGAGCTCCTCACCCTATCTCTGAGGGTGAGTCCAGCAATCCTACGGAGAAAGCTCATTTCAGCCGCTTGTATCCGCGATCTCGTTCTTTCGGTCATTACCCAAAGCTCGTGACCATAGGTGAGAGTAGGAACGTAGATTGACTGGTAAATCGACAGCTTTGCCCTAGAACTAAGCTCCCTCTTCACCACAACAGACCGGTACAACGTCCGCATCACTGCAGATGCTGCTCCAATCCGTCTGTCGATCTCTCGCTCCATTTTCCCCTCACTCGTGAACAAGACCCCAAGATACTTAAACTCCTCCACTTGGGGCAGGAGCCTGTCCCCAACCCGGAGAGGACAATCCACCTTTTTCCGGCTGAGGACCATGGACTCGGACTTGGAGGTGCTGATTCTCATCCCAGCCGCTTCACACTCAGCGGCAAACCGTCCCAGCAAGAGCTGTAGGTCATTGCTGGATGAAGCCAACAGGACAACATCATCTGCAAACAACAGAGATGAGATCCTGTGGTCACCAAGCATGACACCCTCCATTCCCTGGCTGCGCCTAGAAATCCTGTCCATAAAAATTATGAACAGGACCGGTGACAAAGGGCAGCCCTGGCGGAGTCCAACTCTCACTGGGAATGACTCTGACCGAGTGTTGGCAATGCGAACTAAACTCTCACAACGGTCGTACAGAGACCGAATAGCTCGTAACAACAAGCCCGATACCCCATACTCCCGAAGCACCCCCCACAAAAATCCACGAGGGACGCGGTCAAATGCCTTCTCCAAGTCCACAAAACACATGTAAACTGGTTGGGCAAACTCCCACGAACCCTCAAGAATTCTCGAGAGGGTAAAGAGCTGGTCCGATGTGCCACGGCCAGGACGAAAACCACATTGCTCCTCCTGAATCCGAGGTTCGACCAACGGCCGGACTCTCCTCTCCAGTACCTTGGCATAGACCTTCCCAGGGAGGCTGAGGAGTGTGATCCCTCTAAAGTTGGAGCACACCCTCCGGTCCCCTTTTTTGAAGAGAGGAACCACCACCCCGGTTTGCCATGCCAAAGGCACTGCCCCCGACCTCCACGCAATGTTGCAGAGGCGCGTCAACCATGACAACCCAACAACATCCAGGGCCTTGAGGTACTCGGGGCGAATCTCGTCCACCCCCGGGGCCCGGCCACCAAGGAGATTTTTAACCACCTTGGCGACCTCAGCCCCTGTGATAGGCGAGTCATCCCCCTCGTCCCCAAACCCTGCTTCCTCTGTGGAAGGCGTATCAGTGGGATTGAGGAGATCCTCGAAGTATTCCTTCCACCGCCCGACGATATCCCCAGTTGAAGTCAACAGTGTCCCATCCGCACCATACACAGTGTGGACGGGGAGCTGCTTTCCCCTCCTGAGCCGCCGAACAGTTTGCCAGAATCTCTTTGAAGCCGACCGAAAGTCTTGTTCCATGGCCTCACCGAACTCCTCCCATACCCGGGTTTTTGCTTCAGCAACCACCCGAGCTGCACTCCGCTTGGCCTGCCGGTACACCTCAGCTGCTTCGGGAGTCCCACAAGCCAACCAAGCTTGATAGGACTCCTTCTTCAGCTTAATGGCCCCCCTCACCACTGGTGTCCACCACTTGGTTCGGGGGTTGCCACCACGAGATGCACCGACCACCTTGCGGCCGCAGCTCTGGGCTGCCGCTTCAACAACAGAGGTGGAGAACATGGCCCATTCAGACTCCATGTCTCCAGACTCCCTCGGAATGTGGTTGAAGTTCTTCCGGAGGTGGGAGTTGAAGACCTCCCGGACAGGGGCCTCAGCCAGACGCTCCCAGCACACCCTCACTATACGTTTGGGTCTACCAGGTCTGAATGGCTTCCTCCCCTGCCATCGGATCCAACTCACCACCAGGTGGTGATCAGTTGACAGCTCTGCACCTCTCTTTACTCGGGTGTCCAAGACATACGGTCGCAGGTCTGATGATACGATAACAAAATCGATCATCGACCTGCGGCCTAGGGTGTCCTGGTGCCAGGTGCACATATGGACACCCTTATGCTTGAACATGGTGTTCGTTATAGACAGACTGTGGTTAGCACAGAAGTCCAGTAACTGAACACCACTCGGGTTCAGATCGGGCAGGCCGTTCCTCCCAATCACCCCCCTCCAGGTTTCACTGTCGTTGCCCACGTGCGCATTGAAGTCCCCCAGTAGGACAATGGAGTCTCCAGGAGGAGCACCCTCCAGCACCCCAGTCACAGACTCCAAAAAGGGTGGGTACTCTGAAACATCATTTGGTGCATAGGCACAAATGATGGTCAGGACCCGTTTCCCAACCCGAAGGCGCAGGGAAGCAACCCTTTCGTCCACCGGGGAAAACTCCAATATAGAGGCAGCAAGGTGGGGCGATACAAGAATACCTACCCCTGCTCGTCGCCTCTCGCCCGGGCGAGAGGAGGAGTTGCAAGTGGTTTAATAAAAACACAAAATATAACAGAGGCAAAACATACAAGGCAGGAAACAAAAAGGCAGAATTGGCCACAGTCTAAGACGTGGAACACACGTCAGGAAAAAAATAAAGGATGAAGCATGGGACACACGCCAGGTAACAGTGATGAAGGACGTCGCCCCAAGCTGTGGGGTGGCATCCCTTAAATAGGCAAAGAGTAAATTTACAAAATGATAAACAGGTGTGAATCACAAGAGACAAGAGCGAGGAACAATTAACTCAAACTACTGACAGCTGAGATGAGCCAAGAAGCAAACGGAAGTAAACAAAGAGTGCTGTCAAAATAAAAGCACAGAAGGAACAAAGGTAACTAACTATGGATATAAAGATTACTCAGCGTGATCCAGACCAGATAATACAAAGGAAGAAAATAATAACCCCCCCCCCCCAAGACAAGGACAAGAAAAAATAAATAAATAACAATAATAATTAATGGAAATGCTTCAAAGGGAGAACTAAAGATGAAGACGGAGAAGGCTCAAATTGAGACACAGAAACTCTCAAAAACAAATAGAAACTAATGGCAAACTCAAAAAAAAAACATAATACAGACATAACCAAACTCAAATTCAATAATAAACCTGAGATGGGAAAAGTACAGAATATAACCAGACTAACAGAAAGCGTAAGCATGGCTCCCCAACCGTACTCAGCATCATGAACGAGGCCCCCGTCCAAGGGGTGGATTCCAGACACCCTAACATAACAAAAAGAAAAACCCAAAGCAACCCCCCTCCTCCCCAACAAGAACAGAAAAAATCAGCCTTCCAGGAAACGCGGTGGGGTAAAGCAGGTGGATCAAAATAAATTTCTCAGTCAACAGAGAACAAAACAACACAGATCAGGTGGCCTGCTGAGATCCCAGGATCACCGGGTGAGAAGGCGATGCAGTTCAGGTGTTCTGTTGGAATCCCAAGACAACCAGGTCATGAGCTGAAATGTGTCGGGTGGCCTCCCAAAATCCCTGAGCCACCCAAGCAGAAAGATTAGTCCATCGGCTGGTCTTCCAGCATCCCTAAGCCACCGGACTGTGGAACACAATACAGCCCTTCATGGAGACGGCAGCTGGAAAATGTGCCCTTTATGGACCACAGAGGCTGAAGCGTGGATCCAGTGAGCCAGTAGCTGGAGAGCGTTGACACCCGACGATGGCTGCTGACCAGTGGCGAACCAAGATGATGATTACGGCTGACCAGCAAGGAAACCAGACGACGAAGATGGCTGTCCAGCGGGGAACCCAGGTGACAAAGGTGACTGACTAGCGAGGAGACCAGGTGACAAAGATGGCTGACCAGTGAGGATACCAGGCGAAGAAGACTGCCTACCATCGACGAAGCCAGGCAAAGAAGACTGCTGACCGTCGGTGAAGTCAGGCAAAGAGGACTGTTGAACATCAGCGAAGCTAGACGAAGAGGACCAGCGACGAACCCAGGCGAAGACTGCTGACAAGCGGCAAAACCAGATTAAGTGGACTGTTGACCAGTAACAAATCAGGTGAAAACTGTTGACCAGCGATGACACCAGGCGAAGACTGCTGACCAGAAAAAAGACCAGGCGGAGACTGCCGACTCACAATGAAACCAGGCGACTCAGGCTTGGGCATCTTGAGTCCATCAGCCTGGGAATCCATCCTCGACACGGCCACCTCAGGCGGAGAGGAAGAAACAAACACCGGGTCACTGTCACTGGCAGCAGTGTAGCCCGATGGGGAAAACTCAGGAGCAGATGGCAGCTGCTCCTGAGTTTTTTTTACCTCTACCATCGTCCCTGTCCCCAAGAAGCCACGGATCACTGGACTTAATGACTACAGACCTGTAGCGCTCACCTCTGTAGTCATGAAGTCCTTTGAGCGCCTGGTCCTGCCTCACCTCAAGACCATCACCACTCCCCTCCTGGACCCGCTGCAGTTTGCCTACAGAGCCAACAGGTCTGTGGATGATGCAGTCAACCTGGCCCTCCATTCCATCCTGCAGCACCTGGACTCCCTGGGAACCTACGTCAGGATCCTGTTTGTGGACTTCAGCTCTGCATTCAATACCATCCGCCCTGCTTTGCTCCAGGACAAGCTGTCCCTGCTCAATGTGCCTGACTCCCTCTGCAGGTGGATCACCGACTTCCTGACGGACCGGAGGCAGCATGTGCGGCTGGGAAAGACTGTCTCTGACTCTGTTAGCATCAGCACCGGATCACTCCAGGGCTGTGTACTTTCCCCCCTGCTCTTCTCCCTGTACATCAACTCCTGCACCTCCAGCCACCAGTCTGTCAAGCTGATCAAGTTTGCGGACGACACCACCCTCATCGGGCTCATCTCCAACGGCGACAAGTCCATCTACAGGGGAGAGGTGGCCCAGCTGGCGTCCTGGTGCAGCCACAACAACCTGCAGCTGAACGCTTTGAAGACAGTGGAGATGATTGTGGACTTCAGAAAAGTCACAGCCCCTCTGCCCCCCCTGACCATCACAGACTCTTCCATCACCACTGCGGATTCCTTCCGCTTCCTGGGCACCACCATCACCCGGGACCTCAAGTGGGAGCCGACCATCAGCTCCCTCATCAAAAAGGCCCAGCAGAGGATATTCTTCCTGCGGCAGCTGAGGAAGCTCAAGCTACCCACCAAGATGTTGGTGCAGTCCTACACGGCCATCATCGAGTCCATCCTCACCACCTCCATCACCGTGTGGTACGCAGGAGCCACCGCCAGGGACAGACTAAGACTGCAGCGTGTTGTGCGCACTGCTGAGAAGATGATCGGCTGCAAGCTCCCATCCCTCCAGGACCTGTACATCTCCAGGACCCGGAGGCGTGCAGGTCGGATCATAGCCGACCCTTCACACCCTGGACACGCACTGTTTGCCCCCCTCCCCTCAGGCAGAAGACTTCGGTCCATTCAGACTAAAACCTCCCGCTACATGAACAGCTTCTTCCCCTCTGCCATCAGACTGCTGAACACTAAGTGACTTATTAGACTCTTGTGCACTACGTACAGCAGCTCAACCGGACTCATGACAATTATCACTGTTGTCTTTTTGCATTACCGACTGCACTATGTGGAACTCCACAATATCTGCTGCTTGTTAATATATTTAAAAATTGCATAGATTAGTATTACTTATTCATATTCTACCCTTTATTGCATGCATAGTTTTTTATTTTTATCTTTAGTGCTACTCCATGTTTAATGTTGCATCATTGCACCGAGACAAATTCCTAGTTTGTGTACTACATGAACAATGGCAATAAATCTCATTCTGATTCTGATTCTGCAACTGGTTCTCCCCGCCAAGAGCAAAGCAAGCTCTCTCTAATACTGATAATGTAAAGACAAAAAAGAGGACTTGCCTTAACTCGAGCTCCACCGATTACCATGTGTCCAGTGACTCTGCTGCTGCAGCCCAAGTAGCAGGCATGATGGCCGGAGAATCTTTTCCCTTGGTGACAGGAACTGGCAGAACCTCAGGTGTGGCGGCAGGAACTGGCAGAACCCCAGATGTGGTGGCAGGAGCTGGTGGAAAACCAGACGTGGCGGCTGAAACTGGCGGAATCCCAGACATGGCGGCTGAAGCTGGCGGAATCCCAGACATGGCGGCTGAAGCTGGTGGAACTCCAGACGAGACGGTTGGCACTGGCGGAACCCCAAACATCATGGTAGGCACTGGCGGAACACCAGATGTGATGGCTGAAGCTGGAGAACATCTCAACAATGGCATCGGGTCCTGCAACGCCGAAACTAGGGAACACTCTGTTGTCAGCTAAGGCCTTGGAATACAGGGGGCATTTCTCTCCCATGTAAGATGTGGCTGTGGGGCCGGAACAGGAATCTCCAGAATGGCAGGCCCCTCCATCCTCCGGCCGCTCCCTCCCAGGACAGGCGGAAACACAGAGAACACAGAGGAGGACATGGGATAAGCAGGTGAGGATAAAAGGGTTGATGCAGCAGCTGGTGGCAAGAGCTCAGCCAAAGTGTATGGCTGCTTCTGCCCCCCCCCACTGGGAATAAAGCAAGGCATTTCATCTTCAGGTATAACAGAATGAAAAGGTACTTGCCTTAATTCCCGTGCTGTGGTGGTTGCTGCTGCAGGACCAGGCAAATCCCTCTTGGTGGCTGCAAAGATCGCTTGGTGAAGAGGTGTGGACCACTGCACGGGAGAGGAAAGTGAGGCTGAGAATAGACGAGCAGCTAAGGTTGTCTGCAAAAGGGGACGCTCCATTGTTTGCTCATGTACAGATGGAGAACATTGAAGGGTTGAGGCTAGAGCTGTGGCATGCACTTCGGACAGGGAAGGAGAAATATAGCCAGACATCAAGTCTATATCAGGCAAACTGGCAGCAGAAGTAGGAGACGGGGGCTCAACAGTGATGGGTGACTGCCACTGCCACTGACCTCTGTGTAATAACAAGAAAGACCCCTCTCCCATAGGTGTAAAAAGAGAAAAAAGATACTTTCCTGGCCTGCTCTGCAGCTTCAGAAGTCACCCAGGGAACTCCAACAAAGAAACAGCAGAGCGCGAAAGCACCAATGTGGAAAATGGAGGAACCGGCACTGCAGGCATTATGACAGCAAAAACCACAGATGTGGTGGTAGGTAGCTCAGCAGCGGGTGCCGATGCCGTGGAGAAGAGGAGGATAGCAGCAACAGATGAGGAGGGAGGAGCTGATGGAACAGCTGACGGACAAATATTCTGGAGTGAGGAAGAGGCTGCTGCTGTGGTTCTCTAGAGCGTCGAAGGGGCTTCTGCTTGTGAGGCGGAGGAGTTTCTCTTGCAAAATGCAGCTGGGTGGCAGCGAGAGGCTTGAGGTGTCTGCAGCAAGGGATGCTTCATCAACTACTCAGGTACAGATGGGGAACAGTGTAGAACGGAGGCTGACGCTGTAGGGCAGCATCCTGGACCTGGCGAACGGCAAGACGCTCAGGACGTCTGTACCAGGGGACACTTCTTTGTCAGCTCAGGTAAAGATGGTGGAGAGTTTCTCACCAGCCCATGGAGCACAGCTGAGAGGAGTCGTGAAGCAAACGGAAGTAAACAAAGAGTGCTGTCAAAATAAAAGCACAGAAGGAACAAAGTTAACTAACTATGGCTATGAGAAGATTACTAAGCGAGATCCAGACCAGATAATACAAAGGAAGAACATAATAATAACCCACCAAGGCAAGGACAAGATAAAAATAAATAGCAATAACAATTAATACCAATACTTCAAAGGGATAACTAAAGACGAAGGCAGAGAAGGTTCAAATTCAAACATAGAAATTCTCAGAAACAAAGAGAAACAAATGGCAAACTTGAAAAACAAAATGCAGACATAACCAAACTCAAATTCAACAATCCTGAGATGGGAAAAGTACAGAAAATAACCAGACTTAATGTTAAACGGTGTTCACTTATATAGCATCTTTTCTCATGTCTTGATGACCAAAGCGCTTTACAGATCCTGCTATCCACCCATTCACACACACATTCACACACTGATGGTGGCAGACTAACAGAAAGCGTGAGCATGGCTCCTCAACCGTGCTCAGCATCACGACACCCATCCTTTCTAAATAGCACTTTGAAACAGTAATCCATGCCTTCTTCACATCTCAGCTGGATTACTCTAATGCACTTTATTTTGGAGTCAGCTAGTCTTCCCTCTCATGTCACCAGTTGGTTCAGAATGCTGCAGCACGTCTTTTAACTGGAACACGTAAGAGGGACCACATTACACCCATTTTAGCTTCCCTTCACAGGAAGCCTGTGCACTTTAGGGTTCATTTTAAAATTATTTTAAAATTCTTTAATCTGCTTATTAATCATTAAATGGCCTTGCCCCACATTACCTCTCTGAGCTTCTTCACGTTTACACTCCTGCTCGGTCTCTCAGGTCAGCTGATCAGCTACTCCTGGAGATACTGAGATTGAAAAGGAAGCTCAGAGGGGACAGAGCTATTTCTGTTGCTGCTCCTAAACTGTGGAACAGTCTCCCTTCACTGTCCATTTATAAAATTTATCTTAAAACTTATATTTACTCCTTGGCCTTCAAACCCAGTATGGCATATTGATTTGTTTGTTTTATTGCCTTTATTATATGATTGTCACTGTTACCTGTTTTTTTTTAAATCCTTTTTTGGTTACATTCTATTGTTTTTTTTTTTTATCTGTTCCTGATGTACAGCACGTTGTATTAGGTGTAGTTGTTTTTGAAGTGCTTTAGAAATAAAGTTTGATTGATTGATTGATTCCTCTGAGTGTGAAGGGAGAATCAGCACCTCCAAGTCCAAGTCCATGGTCCTCAGCAGGAAAAAAGGTGGATTGTCCTCTCTGGGTTGGGGACAGGCTCCTGCCCCAAGTGGAGGAGTTTAAGTATCTTGGGGTCTTGTTCACGAGTGAGGGGAAAATGGAGCGAGAGACTGACAGACGGATTGGAGCAGCATCTGCAGTGATGCGGACGTTGTACCGGTCTGTTTTGGTGAAGAGGGAGCTGAGTTCTAAGGCAAAGCTATCGATTTACCAGTCAATCTACGTTCCTACTCTCACCTATGGTCACGAGCTTTGGGTAATGACCGAAAGAACAAGATCGCGGATACAAGCGGCTGAAATGAGCTTTCTCCGTAGGATTGCTGGACTCACCCTCAGAGATAAGGTGAGGAGCTCAGTCATCCGAGAGAGGTTCAGAGTAGAACCGCTGCTCCTCCACATTGAAAGGAGTCAGTTGAGGTGGTATGGGCATCTGATTAGGATGCCTCCTGGACGCCTCCCACTTAAGCTGTTTCAGGCACGTCCCACTGGGAGGAGACCCCGGGGCAGACCCGGGACTCGGTGGAGAGACTATGTCTCCCAGCTGGTCTGGGAACGCCTTGGTATCCTCCCTGAAGAGCTGGAGCAGGTGGCTGGGGAGAGGGAAGTCTGGGCTTCTCTGCTTGAACTGCTGCCTCTGCAACCCGGACCTCTGGAAAAGCGGTAGAAGATGGATGGATGGATGGATGGATGGATGGATGATTGATTGATTGAGAGAGTTGTAACAGCTATAATCTATTCACCTGTCTTTTTTTTCCCACAATATCTTTATTGAACCTTTTTTTTTTTTTTAACAAACATGATACAAACAAACACTAACACTAAAGTACTACAAAAAAAAAAAAAAATGCCCTAAAAACACCAACAACCACCAACAAAATCAAGTCTTCAACAATGCTCCTCTGTTTAGTCTAGACAATCCAATACATTAGTATACATATTATGTTCACCAGTTTGGAATTTACAAGGTCCACACACATCATTCACCTTCTTCTTCAAGAGTTATGTTTAAATTTTTTACATAATCAATAAAAGGTCTCCATATATTCTCAAACACAATTTCCTTTGATTTCAGTATATATGTTATTCTTTCTAATGGAAGGTTTGTTAACATCTGTCTTAACCACTGAGTCACATCTGGTCTATGAGTCTTTTTCCATAATAGTGCAATACATTTTTTGGCATTAAGCAAACTGAGGTCTATGAATGTTCTTTCACTTTTATTGAAATTATGCTTTTCTGGGTACAGACCCAACAAAAACAGTTTAGGATTCAATATGATTTGTTTTGAGATTATTTTTTCAATTGTTACCCTCACCTCCTCCCAAAACATTCTTATTAATCTACATTCCCATAAACAATGAAATAGGGTTCCTTTACTTTCCATGCATTTTGTGCATGTATCTGGTATATTTTTGTTATATCTATTTAACTCCTCCGGTGTAACATACATCCGCATTAACCATTTGAAATGTATCAATTTAAGGCGTGCATTTATTGATTTGGTTTGAGCTTCTGTACAAGCCAATTCCCATTGTTCCTCTGAAATTTCAATTTGCAGATCTTCTTTCCAGTAGTTTAATCTTTTCAGTGAATTTTCACTTGAAGATAGTGTCAATGAGTTATAAAACTCTGAAATAATACCCTTTCTTTTACTATCTTTCATCATCATTTTTTCCAAGGATGAATAAATAGGTCGAGTGAGAGCTTTATTTTGATTTGATCGAATAAAGTTTCTAAGTTGAAGATATTTAAAAAAATGTGTTCTATTGAGATTAAATTTGATCCTCAGCTCTTCAAAAGACATTATGTTGTCTGCACATGGCAAATATAAATCCTGAATCTTTTGTATCCCTTTTAAATTCCATACTTTAAATACAGCGTCCGCTCTCCCTGGTTTAAAATATTGATTACCCCATATTGGACTAAATTGTGACAATAACTGTGGTTCTTTTAAATAGTTTTTAGCTTCACACCATATTTTGATCATATGCTTTACAAATGGATTTTTAACTTGTTTTTGTAATTTTTTTTGCCGAATCTGAGTATATGAATATGGGAAGAGGAAAAGGTAAATTGTATGATTCCATTTCAGTCCAGTGAGGGAGATCATTTGATGAAAAATAATATGTCATAGACCTCAGTTGTGCCGACCAATAATACAACATAAAATTTGGACATTTCAGACCTCCACGATCAAATGGTAAATATAATAAAGACAAACGTAATCTAGCCCTCCTGTTGTTCCATATAAATTCCACTAACTTTTTTTTTATTCTTGAGAATAGATCTAAAGGTGGTGATAAGGGAATGTATTGAAATAAATAAAGTATTTTAGGTAAAATATTACTTTTAAGTATATTGATTCTCCCGATCATCGACATTGGTAGTGACATCCATCTCTGAGTTAACTCATTGATATCTGACATTAAGGCTTCATAGTTGACACTGGCGACTGATTCTAGCTTAGGCATAATTTGGATTCTTAAATATTTAAACTGATTTACAACATTGAATTGATTTACCTCAGGGGCTGGGTAATTTCTCTGGGTCTCATTTAGCATTAATATTGAAGATTTAGTTTTATTTATTTTATATCCTGATATTTCCCCCAAATTCTTTATTAAATTCAACAAGGTTGGAATTGATTTTTTTAGATTCGACATAAACAAAATTATATCATCGGCGTACAGGGAGATTTTATGTTCTGTTGGTCCAACTTTAATTCCATATATTTGTGAATGTAAACGTATCGCTATCGCTAAAGGTTCAATTGCCATAGTAAACAGTAAAGGTGAAAGTGGACAGCCTTGTCGACATCCTCTATTGATTTTTATTGGTTTTGAAATATTGTTATTTGTTAGGATTTCTGCTGTAGCATTATTGTATATTATTTGAACCCATTTTATGAAATTATTTCCAAGTCCAAACCTTTGTAGGACTTCAAAAAGAAAGGGCCATTCAACTCTATCAAAGGCCTTTTCGGCGTCCAGTGATAGGAGAGCTGTATCCGGTGCTTCTTTATTAAAATAAGTAATATTAAATAGTCTTCTTACATTATGGAAGCCTTGTCTACCCTTTATAAAGCCATTCTGATCTCGATTAATAATATTTGGTAAAATTTCTTGTATTCGTCTTGCTAAAATTTTACAGATTATCTTAAGGTCGGCGTTTAATAGGCTTATTGGTCTCATATTTTCACATTTATTAGAGGGCTTACCTGGTTTTGGCAGCAGTATAATTAAGGCATTATTTATGTATGATGGTAAATTATTATTTTGAAATGCTTCTAAAACCATTTCCAAAAAAGGTTTTATTAATTTATTCTTAAATTTTTTATAAAGGTCAACTGGAAGACCATCTGGTCCTGCACTTTTTCCTGATTTCATATTATCAATGGCTAGCCCAACTTCTTCTTGACTAATTTTAGACTCCAATATCTCCCTGTTTTCATTTGGAATACACGGTATAGATAGTTCGTTCAAAAACCCATTTAGTTTTGTTAAATCAGGTTCATTTTTGGTATCATATAATTTTTCATAGTAATCTCTAAAGGCTCTATTAATTTCTAAAGGATCTATAACTACCTGTCCGTTACTTATAATACTGGTAATTGGTGTTTTAATTTCCAATTGTTTAATCTGCCATGCTAATAATTTTCCTGATTTTTCACCTTGTTCATAAAAAGATTGTTTCAATCTTAGAAGACTCGAGGCAGCTCTATTCGCTGATTTTTTGTCGTATTCAGCTCTCAATATCAGTAATTCATTCTCCAACCTTGGGTCACTTCCTGCATACACTTTTTCCTGAAGACTTTTTATTTTATGTTCCAATTTAGCTCTCTCCTCTCGAGTCTTCTTAGATTTTGATCCTGTATAACTAATAATATGTCCCCTAATAAAAGCTTTGAAAGCCTCCCACTTTACACATGCTGATGTTTGTGTAGTATTGATGTCAAAGAACTCGTCTATCTGTTTTTCTATATACTTGACAAATTCCTCATCCTGAAGCCATTTATGCTGAAATTGCCATCTACCTGATTCCTTTGTCAATTTTTTATCTACATATATTAGACAACAGGGTGCATGATCAGAAATCACGATGTTATCATAAAAGCAGTTTTGAATCTTGGACCTTAATTCTGTGGAAATCAAAAAATAATCAATACGTGAGAATGTCTTGTAGGTACTGGAATAACAAGAATAGGCTTTAACTTGTGGTTTCATTTCTCTCCATATATCTAACAATCTCAATTCTTTCATAAAATGATTAATAGTCATCCTACATCCAATGTGCGTACAATCCAGTCCTGTTGATCTATCCACACCTGGATTCAATGTACAATTAAAATCCCCTGCTATTATATGTTGCCCTGTAAGTGATGATAAGATGAGAAATAAATTAGCAAAGAACTTCTGATCATCTATATTGGGACCATATAAGTTCACAAGATTTATATTTTCTAATAGCAAAGAACCTTGAATGATTACATATCTTCCAAATTTGTCTCCAATTACATTTTTCACCTGAAAAGGAACTGATTTATGTATGAGAGTCATAACTCCCCTGGCTCGGGATGAAAATGAAGAGGTGAATACACTTCCCTGCCATCTACTCCTAATTCTTTTAACATCCTCCTCTATCAGATGAGTTTCTTGTAAAAACACAATTCTTGAACCCATGTCCTTTATTTTATTCATAACTTGTTTAAGTTTTTTTAAATTTTGTAGACCTCTGCAATTCCATGAAGTTAAATTAAGATTAACACTTTGGTCCATGATCAATAGAGAGTTTAGGATTACCTTGCAGTGTAAACATGCTCATACAGAGAAGCAAAAACATGAGTGGTTGAACATTCATCCTACAAACTACACACAAACAAATTTCCCCTTCCCACACTTGTGGCAAACCCCCCAAAATCAAAAGAAAAATTCTGTCTCCCGATATAGCCATCGACCGTTCCACACCCAAGGGGAACAGCCTAAGCCACTCCTTCTTCATCCTCCCAATCACCCTAACTCTACTGCTTTTAATGACGTAACATTAACTCTCCTCTGTAGTTTTCCAACTTAACTCCAAAATTTTTAACAACTTTGTACATCATAGTTTTTTTTTTGTTTGTTTTGTTTTTGTTTTGTTTTTTTAATATATAATACAATCTATATTTTGTAAACTTACTATTTACTTCAAGTCAGTCAGATGCCTGTGCAAATGCTTAATTATTCTACCTTATATTTTGTTCATGCTTAGCTCCCACCAGTCTCTTCTTCTTCTTTGATCTTCTTGATGAACTCCTGCGCCTCCTCTGGGGTCTTGAAGATGTGGGTTCTGCCCTCATACGTGGTCAGCAGTCTCGCAGGATAGATTACACCATGACGAATCCCAAGGTTGCGCAGCTCCTTACGTATGGGATCAAACTGCTTCCTCAATTGCTGGATTCCTGTGGCCAAATCTGGGTAGAACCGCACCTGCTGGTCCTGGTGTTTAATCTCTCCTTTAGCACGTGCAGCGTTGAAGATCTTCATCCTGTCTCTGTTGCTAAGAAACTTCATAATTAAGGTCCTCGGCGGTCCCTTATCTCTCCGTGGGCCAATACGATGTGCTTTTTCCAGAACCACTGCTGATTGCAACTCCTCGCTGCCCAGCACCTCCGGAATCCACTTTTCCAGAAAGGAACATACGTCCCGACCTTCTGATTCCTCTGGAAGACCCACCAGCCTCAAATTATTCTGTCTCGACCGAGATTCCAAATCCAAAATATTATCTTCCAGAGATTTTTTTTTTTTTTTTCCAAAGTGCGCACCTTTAATTGAAGACGGGTGACGTCATCTTCAGCACTAGCGAGACGGAGCTCCATCTGCGCCGTTCGTTCTACACAGTCACCCAATTCCTTTCTTATTCCTTCCAACGCTGTCATAATCCCATCAAATCTAGAGGAAAAGTCCGCTCTCATTGAACTCATGGCAGCCATCAGCGCATCTGCGCCATTCCCCGCAGACATCGCACCGCCGCCAGCCTCCTCCGCCATATATGGAGTTTTGTTTGCTGCGTCACAGACCTGAAAGTCCGTTAATTTGGACTGTTTCGGCGGCTCGCTTTTTCCTTCTCCTGGTTTTCCAGCCTTAGGCTTCGCCGACATATCCTCGCCCAAATGCTGGGATACGTTCTGTCCCAAATGAGAGAGTTATTTGCTGATTTTTTTTCTCCAGGAGCAGAGCAGAGCGAGACACGTCCGTCCTACGTGGCAGCCATAACCGGAAGTCCACCTGTCTTTTTAATTATAATATTCTACCATTATTTAATTGTTGACTTACCATTGGAGTCAATAGATTAGGCACTAACGTGTGAATTTTTTAAGGGAATGAATGAAGCGCATGGGGGCGGCATGGTGGAAAACTGTAAGTCTGAAGATTTTAAATAACAAACCTCTTTTGTGACAAAGTCTTCTGTTCACCAAGGAAAAAAAAATAGTGTGTGGGTTTATGATTCAGTCCTCTTTTTAATGTAACTACTGGACCGCAGCAGACCCAGTTTTCCCTATACCCAGAAGAGAGCTGTCACCCAGCCCCTGAGAACATTTTTTTTTTTTACCTCATCCACTGACATTCTTTTAAGAGAATAAATCAAAATAAAAATAACCTGTCAGTTGTTTTGAGATAAAACAAAGAATTTGCATTCCACAGAAGAGATTAATGGAGTGGCTCCCCTTTCTTTGTTTAAATGAGAAGTTTGGATGAATGACAATATAACAAGGGAATTTTACAACTCTGTCAAAATCATCAAAAAAGAAAAAGACTGGAATAATTTCTTAACTGTAGCCTAGAGCTCATATCCAAGCATAAAATGATCAAATCTGCCCAGTGTGAGCAAGGCTGTGAAGGAGGTCAAAAAGCTCCTTGCTCTAAAATGCATTTTAACTTTGTGAATAAGCCCACATTGTCCTCAGCGAAAACCAATTGTTCTCTCATATAAATGCTTCCAAATTAGTATGAAGCATTTGATCATACACCTGTTTATTAGAGGGAAAGAGAGCAAAGACAGGCATTGGTTTGTTTCACGTTACGCCCCCAACACATGTGTACTTGACAACTGACGAGTGAATAGAATGCCATAATACAGCCCTAAATTTTAAATGCTGCTGAATCCCTTTCTCTCGAACATTTATTATTTGAGATAGTTAGTGTGAGCTGAAGCAGTTGTGTGGTGTTGTGGTTAAGGTGATCACTTGGTATGATGGAGGTCCCAAGTTTGAACCTTTCCAGGAAAGTCTAATTCTTCTGAAGTACACCATGCCCCTCCTGTGCATTTTAAAGCAACACTACACAAGATTTTCACCTCAAAATAATGTTTTCAAAATTATCTTGATGGTACATTAATGTTCTCCCATAGCCTGAGTGGGTACATGGCTTGCAACTGCTCTTTTTTTTTTGGTGGCATCATTAGGGGGCCCCTCCGTGGATCACTACCCTACCATGGTGGAGGGGTTTGAGTGCCAGAATAATACCAGGAGCAATGTTGCCAGGGGAAACTTGCCTCTGCTAGTGTCTCCCAAGGCAAACTAGTCCTGGCAGAAGGGCACGACCAAGAGCGATTCAGTGGATCTCCATGAAAAATGTGACATCAAGGATCCAGTGTACCCAGAGGAGGTCATGGGTCATGGGACTGCCATTCAGTGAGCTCACCACCTGCAGGAGGGATCATGGAGATCATTGTGCTATGTGAACTGGGAGGAAGTCTAGGCAACTCTGTCTTGACTGATGCCTCCGCACCCACCCGGATCCCCAGATGGATGGATGGAGACAGCATCTGTGACTTTGGTTCCAGCCACTGGGACCAAGACCACAGCCCAGTATAGCCACCAACAGCAAATCGCCCTGCGGTTGGTTGTTGGAACTGGGTTGTGGTTGCCGTGGTTTTGGAACAACAATGTTACATAGTGCTACTTGAAAAACTAATACTGTATGTAGCACACCTTGGGTTCTAAATGTTGTTACTAAACAATTCAAGATCTCAAAGTCTACATCTGGCCAAACGACTTATTTATTGGTTTTGATTTGTTGCCAAGTTGGCTTTTAATTCTGATATTGCTAGTAAAAGGACAGATAAAAGACAAATTAATATTGGTATTGGCATCACCAAGTATACACAGTCATTAAAATGTATTTTCCTTTGATTTGTATGGGGAAAAAATGAGCCACATGATGAATCAAGCAATTCCTTTCCTGTGTGCAAACACAGAGTCAGAAATAAAATTTGAACTTAAGGGATAAAATTGATAACCACCTTCTTGATGCATGCTATCTCTTAGTCAGCCCTGAGGTTCTGTCAAACTGGCTAATGTAAAGAAAGCCTGACTGTGCTGATTATCCTTTGTTATGTACCCTTCATTTCACATGTGTGCTAGTCTTCCTACTCTGTTCCACTCTAGTACTCTACCCCCAGCCCTTTTCAATAAACCTTTTTACTGAGTATTCCAGCTGTGCCTTGATTCTAAGTTCTCCAGCTATTTCTGTCAAACCTTACCACTACCATAAAGGCCTTGTGTATGTTTAAACTAATTAAAATTGTGCCTCTTCCCTGTCACATTAAAAGAAGGCCACTGGTCACCTTAAAGAGCATAGTTTATCTAGAGCTCAAGAAACCTGGCACTGATATAATTTACTTTTAAAATGAAATTTATAACTGGAGTGTTTAAACTAGAAGGGAAAAATGTTGCCTTCCAACACTGCGAGCTTATTCTAGCTGTAAAACACCCCGGTGATATTATACTGTGATGTAGCTTTCTGCATCTTGGCAAGCATGATCAGTCTCCACTGATAAAATAATTCTCCTGGAATGTCTGTAAATTTATTGCCTAAAGGTTTAAGGTCAATGCAAAGTCAGAGTCCTGAACTAAATCTAAATGAAATGTTGTTTTGGTTGCAGGGCAATCCAGTGTATGCAAGTTCCAATTATACAAAGAGATCTGCAGAATTGGATCAGTTTAATAAAATGAATGAAAAAAGAAACAAACATGAAAGAAATAATTACATGAGATTTAAAAAATATAGATTTTTTTTTCAAATGTTAGAAACAGACTAAATATGCAGGTGTATCTCAAACATTAGAATATCATCAAAGTGTTAATTTATTTCAGTAATTCAATTAAAAAAAACTTAAACTCACAATTGATTCATTACTCATTTCTGAAGTGTTTGTTTCTTTTAATTTTGATGAGTATGGCTGAAGCTGATTAAAACCCAAAAATCAGTTTCTCAGAAAATTAGAATATTTCATAAGG
Source organism: Pholidichthys leucotaenia (assembly GCA_020510985.1). Taxonomy (NCBI): domain Eukaryota; kingdom Metazoa; phylum Chordata; class Actinopteri; order Cichliformes; family Pholidichthyidae; genus Pholidichthys; species Pholidichthys leucotaenia. Next base: position 274,249,247 of record CM035839.1, on the reverse strand, counting down.
TTCGTCGGCCTCCGTCAGTCTATGATGACCATGGAAGAGAATCCTAAACATCTGCTCTGCTGGAACAGCACCGCCTGTGGCTGAACAGGCCGATGCGCACCGGTGTTCTACCTTCCAGCGTTGGGCGTTGGTAGGATTCAAGCCTGGGCAGGAAGATATGGAGGACAATATGTTACCCATGCAGCATGTCCCCCCTCTCCATGTCACTGATGAATCCAAAGAAACAGCAGGGCTGCTATAATTTGGTACCAGCGCCGTCGCAGGAGCTGCCAGAATGATGTTGAGCACAACAGAGAACTGCCTTAGGGGCTCCGACTCCGGATTTTTCCTCAGGGTTGACTCCTGAAGCCTTTCCCGTGACCGGGTGTGCCGCAAGGCAGCGGAGGTTTGAAATCAGGGTTTACCTTCCCCTAGATGGGCTACCTTCCCAGGTTGACAAGCCACCATCTACCCGAAGCATCTGGTTTTAAGGCGCCAGAGATCCGCCCTCGCCCCTTCTCCTATTAGTAAAAGCAGTTCCGCCGGGCTTAGAGACTAAACCACACGGGCAGGCTAGGAGTTGGACTTCGTTGTCAGAGGCTTTTCGAGACGCACGCCGTAAGGAGCATTTTATGAGCACTGGGAGCTTAACCCCAGTGCCGCTCCTGGCTATGACAACATTGGAACCATTTCATAAGACCAATAAGAAAAAAAAAAAAAAAAAAAGATTTGTGATAGAAATACTGGCTGACTGAAAAGTAGTGATAGTGAAACTGAGGCCTTATGAAACAATGAACAACTTTGAGTCAATTGCTTCATGAGCAACACAGTGTTATGAAACATTTAATAAAGAGTGCCATCTGCTGACTGTATGTCAGAACTGCATCTGAGTGGAAGACCTGAAAAAGTATCAATACAGAGGCTACACTACACTTTTTTGTTATCTTTGCCATTTTCTCAGACAGGCTTGTAAAAATTCTGTCAATCTGTTATCTATCATTTTATCTGACTTTAGTTAGATCAACCTCCATGTAATCTGTCAAATGATAGACAACTTTCCGAATTTTTAGTCATTGCTGGAAAAATTCCTTCGAAGGACAATTTTCAGTGAACAAAACTTCTGATATATACGTATATAGTAATTATGTAGAGGGAGATGTGAAAATCTATGTTGTGGAGCATCAGGGTACTTGCTGGTGCTTCTGCAACTGGGGGTGTTATTAAATGGGGAGTGTTTAAAGATTTTTTTGGAAAAAAGGAGGCATTTCAAGAGTGTGTGGTTTCAGTCTGCTCCTCTTGTGGCTTACTACCTCTCCAGAGCATGGGAGGTTTCCTCCAGACTTGGTCTTTTGGCCTTTTCTCTGTATTTATAAATTTGTGGTATTTTGTGCTTTTTGGTTTCTGTTATTGTTGTACTGTTTTCTATCTTCCTGGTTCAACCTTAGTTTTGTCATGTTCGTACTTTGTATCAATTTGTATTTATTTCTGTCTGTACTTGTTGATATTTTATTCTGTAAATTCCTTACTGTTGTGTTTTTCCTCGGGGTTGAGAGCTGTCACTGGTGCTCCCGGGACAGTGCTGCGTGTGGGCGGTGTCCTGTCAGCTGTCAGCTCCAATCTCTCCCCTCTCACGGCCCTCAGCTGGTCCAGATTATGCCAAGTCCTGCTGGAAAATGAATTCAGCATCTCAATACAGCTTATCAGCAGAGGGAAGCAAGAAGTGCTTTAAAATTTCCTGGTAGATGGCTGCACTGACTTTGGACTTGCTAAAACACAGTGGACCAAGAGCAACAGATAACATGGCTCCCCAAATCATCACTGACTGTGGAAACTTCACACTGGACCTAGAGCAAGTTTGACTCTCCACCCTTCTTCCACCTGATTTGGAGTGTATAGGTGAGGGCTGGTTTGCTATACAATCACAAGTTCGCAATACTACTACTTTTTATACAGTCTATTGTTTCAAGCCCCTACTTACAGTGTAGTGTAAAGGGTTCTTGCACCTTTTTTAAGGTCAAATTCAGCACTTTTCAAGCACTTTAAAGGTCTGCTTTCAAGACTTTCTAGTCCCATATGACTGTGATAAAATATATATTCACACCACATTCCAAATTATTATGCAAATAAGATTTTCATGCCATAAACATTTTTTTTCAATTAAACTCATGGATGGCATTGTGTCTCAAGGCTCTTTGGATCACTGATATCAATCTCAGACACATGTCATAATTAGTATGCCAAAAGAGCCCAGTTAAATAAAATTACTTAATAGCTTGAGTAGGTTCATTTTGTCTTCTTTTTTAATGTAGTTTTTTTTTTGTTTTTCTTAAAAACAAAAAAACTAATTATAAAGAAATAAGAAAAACAAAAAACTAATAAATGAAAACTACTTAAGAATGATGTTCCACATTATCAAGCATGCCAAAGGTTTCCAGCAATATGGGAAAGAAAAAGCATCCCTCTGTTGCCGAAAAACGTCAAATAGTTCAATGTCTTGGACAAGGTATGAAAACATTAGATATTTCACAAAAACTTAAGTGATCATTGTACTGTGATGAAATTTGTGGCTGATTCAGAGCACAGATGGGTTTGTGCAGATAAAGGCATGATGAGGAAGGTTTCTGCCAGACAAACTCGTCAAATTAAGAGAGCAGCTGCTAAATGCCATTAGCAGCAAACAGGTATTTGAAGCTGTTGGTGCCTGTGGAGTCTAACAAACCTCAAGGTGTAGGATCCTCCAGAGGCTTGCAGTTGTACATAAACCTACTCTTCCGCCACCCCTAACCAATGCTCACAAGCAGAAATGGTTGCTGTGGGCCCATACATGAAGACTAATTTTCAAATAGTCTTGTTTACTGATGAGGGCCGTGCAACCCTGGATGGTCCAGATGGATGAAGTAGTGGATGGTTGGTGCATGGCTACCATGTCCCAACAAGGCTGCGAGGTCAGCAAGGAGGTGGTGCAGTCAGGTTTTGGGCCGGAATCATGGGGAGAGAGATGGTAGGCCCCTTTAGGGTCCCTGAAGGTGTGAAAATGACCTTGTTAAAGTATAAAGTTTTTGACTGACCACTTTCTTCCATGGTCCTAAAAGAAGAAATGTGCCTTCCATAGCAAAATTATCTTCATGCATGACAATGTACCATCTCATGCTGCAAACAATATCTCTGTGTCATTGGCTGCTATGGGCATAAAAGGGGAGAAACTCATGGTGTGGCCCCAGTCCTCCCCTGATCTCAACCCTATTGAGAACCTTTGGAGCATCCTCAAGCAAAAGATCTATGAGGGTGGGAGGCAGCTCACATCAAAACAGCAGCTGTGGGAGGCTATTCTGACATCTTGCAAAGAAATTCAAGCAGAAACTCTCCAAAAACTCACAAGTTCAGTGGATGCAAGAATTGTGAAGGATATCAAAGAAGGGGTCCTATGTTAACACATAACTTGGCCTGTTAAGATGTTTTTGATTGAAATAGCTTTTGATTTCAGTAAATATGACCTCCTAATGCTGCAAATTCAACAAATGACCATTTCAATTCTTTACAACCAATAAAATGTTTGGAAACTCTGTTGTGCACAATAATTTGGAACAGTGTATTTTATTTATTTATTTATTTATTTTTAATTTTGAAAAAAAAAAAATGGTTTTCATTGGGAGGTTTGTTCAATAAAATTTGAATTATGCTCTAACGGTTGATGACTGAAAATTATACTGACTGTCATTTGCATCGACTATTTAAGAAAATCCAGAGACAAATATCATTTGCATAATAATGTAGAACACAGTGTATCTTCTTGTTCTCATCCTCCATTGATCCCGGTGGGACATTAGGCTGCAATGGTGCTTCTTGTGGTCTATATTAACCATATATTCCATAACCTACATATGTTAGAGCATGTGAAAATGTTTGGTGATTGCATATGTAAGGAACTTCACACCTCTGAAAGGACAAAGGAATCTCACCCGCCGAGTGAAGAACAAAGACGTTCCCGGACGCGGCGGGGGAGACCGGACGAGCCACCCTCACCCCCCAAGGCGAGGAGAGGAATTACCATCACCTCCCAAGACGAGGAGAGGAAATACCAAGACAATGGGGGGATTAAGATAATGAGGGATGTCAGCCTTGTTATGCATGTCTTTTGTTGTGTGCATGTATATAATCAGTGAGTTGGCGAAATTCTGCCTCTTTTCCCTTCTGCCACTCTCTGCACCAGATGAGACTTGTTAGAAGAGCTGAACATTAAAACTTCGCTTATAAACCAAATCGCCTCTTCATTGCCCAGCTCCTCTACACTGGTGACCTTGACGCGAGTATGGACCGGAGGCGTTCTCCCACAAGCGACTCATCCATGGCGACTCAGGCAGACGCCAGCAGCCACGCAGACAAAGGAGCAGACGGACAGCTGCTCCCCCCGGCAGAAGAGGTTGAGAGGGCTCAACCGAGCACCAGCACCGCCATGAGAGCCGAGGCAAGGCACTCTCACCTGGCGGGCACAGCAGTGATGGTGTGCACGAACGCCGTCGCTGTCAAGCTGCCAGACTTCTGGCAAGAGGATCCCGCCTCTTGGTTTCAGCAGGCTGAAGCCCAATTTATACTGGCGGGCATCACGGCTGACGATACTAAGTTTTATCATATCGTCTCCAAACTCGACTCCGCCACTTCGAAGTGTGTGCGGAGCATGATCCGGCGACCACCGGCCTGGGACAAATACGAGACGCTCAAAGCGACCATCGTGGCGAACTACGTCCCATCAGCGGAAGAAAGAGCTGAGAAGATCCTAGCGGTCTACGGCCACAGAGGGGGCAATCCGAAGGCCCTCATGGAGGATTTGCTGCAGCTCAAGGAGGAGGACAACGACAACTTCCTCTTCCAGTTTATTTTCCTCAGCACGCTGCCGCCACACATGAGGGGAACACTCGCCAGCATGAAGTGCAACACCCACCAAGACTTCCGCACACTGGCCAGCGAAGCTCATCGGCTCGTCAATGCCTGCAAGGAGCTGACACCCACAGCAGCATCCGCAGACCTCAAAGCTGACGCCCCGAGCCACGAGGAGCCACAACCCACGGAGCAGACCCAGGCCACGGTGACAGCGACGCGACCAAAACGTAACAGACAGAGCGACGTCTGTTATTATCACCACCGCTTCACCGAGAAGGCCCGCAAATGCATTCCCCCCTGCAAATTTACGATGTCGGGAAACGCCAAAGCTGAGAGCCGTTAACAGCAGCGGTTCTCGGCGAGAAAAATAAGCTGTTATACGTGACGGATGGACACACAGGCAAGCAGTTCCTCATCGACACAGGAGCTCAGCTGAGTTTCGTCATGCCCTCCCACGCAGATCGAGCCATGGGCACCCGGGGCAACGGAGCAGTGGCAGCCAACAGCTCTGACATCGACACGTTCGGCGAAAAGAGCCTACACCTCCTCATCCACGGCCGCAGCTACAGATGGACATTTGTTGTAGCGGCGGTGAGTTTTAACTTGTTAGGTGCAGATTTTTTGTGTGCACATGGGTTATTAGTGGATCTAGCAAATAGGCGCCTGGTTAATGCACTGTCTTTTGCTTCTATTCCATGCTCAGCTCGAGTTTCTCCACCACCTGTGCAGGCCAACGTCACCACGGCAGGAGGTAAGTTTGAGCAACTCCTCACCCAATTTCCAGCACTCACAATCCCCAAATTCTCAGCCACTGTGGATAAACACGGGGTTGAACATTTCATTCCGACAACGGGACCTCCCGTTTTTGCCAAAGCGCGCCGCTTAGACGCGGCCAAGCTCAACATAGCACGGGACGAGTTTACAACTCTTGAAAAATTGGGCATTGTTAGACGCTCGAAGAGCCCCTGGGCCTCACCACTTCACATGGTTCCGAAATCCGACGGTTCTTGGAGACCGTGCGGAGATTACCACAGACTAAACAACGCTACCGCGCATGACAGTTACCTAATCCCTCACATTCAAGATTTTTCACTACATCTAGCGGGTGCGCGCATTTTTTCAAAAATAGACTTAGTCCGCGGTTATCACCAAGTCCCAGTCCGAGCAGAAGACGTTCCTAAAACAGCGGTAATAACCCCTTTCGGCCTTTTTGAATTCCTGCGAATGCCTTTCGGCCTCAAAGGTGCTGCTCAAACTTTTCAACGAATGATGGACGCGGTCCTACGCGACCTCCCCTTTGTTTTCGTCTACCTCGACGACATGCTGGTAGCCAGCTCGTCTGAGGTAGAACACGAGCAGCACCTCACTACGGTTTTCCAGAGGCTAGAAGAGCACGGGCTAATAATCAATCCAGCCAAATGCAAATTCGGCGTATTGCAAATTGATTTTTTAGGACACAAAGTCTCTCCGAAGGGGGCAGTTCCACTTCCAAAGTGCATGCGATAGAAGGTTTTCCACGGCCGCAAACGGTCAAATCGCTACAGGAATTTTTAGGGATGGTTAATTTTTACAACCGCTTTCTCCCCCACGCAGCTCAGCTCATGCAACCCCTATATGACGCGCTCAAAAAAAAGAAAGCTTCCAACGCGGTTGAATGGACCCTGGAGCGTGAACGCGCTTTCGCGGAAGTAAAAGACGCCCTAGCTAACGCCACATTGTTAGTTCATCCAGATCCCTTGGCCCGCATTGCACTAACCACAGATGCTTCAGACCTAGCTATAGGGGCAGTTGTAGAACAACTTGTCAGCGGGGTCTGGCAACCTTTAGCATTCTTTAGCAAATTGCTAAACCAAACTGAACGCAAATACAGCACTTTTGACAGAGAGCTGCTGGCGCTTCATTTATCCATCCGCCACTTCCAGTTCTGGTTGGAAGGGCGGAGTTTCACGGCTTTTGTAGACCATAAACCACTCACCTTTGCTATGGCTAAAATTTCAGAACCATGGTCAGGCAGGCAACAAAGACAGCTAGCTGCGATTTCAGAGTTCACCACAGACATTCGACACGTGGCAGGCAAACAATGTAGTAGTGGACTGTCTCTCTCGCGCTGTGGCACCACCAGAGCGCGAGGAGACAGATTATACTGTCTCAGCAGCAGAACTCTTCACTAACGCAGACACATATGCAGCACCTATCCATGAAGGGATAGATTATGCAGCCATGGCAGAGGAACAAAACAGTGACGCGGACGTGCGCGCACTCCTGTCTGGACCAACAGGGTTAAGGCTGGAGAAAAAGGGTTTACGCGACGGCGTGCCCCCCCTAATATGCGATGTTTCAACTGGCCGACCTCGCCCGTTAGTACCAGCTACATGGCGCCGCCGTATTTTTGACACAATTCACTCCCTCGCGCACCCAGGTGTGCGCACCTCGGTTAAAATGGTCGCCGAAAACTTTGTGTGGCCAGGCCTGCGCAAAAACATAAAAGAATGGGCAAAAACTTGCATTTCTTGTCAACGCGCCAAAATACACAGACACACAAAAGCCCCTCTGGAGCCTTTACCAATCCCTGCTAGAAGGTTCGACCACGTTCATGTCGATCTTGTGGGGCCACTACCTTCCTCCCAAGGTTTCACACACCTGTTAACAATGATAGACCGCACCACACGCTGGCCAGAGGCAGTCCCTCTAGCGGCAACCACAGCGGAGGAAGTCGCTTGCGTTTTTTTGACAAACTGGGTGGCACGTTTCGGCGTCCCATCGGACATCACGTCCGATAGGGGGCCTCAATTTGTCTCAGAGCTCTGGTCAGCCATGTCCAACAGCTTAGGGGCAACAATTCATCGCACCACCGCTTATCACCCTCAGGCTAATGGGTTATGCGAGCGTTTTCACAGGTCTTAAAAGGCTGCCCTCAGAGCCTCACTAACGGACACAAATTGGGTAAATAAACTTCCCTGGGTTTTATTGGGGTTGCGTGCTGCTCCTAAAGAGGATTTAGACGCCTCTCCCGCAGAATTAGTTTTTGCACAACCTCTCAGGCGCCCAGGTGAATTTCTGCCAGAGAACCCAGAGCCAGGGCGCCTTCCAGTCCCAAGGTTTTTAGGCAGCAACGGACCGAACTCTCTCCCCGGTCCAGCTCATCACTCCTTCCCACGGGTTTTTTTCCCTCAAACTTTAAAAAACGCTGAGTTCGTTTTTGTTAAGCATGAAGCTCTAAAACCAACTTTACGCCCAGCATTCGATGGGCCATTCAGAGTGCTGGAACATGGTGATAAACACTTTGTGCTTGATTATGGGGATAGAAAAGAAACAGTCAGCATTGACAGACTTAAACCTGCCTTCTTGTTGAAAGACGAACCTGCACAGTTGGCGAGAGCACCTCGGCGAGGTAGACCCCCCAAGAGAAAAGACTCAGCCCCCAGGCAGGGAACAAATAACCTCTCTCCTTCCCACACTGCAGATTCCTCACAAGAAGGTCCCAGCAGGACGCCTAAACCAACCTACAGCAGTTTTGGGAGAAGAATTAAACCCAGACAGCACAGGGACTGACACCAACCACTCCACAATTATTCACTAATTGTGCTGCAACAGTTTAGGACTGACTTATGATTTTACTATGCTGTTATGTTTACCACTGAACTCTCTTAGGAGCATGGCTGCTGGAAAGTTTCTTCCGTGGCAACAGCTGTAACACGTAGTATGTCGTAATAACTATCCTAGACTGTGAACCTTTCTGCTGTCCTTTCTTAGTTGTTTGGGGGGCCTGTGGTCTATATTAAACCATATATTCCATAACCTACATATGTTAGAGTATGTGGAAATGTTTGGTGATTGCATATGTAAGGAACTTCACACCTCTGAAAGGACAAAGGAATCTCACCCGCCAAGTGAAGAACAAAGACGTTCCCGGACGCGGCAGGGGAGACCGGACGAGCCACCCTCACCCCCCAAGGCGAGGAGAGGAATTACCATCACCTCCCAAGACGAGGAGAGGAAATACCAAGACAATGGGGGGATTAAGATAATGAGGGATGTCAGCCTTGTTATGCATGTCTTTTGTTGTGTGCATGTATATAATCAGTGAGTTGGCGAAATTCTGCCTCTTTTCCCTTCTGCCGCTCTCTGCACCAGATGAGACTTGATAGAAGAGCTGAACATTAAAACTTCGCTTATAAACCAAATCGCCTCTTCATTGCCCAGCTCCTCTACACTTCTCTGCCTTTCCCGGTCACCTGCCATCGTATGAACTTGTGGCCATATTTATGGCAATACATACTCCAAATAATAATTTCATTCCTTTATTACAATAAGAGATGTGCTACAAACAAGAAAAAAAAAATCTGTTTTCATAATAGAAGGATAAGAAAACAAAGTATATAAAGTAAATTTTATGTTTCAGATGTGCTACCTGTCTGTAAGCAGACTTCACTTGCAATCTAGTAACTTGAGATAAACAATAAATAATAATTAAATAATAAAACCCCATGATTACTTAACAAATAACTCATCTCCTCAGTCAGCAGATTTTTACACTGATTATAGAAATCAAGACAAAACTTTTGCAGTGAAAAACATCACAAAATAGTGCAAAAAACTTAGTGCCATAATTCCCTTTTAACCAAGATGAGTTATAAACATATATTGCATTATCCATTTTGAGATTATACAGCATTAACCCAATGCATATTTCACTTTTAACTCAGCAAGAATACACCTGCATATTCATTTTGAAGGAGTAGATATGAGCTGGAGTGGTGGCTCAGTTGGTAGAGTATCCCCCACACCCAGGAGGCTGGGGTTCAAATCTCAGGTAGGTAATACCAAAGACCAGGTAAAAATGGTACTTTCCACTCTCTAGCTTGGTAGGCAGAGAAGAGTGGCTACACCTGTCCTGTATTAGCCAAAAAAGGAATGCTTGTTCTCGAGGAGACTCGACCGCAAAAAAAAAGAAAAAGATGTGTCCAGATCAGGGGTCACCAACCTTTTTGAAACCAAGAGCTACTTCATGGGTATCAAGTCATGTGAAGGGCACCAGCTTGACACACTGCTCTAAAATAACAAATTGTGTGTGTATATATATATATATATATATATATATATATATATATATATATATATATATATATATATATAAATAATTATCAATAACTTAGAGTGGGTAACAGACAAGATCAATATATTTTTTTTTTGTTACTTATTTGTCCCCGTAGGTAGATTTGGTTTGCAGTCTGGTGACAAGCCACCGGCTGCCGGTCGCTGCATGCGCGAGCGCCCTAAACCTACATGTTTTTGGTATGCGGGAGGAAACCAGAGAAATCCCGGAGTAAACCCACGCAACACGGGGAGAACATGCAAACTCCACACAGCTCACTGTTGGTCGGGGGCTGGGATCAAACCCACGATCTCATGATCCCCGCGATCCCCCGGCCGAGGGTAAAACTGTGCTGCCACAGTGCTAAACCACTGCGCCACCGTGCAGCCCATTCAACACTTTATTTTTATTAATCTCAGCAATTGTTCAGATGATCACTTCTACATTAAAAAAATGTCCAGTTTTCACCAGTCCCTTTTAACCATAAAAAAACTAAGCCCTGTTAATTCATGAACTATGTTGAACCATGTTTGAAAAAGTTATGCAACATTTAAGAATAATCAACTTTCATATTAAATAAATCTTATCACATTTTTAACTGAACAAATCTGCTGCAATTCTGCTCAAAATCTGTTACATTTAATAAACACACTTTTGTGTGTTCTTCTTCACTGGAATTATATCCATACAGTTCTTGCCAAGAATCATGCTTGAGAAGAAGCTAAACAGCACAGAGTGCTCATATGCACGGTGGAACCGCGGCAGCACAATTTACCCTCGGCCGGGGGATCGTGGGTTTGATCCCTGCCCCCGGCCAACAGTGATCTGTGTGGAGTTTGCATGTTCACCCCGTGTTTGCGTGGGTTTACTCCGAGATTTCTCCGGTTTCCTTCCACATGCCAAAAACATGCAGGTTAGGGAGTTAAGGTGCGCTTGCGCACACAGCAACCGGTGGCTTGTCATCGGACTGCAGAAGAAATCTACCTTCCGTCAAAAAAAAAATAAAAAGAGTGGGCAGCAGTGGGCCACAGTCGCCCCGCAAATGAAACACACGCAGCTTCCTTTCACGGTAGTAAAAAAGAACTCTTCCTCCCGCTCACTTTGAAAATGATAAATTTTCTGTCTTTTTTTTTTTTTTTTGAAAAAGAACTGTGTAGGAAACTGCACTCCACTCACATCTTCACTGGCCGCTAGCTTACGCTCCACAAGCGCGAAGGTTTTGTCATGCGCACAATACTGACCTTTGAACTAGGTCAGAGTTCACATTAACTTTACGTATAATAAACATATTTTCATTTTTTTATTTTTAAGACATTGTCATTTTAAAATCTATATAAATGCAAGTGTGATTTTAAAAAATAGCAGCAGAAAAAATTACATCTTAGACGCAGCTCACTTGCGAGTTGTGCTATTTTTAGAACAGGCCTGCGGGCGACTCATGTGGTCCCCGTGGGCGACATGGTGCCCGCGGGCACCGCGTTGGTGACCCCTGGTCCAGATGTTTGACTCGTAGTGTGTTTATATATCATCCTCAATACTATTATGTTAGAAATTATACTTTTCAATCATCTATGTTGCTGTATGCATTATTGTTGAAGTCCTAAATTACTATTATTTGTATTTTGTATACTTTATTAATCCCAGAGGGAAATTCAGGGTATCCACCTAGATGAGTCAGCCATGGTGCGACGCCAATCCGTTCACCAGTCACACACACATTCACATCTATGGCAACTTTAGAGTCTCCAATTAACCTAACTTGCATGTTTTTGGCCTGTGGGAGGAATCTGGAGTGTCCGGGGTAAACCCACACAGACACAGGAAGAACATGCAAACTCCACACAGAAGAGTCACCAATGGTCAGGGGGTGGGATTGAACCCACGGTGGTCCGGGGTTGAATCAATCCTGTAACCTTCTTACTGTGCTGCCACAGTACTAACCACTGTGCCACCGAGCTGTCCATCTTCAGGTTGCTGACGACAACATGGCATACAGTAAAACAGTCATATAGAGAAATAGCACTGAGCCACAGATTCCGAGGCAAGTCTTCGCAGCGCAAGCACCTGTCCGATATTCTTTATAGAGGAACTTTAACTATATCTTATTTACAATTGCACTGACATTATTTGTCTGCTCACCATTTTAAATTATTGTGCATCCTGTTTCTAAAATGGCACACACATTAAAGATAACCTCTATTTAATTAAGACTCAGAATGCCTATTTCATTGACTGTGATGAAATTATTCTGTTAAGGCTCAGTTGTATGAGAATAAGAAAAAAATGTTGCAATTTAAGAAGAAAATTTGATAATTTATAGTAAATGGCATTCACTTATATAGCACTTTTTCTCACCTCTAGATGACCAAAGCGCTTTACAGATCCTGCTATCCACCCGTTCACACACTGATGGTGGTGGAGCTGCCATGCACAGGCACTGGCCTGACCCACCAGGACCAACTGGGGGCTCAGCATCTTGCTCAAGGACACTTCGACATACAGACTGCAGACAGAGCGGGGATCCAACCCCTGACCCTCTGATCAGTAGTCAGCTACACTACATCTGCACCACAGCCGCCCCGCAAGTTACACATTTACAAGAAAAATTCTTCTAATTTATGACAAAAAAAAACCCTGAATTTTATGAAAGTCTAAAAATATGTGTAAAACAGTACAATTTTATCAGGAAAAACTGCAAAATTACATGGAAAAAAGTTTATCAGTTAATATGTGTCATATCCGGCTCTAGGGAGCCGGGCAATCAGAGCCAGGGGCAAGCCAGTGAGTCGTGATATTTTATTCAGGGGAAAGGGGAAGGGATGAGGAGAGCACAGATACTCATGCAGACGTACACTCACAGGTTGCACAGCGCAGAGGTAAGCAGCTCGTACCGGACGTGGGGGTAACAAGACGTACATACTCACAGCGGGATACAAACACAGGAATGCTGCAAGAGGAGTATAAGCTGACACCAGACGAAGGGGCTTCAGCTTAGCAATGTGTTTATGTCGCAGCCCCGAGTCATCGAGGCTGCTCCTATTTATCCTCATTGGCAGCGCCCCAGCTGATGAAGACTAATTGGCCCCAGCCGTCCATAATGCTGCCAGCTGGGGGCCAGCTGAGACGCTGCTCAATGGGAGGCAGGGATGAGGGAAAACATGGGCTCAGTGCCGAGACGGCATCTCAACCCATGGTGACAGAGCCCCTCCCTCAAGGTCGGGCTCCTGAACGACCAGGAACATCCCAGCCCCCCCCCCCCCCCCCCACCTAGGGTGGGAGGAAGGGAGGCGGACCGGAGGGGAAGAAGCCAAGGGAAGGACAACACCAATGGGGCAATGTAGGGTAGCGGGAAAGAAAAACCCAAATACAATACTGACAACAGAATAATTAACCCAGGTACAGATGGGGAGAAGAACTGGGTCAGCACGCCGGTTACATACTACCCAGAGAGTACCAACCATGCGTGACCCAGAGCAAGAAAAAAAAAAAAAGAACCACCAAAAAGGTACAGGGCAAAAAATGCTGAGTATGGTCAAATAAAGGGAAAACACAATACACAGCACCAATATAAGTACATACACACAGTCACCAAGAAAAGTGAGGGTGACTGGAACAAATGGACAATTACAGAGCATGGTGTTACGGAAAACAAGGCACATGACTCTATAATGAACCAACAGGGCATAAAAAAGAAATACTGAGTGCAGGCAAAGAAAAACCCACACACATGAATATATAAATACCCACAGTCACCTAAAGAAATGAAAGTGACTGGAATGAATGGGCAACTGCAGAGTATGGTCTGAAAGGGAACAAAACATAACTCTACAATGCAAAAACGAGACTAAAAACATGGTACAAAAAATAAAATGCTGGGTACGAGGGAAGGAAAACGCACAGCACTATAAATACACATCCACCAACAGGACAGACATTACACCCAAGTGACCTTAATAACGATAAAAGAAAAAGTGACACCCGAGGTGTATGGCAGGCAGAGTCCAAAAATAGCCGAGATGGCTCCGGAGATCTCCCCGCCCATTGTCCAGCTGGCGAATCAGGGGAAGAGAAATGTTCGGACGGCGAACTCTGGGCCCAGATCCCAGGAATCCAGTCCAACGGCTGCCGAACCAGGCCGCCCAAAGGCAAACACAGACCAGTGGGGGGAACCAGATCGCCGAACCGAAAGTTTTGCGGGTCGGGTCGTCGACCCGCATCACTCAACCACCAGGACCGTTGAGACGGACGAAGGGTCAGAGCGGATCCCGGTGGAAGAGGCTCAGGGGAGAGCCGATGACGAGGGCGGCGGGCCTCAGGGAAACGGCCACCTCCTCACCGGACCTGGACAACACTGGGGCAGCACCCACGTCGGACCCCGATCGGGCCTCAGGCGAACCCATGTTGGACCCCGATTGGGTCTCGGGCGAACCCACGTTGGACACTGCACCAGAACCGACCTCCAACGTTGAACCCGGACCCTCCAGCACCACGAGGAACAGCAACTCCTCGCCGGTGACCCTGGAAGAAGGCTCAGAAGAGAAAACAGAACCGGGATCAGGATCACCGGCAGCGCCAGAACCCGGCGAGACGAGCTCAGACGCAGCGGGCGGCTGCACCCTGCTCGTCTCCCCTGGAGATAGGCTGAAGTGCTCAAAGATAAAAAGAGAGAAAAGAAAGGAGAGCACTCGCCTGATCTCGGGTTCTGACGCCGTCCAGGACTGCGAAGATCCAGGATCCGTCGTCAGGAGGTCGTTGTCAGGCTCCCATCTAGCCGCGTCGGGCCCCGCAGCCAGCACGATGGTCAGCGCAGCTTGAGATCCCTCCAGCTCAGGTAACCCCGCCGATGACCCACTCGGCGTGAAGCCAGAAGAATCTCGTCCCGCTGGACCGAACCGCTCCTCCGTGGAGACCCAGGGACGCTCAGTCGTCAGCGTAGACTCCACGCAGCAGTCAGTCCCCCTCCTCCGTCCGCAATGTAGCTGCGGAACCACAGGCCCTCTCCATATCCCACCACGTTGACCCGGAGCCGGGGACCGCTCGGCGGAGAGAGACACAGAGGATGCGGGATTAGGCATACAGGTTACAGCAGGTGGGGAGAGTTCAGGGAGCTGCGAACCCTGAACTTCTCCTCCAGGGATGTGACAGAGCAAATCATTAAGCAGGTGTGAAAAAACAATGACTTGCCTGCCCCCTGGAGGTTGAGTATCGCCTGCTGTAGTGGAATCTGCTTCTTCCTCTCCCCGCCCGGCGATAACGGAGGACCCCCCGGGAATTCGTCTGAGGGTCGCTCGCGTTGTCTCCAGCAGAGAGCTCACCAGGCCGGGATTCCAGGCACACACAGCGGTCAGGAAGCGCGTCGAGGAGGAGGGGGAAACAGCCGGGGTGAGCCAGCCCGAATGTCCAGGAATGACAGCGGGGGAACGAGGCTCAGGGGACGAGGCTGTAGAATCTCCACACTGACGAGGCGAAGGGATGACAGCTGCGTGGGAGGAACGGTCCTGACGATGACCCAGAACTGGATCCGGATGAGGTTCGTGCAGAGGTGACTCGGCGATGTGATGACGACTACTCCCAGGGGACGAAGCGAGGGGGAAACCCAGGATTCGCCGCTCCAGATCGGAGATCGAGACGAGGAAGGCGTCGAGCACGGGAAAGCTTCGTAGCCCTGAAGTCCTCACCATCAATCTCACTGCCGCCGCCACATGCCTGAAGGTGGTGACAGGAAACACAGTAGAGCTCGCGACAGCCACTCGACCCCGGACATAACTGCTGTCAGCTGCGGCTCCTTGAAGGGAATCCCGAGTGACGTGGCGCAGGTCGGGGGAAGTCCTCTGGTTGGCGCGAACTCCCGGACTAGAATAGCGGCAGGAACAGGACTCCGAAGCGGGGAAAGACGTCGCCCACTTCGACTCCCTGCCGGGATTTCCATCCACCCCGTGGAGCTTCTCTCGCTGTGTACCTGCAGCGTCTATCCTGGCACTGTCCTCCAGATGGTACAGAGAGTGAGGGTGACAGTCCAGGAGTTCCTCAGCACGGCCCGGATGCCAGCGTCTCGCGTTGGAGGCGTCGTGCAGGGTGAAGAACGTCCCGTCGACAGCCTCCGAGATGGACCTCAGCTCGTCGCCCTGGCGCCGGAAGTGACTCCTGGGAAACGGCATGCTAGCAGCGCTGACACCCGGACAGAAAGGTACATTTCCACAGCGACTCACGGCCGCCGGCAACTCTTCTGGCTGCGACATACTGTCATATCCGGCTCTAGGGAGCCGGGCAATCAGAGCCAGGGGCAAGCCAGTGAGTCGTGATATTTTATTCAGGGGAAAGGGGAAGGGATGAGGAGAGCACAGATACTCATGCAGACGTACACTCACAGGTTGCACAGCGCAGAGGTAAGCAGCTCGTACCGGACGTGGGGGTAACAAGACGTACATCCTCACAGCGGGATACAAACACAGGAATGCTGCAAGAGGAGTATAAGCTGACACCAGACGAAGGGGCTTCAGCTTAGCAATGTGTTTATGTCGCAGCCCCGAGTCATCGAGGCTGCTCCTATTTATCCTCATTGGCAGCGCCCCAGCTGATGAAGACTAATTGGCCCCAGCCGTCCATAATGCTGCCAGCTGGGGGCCTGCTGAGACGCTGCTCAATGGGAGGCAGGGATGAGGGAAAACATGGGCTCAGTGCCGAGACGGCATCTCAACCCATGGTGACAATATGGCGAAAACTTACTTATGAGGAAAAAAAATGAAAGTTTACAAAATATTGCGAAATTAAAGGGGTCATTGCACTTCTTCCACATTTTAACAGCTCACACATGTCTTAATGAAATATTTGTGGCATATTTTGTTCAAATTTTCTTAACTTTTTTTTAAATTATTGAAGCAAACTTGTTTTCTTAATTTTTCTTGGCTTTCTTGAAATGCTCTGATTTAAAGCCTGACACTTGAAGAAACACTTTTCAGCTGTCAAACTCCACCCTCCCGCTTACATCAGTTAGCCATTAGCTGAGTAGCTTCTAGCCCCCTTGTAGTTTGGGTGAGCAGCACTGGTTCACCATATCCTCAGTTGTTTGTGCACCTCGCCTCATCCTGGCCCACCCCCAACAACCCCACCGAGATTCCACAACAAATCGCTGGCACTGTGCGACCCACTGATTACCGCAACCCAAGACCGCTGGCAAAGCCACGGGATCTCAAAGCACAATGTCTCGCTCCGCGGTCCTCCGCTCCTCTCCCACAGCCAGCCTGGGGCTACCCTGTCACGAGGTGGCTTCCCCATGCTATCTGCAAGAATTCGCCCGGAGGATGATGGAGGAGCTGAGCCAGCATTGCCAGGCAGCATCCCCAAGTCACGGCAACTGCCTGCCTACATGCCAGGTGCCTTGACCTGGGGATGCTGCCTGGAGCTACTGGCTTTTAGTTCTCTGTCACTGGTATGCCGGTGACCCACTGCAGAACCATGGCAAAACCATTGGGAGATGGGGCAGAGTGACACGTGGCACACTGTGGACCACAGACTGGTGAACCAGGTTGTAGCAGGGATGGTTACTTGGGTGACAAAGATCTGAAGAAAATAACAATATAAGCTGTGCTCAGTTCAAGATCCCTGCTACCAGTGTTAGCTCGGGGGCTAACAGCTCAGCGGCTAATAGGCTACCTTTAGCACCACTTCCATCTACATGACAGACAGCTAGGCGAGCCAATAATAGAGGAGTGGGCAGGTCTCAAGGATGGCAGTGGGTTGGCTTTTTCTGTTCATGACGTTAGACAGTTCCACAGAAAAGTCAAAAACGTTTCTAGCATTTCCTGGTGAGAAAAACGAGATAAAGGTTGTGCATTTTTTTAAAAGAATTGACTTTTCTGGAAATTCTGGAATAATTAGGTGACCAGTAGACCAATTACCAACAGTTAAAACCTACAAGCACGCAATTTTCTAGTCAATCCAAACTTGCTACTACTTAAATAACTTTTACTTAATGCTTTTCTACACATAGTCAAGTAATTTTTGATGTCATTTAACATATTTCAGAAATTAATAACAAGGTAATGCTTCTTTTTATTCAGCACAATTTTCCATTATTCTACCAACCTCTTTGTATAGGGCTAGATTATTGTTTGCTGATTATTTTTGCAGGCCAAAGTTATAGTACAGTAACTGAAGGAACACTGGCTCTGTTTGCTGCATATTCTACTACTACTACTACTACTACTACTACTACTACTACTACTACTACTACTAAGATAAGATAAGATAAGATAAGCCTTTATTAGTCCCACAATGGGGAAATTCCAGGATTGCAACAACTATTATTGCTACAACTTACTTTTCATGTGACTCGAGAATGACATAATTCAGGACCCAGGGGACAAAAGACAGACTCGAGTGAAGTACAATTATCCTTTTATTTGCTAACTGTGCTCATGTATGCATGCGTGTATGTACAGTGCGTGCAGTGTAGGACTCGTGCTGGGGGAAGAGCAGGACGCTGTTCGGCCTGGCAACCCTATAAAGACAAAGCAGAGGAATTAGCTCAGCTCCTGGGCAAAGTATGTTATAATAGCTTACTTTGCAAATGATGGTGGTGAGCTCAGGTTGGCCTTGAGGGCGACAGCCAGGGAGACAGCGTCTGGCTCTTGTGCAGGGGAGAGTGCGAGTTGCCCTGTGGCAGGAGTGGAGCTGAACTGCCGCCGGGGAGAGAGGAATCCGCTGCCAGGGAGATCCACTTGTGCACAGGGGAAGATGAACTTGACAAGGTAAGTCAATGATTGCTTATGTGTGCCGAAGTGTTGGTCTGGAGATCAGACGATAAGCCAGGACATGGCTAATGACGAGAGGCGTGTCATAGGGAGTTTGACAGACGGCTCCGTGCTGAGTCACAGGCAGGTCTGGCTTTTAAAGCCCACTGATGATTGGCAGCAGGTGTGCGTGCAGCTGAGGTTGATAATGGCCCTGAGGGCACCATGACAGAGAATGCAGACTCTCCCATTATGAAAATCTTTACTTTCAATTTGCTGACTTTTCAGAATGCTACTTGTAGATTTGGTCCTCATCTTACCCATTGTTTGTTTTCTTCTTTCGGCTGCTCCCTTTAGGGGTCTCCACAGCAGATCATCTGTCTCCATCTCACCCTATCCCTTGCATCTTCCTCCGTAACAACAACCCTCTCCATGTCCTCCTTCACTACATCCACGAATCTTATTTGTGGTCTTCCCCGTTTCCTCCATCCTAGCAGCTTCATCTTCAACATCCTTTGTCCAGTATCTCCACTATCCCTCCTCTCCACATGTCCAAACCATCTCAGTCTTGCCTTTCTTACTTTGTCTCCAAATCACTCAACCTGAGCTGTCCCTCTGATATACTCATTTCTAATCCTGTCCCTCCAAGTCAATCCCATTAAGAAGTTTAGTATCTTCACTTCTGCCTCCTCCAGCTCTGCCTCCTGTCTTTTTGTCAGCACCACCATCTCCAAACCATATGTCATAGCAGGTCTCACTATCACCTTGTAAATCTTCCCTTTCACTCTAGCTGCTATCCTGTCACAAATCACCCCATCCATCCATCCGTCCATCCATCCATCCATCTTCTTCTCCTTAATCCTTTTTGGGTCGCGGGGGCCTGGAGCCTATCCCAGTATCTTTAGGCAAGAGGCAGGGTACACCCTGGACAGATCACCACTCCATCGCAGCACATCACCCGTTTGTGTTGCTCATTTTCTAGCCTCCTCCCAGTGACTGCACCTGTGCGTCTTCAGGGGTGGGTTGTACGTGAAAACTGACTGACTGTAGCAGACATAGGCAGGAGGAAAGCAGTCTTCATTTTTGGCTCTCCAAATTAGTTTATTTCTCCATCTAATAAGCAATCTGTAGCAAACTGTTCAGTCAGATAGCCATTTGTTGTGGAAGCAACACACTTACAATTTCAAGTATTTTAAAGCACTTTTTGCAAAATTCAAGCACTTTGACAAACTTGAAAGCACAAGATTAAAATTCAAGAATTCTTCAGGATCTCAAGCACCCATGGGAACCCTTTGTGTACACCTGTTAGCTCACCTTCAAAAACATGATGCACTGGGGCCATACATTTAAGGAACTTACAGAAAACCATGCTGTATCATTACTCAGTCTTGCCCTACTTGCTAATAGTGACAGTGTTAGTCAACTTGTCATTTTTGTTAAAAGACAGATGTATTTTAACTGCAGACATTAAATTATTTCAGGGTGTCTTGAGGGTTTGATTGTGTTATGATCTAACAAACAAAACTGACAGTGGGAGTGCAATAAAATTTAAAAGTTTCAGAAAATACATTCTGTGATGCCTTCTGAAAACTTCTGATTTATTGACAATGGAAAAGTGCTTCTTGTGTAGGTAATTTTCAAGATTCCTTCTGCCATAACTGTCCCTAAAAATCTATATGCTTTAAGGCCAGTCTCTATGAAACAACATATCTTCGGTCTCAACAACAGCATAATTTTAATACATGATGATGTCAAACCTGTGGATTTTATAAGTGGAAATGCCCTCTGGCCATGTAAAATATTTTATAGTTATTTTTAATGAGATAAGCCAGTGTCTAAATCAAAGAAAGTCAGTGAAGGGAAATGTCTCAGTGACAGGGTTTCATCTGATCATGCAGGAACATTTTGATGATAATGAGGATGCGGAACACAGTAATTGCTCTATGTGCTGCTGATTCTACCTGCTGACATGCTAATTATTTATTCAGCTTGAGACCAGGTGAACTTTAACAATGAATATGTCATGAATGCCCCTTTGGGGCAGAGATACAAGACCCAGATGCTGGATTGTTAGCTTGTGAGATTTATTAACAAAAGTAGCAAACATACAGTGCAATAAAGTATTCAAATAGCAAAATAACAACGATGGAGAGACTTCCAGAAAAATGCACCAGAGCAGAACAGGGCTCTGGTGGAGGCGAAGAGAGATTGGTAGATGAGGCAGCGAACAAGGCAAATGAGAATAATCTCCCTTAAATAGGGGTCAAAACCATCACACAATAAGTGACAGGTGTGGGATCCCATGAGCGAGTAGAACAGGGATAATGTGAGTGATTGGGATCAGCTGAGCGAGATGAGGGAGGAGCGGCTGGGCCCACAGCTTGACAGTGGAATGCCCACGTAGAGCACAAACCCGAAAATGTGGCCTGACAGCTGTCAACCAAGAGAAGGACACCACAAAATAAGAAGTAAACATAACTGATAAAAGACCAAATAAGTACAAATAGAAATGAAACAAAACTGAAGCCAAAAGAGAAAAATAGAGAGCTGAACTAAACCTCAAGGGAACAAAATACAGTAAATATATATAAATGCAAGGGAAGAGCTACAAGACTGAGTCTGGCAGAACATCCAGAACTCAGCTCGTGACAGAGAGCCCCCCCCCCCCAAGGGGTGGCCAGACACCCCAAAGTAACACCAACCGAAAAGGAAAAAATCTGTCCCCCCAACAGGGGTATAACAATAACCCACCCAGGGTGGTTGGTGGGGGATACAGGCTAGTAGGGAATGAACCAAAATCCCGCTCAGGACCAACGTCAGTCAGAAAAAAAAAAACAAAAAAAAAACTAGAAAAGCACTCGGAGAGCGCAGACCTCCGCCAAGCACCACAGTTCACCCCATACAGTGTTTGTGTGTACATTTTCAGATTCCTTGACCATGAAAACATATGACTAGCAATTGGATTGACAATGATAGGATTAGTGGTTCAGTAGTTATTCACGAAAATGGCATTTTCCGTAATGGCGGCCACAGTTCCCCCCATACAGTGTTTGTGTGTACGTTTTCAGATTCCTTGACCATGAAAACATATGACTAGCAATTGGATTGACAATGATAGGATTAGTGGTTCAGTAGTTATTCCAAGGTTGTCATAGCCAGGAGCGGCACTGGGGTTAAGCTCCCAGTGCTCATAAAATGCTCCTTATGGCGTGCGTCTCGAAAGCCTCTGACAACTAAGTCCAACTCCTAGCCTGCCCATGTGGTTTAGTCTCTAAGCCCGGCGGAACTGCTTTTTACTAATAGGAGAAGGGGCGAGGGCGGATCTCTGGCGCCTTAAAACCAGATGCTTCGGGTAGATGGTGGCTCGTCAACCTGGGAAGGTAGCCCATCTAGGGGAAGGTAAACCCTGATTTCAAACCTCTGCTGCCTTGCTGCATACCCAGTCACGGGAAAGGCTTCGGGAGTCAACCCTGAGGAAAAATCCGGAGTCGGAGCCCCTAAGGCAGTTCTATGTTGTGCTCAACATCGTTCTGGCAGCTCTTGCAACGGCGCTGGTGCCAAACTGTAGCAGCCCTGCTGTTCCTTTGGATTCATCAGTGACGTGGAGAGGGGGGACATGCTGCATGGGCAACATCTTGTCCTCCATATCTTCCTGCCCAGGCTTGAATCCTACCAACGCCCAACGCTGGAAGGTAGAACACCGGATCACTGGAGAGGACACTCCAGCTTCGCCTTTGGCGTAGACAAAACATGGGGAATGACAGTTACCGGTTATAAGCCACTGCTCAATTGGCGTAGAGCGTGGCGCCAGGGGTTGTTCCCGACGGTGGGAGGGATCATCAGATCTCACTGGACAGCTACCGCCCGCCTCAAGCTGGGCAGCCCCCAGCCAATAAGGTGTTGTCCTGCCACAGCTTGCTTTCCTCATTGGGTGCATGGGGATAAGGAGAAATCCAAACAGCAGGCTGAGAACCTTCGCACCAGGCAAGACAATAAAACAAAAGAGACCAACTCTAAAACTGGGAACTTGGAACATCCGCACTATGATGACAGGACTCGCTGCTAACCTCAAGGACATCAACAACACCAGGAAGACTGCCATCATCAATAATGAGCTGAAGAGACTGGGAGTGGATATCGCCACTCTCCAGGAAACACGGTTAGCTGATGCAGGCACACTGAGAGAGAAGGACTACACGTTCTACTGGCAGGGAAAGGGCACTGACGAACACAGGGAACACGGAGTGGGCTTCGCAGTGAAGAACACATTGCTGAAGATGGTGGAACCGGGCAGCACTGGCTCTGCACGACTCCTCACCCTCCGCCTGAACACCACTCAAGGCCCAGTCACCCTCGTCAGTGTGTATGCCCCAACACAGACAGCCACACCAGAGGCAAAAGACGAGTTCTGCGAGAATCTCGCAACAACTGTCAGGATCATCCCCAACTCTGAACAACTCATTCTCCTTGGAGACTTCAATGCCAGAGTGGGTGCTGACCACGACTCCTGGCCCTCCTGTCTTGGACCTTTTGGCGTGGGCAGAATGAACGACAACGGACAGCGGCTGCTCGAGTTCTGCACATATCACGATCTGTGCATCACAAACTTGTTCTTCAAGACCAAGCCCCAACACAAGGTTTCCTGGCAACATCCGCGCTCAAAGCACTGGCACCAGCTAGACTTGATCCTGACCAGGCGCACCTCACTGAAGAACGTGCTAATCACCCGTTCATTCCAGAGTGCAGATTGCGACACAGACCATTCATTGGTGTGTTGCAAGGTCAAGCTGCAGCTGAAGAAATTCCATCATGCTAGACAACCTGGAAAGGCACGGGTTGACATCAGCAAGATGGCCCAACCAGAACTTGTTGAGCAGTTTGCCTCCACCTTTGAGAAGGAACTTGGTGTACCACAAGGAGGAGAATCTGCAAAGCAGAAGTGGGAAGAGCTGCGAAACACCATCTACCGCACAGCCTTGGCTACCTTTGGGAGGAAGACCTCGAAGTCACAGGACTGGTTTGATGCCAAGTTGACCGAGATGACCCCCGTCATTGAAGCCAAGTGCTCAGCACTTGCTGAGTACAAGAAGTACCCAAACGAGAAGAATCTCCAGATTCTCAGGGCTGCGAGAAGCAAAGTTCAGCAGACTGCTCGGCACTGTGCCAACGAGTACTGGACTCAGCTCAGCCAAGACATTCAAACCGCTGCCATAACAGGGAACATCCGTGGTATGTACGATGGCATCAAGAAAGCACTTGGTCCGGCACATAGCAAGACGGCCCCCCTCAAATCTTCCACTGGGGAGATGATCACAGAGAAGAACAAGCAGATGGAGAGATGGGTGGAACACTACTCCGACCTCTACTCTAGACAGAACACCGTGACACCGTCAGCCCTTGATGCCATCGACTGCCTGCCATCCATGGACGAACTTGATGCCGAGCCAACCATCGACGAACTCAGTAAGGCCATTGATAGCTTGGCCGCTGGCAAGGCACCCAGCAACGACGGCATACCCCCTGACCTGATCAAGCACTGCAAGACCGCCCTACTGCTGCCATTGCATGACGTCCTCTGCCAGTGCTGGAAGGAAGGTGCCATACCACAGGACATGAGGGACGCCAAGATCATCACCCTCTACAAAAACAAAGGGGAGAGAAGCGACTGCAACAACTACAGGGGCATTTCCCTCCTCAGCGTTGTTGGCAAAGTCTACGCACGAGTTGTTCTCATTCGTCTACAGAAGCTTGCCGAACGTGTCTACCCCGAGTCTCAGTGTGGCTTCCGCGCTGAGCGATCAACGGTAGACATGATATTCTCCATCCGCCAACTCCAGGAGAAATGCAGAGAACAGAACATGCCTCTGTACGTCGCCTTCATCGACCTCACCAAAGCGTTCGATCTGGTCAGCAGAGAGGGCCTTTTCAAGATCCTGCCAAAGATAGGATGCCCACCAAAGTTGCAAAGCCTCATCGAATCGTTTCACACCAACATGCAGGGGATAGTGCAGCACGATGGCAACGTCTCAGAGCCATTCAACATACGCAGCGGAGTGAAACAGGGCTGTGTACTTGTGCCAACCCTCTTTGGGATTTTCTTTGCTATGCTCCTGAGGCATGCCTTCAGCACAGCAACAGAGGGAATCTACTTGCACACAAGATCTGACGGCAGGCTTTTCAACCTCGCCCGCCTGAAAGCCAGAACCAAAGTACGCGAGGCTCTAATCAGAGACATGCTGTTCGCAGACGACGCTGCAGTCACAACCCACACACAGCAGGAGCTTCAGACCCTGATGGACCGCTTCTCCCAGGCATGCAAGGACTTCGGGCTTACCATCAGCCTGAAGAAGACTAACGTCTTGGCGCAAGGCACGGAAGCACCACCAACCATCACCATTGATGACTACAAGCTGGAGGTCGTGAATCAGTTCACGTACCTGGGGTCCACGATCAGCAACAACCTCTCCCTTGATACAGAGATCAATAAGAGGATTGGAAAATCAGCCTTCACACTTGCTCGCCTCACCACACGAGTGTGGGAGAATCCCAAACTCTCTGTCAAGACGAAAATGGCAGTGTACAACGCCTGTGTCATCAGCACACTGCTCTATGGGAGTGAGACGTGGACAACATACGCCCGGCAGGAAAACAGACTGAACTCCTTCCACTTGCGCTGCATTCGCCACATCCTGGACATATCCTGGCAGGACAAAGTGCCCAACACAGAAGTTCTGTCCCGCGCCGGCCTTCCCTCCATGTTCACTCTACTCAGGCAGCGCAGGCTCCGCTGGCTAGTCCACGTTCACCGTATGGAGGATGGCAGAATCCCCAAAGACGTCCTCTATGGAGAACTGGCAACTGGCAGGAGAGACGTTGGCCGCCCACAGCTGCGCTTTAGAGACGTCTGCAAGAGAGACATGAAGGCCCTGGATATCAACACAGAGCGCTGGGAGGACCTTGCAACGGACCGCTCCAAATGGAGAGGCACCCTGACCAGACAGCTCAAGGCGGGTGAAGAGAGACTGACTGCTGCAGCAGATGAAAAAAGGGCCCGCAGGAAGAACCGCCACAGACCCAGCAGCACGGAGACCACCCACAAGTGTGACCTGTGTGACAGGGACTGTCATTCGCGCATCGGCCTGTTCAGCCACAGGCGGTGCTGTTCCAGCAGAGTAGACGTTTAGGATTCTCTTCCATGGTCATCATAGACTGACAGAGGACGACGACAAGTTATTCACGAAAATGGCATTTTTCGTAATGGCGGCCACAGTTCCCCCCATACAGTGTTTGTGTGTACGTTCTCAGATTCCTTGACCATGAAAACATATGACTAGCAATTGGATTGACAATGATAGGATTAGTGGTTCAGTAGTTATTCACGAAAATGGCATTTTCCGTAATGGCGGCCACAGTTCCCCCCATACAGTGTTTGTGTGTACGTTTTCAGATTCCTTGACCATGAAAACATATGACTAGCAGTTGGATTGACAATGATAGGATTAGTGGTTCAGTAGTTTTTCATGAAAATGGCATTTTCCGTAATGGCAGTTTTCTTCTGGACGGTGATCCGGATCACCACCAAAATGTAATCATCTGTAGGATACCCCATTTCTGACAATCTGTGAAAATTTCATGAAAATCCGTCCATAAGTTTTTGAGTTATCTTGCTAACAAACAAACAAACAAACAGACAAACCAACGCCGATGATCACATAACCTCCTTGGCGGAGGTAACAATAGATTAGGCCCCCCGGGCCAAGGAACTAAAGGGCTCAAGGGGGTGGCAAAAGTACCAGGCTTGGCAGACAGCAAGGTAGTCTGGATCGGGTGGCCTGCCGGAGAACATGGGCCACCCAACCCAATGACTCAGTCTGTCCGGGGGCCAACCAGAGTCCCAGGCCTGCCAGATGGTCCCATGGCCCGAGTCGGGTGGCCTCCCAGAGAACATGGACCACCCCACTCTGCGGCGCCGCCTGTCGGGTGGTCTGCCTGAGGCTTTCAACCACCCAAACTGGAGGCGTGATTCAGGAGGGAGCCACTCAATGGGAAGGGTAAGCTCTATGCAGAATGGAGTAGCTGGGGGAACCATGACGGTGTCAGGCAGAGGAGGAGCAGAAACAACAATGTCCTTAGTCTGACCAGCAGCACCCTCGGTGGTCTCAGATTGGGACGAAGTTGCACCCGTGGTGGCTCCGGACTGGAGCAAAGCAGCAGCCATGATGGCTCCAGGCAAGAGCGGAGCTGCACCCTCGTTGGCTCCAGGCAAGAGCAGAATTGTACCCTCGGTGGCTCCAGGCAGGAGTGGAGCTGTACCCTCGGTGACTCCAGGTAGGAGCGGAGCTGCACCCTTGGTAGCTCCAGGCAGGAGCGGAGCTGCACCCTTGGTGGCTCCAGGCAGGAGCGGAGCTGCACCCTCGGTGGCTCCGGGCAGGAGCGGAGATGCACCCTTGGTGGGCCCGGGCTGGCCCAACACTGCACCCTCGGTGGACCCAGGCTGGTGCGTAGTGCCCATAGTGGACCCAAGCTGGAGTGCAGCACCCATGTTGGATTTATACTGGGGCGCAGCACCCATGAAGGTCCCCGGCCAGGATGCAGCACCCACGGAGACTCGGACTGAGGAGGGACCCACACGACAGCCTCGGGCATAGGGGAAGCTTTTTTGACTAGTTTTTAACTTTTAATATGACTCTTCTCTCTTACCTCTGGTTTTTTCTCTCATCTCTTTGTCTTTTTATACCCTGATTGATAGAGCCTTGAGTATTTTTATCATGTTCATAGTCAATTTCATGTGTGCCTGTGTTCGTGTCTATGTTGAATGTAATTTGTGGCTTGTAAATATGGATGTCACCAGACTGCAAAACAAATCTACCTACGGGTACAAATAAAGTAACCTGAACCTGAACCTGCACCCACGGAGGTCCCGGGCTGGGACAGAGTTTCTGCGGCAACCTCCACAGCGGGGGAAGCTGGACCTATGGTGATCTCGGGCGGTGAACCTGGACCCACGGAGACCTCTTGCTGTACTGGATCATCTCTGGTGACCCTGGGAGAAAGCTCAGAGGAAACAGAGAGAGGAACAGGGTCACCGGCAGTGGTGGAGCCTGGCGAGGCGAGCTCAGGTGCAGTGGGCAGCTGCACCCAGCTCTCCTCATCAAGAGCCAGGCAATACCTCTTCAAAACTGATAAGTGAAACACAGGAGAGAGCACTTGCCTGAGTTCGAGCTCCACAGCCTTCCAGGGTTCCGTCGATCCAGATAACGATGATGTCTCAGGCCTGGTGCATTGGATGTCAAGCTCTGTCCTGAACTTTGCTGTGGCAGCCTCCGCAGCAGGCATGATGGTGGTAGCAGTCTTGGTTCCCCCAGATGAAGTGGTCCACGCTGATGACTCATCCGGCATGGCAGCTGGGGGTTGGCTCACCGCTGGTGCTGGAACTTGTTCCTCCAAGGCCACAGGCTCCTCCTGCATCTGGCAGCTCAATTTCGGGGTCAGCACACACTCAAGGGCCACAGGAGAGGACATAGAGAGGGCTGGTGAGCAGTTAGTAACAGCAGCACGTGGGGAGAGCTCAGGTGACTGCTTTTCTTGAGCCTCCCTACCAGGAATCAGGCAAGGCATAACATCATAAATTGACATTGAATGAAATAAAACTTCCTTGTTTTCCTGGACCTTGATGTTGCCTGCTGCTGTGTATGGAGAGTTGTCCCCCTCTGTGGCTAAGGCGAACTTGGGCCCCTCAGTGGATTGTGGAGGAGCCGCCCCTGTAGTCACGGAGATGGATGGGACCGAGAGAGAGGCGACCAATTCCGACGCAGCGGGAGGAGTCGCCGAGGAGGAGGGAAACAAAATTGCAGCAGAGAAATTGGCTGTTGGGACAGTGGGAGAAGAAGAGATAGAAAGGGAGGTTGCTGCGGAAGTTTCCTGCCTCGACGAAGGATGGGTTGCTGGTGAGGAAGTTAATGCTTTCCTCCGGTGGTTTGAAGCAGGACGACGGCCCCGTTGTGAAGCTGACGACGTACACACAGGTGCTGGAGCTGGTGCACCGGGAAAGGAGATGGGTGTCTGCTGAGAAGCGTGCCTCCGCGATGGCTTTGTTGTGGCGGGAGGTGACCCCACTATCAGCCCGGGAACGATTGCTGAAGTGCGGTGACTGTGGCCAGCATTGGGCTGCACGGTGGCACAGTGGTTAGCACTGCGGCAGCACAGTTTACCCTTGGCCGGGGGATCGTGGGATCGTGGGTTCGATCCCAGCCCCCGACCAACAGTGATCTGTGTGGAGTTTGCATGTTCTCCCCGTGTTTGCGTGGGTTTACTCCGGGATTTCTCCGGTTTCCTCCAACATGCCAAAAACATGCAGGTTAGGTTAATTGGAGACTCTAAAGTGGCCCTAGGTGTGAATGGTTAAGGGATAGCGCCGTATCGTGGCTGCTTCATCCATCCAGGTGGTGGATGCCCTCAATTTCCCCTCTGGGGATCAATAAAGTATACTAAATCTAAAAATCTAAAAAATCTACTAAATATTGAGGATTTTTCCAAAGGCTGGGATGTCCCTTCAGAATCCCCACCGCTCCATTCAAACTCTCCCAAGTCTTCTTGGGTCCGTGGGTGGCAAGAGCTTCATCCACGAAACTCTGTATAAACTCCGCTGCCCACTCCTCCAGGCTAGGAGACCCCACAGCCAATCTCACTTTGTTGGATGGGTGAGGCCGGAAAGCTGGGGACATGATGAACAACAGCACAGGTGAGCAAAAAAAACAATTAAAAATTAAAAAACAAAAGAATCACAAACTCACCGCAGCTGGGTCCCCAACTGTTCGTTGCCTACTGCCATGAATGCCACTTCGGGGCAGAGATACGAGACCCACGCGCTGGTCTGTGAGCTTGTGAGGTTTATTAACAAAAGTAGCAAACATACAGTGCAACAAAATGTTCAAATAACAAAATAACAACGATGGAGAGACTTATGGAAAAATGTGCCAGAGCAGAACAGGGCTCTGACGGAGGCGAAGAGAGATTGGTAGATGATGCAGCCAACAAGGCAAATGAGAATAATCTCCCTTAAATAGGGGTCAAAACCATTACACAATAAGTGACAGGTGTGGGATCACATGAGGGAGCAGAAGGGGAATAATGTGAGTAACTGGGATCAGCTGAGGGAGATAAGGGAGGAGCAGCTGGGCTGACAGTTTGACAGTTGAACGCCCAAGCAGAGCACAAACCCGAAAATGTGGCCTGACAGCTGTTAACCAAGAGAAGGACACCACAAAAGAAGAAGTAAACATACAGTGGGGTAAAAAAGTATTTAGTCAGCCACCAATTGTGCAAGTTCTCCCACTTAAAAGATGAGAGAGGTCTCCAATTTTCATCATAGGTATACCTCAACTATGAGAGACAAAATGAGAAAAAAAAATCCAGAAAATCACATTGTCTGATTTTTAAAGAATTTATTTGCAAATTATGGTGGAATATAAGTATTTGGTCAATAACAGAAGTCCATCTCAGTACTTTATTGTATACCCTTTGTTGGCAATGACAGAGGTCAAACATTTTCTGTAAGTCTTCACAAGGTTTTCACACACTGTTGCTGGTATTTTGGCCCATTCCTCCATGCAGATCTCCTCTAGAGCAGTGGTGTTTTGGGGCTGTTGCTGGGCAACACGGACTTTCAACTCCCTCCAAAGATTTTCTATGGGGTTGAGATCTGGAGACTGTCTAGGCCACTCCAGGACCTTGAAATGCTTCTTACGAAGCCACTCCTTTGTTGCCCGGGCGGTGTGTTTGGGATCATTGTCATGCTGAAAGTCCCAGCCACATTTCACCTTCAATGCCCTTGCTGATGGAAGGAGGTTTTCACTCAAAATCTCACGATACATGGCCCCATTCATTCTTTCCTTAACACGGATCAGTCGTCCTGGTCCCTTTGCAGAAAAACAGTCCCAGAGCATGATGTTTCCACCCCCATGCTTCACAGTAGGTATGGTGTTCTTTCTCCCCCAAACACGACAAGTTGAGTTTTTACCAAAAAGCTCTATTTTGGTTTCATCTGACCATATGACATTCTCCCAATCCTCTTCTGGATTATCAAATGCTCTCTAGCAAACTTCAGATGGGCCTGGACATGTACTGGCTTAAGCAGGGGGACACGTCTGGCACTGCAGGATTTGAGTCCCTAAGGGTGTAGTGTGTTACTGATGGTAGCCTTTGTCACTTTGGTCCTAGCTCTCTGTAGGTCATTCACTAGGTCCCCCGTGTGGTTCTGGGATTTTTGCTCACCGTTCTCGTGATCATTTTGACCCCACAGGGTGAGATCTTTCGTGGAGCCCCAGATTGAGGGAGATTATTAGTGGTCTTGTATGTCTTCCATTTTCTAATAATTGTTCCCACAGTTGATTTCTTCACACCAAGCTGCTTACCTACTGCAGATTCAATCTTCCCAGCCTGGTGCAGGTCTACAATTTTGTTTCTGGTGTCCTTTGACAGCTCTTTGGTCTTGGCCATAGCAGAGTTTGGAGTCTGACTGAGGTTGTGGACAGGTGTTTTTTATACTGATAATGAGTTCAAACAGGTGCCATTAATACAGGTAACGAGTGCAGGACAGAGGAGCCTCTTAAAAAAGAAGTTAAAGGTCTGTGAGAGCCAGAAATCTTGCTTGTTTGTAGGTGACCAAATACTTATTTTCCACCATAATTTGCAAATAAATTCTTTAAAAATCCTTTAATGTGATTTTCTGGATTTTTTTCCCTCATTTTGTCTCTCATAGTTGAGGTATACTTATGAAAATTGGAGACCTCTCTCAATCTTTTAAGTGGGAGAACTTGCACAAATGGTGGCTGACTAATACTCTTTTGCCCCACTGTAACAGACCAAATAATTACAAATAGAAATGAAACAAAACTGAAGCAAAAACAGAAAAATGGAGAACAAAACTAAACCTCAAGGGCACAAAATACAGTAAATATATATAAATACGAGGAAAGAGCCACGAGAGTGAGTCTGGCAGAACATCCAGAACTCAGCTTGTGACAGAATATCTATAATATGCCAAGGAAATGGAAAAGGATAATAGAAAGAAAGGCAAAGGCAAAATATTAGAGTAAGCTGTTCTGAAATCACGATTACAATTACAAACCCATTGCTCTTGTGAGGACTACACTTGTTGACCTGAAAAGAAATAAGATGGAGAGGAATAGAACAGTCTTCGAATGCCAAAGGCTGGGATTGACTGTGTGGTGCAATAGAAAACAACTATGGTTTTTGGTAATTAAAAGTTGAAAAATGTACCAGTTAAAAAAAATCTTTGTGGTATATAAAACTTGATTTGCTGACTTGACAAGAAGACACCTGAGTAAATATGCTCCACCATCCTCCTATAGGTGGATCATTTCAAAAATATCTTGGCTAAAGCTGTTATCTTCAGGTCATAAAACATATCCCAGCTTCTCTTTTCATCCCAGAGTGACTGTGATGAACGAAATGAAACTGAAGTTCTTGTAACTGTGATTTTTAATGTAGCGATATAGGAGATAATGTGTATCCGAAGTTTAATTAACCTTGTATAAATTTGGGGCACCAGCTTACTTCAAGGGAACAAATAAAAAGCTATTTTTAGTTCTCAAGATTAATACTGAGTGATTAAAAGACTCAATTTTTATCAACAATGATCAGTCTCTTATTAAGGAGTCTGTAATCATTTATCTCTGAAAATCTGAATGCATAAAACCACACCCTTACAGCAAAGTAAGTTTAATAATTTAATAATAAAACCAGCATTGATGAAAACACATTTGACTGGGTAAAATAATGCAGAATCAAAAAATAACATGGACAATTAAACTGCCACAAATTGCCCTTCAGGACAGGAAAAAAGGGCTCCATGCGCAGGCTGTGAGTTTCAATTTATTGGAGAGAACACAGAGTTAGAACACTTGTGAATAAGGAAAATGCCAGCAAACAAAAATAGCAAACTGCTGGGGGGTGGGGGTCGCCGGCTAAACCTGGAGACAAAACTAGGTACACATGTAGGAGAATTACAAGAAACTTAGGTGTAGTAGAAGCGAGATTAAAGTAGGGTGCTGCGCCAGACAAAAGTGTTAGTTAGTTAGTTAATCCCTTCACACCTGAAGGTGTATATGGGCGGCGCCTATCTCTGTTTCTCTGACCCTAGGCCACACAGCTACTATAAGTAGTGAAAGCTACAGCGGGGGGGTCAGTCCTCTGGTAGCTCTGTGTGTAACTTTACTTTCCCCATTCCATTATGTGGAGCACCACGCTAGAGGCAGAAAGCACCATTTTTATATGGTCTTTGGTATGACCCGGCCGGGATTTGAACCCCTGCCTCCCGGGTGTGGGGCGGATGCTCTACCAACTGAGACAACTGAGACAAAAGTGTGCATCCCCTTAAATAAGGCTAGATATAAAGTAAAGTAACTGGAAACAAGTGTTGTAAACCTGAGGCGGTTAGGAGAAAACAAAGAAACAATTTGGACCAGCTGGAAATGGTGAGAGATGAGTGAGCAATCGGAGCTGACAACTGACGGGGCCACGCCCATGCAAGAAAAAAACCCAGAGAGCCACTGACAGCTGTCAACCCCGAGAGTGAGAGAACACAACAGAAGACAAACATAGCAATATGGCAGAAATGGGGCTGGCAATCTCAAAAACACAAAAATCAAACTATAACAAAGGTAAAAATAAATCACACTGACAACTCAAAATGAGACCACAGTAAAAAATATAATAAGAAAAACAAACAACCTGAGCCTGGTGGGGCCCCCCCCGCACTCAGAACGTGACACAAACTTGCAATTCTTTGAGGACTGAACTATTTCTACCAGACACCTATGAAACCATAGAATAAACCACAGTTTCTAAAATTGTAAAATTGTGGACCCACCAGGAGAAAAATGAAAATTAAAAATATTGCAACTGTAGGAAAGTGAATAGGAAAAAAAAATGTTTGTCCAATAAAATGAATTCCAGTGTTAGTCTAAAAATAAAACAGGGACTATTGAAAAACATATCTCATCTAAGAGTTTTGATAGAATTTTGGCTGCTGTCTTGACTCTATGGAAATTAGAAATGAAATATATATATATATATATATATATATATATATATATATATATATACTGTATATATATACAGTATATACTGTATATATACAATTATAAATATATTTATAAAATAATTAAAATTTAAAAGGAGATCAAAAAATGAGCACAAGAGATGGATCAGAGATGCCTTACTTGATAGTTGTCCTGAGAATGTCCAAGCTCATTCTGATCAGCCCAGATTGGCAGAAGAATATCCCGCCCACAGGGACTCTGAAAGGAAGCAGTGTCAAATGTTGTCCCGGTAGGTGGAGCACAGGGCTGGATCACATTTCCCACTAGGCTCTTGGTGACGACTCAGCTCAAGTAATCGGAAGAAATTCTGATATCTGGTCAGTCTATCAGAATTCAGATGGAGTCTTTGCTTGTAGTCAGCCAAAGTTCAATCAAAACAGATTAAAGGAAAAACTTTTAGTATTTCAACTTGGCTTGATTAGTCTAAAATACGGAAACAATGCAAAGCAGACAAAAACAAACTTGTGGAGTAAAAAGTAAAAGGCCTCTTGGCATGATACAGCTTAGAAAATAAAAAGAGGGAAATGTTACAGAAAGTGGAAAAGAATATACACTGTTTCCTCTGGCTTAAAGGACTTTCGCGTTGGGAGGTGGGGGTGGGGGGGTGGGGGGGGGGTTGTATGTAAGGCATGACACTCAAAGGGAAAAAAAAAACTGTCATAAATCACCCTGGCAAGGGCAGGCAGAAGACACCAAATGCCAACTGTGAGTTTTGCAACATTTAATTAACTTAAATACAAATACTACACAACACTTACAAATAAGGAAATGGTGAGGAAACGCTGGAGGAGGACAGGGCTCACATCTGGGGAAAAAGAGAACAGCCTGGGTGGACCCATGCTGAGGCGCTTGGACACATCGGGGGAAAAAGAGGAGAAAACTAAACGGATCACACCTGACGAGGAAACTGGGCTCACGTCTGGGGGTAACGGGAAAAAGAATAATTCCAGTTGGAGCACAACTCCATTCAGCTCTGTGGAAAAACACTTTCACTCAGAGTAACAGCTGGTCACTCTGAGGAAGCTAACAGTAGGACACGGCAATGAGAAATGTTGCCGTTGTCCTTATATAGTAAATGGGAAAAGGCCAAATGAATCACAGGGGTGGATCACATGAGCAAGGAAATAATCAAACACAATCTTTGACAGGTGTGCAGCCCGCAAAACAAAGTTTGACAGCAGAATGCACACAGACACTGCCAAAATAAAAGCGCAGACCGGAAATAGTAAACAGATACAGAAATACAAAAGATGCCATAAAACTACTTGAAGACTGAACGTGGTGCCTCAGCCGTGCTCAGAATCATGACAAAAACATTCATAGCACTGTAGTAATTTACTCACACACACTTAAATTGTATGAATGAGTGTGATATATGGGAAATAGCATAACGCCATCCTTGCTGCACTCTGCACGTACGCATGCGTGATGTCATCACGTCACAGGTATAATAGTCGGCTACCCAGGGCAAGTTGGTCCTTGCTCTCCACCTTTGGTGTACCACCTTCCCAGCTCACCTCACTGTGGTTCTCCCTCCTCGCATGTTCTGCTACGTTCAATAAAGTTAACGCTCAACACATCGACATTTCTGCAACCCCTTATTGCAAAAACACAACACAGAGGTGGGTGGAGTAGCCAGAAATTGCACTCAAATAAAACCAGTGTTTGTCTTAAGAATTAATAATTAAAAGTAGACACCCGAAAACAATACTAGTTGAGTATGAGTACAGAAGCATCAATCATTCATTCATCTTCTTCCGCTTAATCCCTGTTTTCGGGTCGCCCGGGGCGCTGGAAACCTATCCCAGCATCTTTGGGCGAGAGACAGGGTACACCCTGGACAGATCGCCAGTCCATTGCAGGGCCAATACAGAAAGACAGACAACCATCTGTCTCGCAGTCAGACCAATTTAGAATCCCCTGTTTTGATTGCCAATTAAACTAACTTGCATGTTTTTTGGCATGTGGGAGGAACCGGAGAAATCCACCACTTAAAAAAAAAATATTTGGGTAATGACCTTTAAGTCTTGAAAGTTAAAGGTTTTTCCTCCAAAATGTTGTAAACCATTACCTTGTAGTTTTCTACTTTTTTTCTCTGTAAATTTGTTTTTACCTAAATTTGCAACTATTTTCCTCATAAATTTGAAATTTCCTCTTTTAAAATTATGACTTCTTGTACATTTGAGACTTTATTATCATTATTTTGTGGATTATTTAATGGCTAATATTTTTGTCTATTTTTAATAATGACATTACCTTCCAAGCAAGGATATGTCAGCAGGGAGGCTTGTTAAAGGCCTGTTTGTCCGGCTCCCATCGCAACACAGGTCGGTTCCTGTCCTCTTTGCTTAACAGTGCTTAATGGACCCTGCTGACTCCTGGCTGGTACATGTCTTTGGCTCAGATCAGGTGATCCAACCCCAGCACCTTGTCTGCTGCATACAACAATTGCAGAACCCGCTGTTACTGTCCGCACTCAGTCTTCTACAGCTGTTCTGACCCAGCAAAAACCGGGATGAATCCAGTCATAATTGCCAGAACAAACAGATAAAACCTTTAGCCAAAGGAAATTTCTTATCCCTTCTGCTAATTGTTTTTCTGTGTGACCAAAATTAATCTCCAATCCAGGTGAGTCCTGTGTTCGCTGAACTTTTTTTTTTTAAATTTATAAGTATTTCTTTTGTTTAGAAAAACACACTTTATCTTTAGAAAAAATATATTAAAACAAAATTATTATTAAAGAATAGCTGGAGGTAGTTTTAGTTCAGTGCTAACACTGCTCCTGTGGTGATTTATCGCACATATTCTTTCAAAAAATACACCAAAAATAATTATTTAAATAAAACATTGTTTATTTTGTTAGTTGGAAACTTTGAGTATAAGAAGGACTTAAAAAAAAATACATGTATGTATTTTCCTTTCTTTTTTTTTTGTCAGGGACAACTTGGGGTCTTCCAAATGCATAGTGGTCCTGGGTAAAGAGTCAGACTAAGAGTGTTCAAGTGGATCTACATGAAAAATATTCCATCAAGGACACAATGTACTCAAATGAGCCACATGGGTCCATCCTCCAGTGGGCTGACCACCTGCATGAGGGATCATGGGGATCTTGGTGTGGACCGGGAAGAGGTCTGGGCTACTCTGCCTGGACTGATGCCCCCCACGACTCAGATTCATGGAAAAGTGATTGAAGATGGATGGATGGATGGATATATCAGCACTGTTATCTACCAAGGGACAATTTTAGAGCACTTCATGCTTCTCTAGACCGGTATTTCTGAGAGCCATTCTCAGATTTTGTAGCAGAACAATAGACCTGTGTCCAGGTTGGGAGAGGTAGATAGTACTCAAGTGAAAGGCAAAATAATTAACTGGATTCAGCAGAGTTGAAGAGACTTCTGTCATGATTACAAGTATTCAGCTCACATGCAGGCAGCAAACAACAGAAAAGACACTCAGACACGGAGTAAGAAAACGCTGAACACAACTTTATTGAAGAACTCACCAAGCAAAAGGAAAAGCGGTGGCGACGCTGACAAATACCGCCTGTGGGGAGAGGGAGATGGGAGCTGATTAGAACCGAGGAGAGAGACTGGAGACTAGAAATATAAGCAGGGGTAGATCTTACTGTGGATGAGCAGGGAGCCCGGCAGGAACCCAGCAGGGAGGTAGAAGAGCCAGTGGGACAGAGCTGGTGGAAGGGAAGGTGAGGAGTGGAGCTGGCAGAGTCTGACCGGGTGAGGGGGCAGTCCGAAATGAGATGAGGAGGAGACAGGTGAGCGCACTACAACCCCGGACATGCACCGCTTTTGGATGGCAGCAAGCTTGGGAGAGAGGAGGAGAAGGAGAGTTAAACCGGGTTTCAGTTGATTATAATTCTAAATCTTGTTGCAGGCAGTATACCCAAAGAGCCAGTGCCTAAGCGTTCACGAGTAGGTCCTTTTAAGCGCTGGCAGAGAAGAGACAGCAAGTACGTCTACTCACGCAGGTGCGCTGATGACCTGCGGAGCTAGGATCCAGATGGAGAACCTCCCATAGAAAGGGAGGGAGAGTGCACTCACCTGATGATCCCAGTGCCCCCCCACCCCAATGGGTGCCTCCTGGCAGCCCACTGGGCTTGCTAGGGTGAGCCTGGTGAAAGGCTCGAACCATCTCCTTATTGAGAAAGTAGAGCCGGGGATCCACGATCTCTCCTCTTGGTTCATAGCCCTTGCAGTGAACCAGGTACTGCAACCCACGGCCCCGACAGCGAACGTCCAAAATCCTTTGGATGGAATAGGCCACCTTGCCATCAAGGATCCAGGGAGGAGGAGGTGGCTTGGGGGGGGGGGCAGAGAGGGCTGGCGGAGAGGGGCTTGAGCCTGGAGACATGGAATGTGGGGTGAATGCGAAGTATCGGTGGGAGTTTCAAGCGGACTGTCACATCATTGATGATCCTGGAGATGGTGAATGGACCAAGGAAGTGAGGTGACAGCTTCCTAGACTCTGTCTTCAAGGGAACTTGATCCGCTGACAGCCACATGTTCTGACCAGCTGCATATTTTGGGTGCTGGGACCCGCCTGCAGTCCACGTACTGATGATTCCGCGTACTAACGATTCCACATACTGACGATTTCGCTCTGCTGATTGAAGAAGAGCAGCCCGGGTGGCCCTCCAAAGATGGCGGTAGTGGCGAGTGTGGGCCCCCATAGATGGTACAGCCACTTCCCTCTCCGCCAACGGCAGCAGTGAGGGGGTATACCCCATGGATGCCTCGAAAGGCATCAAACCAGTAGCTGAGGAAATCAAGGTCAGATGGGTGCTCCATGAGGGGGGGTTACAGGAAGCCACAGATCTCAGGGTGGCCTCCAGGGATTGGTTTGCACACTCGGCCTGCCCGTTGCTTTGGGGGTGATATCTGGAGGTGAGGTTGACTGTGGTGCTCAGGGAACAGCAAAAGGACTTCCAGACTTGGGAGGTGAATTGCTGACCCGGTCAGACACGATGTCCAAGGGGATACCATGCAGGCGGATGACATGGGAGATTAGGAGATGAGCAGTCTCATAAGCGGAGGGTGGCTTAGGGAGGGGCACCATATGGATGGCTTTAGAGAAGCGGTCAATGATGGTGAGAATAACTATGTTGCCTTGCGAGGTAGGAAGACCCATGAAAAAGACCAGCGCTATATGCGACCAAGGGTGACTGGGGACCGGCAGGGGATGTAGGAGGCCAGCAGGAGGCGAAGAGTCTGACTTATTCCTGATGCATACTTGGCAGGTTTTGATGTAGTCCTGGATGTCCCTCCACAACATAGGCCAC
This sequence comes from Pholidichthys leucotaenia, assembly GCA_020510985.1. Lineage (NCBI taxonomy): Eukaryota > Metazoa > Chordata > Actinopteri > Cichliformes > Pholidichthyidae > Pholidichthys > Pholidichthys leucotaenia. The sequence goes on along the minus strand of CM035839.1, from coordinate 274,210,139 downwards.
CAGAACACTCGCTGTACTAGGTTGGTAGTTCAGGAGATCCCCTGGTGGCAGGCAAAGAGGCTGGTGTTCCCCGACTTGATGACATCACTGCGGAGGCCAGCCGGGACAAACAGTTGATCGACGGCACCACCATCGGGCTTGGGCTCAGAAGATTGGGCCTGCCGTACACTCTGCTCGATTTCCCACGACAGGGCACCCAGGATACAAGAGGAGGGTACTATGGATTCAGGAGATGAAGAGAAAGATGATCGATCGGGGGTGGACTAGTGGGACAGGGCATCTGGCTTGACGTTATGGGATCCAGGCCGGTAGGTGATAGTGAGATTTAATTGGAGGAAAAGTAGAGCCTAACGGGCCTGCCTGGCCTTCAGTCTGCGGGCCGACCTAAGATATTCAAAATTTTTGTGGTCCATCCACACAATGACGGGATGAATGGCCCCCTCCAGCCAGTGCCTCCACTCCTCGAGGGCCAACTTAATGGCAAGCAGCTTTCGATCCCCTACATCGTAGTTTCTCTTGGCCGTCGTTAACCAAGTAGAGAAATACACACATGTGTGGACCTTCTGATTGGAGGCTGAGCGCTGCCAAAGGACAGAGCCCACCTCTGAGTTGGAAGCATCCACCTCCACTATGAACTGGAGCTGAGGATCAACCTGGGCCAAGATGGCTGTGTTAGAAAATCGGGCCTTCAATTCAGTAAAAGCCCGGTCAGCTGCCTCAGACCACGTAAAGGGTACCTTGACCAAAGTCAGCTGGGTGAGAGGCTGTGTGACCCAGCTTTTGCGGTAGAAATTCACAAAGCCCAGAAACATTGGAGTCCAAAATTGGCTCCAAGAGGAAATTGAGTTTTGTGCCCAACTGATAATGTGATTATGCCTCTGGAGCCAAGGGTAAACAAGGACCACCGGGGAGGATGACCTAGGGACAGTGAAAAATGATAGAGACTCCTGGTGGTTCCCAGAAAGGAGAACGGAGACCAGCTCTTTGTGCTCGGTCACAGACGCTAGGCTACAGCCGGATAATGCTGTGACATTTAGTGACGCCAGCAATTTGGTCATGGGCATTCCTATCTCCCGTACGAGGCGCAAGGAAATAAAATTCTGCTCTGCCCCTGAATCAATTAGCGCGGAAACCCTCCTTTCAACCCCTGGTAACTGAATGAGGGCCGAGATCGAAAGGTTATGGGGGATTAGTAGAATTACCACCCGCCAGAACCCCCATGGCTACTGACGGGCCACATTGTTTGGTTTAAGTGGACAGTTGAACAATTTATGCTTCAGCAAGACACAATACATGCAAGCACCGGCCCTCCTCTGTCGATGGTGCTCCTCCGCAGTCAGACGGGCCCGGCCAAGCACCATAGCTTCAGAGGACAGTCGGACTTGCCCGCACCGGTAGCTGGAGGGGGTGGGTATGAAGAGGGCAGACCAGGGACAGTTTTCTGCTCTTTCACGGGCTTGTGGTACCTGTTGTCCAAACTGACTGCCTGGTCGATGAGTTCATCCAGAGAGGAGGGGGCTGCATGAACCGCCAGGTTGTGTCGGAGGTTGAAATTAAGATCCTAGAGGAAGGCGTTACATAGGGCAATGTTGATCCATCCGGAATCCGCCGCGGCAACCTGGAACTCCACAGAGAAGTCAGCCACAGACCGACTTCCCTGCTGGAGTGACATCATGTGGCTCATGATGTTCCCCTCACTCGCTCCCGATCCCGGAGCAGAAGGGTCACAAAATGCACTTTAGAGTTGTTGTCTGGGTAGTCTCCGTCAACCTGCCACAAATAAAGCCTCACATGAAGCAAAAATCCCTTACATTTCCCCACCTCCCCCGCGTACACAGCCGACGAGGCAATGGAGGTGGTACAGCGGATGGGAGTCGCTGCTGGGACGGCAGGTGGGGAAGAAGGACCCACATGAGACATGTGACAGAGTTGGTCGGTGACCGCGGTCAGCTGCTGAGTAATCATCTGCAGGTGCTTGGTGAGCATGGCCACCTGCCACTTTGTGGTGTCCAAACAGTAGAGTGCAGAGTGTTCTGCTGATGCCGCGCCCGCTGAGCTTTAGTCATGGCTGGCTCATTCTGTCATGACTAGAAGTATTCAGCTCACATGCAGGCAGCAAACACCAGAAAAGACACAGACACAGAGTGAGAAAATGTTAAACACAACTTCACTGAAGAACTCGCCATGCAAAGGAAAAGCGATGCATGCCAAGGAACACACAGCCTGTGAGAAGAGGGAGATGGGAGCTGATTAGAACCGAGGAGGGAGACTGGAGACTAGGAATATAAGCAGGGGTAGTTCTTACTGTGGGTGAGCAGGGAGCCCGGCAGGAACCCAGCAGGGAGGTAAAAGACCCAGTGGGACAGAGCTGGTGGAATGGAAGGCAAAGAGTGGGAGCTAGCAGAGTCTGACCAGGTGAGGGGGCAGTCCGAGATGAGATGAGGAGGAGACAGGTGAGTGCACTACAAATCACAAATCAAAACAAATCATCTTCCATAAAGATGAGTTAGAATGGGCTTTTGTCCAATGAGGGAACATTCCTTTGTTTGTGAACAGCTAATCAAATGCAAGGAGGCGTTATCCAACAGAGAGGCAGCCTGGTGATTGGTTATAACGAGAGGGAAGATGGACAGAGACTAATAAAGCATTTGGCTCTTATGGAATTATATACTCAATATAAAATCTAACTAATTTAAGTGACTCAAGGCTAATATTCAGTGACCATGTATTTATATCATTACTAACAATTTTAACATTAATTTGAATAACACTCATTTAAATAAAACATTCCTAATGCATGCACTCACATTTAAATAAAGGATTAATGAATTACTGCAAACCATTGTTGGTGATCAAATGGGCGATGATTTTCACAGTATCCTTAGAATCCTGCGAAGTGAGCTTGAAGAAAAGCTTGATTAGTCAGAATTAACAGTCTTAGACTGCGCAATGAAACATTCCATAGATGTTCACTAGGAGGTACTGTTGAGCTGTAGATATTTTTTTTTTTTAGGTCTTTGGAATGTGAGCGGGGGGGGGGGGGGGCTAGAGGGTTCTGGGATTGACATAACGTTCGGCTCAGGAGACGCACACACACAGGCTCAGAGTAGTTCAAATTGTTTATTAACAACAGGGGTGTATGGGTGTGTGTCTGCGGAATGTTAATATGTTGGTGGCGGCGTCTGCTTAAGGCACAGAGGCAGGAGACCGTACAGCCGGCAACCCTATGGGAGAGAACAGAGACACAGGGTGATGGGCACACACCAACACAAGAGGAGAATAGGCGAGGGAGAAGCTTACTTGCTAGGGACAGATGACTGGCACAACAAGGACGGAACCCGGGAGACAGCCACCTGCAGGGCTCGGTGCAGCAGCGAGGATGGACGAGGGAACGGAGTTGTCCGCCGCCGAGGAATCCACCTGTGCACAGGGGAGCAGACTGGGAAAGATGAGGTAAGTGTTCCTTACCACACAGCGTCGTGCTGAAGAATAAGTAGCGTCACGTTGACGGGGAAGAAGTCTGACGGCTTCAGGCCGAAGCTTAGGGCGAGGCGGCTTATATTCCTCGCCGCTGATGATGAACAGGTGTGCGAGCAGGTGGCGCCGCTGATGAGCGGCGCGGCGTGACAGGGATATGTTTGCTCATTGCGTCAGAAGGCTAATGGATGATTAGAAAACCCTTGTGCAATCATGGTAGGTCTGCAATGCTGTAATTGCTGCAAATGGAGGATTCTTTGACGAAAGCAAAGTTTGAAGGAAAAAAATATTATTTCAAATACAAATCATTATTTCTAACATTGTCAGTGTCTTGACTATATTTTCTATTCATTTTACAACTCATGGTGGTAAATAAGTGTGACTTTTCATGGAAAACACAAAATAATTACCTCCGCCAAGGAGGTAATGTTTTTGCCGGGGTTTGTCTGTTTGTCTGTCTGTTGGTTAGCAAGATAAGTCAAAAAGTTTTGGACGGATTTCTATGAAACTTTCAGGCATTGTTGGAAATGGTACAAGGAAGAAATGATTAAATTTTGGTGGTGATCCGGATCACCGTCCAGAAGAAAACCGCCATTATGGAAAATGCCATTTTCGTGAATAACTACTGAACCACTAATCCTATCATTGTCAATCCAATTGCTAGTCATATGTTCTCATGGTCAAGGAATCTGAAAACGTACACATAAACACTGTATGGGGGGAACTGGCGCCGCCATTACGGAAAATGCCATTTTCCTGAATAACTACTGAAACACTAATCCTATCATTGTCAATCCAATTGCTAGTCATATGTTTTCATGGTCAAGGAATCTGAAAACGTACACACAAACACTGTATGGGGGGAACTGTGGCCACCATTACGGAAAATGCCATTTTCCTGAATAACTACTGAACCACTAATCCTATCATTGTCAATCCAATTGCTACTCATATGTTTTCGTGGTCAAGGAATCTGAAAACATACACGCTAACACTGTATGGGGGGCACTGTGGCCGCCATTATGGAAAATGTCATTTTTGTGAATAATTACTGAACCACTAATCATATCATTGTCAATCGAATTGCAACTCATATGTTTTCATGGTCAAGGAATCTGAAAATGTACACACAAACACTGTATGGGGGGACTGTGGCACTTGGCGGAGGTCTGCGCTCTCTGAGTGCTTTTCTAGTTGTCTGTGTGACCCCAAACTTTTGAACGGTAGTGTATATCTGTAACCTGTCTCTCCAAACAGGTATATTTCCCAAAGCAATGAAAATAGCTAAAGTAATTCCGATATACAAGACGGGTGACAGAGGGGAATTCTCAAACTATAGACCAATTTCACTATTGCCGCAATTTTCCAAGATACTTGAAAAAATATTCTATGAGAGAATTGACAACTTCATACTGAAGAATAATTTATTGTGTGAGCAGCAATATGGGTTCAGACACAAGAGGACAACTGCATTTGCTCTAATGGAATTTATAGAAAAAATATCAACTGCCATTGAAAATAAAGAGTATTCAGTTGGGGTATTCCTGGATCTTAAAAAAGCATTTGATACAGTGGCTCATAATTTATTATTAAAGAAACTACAAAATTGTGGTATTAGAGGGGTAGCACTGTCCTGGTTATGTAGTTACTTAAAGAATAGATATCAGTATGTATGCGTTGGTAGCAAAAACTCACAGTTACTGAAGGTTACTTGTGGAGTCCCACAGGGTTCAGTTTTGGGGCAATTGTTATTCAATATGTATATAAATGATATATGTAAAGTTTCAGAAAAAATGGATTTAATATTGTTTGCCGATGACACTAATCTATTATGCAGTGGAAGCAATTTGGAACAACTTTTGGATACACTCAGAAAGGAATTAGGAAAGCTTAAACTGTGGTTTGATTCAAACAAATTAACGCTCAATTTAAGTAAGACAAAATTTATAGTTTTTAACAACCATCACAACAACTTAGTATCTAAACTCAGTGTAAATGGTGTAGAGATTGAAATGGTATCCGAAACTAAATTTCTTGGAGTAATAATTGATAATAAACTGTGTTGGAAGTCACATATTAATTATATTAAAGGTAAAATATCCAAATCAATTGCAATACTACACAGAGTGAAATATTTGCTGAATCAACCCACACTATATACCTTGTATCATTCATTAATACTCCTATACATGACATAGTGTACTGAAGTATGGGGAAATACATATAAAACAAACATATATCCAGTCTTTATGCTTCAGAAGAGAGCTATTAGAATAATAAACAAAGCTGCTTACAGGGAACCAACAAACCCACTTTTTCTTAAATTAAAAGCTCTCAAGTTGAAAGATCTGGTTGACTTTAAAACTGCAGTAATAATGTTTAATGTGAAGAATCTATCACTGCCCGCAAATATCCAAAAGTTGTTCCAAATAAGGGAGAAACAATATCATTTCAGTGGAACATGTATATTTCAAAATCCTTCAGTGAGAACTACCACCAAGCAACACTGTGTTTCAGCGCAAGGAGTCAGATTATGGAACTATTTTGGACCTGAATTAAAATCATGTACAACGCTTGGACAATTTTAACAAAAACTAAAGGAAGAAATACTCCAAACATATATACAAGATGACATATAAAATCACATAAGGATTGTCATATCCAGTCTGCGTTGTGTTGTAGCTTAGTTTTTTGTCACATTTTGTCTTAGCTTTGTTCTGAATTGTAATTGCTCTTGTTTTGTTTTTCTTTTGGAATTCTTGGATGGAACATGGGTGGGCAATATAAGCTGCGGCTTCAGCCATCACCCATTTTAGATAACTTATGTTGAACTGTATAATCAGAGGAGTTATTGTCTAATTTGACCTTGTTGGATTTTCTTTCCCCCTTTGTTATATTATTCAGTTTCTTTTAATCTGTACTTTTAATCTATCCGAAATAAAGATTCATTCATTCATTCATTCATTCATTCAAAACATTCTTGACCAGACCTTGAGTGAGAGTTTCTTTAAAATGAAGAAAAGTGAAATTTCTTTAAAATGAAGAAAAGTGATCTCCTGGATTGTCTGAGGAGAAGCTGGTGTTACACCGGGTTTCAGTTGATTATAATTCTAAACCTTGTTGCAGGCAGTATACCCAAAGAGCACGAGTAGGTCCTTTCAAGCGCTGGCAGAGAAGAGACAGCAGGTGTGTCCACTCATGCAGGTGCGCTGATGGCTTGCAGAGCCGAGAGCCAGGTGGAGAACCTCCCACATAAAGGGAGGGGGAGCGCGCTCACCCGATTATCATGATTATCACAACTTCACTGTCCCAATTAAAGTTCCAGACCATTTCCCTTTGAAGTACCTGAAAAAATACCCAAATTAAATTCAAAGCTGTCCTTCAACCCCTTGCACTAGCTTCAAGGGGTTAGTCTCATTCAAAAGAAAACAATCAATTTTTTTTTTGCAAAATAGGCAGAATCCCTCTAAGTGCTTCAGCCACTGAGTAACAGTGATCTAAACACACAAAATTTGAAGAAATAAAAGTTCACCCTGGTGTTTTTTTTTAGATACAAATGCCTGAAAATAACATCCAGCTGTTAGATACTGGATGAAAAGCACAATTGACATGTTGAAAAAAGTGTTATGAAGTCCAGGTAAATATTTGGTAACAATAGGACAAGAAATTAATATTTTCCACACTTTCTTTCTCGGGCGTCTTCAGGCATCTTCAAACTGTGCCAAATGGAATCATGGTCACCCTCCCTGTGTTTCTTCAGCTAACGACCGGGTCAAGTAATTAATAATTTCTTTGATGCTCAGTGTTAATTTTAGCCATTTTTCAAAAAGGTGAGTGATGTTACAACACTTCTGCCTTGGTTCACGGACTGGTTTACGTTAGCTTTACGCACATGCTATACGTACGGGCTGTCGAGAGGTGAAGTGGGCTTAATGCCCCCTGGTGAGGTATCCCTCAGTTCAGATATTAATTGGCTAAGCCACACGGCAATCATTTGCTTACTCTGAGTTCAATTTAAATCTAGTGTTATTTTTTTTTTTTCTGAAATCTGTTTTAATAACCAAATAGATGAAATTCTAAGCTTTCAAATGATGTAAGGAATGACTGCCTACTGTAAATCATGTTTCATCCCCTTTTTGTGGACAATTATACACTTTAAAACTTAACAGTTTTACAGTGTGCTTGCAATAGCAAACTAACTAACTAACCTGCACTTATATAGCGCTTTTCTAGTCACAAAGACCACTCAAAGCGCTTTCATTAATACTAACACTCTATTCAAGGGCCTATAGGAAACAAATATCTAGGGACAATTTAGAACAGCCAATTAACCTAACATGCATGTTTTTGGCATGTGGGAGGAAACCGGAGAAATCCCGGAGTAAACCCACGCAACACGGGGAGAACATGCAAACTCCACACAGATCACTGTTGGTCGGGGGCTGGGATCGAACCCACGATCCCACGATCCCCACAATCCCCCGGCCAAGGGTAAACTGTGCTGCCGCAGTGCTAACCACTGCGCCACCGTGCAGCCCGGTGCAACTGGAAACTGCACTCTGAAAACAAATTATAATCACTGTATTTTTTACAGTGCATTCACAGTAGTAACTACGCTGGAAAAATCACCTAACTAAATATCAAAGTACAGTTACAAAAAGGTAGTGCTCACATTTTGGCTTTTAATGCTCTCATATAAAACCAACACACACAGGTTAACATCACCAATAAGGCATCCAATCATTCGCAGCAGACAGTTTAGCATTTGAGGAACCTTTTAACCCTAGAGAAGCAGTGTTGGACCCTGATGACTGGCTGGACACTGCTGTGGCTGAAGGACTAGATATATAATTCTTAGGACTGACAGTAGAGGTCCTTGAGCCTAAAGTCAGCAATACGCGATGTGATTCCCAATAGTGCACGCGCGCGCACACACACACACACACACACACACACACACACACACACACACACACACACAGAGTGAATGGGACAGGGAGGAGGCCATGTTTACAGCTAGTTAGCTGCATTAGCTCATCTAAACTCCACTCACCAAGACGTTCCAAAGTTGTTAAATAATATCACACAGGTTTCTGGTCACCTTGGTTGTCTCTAGGGCCACTCCTGAACCAATTTACAGGTAATAGGGGACTGCACTCACTCACTATAATTTCTTAAGAGTACAATGCTTCCACTCCCTCGCCTCTCCATGTGCTTCTGGTCTGAGCTCTGCTGCGCTCTCTATATGATGGAGTGGGAACTAACGTCTGCACACCAATAAGAGTTGAACTTCACTGCTCTCAACCAATGAAATTAAATTGTAACAAACTTGTTTGGCAGACACATAGATTAACTATTAACTCAAGTTTTTGTGAGCCAAAGAACACTGATGAATTAAACAAACAAAAAAACATAAAACAACATAAATAACTAGAAAAGCAATCGGAGAGCGCAGACCACCGCCAAACGCCACAGTTCCCCCCATACAGTGTTTGTGTGTACGTTTTCAGATTCCTTGACCATGAAAATATATGAGTAGCAATTGGATTGACAATGATATGATCAGTGGTTCAGTAGTTATTCACGAAAATGACATTTTCCGTAATGGCGGCCACAGTGCCCCCCATACAGTGTTTGTGTGTACGTTTTCAGATTCCTTGACAACGAAAACATATGACTAGCAATTGGATTGACAATGATAGGATTAGTATTTCAATAGTTATTCAGGAAAATGGCATTTTCCGTAATGGCGGCGCCAGTTCCCCCCATACAGTGATTGTGTGTACGTTTTCAGATTCCTTGACCATGAGAACATATGACTAGCAATTGGATTGACAATGATAGGATTAGTGGTTCAGTAGTTATTCAGGAAAATGGCATTTTCCGTAATGGTGGCCACAGTTCCCCCCATACAGTGTTTGTGTGTACGTTTTCAGATTCCTTGACCATGAGAACATATGACTAGCAATTGGATTGACAATGATAGGATTAGTGGCTCAGTAGTTATTTACGAAAATGGCATTTTCCGTAATGGCGGTTTTCTTCTGGACGGTGATCCGGATCACCACCAAAATTTAATCAGTTCTTCCTTGTACCATTTCCAACAAGGCCTGAAAGTTTCATCGAAATCCGTCCAAAACTTTTTGACTTATCTTGCTAACCAACAGACAGACAAACAGACAGACAAACCCCGGCAAAAACATAACCTCCTTGGCGGAGGTAATTAATTATAAATGTCTACCAGACTACACTTCCCTCTATGGACAAGGTTTATGGAGATGCTGATTTCATTTTCCAACAGGACTTTGCACCTACCCACACTACCAAAAGTACCAAAACCTGGTTTAATGACCTTGATATCACTGTGCTTTACTTGCCAGCAAACTCTCCTAACTTATACCCCATAGATTCTCTATGGGGTATTGTAAAGAGGAAGATGAGAAACACAAGACCCAACAATGCAAACAAAACTGAAACTGAATTTGGGGTTTTCATGAGCTGTAAGCCATAATTGTCAGGTTCTGAGCATGGTCAGGGCACCATGCTCACTCTTTAAGTTAATATTTAGACTTTCTTTATTAATGTTATCATGTTTTCGGTTTTGTCTGGGTTTTATTATCATGGTCATGGTTTTGTTTGGTGATGAAGATAATTATTATTTTCATGGTTATGTCGTCATGTTTATTACCGTCATGACTTGGGTTTGGGCTTTTGTTTTGACACCACCTTTTGTTTACTTCCGGTTTTGCCTTGTGAGGTTTTGGCTTGCTAATTATTCATAGCTGTTTTTGATTTCTTGATTATTGATTGTTCACAGGTGTTCTTGATTTTGTTTCCTTATTTACAGAGGCTGCGGGCTGCCTTCGGCATGACGACCTTCATGCTGGCACACAATCACGCTAGTACACTCAATACTGGTTTTGTTTCATGTTCATGTCTGCCAGTTTGCTTTTGTTAAATAAATTATGCCAAAGAGAAGAAAGCCTGTGCCTTTGTCCAATCCTTTGCAACGGAGAGGCAGTCATGAAAATAATCATCTTCAATAAAATAAATAAACACTTGAAATACTGTATATCACACTGTGTGTAATGAATCTATATAATCCAGCTAGTCATTGGAAATGAGAACTGATTCTCAACTGACCTACCTGGTTTAATAAAGGTTAAGTAAAATATAGTAGAGGAGTTTCATTTTTTGAATTGAATTACTGAAATAAATCAACTTTTTGTTGATGTTTTAATTTATTGAGATGCACCTGTATATGACAGCCCAGTGCACTCCTTTCCCCTACACACAGGTGATGTGTATGTTGAACCAAGGGGTGGGAAGACTCATTATCTGACAGGATTATTTATATTTGATTTTTATTTTTAATAATGCATATGATTACTGTATTTGACAAACTCCAGATAGTTCAGTGTGTACTATTGTGTGACGAGAAGCAGTGGGACTCAAAACGTCAAATTTGTCAAGGTGCAATAAATAAGCAAAACTGGTGCCCTGCAGTGTGTGAATTGCTGATTTCTTTCTGTATTTGTTTTCTGCTTGGCACCTGCCCCCTTCTCTAAAGTGGATGTGTGTGCTTTTCGGACTCAACATTAAACAAAGTCTAAGCACAGACATTGCATTAGTTTGTGAGCCAACTCTATAAACTGCAACTTCAATGTTCTCAGACAGACATTACTCCAAATCTCTCCACATTGCATATGCATTTAAGAAATCAGATCCGTTATCCCATTTTGGCTCAATTCCGATATAACACCTATTTCTGGTTGTTTATTTATCTAACCTTTATTTATACATTGAGAGACAACCTCTCTTTTTCAATGACACCCTGTTCACATTCACACCTGGAAGCTGCCCAGTACAACCACAGACTGACCTGCGGCCAATGAGCAGCTCCACTGGAGCAGTTACGGTTAAGGGCCTTGGTTCTGATGCACCACAGTGGGGTTAAGGAGGGTGGAGCAAACACTGCTATGTTATCTGTCCCACCCACATTTGATCCTGCCAGTCCAAGGACTGAGGTAAAGATAACGTGTTTATTTGACAAAAGGGAAAAACACAAAATGTCCAAATACAGTCCACACAGAGTTAATTGGATGAGACAACCGGCTGCAAACTTCGTTGGCCTGGAGGAGATGCCCCATGCACTCAGAACAGGAGCGGAGAGAAAGGGCAAATAGTTAATCGAGATTAAGACTCACATGAATGTTGGAGCGGATTGCTCTGGAAAAACAACAGCATAAAGTCCAAAGGGGAAGGAGCCAACCACAAGAGAGCCTGGTCATGTAATGTTGACTTAAGCTGCCACACTGACTGATCACATTGTCTCCCATAAGTACTCCAATCACAAGCCAATGCGTGACTGATTGGAGTATGTGTGTGTGTGTGTGTGTGTGTGTGTGTGTGTGTGTGTGTGTGTGTGTGTGCGTGCATATGTGTACATGTGGTGAAACAATACAGCCGGTGAATGTCTGGCGAGAGGAGGAGGCGGGGCCGCAGGGCTGGCAGAGCACAACCCAGAGAACAACCCCGAGCATGACACACATAAAGCATCCAATCTACCCCAAACTTTAATTGTTTGGGGACAGTTCACCCCTGAACACAACTGCATATCAATATTGTTTGTTTGTCACAGCCACGCTGTAGCATTAGAAGAATTTTATATTTTTATACACCTTTCCAAGCCAGTCCAAGACACTTCAACCTTCATCAGGACATGAAAAAAAAAATGCACAGTGGCTCATTTTACACATCGTCATCTTATTTCCACTGGCTTTCATTAAAATTCAAGTCATTTGCCATGAAACAGCTCACTTGTGCATTGTCTGATCTGATCCAACTTTCTCAGGCTTTATAACAGTACAGATTTTAACACACCTGCATGTCAGTGTCAAATCATAGTTACGGTGCCACCTACTGGCTACAGGTAGAAAGCATGATGGTATGTGTCTCATTCGATTAACTTTAAATTCACATGGTGTGTTGTATATGTGACCAAAAGCAATGTGATTTCTCATCTGAAGGTGATTTAAGTTGTTAGATAATGTGGAGACAAAGCAATGTTTACATGCTTCAGCCAATGTCATAGAAGGGACCAGACCAAAATGGGCCTGTATGGAGGTGGTCAAGGTCCTCCACCACAATGCAACCATATATGGGTTGAGGTGAACCCAACTATATCAAGCCAGTATCTCTCAGCCTCATGCACAAGCTCAAGCTCATTCTCCACCAAAGAGGTGACATCCCAAGTTCCAAAAGCCAGTTTCGTAAGCTGGGGATTCTACTGCCAAGGTCTCTGACTTCTACTGCCGCCCAGTCGACATAGCACCTGACCACCATGATCCTTCTTGCAGGTGGTGGGCCCACTGGTAGGTGGACCCATGTGGCTCATTTGGAGTGAACCCGGCTGGTTTCTTTGGGCAGAAATCCCGTCACCAGGTACTTGCAGATGAGCTGCTCTCCCAGGCCTGGCTGCAGGATGGGGCCCTGGTAACCCCATATCAGTCGGGGTACACTGATCCATTGGACTTATTTCTATTTCTACTGTTGCTCTTAGTCTGGCCCTCCACCCCGGACCTGTCTGTCTTGGGAGACCTTACCAGTTGCGAATTGCCCCAAACATTGGAAATCTATGGGGGAGCATTCGGCATCCCAGTGAGTTTATTAAAGAGTGACAAAAATAGTGCTGAGGAAACCTTCACCAAGGTTGGAAAAAAGTTCAGATCAAAGATCAAAGCACATTTCTTTGATATTTTACTTTTAACCAAAATTCTGTGATGCAAATAAAATGCAGTTTAAAATAGACAAATATTCCTAGCAACTATTTCATTTGTGTCTTTCATTTGGCTTAGTGTCTTTGTGGGAATCTATTGAAACATACTAAATCCCCATGTTAATACACCTGCCTCCATGTGTTTGCACCTGCCATCAATCACACAATTTTTCTTAGTAAATCATATGAAAAATGCCAACTAAGGAAACATGCAATTTTCCAGGCTGCATGTGCAACTTAGTATCTCCCATCTCGGATCTTAGTAAATCAGGCCCCTAATGTTCTTTGATTTCACTTCCCTCCTTTTTTTTTTCCTTTCTCCTAGTTAATGCCATGTTTTAGTTTGGTACTGTATTATCATGCATGAAGTGCTTTTTTGTCAATTCCACAGTTGTGCCATATTTACATTTCTTGGAACTAGCACATTGCCCGTAGAAAACAAGTATTCTTGTCTGAAACAGGTATCCCAATCAGGCTTCCCAGACCCAAATGTAGACTGTGTTTGAAAGTGGAATACAAAGAGGTGTAGCCTGTATGTTGGCAATCACATGTTAGACTTTGACAAATTTAAAAGGGAGTAAATGGCACTAAGATTTATTTGATTTTGTGAATATTAATTACAGAATACCTAAATATTGAAAATGAATGGGACATCCAATATTAGCGACTGCTGTCGCTAATATTGGATGTATCTGTGTAATCTTTTATCACTTACTGTATATTCATAATAGTGTATCTTGCACTTTGGGGAATGGGAGTTGTTCAGTCATCATTCTAATTATTTTAGTTTATATCACTGTTCAGTGATGAGTTCAGTGTAATATTGAATTTCTCCTCTGTATCGTCAATAAATTCATGCAGTACTATAACAGGACACATGTACAAATATTTGAGACCCACTGTAGTCCATCAGTTTATGTTTTAGCAATATTTTGTTACATTTTTTTTAAAAACTTTAATGCTATGATTGAGGTGGTGCTTATATCGTCATGCTGGGGTGATACTGAGGCCAGATGAAGATCTGAACCTTGAGGCCGTGACTGACAAAGACTAACAATGTGAGCGCCACAGCTCTATTGTCAGCAGTTGTTTTTTTTATTGATGCAAGATTATTATTATTATTGATAATATTATTATTATTTTGCATAAACAATCACATTTTTGCCCCTCTAAACATTAACCAAAATGCATTTTTTTTTTTCACACACCTCAGACAGAATTTTATTAACTGGAAAAAAATATGTGCCCCATGTTGAAAATTTTCCGACATATCCAGTGCATGGTTGATAAGTCCCGCATTCGTGGAACAAATGCTGTAGGGCCTTCCACCCGTGTTTTTTATTTTTTATTTGTTTTTTTTTTTACCTTTTGCAGTCTGTATCCTCAGCTGTCCATGCTTTTCTGATAGATATGCCAAAATGTCAGAACACTCCAGGAGGTAGCTCCAATCAGCTGATTGCTCAAACCACAGAGCTCAGCTGTTTTCCATGATAAATCAGCCTCAGGGAAAAAGCACACTCCATGCATTATCTTTTTTTTCACTTTACTGAAAATATATATATATTTTTTTTTATCGTCATCAGTTAGCGTGCCTTTGAGCCAGGTCGTGTCTGGCCACTGCTTCTTCCAGAATGTCAGACCCAATCCCCACTGATGCTCTGCCCAGTCTGCTCGCGCACCTCATGTTTGCCACATATGCCGAATTATCCCTTAGAGCTACCCAATCATGGCAACTTTATGGTTCAGTATTTTCTTTTTCTAGTCAAATTTGTCATTTTTAACTTCCTTGTTTTGTCCACGGAACACTGTGGTGACTGACAGGTCATGATGCCACGTTTTATCCAATCAGCATGGTCGTGGTGCTGTGTATTATCCAATCAGCACGTAGTCAATCCGACACTCCATCCACACTTCTTGAAACCAGGGCATGAAGAGACAAAGAGCAGTGACAAACCGGTGGCTAAACTTTGATTGATAAAAATTACATCTTTTGACTGAGCGACTCCATACTCGGAAATGCACACCCTTGTATCCTCAACAAAACACATATACAATCTTAGGTCAGTCTGACGAATGGTTCAAGAAATCTGTGTGGAAGAGACACACAAACACACACACAGACAGACATATGCTGCATTTATAGATAGATGCAGGGATAGTTTTGTGATTTGATGTATTTGAACAAAAAAACATTATTTTTCTAAAGTGAAAAAGCAGTCCCTTTAGACCTTTGGTACAATTCATATGAGGGCTGCTCATTCATGATTTTTCCTGACCCACTTCTGGTTATTGTAGGAGCCTGCAATTACACATGTATAATAGTACATATCTCTATAGGTCACATGGTAATTTGCAGCTCTGAACTTCTACGTTTCTCTTTTACAGGTGCAAAGGTGGAGTAAGGCACGATAATGGAGCCAGCTGAATGCAAAGAGGTCTTCATGTTCCTGTACGTGAGAGGCCACACACCATGAGAGACACTTGTTTCAGTAAAAGAGATTTATGGGGAGGATGGCCCACAGTATGACGTTGTCAAGCACTGGCATCACCAGTTCAAGTGTGGTTGACATTTGTGGAAACAGCACCCATCCTGCGGTGACCACAGTGTTCCATTGATGAAGACAGCATCCGGCAACCAGGAGGACTTTGTTGACAGACTTATCACACAGGATGAAACATGGGTCCATCACTCTGATCCAGAGTCTAAATCCTAGTGGAGGCAATGGAAACATTATGACTCACCACCTCTGAAGAAGCCATGTGTCCAACCCTCAGTGGGCAATGTCTTACCCACGGTCTTTTGGGACCAGCATGATGTTAGATTTCCTGGCAAAGGGTACCATAGTTACTGGGACTTATTGTGCTTCACTGCTGCAGAAATTGTGGAAGGCCATCAAAACTGCTGACCAAAAGTACCTTTCTCTGGCAAGACAACATCCAGGTTCACAATTCACATGTTACCCAGACGGAAGAACGGTCCTTTGGCTTTGAAATCCTTGATCACCCCTCTTGCCCTCCTGACCTCACACCATCTGACTTCCACCTCTTTCCAACCATGAAGTCATTTTTGAAGGGCAAGCACTTCCAAAACAATGAAATGCTGATTTCCAAGGTCAAGTCATGGTTTTGGATGCAACCTGCAGATTTCTACAGGTGAGGTCTCCACTGCTGCATAAAGTAATCGGAGAAGTTTGTGACCCTTGGTGTGTAGAGAAAGTGTATTAACTGTGCCAAGTTTGGTTGTCAGACCTCATGGATGTGCACAACCAACCCTAAACTCCATCCCCCTGCACCCCCATTCTGTCAGTCAGTATACCGCGATTGGCAAACCTTGATTTTAATAAGCATATGCTTTTAAAACAGACAAAGCAATTCAAAAACCTGCAGCCTGTAATTAAATCTGCCTAGAGTAATTGTGCTTTTTGTTTCTCCTTATTTATGAAATGGGCAGACTTAGAGATTCAAGCTTTAATAGAAAGCCAATTTCACACTTTTAAGATGAGCAGGATAAAAAAAAAAAAAAAAAAAAAAAAAACAAGACGCCCCACTAGATTATGGAGGAAAGTTCAAGTGGAGCACAGTTAATTTCTACCTCCTTTGCTATTTCAGGACACTGAATAGAGGGCACAGGACTTTCACTTCTCTTATGATTTATGGCAAAGTAACAGCCTTGTTAAGTAACTCCAATTACTGCTGCTTTTTTTACCTGGTAGAACTTACGTCTTCACACCTAGATTGCTTCTGGAAGCCCATTTGGGTCACAGAAGCCTCCAATGACCACACATCTGTATCAGAATGAGAATGGTCGTAACATGAGACACCCTGCACCCGTCTTTTTCAGAAAAAAAAAAAGACTTTGTAGCACTTCTCACTTTGAACAAATGATATCTAGTCTCCCTTGGCGCTTGTAGCTTTTCAGGAATGTGTTAAATGTGTCAAGATCACTCTTTCCACTTTGCAATGACCTCAAAAAGCTTTTTGGGAAGCTGTTATGTTATTTTTTTCTTTCCTTTTTTTTTTTTTTTTTTTTCTCCAAGGGACATGTTTTAACCTTCAAATGACAGAAAGTATAGTTATTCAAGTGTAATGGCATTCGTTTTTTTCCGGTTATTTACATGCTCATTGTTGGCACTCAGTTGGATGGGTCATTAAAATGAAAACAAATCATGACCACTGTGATGAAAAACTGGGCTGACAACGCAAAGCCAAAGGAACACCTGTCATAAATCCCCCTGTCAGGACTGAAAAAAGGCACCAAACGCCGGCTTTGAGTTTGCAAATTTAATTGAGAAAAAACACAAAAGCACAAACAAGACCAAACCAAAAACTAGTAGGAGTAGGAGATAACAGGAGAAGCCAAAAATTGCAAACGCTAAGGTGAGAGGAGTCGCTGGCTAAACCTGGGAAACTAGCCATGGAATGCACGCTAGGATAAATACAGAAGGTAAGTAAAGATGCACTTACACTGGAAGTCGAGAGTAGGGTGCTGCCCCCCACAATGGTGCAATGCACCTTAAATAAGGCTAGAGACAAAATGAAATAAGTAGCAACAGGTGTGGGTAATCTGAGCGGGCAAGAGAAAACAAAGATACAGTTCGGACCAGCTGGGAATAATGAGGGAGCCATCAGAGCTTACAGCTGACAGGGCCACGACCACGCAGAGCAAAACCCCAGAAAGCAATTGACAGCTGTCAACCCAGAGAGAAAGAACACAACAGAATACAAATATAACAATATGGCAAAAAATGGACACTGGCAACCTAAAAAATACAATAAAGAAACTATAACAAACGTAAATGGGAAAATAAATCATACTGAGAAACAATATAGGATAAGTGACAACTCAAAATGACAACACTGTAAAAATATGAAAAAAAAGGCAGACAACCTGAGCACGGTGGAATCCCCCCGCTCTCAGAACATGACGACACCTTGGAAATGGTAATCCTCAACACTCATCACCACTCAGTCACCATGTGTGGCTCTCTAAATAACTGCTGTAGATTCTTGTTATCTAAAGGCAAATAGTCATTGTCCCTTTTGATTGTGCATGTGTATTATCTTTCTCATTAGTATCTCTTTAACTAAAAAGTAATTAAGGCTTCTATAATTTGTGAATATTTGCTAGTGCAATAACATAATCCATGGTGTTGGATTTCATGTCATTGCCATAAACATTTCAGATACAAGGTAATTAGCCATATGCTATACATCTCCTGTGGAAATTTATATGTATTGTTGGCCCAAGACTGCACTAATTTTGTTCAGTTTTTTTTTTTCCTTGCAAATGTCCCATCCACAGCTTAATTGACAACTGAGTATGGATAGAGTGTCTTTGAATGTGTTGTATGCAGTGTGGTGGAATTGCACACCTAATATGCATCATTATCATGAGCGGGTTCAAGGTTCCATTTACACAAATCAAAATCAACTAGTTCACGTTAATAAAGCACAGTCCTTACATAGATTCATTTTTATCAAGCTACAGCGGAACTCCTTTTTTGATTTTTAGTAAAACATTCACCTTTTTCTTCAAGCTCCCAATCATGCCACAGATTTAAGGTCTATACATACTCCACAAGAACACAGAAATTTGTTCCAAGCTCCCAGGGCTGCCAGAAAAAAAAAAAAATTAAAAAAATGATGTCATTTTGTTGTTGCAATCCTGGTTTGGGAGTTCTTGCAGCTTGTTCTTGACACATCATCTGGGCAGAACTTTTTCTTGTTTGGTGACCGACAACTATTGTGTGACTGGTTAGAAATTTGAATTTCCCGGGAGTTCTGCACATGAGTTTCTTGTGAAGTATGAAATATCCTTGCCACCTGAAGAAAAAGAAAAAAAAATATGTCTGTTCTTGCGGAGTATGTACAGACCATTAATAATTTACAAAGGATCAGAGACACAAATGTCTTAAAATCCCTCCGTGTATACGTTGTATACCTGCACAAAGGTAACATTTTATGAGAGTTACCAGAGATAGCATAAATAATTAAAGCGATATCACTGGGTTTGGAGTGCAGTTGTAGTCAATCAATCAATCAGAATCTATGACTACAGCTCTATAGCCAAGTGTGAATTTGTTTCCTTCTTTTCAGGCATAAATTCTGGTTTATTTTTGACTTTTCTCTATGTAAATCTCATTTCTTTCAGCTGACTTCACAGTTTGGTCACATACATTAACTTCCTTTTTGTCATGGTGTGGTCCTCACGGACCGCTAATGAGACACTATAGGCCACCGATGAGTTTGCATAATTTATTAATGAGTGACAGATGACAAAATAATGAGCCAGGGGGGCAAAAACACAACTATGGT
Organism: Pholidichthys leucotaenia; assembly: GCA_020510985.1. Lineage (NCBI taxonomy): Eukaryota > Metazoa > Chordata > Actinopteri > Cichliformes > Pholidichthyidae > Pholidichthys > Pholidichthys leucotaenia. Next base: position 274,190,569 of record CM035839.1, on the reverse strand, counting down.
TTGACTCAGACACAAGAATACAGATTCTTAGGATATACACTTACAGAGACGGATGATAGATGAAGGGATGTTCAACGAGTGAACGTCTGACGAGATCACAGCGAGGAGTAACCCTCAGCTGCTTCCTTAAATTCCCAAGACAACCCAATCAGTGAGGAGAGTAATTAGGAAAGATGCTGAACAGCTGTCACAACGTGACCCGCCTTTGACAGCCGGAAGCCCCGCTGTGACGCTGTCAGAATAAAAGCCCTGATGGCCAGAGAACGGGAAACCACCGGACAACCCAAGAGCGGAAAAAGTCAGCGCACGGATCATGACAGTAGCCCCCGTTCCCGAGGCGGATTCCAGACACTGTGTAACATCGAGCCTCCCCGCCCCACCCCACCCCACCACCCAGAAGGTCAACAGGATGGCCTAGGGAGGGGGGTGGGGGAAAGCAGGCTCGGAGGGCGAGAACCAACCAGCAGAATAACAGAAAGAAGAAAAAACAGGCTACAAACAGAACACCCTGATAAATCCAATAAGATCACAGGAAAAGAAAAACATCTTCACAACCCACAGAGGAATACAGGAAACTCAAATACAGGCACAACAATCATAATACCAGAGCGAAAAAAACAAACAAAAAAAAAAAACACTTATGCCAAGGGACAGCAAAAAACACACTTCAATGTCGCAAAAATAACACAAGTGAGGAGGAGAGGAGGAAAAAATAAAACGTGCTAAAGAGCGGCGATAAATACAGTTCACAATAGTCCTAATAACAAAACACCAGAGCACCCCTAAAATTCCCCAGGAGCAGGCAGAGGAAAAAAAACAGGGATGACTGCAGACAGAGCACAATAACACAAAACCCAATAGATCGGGGGGTCTTCCTGCATCCAGCGTCCAGCGTCCAGATTGCTGGCAGGGAGAAAAGGTAAAGTTTGGGCTGCCTACCCCAGTCCCAGGCCAGGAAAAACAGCACCTCTGGCGGCCGGACCAGGTCACCGAACTGAAAGTACAAATGGTCAGGTGGCCGACCCAGAATGCCAAATGGGCGAGGGAATCTCCCAGACTGTCGACCCGCGTCACTCAGCCACCAGGACCACATGGGAGAACTCGAAGACGGCCCCCCTATAGACAGGGAAAACGAGGGAGGGCCGGACCGATAACAGAGAACTCCAGCGGCCCCCGATGGAAGGGGAAAAAGAATGGGGGAAGGATAAGGGACCAGTCCGGCGTCGCTCAGCGAAGGATCTGCAGCTCCACCTCTGAACTCCACCAGAACCGGCACTGCCCTCCAGTCGGATCCCAAACTAAACCGCACTGCACCCTTGACGGACCCTGATTGGGTCGCGGCTGCACCCACGACGGACCCCGACTGGGTCGCGGCTGCACCCATGATGGACCCCGACTGGACTGGGTCAGCACCAGAGACAACCTCCCCACCCAAACCCGGAACCTCCAGAATGGCAACCGGAATTGACTTCACACCGGTGACCCTGGGAGAAGGCTCGGGAGAAGAAAGAGAACCGGGATCAGGATCACCGGCAGCGACAGAACCCGGCGAGACAAACTCAGATGCAGCGGACGGCTGCACCTGGCTCGTCTCCTCGAGAGACAGGCAAAAATGCTCTAGAATTGATAAGAGAAAGACAAAATAGAGCACTTGCCTGATCTCGAGTTCTGTCGCCGTCCAGGACTTCGACGACCCGGGTTCAGTAGGAAGAAGGACATCCTCTGGCTCCCACTCGGCTATGGCGGCCTCCACAACCAGCAAGATGGTTTCTACAGTCTGAGGACCCCCTAACGCTGACTTCCACACCGAGGGCCCACACGGCGTGATGGCAGGGGATCCGTGACCTGCCGGGTCGGACTGTCTCTCCGTGGAGTCCCGGGGATGCTTACTCGTCTGCGCAGGCTCCAAAAGACAGTCTGCCCTCCTCCTTTGCCCATGACGTGGCTGCGGGGCCGGAACCAGGTATTCCAGGGCCGCAGGCCCCTTCCTCGGCCGACAGCGTAGACCTGGCGCCAAAGAACGCTCAGGGAAAGGGGACACTAAGGAAGCAGGTTCATGATTAATCACTGCAGCAGATGGAGGGCGCTCAGGGGACTGTGAGGCCCGAGCTCCACCCCCAGCGGTCAGACAAGGCAATTCCCTCAGTGAAGGGAAAGAATGAAAACGCACTTGCCTGCTCCGCTGAGGACCGATGGAGGTTGCTGCAGAGGGCTTGGTTCTTCCCCTTCCCCGCTGGATGGTGACGGAGGGCCCCCCGGGAAGACGAGGAGGAGCCGTTCGACCAGGATTGACGACGCTTTTTGTCGGAGCAGGACTCGTGGAGCTCACAGCAGCTGGGGAAAGCCTCGAGGAGGAAGGAGTGACAGCTGAGGCGATCCGGGAATGAGGAGCTGACAGGACAGCAGGGACAGATTACCCGGAGGCGGAGGCTGCTGGGTTTTCCTCCTGTTGTGACGCAGGAGAAACAGGTGGCTGGGAGGCAGAGCTCCAATGGCAACCCGGAACTGGATACGGATGGGGTTCTCGCAGAGGCTTGCCGTGGGCTTTGTGATGACGTCTACCGGCAGAGGACGAGGAGAAGTCAGGGAAACACTGCACCTGGGCTGGACGGGTGACAAGAGCTGACTCCAGAGGCGAGGAGCGGAGATGCCTCGCCATTGGCCTCCTGCCGGGGTTCACCCCCAGTCCCTGGACCTCCTCCCTCATCAATAACACCGTACTCGAGGAAGGTGGTGAGGGTTCCTTGGCTGCCCTCTCGAGCGCTCTCTCTATCAGTCCACGCTGTGTCACAATCCACGCCACCTGTTCCTTTCCCTCCGGAAAGGAGGTGAGATGGTATCTTAGCAAAGCCCTCTGAGCGAGACCTAGGGGCTCGTATGCCGCGTAGGTGGGCATGAGGAGACGGGCTTCTGTCAGGTAGCCATCAATCTCCTCAAACCACTCGGGGCAATACCCACGCTCGAAGGCAGACATGCTAACGAGAATTGCGAGCACCCAGAGAAGGGAAAAAACACAAGCCCAATAGCAAACTCACGGTGACCAGCGTCTCGTTCTGGCTGCGATCTACTGTCATGGTGTGGTCCTCGCGGACCGCTAATGAGACACTATAGGCCACCGATGAGTTTGCATAATTTATTAATGAGTGACAGATGACAAAATAATGAGCCACGGGGGGCAAAAACACAACTAAGGTTTGACTCAGACACAGGAATACAGACTCTCAGGATATACACTCACAGAGACGGCTGATAGATGAAGGGATGTTCAACGAGTGAACGTCTGACGAGATTGCAGCGAGGAGTAACTCTCAGCTGCTTCCTTAAATTCCCAAGACAACCCAATCAGTGGGGAGAGTAATTAGGAGAGATGCTGAACAGCTGTCACAACATGGCCCAGCTTTGACAGCCAGAAGCCCCGCCGTGACACTGTCAGAATAAAAGCCCTGATGGCCAGAGAACGGGAAACCACCGGACAACCCGAGCACGGAGCAAGTCAGGGCATGGACCATAACACTTTTCTTCCCTTTGTTCTTGCATTTTGAATTTTCTACTTTTAAGATATTGCTTTGAGCCTTCTATCACCACCATTTCCTTGGTCTACCTTTATGTTTTAATTTTACATGTTCCCTATTTTGTTTGTATTTGCTCCATATTTTGATAAGGAAAAAAATTTCTTTGGGACACTCCACATTGAAATATCATCTTGAAGGACTGTTATATTCTTTTCTGTTTTTTCAACTAACAACTCCCATATTGGAGCCATGTTTACTGTCACTCAACAGCTCATTAAGGTCTGCAAGTACTCTGTTTTAGCTATGGACTAATTTTTGTATTCAGACTTATGTGGGTAATAATTTTTGAAATTATCCCACAGATTTTTCCTCATGATTGATGGATTCCATACATTTTTCCTCTACTTGATCAAAAAAATAGTCATTAATCACCGCAATTTTAGGTATGTTAATGTTAATGTTATGTTAATATTTAGCAATATTCAGTAACTTCTGGACTCCATGAGATTATTGAATTTCTGTGGTTCTAATAGGTATTTTGAGGAATATTTCTGAATTATTTTTCTACCACATTTATCTCAAGCAATATTAAATTCATCCGAACATTAGGTTTTAATTAATTTTAGCTTAGAATAAAGAGTGCACTTACATCTGCACTATTCAAATTTTTTCAGTCATCACTGAGGTTTTCTCTGTGAAAAGTGAATGTTCCTGCATTTTACATTTTGCAACTTCCATCAAATGCCTGCACTTATCAAGATAAAACGCTCTGTTCCCCCACAATCTGTGGGAGATGTACATCAAGCTAGTGGACATTTAGAAGTGCTTTTCTAAAAATAGGTCCCCTAGCTGGAGCGCCAATGGAAAAGGCTATCCAATCATTCACATTAAACACTTGTCACAGGCAGCAGAGGACATCGTTTTGTGCCTTTTCACTGCCACTTCTTTACATCATCTGTTTCCACATTTCTTGACTATTGTAACTGAAGAAACTAGTACCGATGAAAGGAAACTTTCCATTCATAATTGAAAGACATCAGAACCAGAGAGAACAAAGTGTCTTCCACTGAGCCAGAGGGGTTCAAGGAGAAACAGTGCATGTGCTGTTTTACAAGAACTATCACACTTGAAGGCTTTTTCTGTGCTGTTCTTAAGCTATGATGTGAAATAAGCACTCATTTTATGTTTACATGTTAGGGATAGCAATTTGTCATTTCATTCACAATTGTGCTGAATAGGCTCAAAACAATTTATCATGTGTGTCTTGTGCTATCGAGATTATTATTTTCTTCATGGTTCATTGGGTCTTGTAGATGTTTCAAAATAGATTAGCCATGTTCATCACACTGAAGAATAGTTTGCACTATTATTTTTTTCGAGATGCTTCAGTAGCTTGCTGTAACACCACAGGCAGGGAAAGACTTACATTTTCTAACCCACTCTCATTTACTGAACTCTAGGGATGACTAATGTACAAGATATCCTTAAAAAGGTGTTCACTGCTGACTTTTATGGTCTGTTATAAACAGTGTTGGGAGTAACGCATTACAAAGTAACACCACTACTTGTTTGAAAATTAAGTAATGCCTTACAGTTACTGAAATTTGATCAGATGGATTACTCGTTACTCATTTTATTAATATAGATGAATATTTTTTAGTGCAAATAAATGAATATACAAACTGAACCTACCGTAGCTGACGTGACGCAATTGTCAGTTGACATGACCTGTTGCAGAGAATCGAGTCTTCACTACTGAGCGTAGGAAGAGATGAAGCTACTTTATTTTTGTGGAAATAGACTAATTAATAGACACATGAAATTACCTTATTTCCTTTTTTGCAGTTAAGGACAAAAGTATATTTGAAACCACTGCCTGGGAGCAGCTCTGCGATCCACATGGTGAGGACATCGATGGCCTCACTCACACCATCACGGACTACATCAGCTTCTGTGTGGACAACACTGTACCCACCAAGACCATACGGTGTTGCTCAAACAACAAACCCTGGATCAACCCTGAGATAAAAACACTTCTGAGAGAGAAGAAGAGGATCTTCAGGTCGGGGGACAGGGAGATGCTGAAGTCCGTACAGAGGGAGCTGAGGAGGAAGATCAGAGAAGGCAAGGACAGCTTCAGGAAGAAGATGGAGGACAAGCTGCAACAGAGCGACATCTGTGGGGTCTGGAAAAACCTTAAAACCATCTCTGGGCTCCAGAATACCTCCCCCCAGGCCACAGGGGGCAGGGAGTGGGCGAACAATCTGAATCTGTTTTTTAATAGGTTTGACCAACCGCCCTCCCCCCGACTGCACAACAACCACTGCTGCCTCTAATGACATCAAGTCCTGCTGCCCACTCCCCACTCCACCATCACCCCCCAAATCCCAACACACAGCCCCGCAACCTGACCCTCACTAAGACCCAGGTGAGGACGGAGCTGAGGCAGATCAAGGCGAGGAAGGCGTCGGGACCGGACGGCATCAGCGCAAAGCTCCTCAAGTCCTGTGCAGACCAGCTGTGTGGGATTGTGGAGCACATCTTCAACCTGAGCCTGAAGCTGGGGAAGGTACCACAGTTGTGGAAAACATCTTGTGTGGTACCTGTACCAAAGACTTCCCACCCCAAAGATCTGGACAGCTACAGACCAGTGGCCCTGACGTCCCACATGATGAAGACCCTGGCGAGGCTGCTCCTTGCTCACCTCCGCCCCCTGGTGGGACCAGCGATGGATCCACTCCAGTTCGCCTACCAGCATAGCATTGGGGTGGAGGATGCGGTGATCTTCCTCCTTCACCGTTCTCTGTCCCACCTGGAGAAGCCCTGGAATGCGGTGAGGATCATGTTCTTTGACTTCTCCAGTGCTTTCAACACCATCCAACCGATGATCCTGAAGGACAAGCTGCTGTGCACAGGGGTGGACCAGCACCTGTCATCATGGATCCTGGACTACCTCACAAACCGGCCAAAGTTTGTGAGAACCCGGGACTGTGTGTCTGACACAATCATCGGTAGCACGGGGGCCCCCAAGGGAATGGTTTTGGCTCCCTTCCTCTTCACCCTTTATACTGCGGACTTCTCACACAACACAACACACTGCCATCTACAGAAGTTCTCTGACGACTCTGCGATCGTTGGCCTCATCTCCAACGGAGATGAAGCTGAGTACAGAGGGCTTATCCAGGACTTTGTGGACTGGTGCCATTGGAACTGCCTCCAGATCAACGTGAGGAAAACTAAGGAGCTGGTGGAGGACTGCCGCAGGCAAGGACAACCCCTCACAGCACCAGTAAATATAAAGGGAACAGACATCGAGATGGTGACATCCTACAAGTAACTGGGTGTTCATCTGAACAATAAACTAGACTGGTCACACAATACTGACGCACTCTACAAGAAGGGACAGCACAGGCTGTTCCTACTGAGGAGACTCAGGTCTTTTGGTGTACAAGGGGTGCTGCTGAAGACATTCTACGACACGGTGGTGGCATCAGCCATCACTTTTGGAGTGGTCTTCTGGGGCAGTGGCATTACAGCAGCCAATAGGAAGAGACTGAACAAACTGATCAAGAAAGCTAGCTCTGTCCTGGGGCAGCGCCTTGACCCAGTGGAGGAGATAGGAGAGAGAAGGATGGTGGCTAAATTGTCATCTCTGCTGGAGTCCGAGTTCCACCCTATGCAGGACATACTGAATGCACTGAGGAGCTCATTTACCGAGAGGTTTCGCAGGTCCTTCCTACCTACGGCTGTCAGACTGTACAACCTAAGCAGGGCTGCTTCCAGAGATAGCAAAAAGACGTGACAACCTAGTAGTATTGAATGCAAAAGACGCAATAGACTTATACAATGGTCCCCTCCGGTATACAACTAGGAAAATACCGGTCGCTACGGAGGGTGACAATATGTATGGGTACATAATCATACGATTTAGGATAACTAATTAGACGGTTATGCTGTTTCATTCCATCTAGCTACAATGCCCTGCACTGTGTGTGTTTATATATTTACATATTTATTCCATCTAGCTACAATGCTCCGCACTGTGTGTCTATTTATTTATATTTATATGTACATATGTATACTCGCTGCACTTGTTTTTTTCTTGCCTTCTGATTGTTTCTCTGAGTGTTGCTATCCCTGTGCTGTTGCAATCCTGGAATTTCCCCATTGTGGGACTAATAAAGGCTTATCTTATCTTACCTTATCTTATCTTATATTGGTGGGTTTGAAGCTAAAGTTTAGACCTACTGCAATCTTGAGAAGTGCTTCAAAACAGCAACAAAGCTACAACAAAGCTAGTGCTAAGTAACGGCTACCTATGCTAACAACACCGTTTTACTGGATTTACACTATCTGAACAGCCACGGCTGGATGTAAAGTGGAAATACTCTTGTCTCAACAGCCACGGCTGGATGTCAAGCACAGGTATGCATCTGGACAGTTTGTGAGCCAACAAGAATTAAACCGACTGATTGCCAGTTACTACATCATTACAGACTGAAGATGTGATACAAATATAGTGACTTTCAATCAGACAGCTGAGACTGTGAGCCACTGAAGTGAAAACACATTTACTTGCTACCTGGATAAAGATTATTAAAAAATGGATTTTGGTCTCCTGAAGGAATTTGAGGGACTGGATCTTGTTTCTGTCACAGCAGACATTTGGATTGTGGATAATGGACATTTTCTTTGGATCATTGCACATCGGCTTAAATCCATATCATAATGGTAAGATAAACATGGGCAGCTTTATGCAGTGTTGCCAACTCTCACTCATGTGTGCAAGATGATTTAAGTATGCATTTAAAAGTAACATGAAAATTACTTTTCCAAGTAACTAGCTACTTGAATCATGCAGTAATTGGTAAAGTAACCCAATTACTTTTGAAAAGAAGTAACTAGTGACTGTAATTACTTACTGTTTTTTTATTAACTTGCCCAGCATTGGTTATAAATAGAGTAAACAACAATGATAGAAAATGTTAGAGAATTAGTGATAGTGACTTTTATCACTGGCTACATGTTGTTATTAGTTTGTTTGTTTGCAATCATAATCACTCACAGAAATTAGGATGGATTACTGTGTAAAATTTGACCAGAGTTGGAGTTTGGCCCAAGTTAGTGGTAATTGACCAGAGATACTGAGAACCAATAAATATTTATTTTTCATACTAACCATTTGAATATTTGGCATCTTCTCAAATTGAATGGATAAAAAATAACCAAGTTAATATTACAAAAAAATAAAGATATCATTGTGGATATCAGATTTAGATTTAGACCACTGCTGGGGGTCTAAATATCACTTTTACACTTTTATGTTTTTTAAAAGATTAAAACAGTCAGCAACACTGATAATTTATCTTGGATGCAGCAATATACAGTAGTAACACAGGAAACTTTTTTTTAATGCATTTTTATCTTTATTGGACAGATACAGTTAAACAAGAGACAGAAAATGGGGTGAAGAGTAGGGTAGAGACATGCAGGGAAGAACCCAGTGACCAGGAAGTGAACCAACGGTCTTGTGATGTGCCCTTGTGGTAGAACAATTCTATCTCATTGCTCCACAACATTTAGTTGTCCTGGAGCAGCAGCAGCTAAATTTACATCTTAACGTGAGAGACGTCTGCTCTTACGGGGACAAAACAGAAAGCATTTTAATGTTGAGTGACATTTTGCCTTGGTTAAAAGAGTAGCCGCTCTTAAAGGATAGTTATCAGGTTAAAAAAAAAATGATTTTCTGTGACTGCCTGATTTTAAAATCACTATATCATTTTTGACATTATTAATGGAAGATATTGTAATTGCATTGATATAGATCTGTTTTGTTCCAGCAGGTCTTAGAGTATTAACATCTTACTCGACCATTAGTAGTTACTCCACCATGTCTGGTTCATTGCCAGTGTTGGGAAATATTCATGCATCATGACTGGCTGAAGTACTGCTCAGCCCTATAAAGTCTGTCATTAGTGTGGAAGTAAAAACACGTTAAAATGCTTCCCTAATATCCCATGGAAATAAGTTTCTTAGACAGGGTGATTAGTTCCAGCAGCTGTAGAGGTGATCAGATTCAACAAATCTTTCTGATATCATCATTAGGTAATCATCTCTGGAGCTGTCTCCATCACTGACGGATATCTACACCACCAGGGTCTTTGGCAGGGCCCACAACATCATCAAGGACAACGCCCATTAACAGCTCAGTCTGTTCACACTTCTGTCATCAGGAAGGAGCTACAGGAGTGTGGAGTCCCACACATCCATGCTGTCAAACAGCTTCTATTAACAGGTCATCAGACTCGTGAGCACTAAACCACCCCCTCAGCACACTGCACTGACTAGTGCTTTCGTTTGCACTAGTCAGTGCAGGCCCCCACAGAAACTCAACCACATGCTGAATTTACCCAAGTCACAGCACACGTTTAAATTTACTCTTATGTATGTTTTAAATTATTTTATATACTTTTTTTTAACTGTTGTGTGGATGGATGTACATAACAATTAGGGCTGGACAATATCTCAAATACTGTATATTTGATGTCTTGCTACATTTGTCCACACACGATACATAAAATGCCTATATCAAGCCTATCACATATAATTTGTCCCGTTACAGCGCGTTACTTCTGCTCCCAGTTCAACCTCTCCCTCTCAGTCAGTCTCCTGTCATTGCAGGACAGGCGGCTACTTGCTGTATCTGCAGCTTGCTCCCCTCACACAACCAGAAATAATCCCAAGCACATTTTTAAACTGCAGCCAGGCAATCTATGTCTTCAGGAAAATTATTTCTGCACATCCATGCTTTAAAGTGTTTAATGTTAAAAGTATATTACTGCTGCAGATTTATAGCACAGTCTGCACTCTGAACATAAACCATTCTTACATGTCATAGAACTTTCAAAATAAGAGCTTCAGTTCAGACTTGTAACCTTCAAAATAAGAGTCAGCGGCTGGCCAAATGAAGCAAGGGCTGAACATAGACAGCCATAGACTTAACATAGATAAGTGCCAAGTTATATTTATACCTTTTATTATTCTGCCAGGTATTAAAACAGAAATGTAATGCATTCACTTGAAAAAAAATGTGAATTGAGAAAATGAGCTAATTCAGAAGAACAGAGGAAAATATTTTCCATGAAAAATGATCTTATTAATTCAGAAAAACTGAGCTTTTATTCCTTTTTAATGTTTTGAATGTTAAATACTCCCATACATTAACTGTGTGTGATAAAGTGAAATATTACCATGTGGATAAACTTGATGACTTGATAATGTATGTTTTATGATGGAAAAAAATGCTTTAATCATTTACATAATGTTGCGAAGGTGGGCTTTAATTTTATTTCAATATGCAGCTGTTGCATAAATTAAACTCTGTGCCTCTAGTGTGTGTGTGTGTGTGTGTGTGTGTGTGTGTGTGTGTGTTTGTGTGCAGTATTGAATATAAATTTTTTGTTTTCTAATAAAATGTCGGTAAAACTTTCTTTCTGATTTAACCTTTATTTATACAGAGAAGGTCCATTGAGAGGCTACCTCTCTTTTTCAAGGATGATCTGTTCACACTCACAGAGTAACACATCCACACCAGAAAGCTGACCAGTACAACCACAGAATGACCTTAGGCCACTGAGCAGCTCCACTGGAGCAGTTGGGATTAAGGGCCTTGATCAAGAGCACCACAGTGGGGTTAAGGAGGGTGGGGCAAACACTGCTATGTTATCTGTCCTAACCACATCTGATACCAGATGTGCTCAGGCTGCTACATTTTCTCGGGGCCTGTGCCTGCTGATGACATTGCAGAAAATGATTAGTTGGTCATGTTGTTTTGATGACACAGCACGTTATGATTGGTTTGTGTTTGTAGTTTAAAAAAAATACATCTTTAATTTTAAATATTTTGCTTTTATTTCTACTAGGACTTTTTGTAGTCCTTTTTAGTACCTGAAACGGTGTTTTGTTTGTGGATAAACGGTGAAACTCACGTATTAAAAGTGATGTTTAAAAAAAATACCTTTCTGCTGTATGTCTGGTCATAGAAAGAGGGTTAGATAATATTTTATTTGTAAATGATTGAAATAACACAAAAGTTCAGGTCGTTGTAGAAATAAAAGCAAGATATTTAAAAAGAAAAGTATTTTTTTAAGCTACAAACACAGACCAATCACACTGTGTTACATCAATAAAACAACTACCCAATCCTATTCTGCAATGTTCTAAGCAGGCACAGGCCCCGAGCTGATCTAGGAGCCAGAGAACATATGATATCTACACCGGCAACCCTCCAGACTCCAGTCCACATCCCTAACCATTAGGCCACCACTGCCCCACAACTAAATTTTAAAGGACAGTCAGCACACAAAATATATGTAAACATCTGTATATCATGATATACTGTACGTATATTGTGTATCAAGATGCATTTTTTGAGCTATAATCACCCAGCCCTAGAAGCAATAAGAATTTCAGGACATCGTGTTACCACTGTTTACTGTGTTTATGACTCTAAAGCTTCTGATTCCTGTAGACAGACAAGCCACCAAAGGCAAAACCAATGTTTTAAGTATCCATTGGAAAAGCATTAGCTACTATGAGACAAATCCTTTGTTGCTTTTATGTAAAAAAATACAAACTCAATTCTGGCATCACCAACCTGAACCAATAACTTTGCTTCTTGTGAGTCAGTCAGATTCTCATGTGTTCATGAGGAATTCAGCTTCCCCCCTCTTTTCTTAATGTCTTGAACAAATGTTTATCTGGGGAATGCTTGACTTTTCAACTGCTACTCCATCACATCCACTGCCATTAACACTCCCAGGATCCCATCTTCTACCATCAGGGGGTACAGCACTCTTCCATTATGATGGCCAAAAATAATCACCAAATTACCAGAATACTCTACATTATCTCCAATTACTCTTTTTTGAAATGCAGAATGAATTTTTTTTTTTTTTTTGTACTTATTTTGTACCCGTAGGTAGATTTGTTCTGCAGTCTGGTGACAAGCCACCAGCTGCCGGTCGCTGTGTGCGCAAGCGCCCTGTATCCCTAACCTGCACGTTTTTGGCATGTGGGAGGAAACCAGAGAAATCCCGGAGTAAACCCACGCTACACGGGGAGAACATGCAAACTCCACACAGATCACTGTTGGCCGGGGGCAGGGATCGAACCCACGATCTCTCGATCCCCGCGATCCCCCGGCCGAGGGTAAACTGTGCTGCCGCAGTGCTAACCACTGCGCCACCACTGGCGCAGTGGTTAGCAAATATGCTCTTTGTGTCATCATGTCCCAGAGAAAGAAAAAAAAAAAGAGCACTTGGAAAAAAAATCCTTATATCCAACATGCTTACTTATTAATACACCCAGAATGCAGACACAGAGCAGACAACAGGTAAGTGCAAAAAATATTTAATTAATGCAGGTGAGATGAGAGTGTGGCTGGTGCTGGCAACCCTGCAGCGACAAAGAGAAGAGTGGTGAGATTCAATGAGGAGGTGTTTTCAGAATCAACATGAACTAGCTTACTGTTACTGGTCCCTTTGCCCTCAGGAAGTTGACATGCACCAGCTGGCATCTTCGAGTAGAGATGAAGGGAGAGTTTACTTTGGGAAAGACCAGATCTGCCCTGGGCAGCTGCTCGAGACTTACAGATGACTTAGGTAGGAATGGTTCTACAAACAGGCTTCCTTGGTCTGCCTCGGGAAGAATTCTTGGGAGAGAATGCGTAGATATTGGCAGGAGATTAATGTTTAGCTTTTTTGGTTTCCACAGAGGGAAAAGGTGAGTGCAGTCACTGGTTGCAGGTGAACACAAACAGGAAGAGCTTTGTGTGGCAATCACCACTGGGCAGCACGGTGGTGTAGTGGTTATCACTGTTGCCTTGCAGCTAGAAGGTTCCTGGTTCAAATCCCCAGGCTGGCAGGGGTTGGAACCTTTCTGTGTGGAGTTTGCTGTCATGACCCGAGCGCCGATCTCGTCCGCACTTGGGTCATACATCATCTTTTTCTGGATTTGACAGCAGTGCGTTCCTTCTGGCTCCCCAGGCTCTTATTGTGACAGCGCCCGGTGGAGCTTCCTGCTGTCAAGGCCAAAACAGCTGTGCTGCATTCGGGGTCATTAGTGACCGGCATTATAAGCGGACGCTGAATGCACCCCGATGCAGCAATCTCTGTTTATCTCCCTATCAGAGCTCCGTGAAGACTCCTCGCTGTCTGAAGCATCGGGCGTCCCCCGGCTCAGACGCCATCTTCTCATCATCTTCAGTTGTGAGTTATCCTGTTGTTATCCCATCTTCGTTGTAGTGTGTTTTAGCCCACCGTGGCTCTTTCCTTTATTAGTGTGTGTTATCCCCTGTTCCCTTACCTTTAATAATAAACACCTTTGCAAACTCACCGGTGACTGTTGGCGTCTTATGGTGGCTCGCGAGGGCCACCGTGACAGTAGACTGCTGCCAGAGCGTCTAGAGAGAGGCGCCACACCGAGACACCATTCACCGTGAGTGTTGCATAAATTGGACTGTTGTTTCTACCTGTCTGGGTACCGTGCTGGAGACATGCCATTGCGGAGGGCCCGCACTCAGAGTCAGAGCGACGATCTGGCAGACGCTCTTGAGTGCGTTGATGAAATCCTCATCACTGCCTCCCTCCTCGACTTCAGCAGCGACGTGCACCGGTACCTGGACCAAGTTGAGGATGTCCTCAATCATCTCCCCCGCTTCGTTAATCACCCCGAAGTTAGTGCGAGGAGATATGACATCGCCGCACAGTGTGAGATACTCCATGGGCTGGAGGGAAATCCCAGCAGGAAGCCGAAGAGGAGGAATCGTCGCCTCTCACTTCGGGATCCCGCGTCTGCCTTTGTTCCGGTCCGGGAGTTCGCACCATCCAGAGGTCTTTCCCCATCGGGCATGATGTCACTCGGGATTCCCCCAGAGGAGCTGCAGCTGACAGCAATCAAGATCTGGGACCGAGTGGCTGCTGCTCGCTCCGCTGTCCATCCTTCTGTAATTATGAAGCACGTGGCAGCGGCAGTCAGACTGGTGGAGAGGAATCCCGGGTTAAGTGACTTTCCTGAGTTCGCTGACCTCCTCGCCTCAGTCTCTGCACAGGAGCGGCGATTCCCGGACCTCACTTTCGCCTCGCCCTCTGCCAGAAATCGTCATCACCTCCACAGACAACCTCAGCTTGAACCCCATCCGGATCCAGTTCCAGGTCGCTGCAAGGGCTCAATCTCCCACAGAGCTGTCACTCCTGCGCCTTGTCAGAGGGGAATCCCTGCAGCTTCATCCCCCGGGCCATCTTCTCCTGCTGTTTCGTCAGCGCTCTGTGCCCTTCTCGTCTCGGCTGTCGCCCCCTCCTCCTCGTCGCCTATTCCGGCTGCTGTGTATCTCTGGAGTCCTGTTTCGGCTAGCCCCATCCCGGAACCATCACAAGCGGCTCCCCCTCGTCCTCCCAGTGGGCCCTCTGTCGCCGTCCGGCAGGGAAAGGGAGGAGCAGCGTCCGCTGCAGCAGGCACCATCCAGCCTCCAGGAGATAAGCAAGTCCAAACTCATCCATATTCTCATTATTGTGATTTGTCTTGTCAGACACCTGGGGGTGGAGTTCGGAGTTCGCAGTCCCCCGAGCTCCCACCACCTGCTGTGGCTTTAGTTTTTGATCCTGCATCCTCTGTGTCTTCCTCCGCTGAGCGGTCCTTGATGTCAGGCCAACGTCGCCGGATGAGGAGGGGGCCTGTGGTTCTGGAGAGCCTGGTTCCGGTCCTGCAGCCATGTCATGGGCGGAGGAGGAGAGCGGACTGCAGCGTAGAACCTGCGCCGACGAGGAAGCCTCCCTGGGTCTCCACGGATGAGCGGTCCGGTCCAGCGGATCCCCTGCCAACACGCCGTGCGGGCCGTCGGCATGGGCATCGCTACTGGAGGGTCCAGAGGCTGCGGATACCATCATGCCAGCTGCAGAGCCCGACGTAGCTGAGTGGGAGCCGGATGACGACCTCCTGCCGTCTGAGCCCGGATTTCCGGAGTCCTGGACGGCGTCAGAACCTGAGATCAGGCAAGTGCTCTGTATTGTCTTTCTCCTTTCCTTTCTCAAGCATTTTTGCCTGTGCCTTGGGGAGACGAGCCGGGTGCAGCCGCCCGCTGCGTCCGAGCTTGTCTCGCCGGGTTCTGGCGCTGCCGGTGATCCTGATCCTGGTTCTTTTCTCTCTCCTGAGCCTTCTCCCAGGGTTGCCGGCGAGGAGCTGCCTTCGCCCGCTGTGCCAGAGGTTCCGGGTTCAGGGTTGGAGGTCGGTTCTGGTGCGGCGCCGACCCAGTCGGGGTCTGACGCGGGTGCAGCCATGACCCAATCGGGATCCGTCGCGGGTGCAACCGAGACCCAATTGGGGTCCGACGAGGGTGCAGCACCAGCTGGATCCAAGTTCGGTGAGGTAGCTGCAGATCCTCTGCCACTGGACACTGGACCAGCTCATCTTCTCCCCCATCTTCACCATCGTCCTCATCTTCACCCTCATCTTCCCCCCAAGTCTTCTCCACCAGGTGACGTATGGACCCCTCACTTTCGGCCCGGCTCGCCCTCGCTATTCCCCTCTACAGGGAAGCTGTTGCCTCTCTCTCCCCTGTGGTCCTGGTGGCTGAGCGATGCGGGTCAGCCGCCAGAATGACTGCCGTGCCCATTCGGCTCTCTGGGCCGGCCACCCGACCCACTGGACTCTCTATTCGGCGGCCTTGTCCGGCCACCTGAAGCTCTGTTTTTCCTGGCCTGGGACTCGGGTAGGCTGCCTGAATTCTTCCCGTTACCCCTGTTGGCGGTTTGGACGCTGGGTGCGGGGAGACCCCTCCGAACTGTGTAATTGTGCCTGTCATCCCTGTGTTTTTCTCCTCTGCTCCTTTGTAATTTTGTGGATGTACGGGTGTGTTATGATTTCATATAATCTTATCTCTGTTAGTGTGCCCTTGTGTTCTTTCTAGGCCCCCTCTTGTTGCTGCATTCCTTTTTCTTTAGGCTTTGGTCCATATATTGTTTGCATTTATGGAGTATTGTGTGTTGTTTTTTTTTCTCTTCCCCACCGTACTCTGTGATTGCTTCGTTTGTTCCCTGTCAGCGTCTTGTTTTATTTTTTTCTTCTAATTTTTTAACTCCCTCCCTCCTGGCATGTGCCCCATCCGCCCACCCTGGGGGTGGGGGGTGTTATTGGCCGTTCTGAGCCCAGCCTTGAGGGGAAGGTAGTGTCATGACCTGAGCGCCGATCTCGTCCGTGCTTGGGTCATACATCATCTTTTTCTGGATTTGACAGCAGTGCGTTCCTTCTGGCTCCCCGGGCTCTTATTGTGACAGCGCCCGGTGGAGCTTCTTGCTGTCAAGGCCAAAACAGCTGTGCTGCATTCAAGGTCATTAGTGACCGGCGTTATAAGCGGACGCCGAATGCACCCCGATGCAGCAGTCTCTGTTTATCTTCCTATCAGAGCTCCGTGAAGACTCCTCGCTGTCTGAAGCATCGGGCATCCCCCGGCTCAGACGCCGTCTTCTCATCATCTTCAGTTGTGAGTTATCCTGTTGCTATCCCATCTTCGTTGTAGTGTGTTTTAGCCCACCGTGGCTCTTTCCTTTATTAATGTGTGTTACCCCCCGTTCCCTTACCTTTAATAATAAACACCTTTGCAAACTCACCGGTGACTGTTGGTGTCTTATGGTGGCTCGCGAGGGCCACCGTGACATTTGCGTGTTCTCCCTGTTCTGCGTGGGTTTAGTCCTGGGGCTCCGGTTTCCTCCCACAATCCAAAGACATGCATGTTAGGTTAATTGGTTGTTCTAAATTGTCCCTTGATATCTGTTTCCTATAGGCCCTTAGAATAGAGGGTTAGTACTAGAGAAAGCGCTTTGAGTGGTCTTTGTGACTAGAAAAGCGCTATATAAGTGCAGGTTAGTTAGTTAGTTAGCTTCTGCTGACAAGGAATGAGTTCCAACAGTCCCTCGGTGGGCTGTCTTCTTTTGGCGTTTTATGGCGGTTGGCACAGAGTATTTGGGAGCATTTACCACCAACAACTGGTGTGAAACCTTGGCTGGGATACTAATCCTCTACTTTCGAAAAAATAAAACAACTAATTATATCCTCTTCATCAAATTCATTCCCCCTTCCCACAAGACTCCCTGCCTTCCACTGAAGAAGGAACACTGGTCCCTCCCTCAGTGGTTCCTGGTTTCACATCTGTCTCTAATATTTTATTGATTGTTCCCAAGATATATCTTTCCTACCCAAGTATTTCTCAGCCCCTTCACAATTATTTTGATTTTGTCTGTTTTGTGTCTCACTTGATCAGTACAGTTAATGACATAAGCAGTGAACAAAATTAGTTTATCCACACTTATCTCATTACAAACCTGATTCTTTTGGTCTCCTGCTGGCCTGGGATATGTATTGGCATTTCTCAATCCTTCCCTTGCATTTTGTACTTGCATTTTCTTCACTGCCTCTGCATAGCTAATGCTGTTAACCGTTTTCACTTGTTGGATTGCAACTGCTCTTTTCCTGACCCCCCTTCCCCCATATGTCACACTGTGCTCACCACCACAATTACAGCATCTAGGCTGTACATTTTCTCCACATTCTTCATACCCATGGTTACCTCCACATTTAGCACATCTCTGTTTTGAATTGCAGACTGACTACAATGTGACCATAGTGTTGACATTTATAACAGCGAAGTGGAGGTGGACTGTAATGCCTAACCAGGAAACTCATATCGCCTATCCTTATTTTATCTGGATGTATAGGCTCTTGAAACTCTATCAGCAGTGACATACTTAACTTTTTCTTCAAGTCTACTATCTTCATCAACTTCTTCACTCCTTTCACCTCCCCAAACATTCCTTTAGAGTTTGTCCAAATCTTCCCCAACCGGAATGCCACTTATTACTCCTTGAGTGATTTTATTCTCTTCCAATACTCTTCTTTCACATACAACTTTTTTGCCGATACTCTCAACACGTAGTGCCTTATTTTTGTGCTCCTTATTTCTGCATTTAATTAACAAGTTCCCATCTTGGAGAACTCTTGCCATTTCTACATCTCCTACTGTCATGGCTGCCAATCATCCACACCTGCACGCACACCTGCTCTTCATCCTGGCCTGGCTCTTTATACCGTGAGGTCCTGAGATCGGGCGGAGTCGTCTGTCTCCTTCCTATGAGACCTGCACTCACCATTACCACGTTGAGCTTCCTAGCCTCGTCAAGTTTCCCGTCCAGCCCTTCACCTACTGGACTCGTCGTCATCCAGCTTCCAAGTAAGCACCCATCTATTCTTCTCACCTTTCTGTGATCCCCTGTGCACAGGCGGAGATCCGTGGAGGCGGACTCCTTCCACCTGCCAGCGGACTCATCTTCTCCACTCACCTGTCCACAACATCTCCTGCGGGTCTGCTGGCACTGTTCTCCTGACCGGAGCTACTGAGCTTAACCTGTGCTCCACTTCGCCACCGCAAACAGAAAGCGCTGAACTTTCTGGTGCCTTCCCTGCTAGGGTTGCCTCTAACTCTCCCTCTGTTTCTCCATAGGGTTGCCAGGTTGCACAGTGCTCTGCTCGCCCTAGCTGACTCATCTTCTCATTACATACATCTGCAGATACGCATACACACACCCACACACTCTCACTATATTCAATAAAAGGTTAATTGTGTTATTCTCGAGTCGTGTCTGCTCTTTGGGTCTGAAACCATGTCACCTACCTTCCGTTCAGACTCTCAAGAAACTGTTATTGGGCGAAGAACTCTCTTCTCATCTTCTTTTGTGAATCCTAGAATTATCTTAATTTCTTCACTTTCTACCTTCCTACGAATCACCTGGGTTTCATCTTCTGAGCTAGACTAATCTAACTCTCTTTTATTATTTTTGTTATGTTTGTCCCTTGTAGGGCATAAATGAGGCACAAATCGCCAGTAGTGAGTTTGCTTATTTATTAAATAATAAAGAACAAAGGAATGTGCGACGTCCAATAACCGCATGGTTGGAGGTTATTGGACACCATTGATGGCTTCAAATGTTCCGAAACACCAATTCTTTTTCTGAATCAGTTGTTCCAAATGATTAGATCTCTCGAACGTTCCATTTCTCCCATCACTACAGAACAATAAAGACACAATGGTGAACTGCATGAAAGAACGGAGAGAAAGCTTATGCTCCATTAATTTCAGTTTTTTACAAGTTGTTGTATGACATTCATCAGCTTTGATTTTTTTTTTTTTTGTCTGATGATAACGTTGTGTTCTAGGTTTGAGCACATTCTGACACACAGTCATCTCATTAATGCCTCTGACAATCACCTGACTCTCTCCAGCTGTGCTGATTACTCCCACCTGTGCTTCATTAAGTAATTGAAACAGCTCCCCACAGTGACATCTGGTGGCCAAATGTTATAATACTACACTCAAACCGTCGAGTGTTTTCGTGTGTGTTTTTATCTCTTAACATTTCGTGTTTTATTTGCGTTTATAGTTTTATTTGTATGAATTGATTAGTATCTGTAGAGGGTACTTGTGTACATTCAAGTATTTTTATTCAGAAAAACAATCTGTTCAACAGTGCTCGAGCTTTGACGGTTTTTCCCCTTGTTTAAAATCTCTCCTGCTTTTGAGAATATTCTCTCGCAAGGGACTGATGTGGCTGGAATGGAGAGATATGTCTTGGCCCGCTGGAACACTATTATTATTATTATTTGGTCACCTATGAGGCAAGCAACCACCTCTCGGTGGCTTTACAAAGCTAATACAGGGCAGGGGTCACCACTCCTCACTGCCCAGCTGGAACAGGTGAGGGAATATAGTGGCATGTTGTTTCCAGTAATCTTGAGGGTCATCTCGTCTGGGCAAGTATGAGGCTGAACGATAGCGCTGAATCTCGAGTGATAGATAAACAGACAGACAGACAAGTTACATAACAATAAATGAGAATCAAACACAATCACCACCTCATTCAACCATTCTGAGCATAGTGGGTGTCTGGGGGTTGCCTACCTATGGCTTCTTTTAGTGATCAAATGCATAATTATATTTTTTGTAAATAATAATAAAGGTGTATAAATAATAAATGTATACTTGTATGTGTATTAAAAGACCATGAATACATATTATAAACACTATGCTGGCCATGGCTTGATTCAAGTTGTGTTGTGCTAGGAATGCAGGCATCAGGATGTTTTGTCCGTAGGCGTCTCCACATAGTTGTATTATTACAAAATGCAAGATGTTGCATACAATGCATACATTTAACTTTTTTCCCTTAAGAAGGTCGAAATGATCACAGACATCTGACCTGGGACACTTTCTACCCCCATTCATTTCCAAATAGTGTAAATCCAATAGCACGCTCAGTACAAGATACTCAGGGAGGCGAGACTTCGCAAACAAACTGCACTTTAGAGGAGCTTTTAAATGTTTCCGGCATGTGGGATGATGAATCAGCAGCCAATCAGGCAAGGACACGAGAAATTAGTATTTTGCTTACAAAGAATATCTATAATACATATATTGTGCATAGAATAGGCATTTTCATATTGTGTAATGGTAGTATTTTATTTAATATTCCATTTTAGAAACGGGATAACAAAATCACCGCATAAAACAACAGTGACGTTTCAAAATAGTTGGTGACGTGACATGGAACAGTCACGTGACATCCTCTTTCTGATTAAAACCTCGGAACAGTGGTTCGATTCAGAAGTTCCACCTAGGTTTCGGTACGTACTAAAACACTGTTTCGACTTTGCCATCACTATTGTCCTGCTTTTACTAGCAGAGGGTTAATGCTATCACAGTTATGGCTGAGATTTGTATCATCCCATCTTTTGAGTCAACTCTGTCGCCTCAAATGTGAACATGTGTGTAGCGAACAGGTGTGTTTCCAAAACACACATCTGGTAGAGGATGTTTTTGAAAGCAGCAGTTTCAGTTTCTCCTTTTTTCCCCTCTTTATCCGGTTTTATTTAACGCCCATAATTGCCTCATGGTGGGTGTATCTTGTTGTTTAATGAACTGATGTAAATGATAATGGCAATGTAATGACATCCCTCAATAAATATTTAATCTAACTACAACATGCTCCGTCACCTTGAGAGGCCCCGTGCCGAAAATGAGAAGCCTTTCAATTAACACAGGCCTGGATGAGGCTGATTCTTGTGGACTCATTGATTCTGCTATATATTAATTAACAAGCTGCTGCACTGTGAGACTTTGTTGACAGTGTCTGTGTAGGCTTGTCTTGAAGTGTACTGTATCCGTTGTTGGCTCTAATGGTCACATTACTCATTTTGCAATGAAGATTGCCGTGTAATAATTATGGTCATTATGCTCTTACACCGTGAAGCTGCAACTTGGAAGGTCACTGAAAATTAGGTTCTTTTACATACAGAGCTATAAGGCATAGCTGTCTTTGTATAACTGCAGCCTCTTCGACAGGGAAGCTCTTCATGTTTCTCCAAGAATAGCATAATGCAACATATTAGAACTGATCATGTCTCGACTCAACAGTCTAGACATCTCGGAGCACATGTCTCATCAACAGATGAAAACTGGACACAATCCGGACCAGGAATGTTGACCTTGAATGTGAGGCTGATGTTGCGGACTCTAAGAGTCTCAGGGGGCATTCTCCTGTGGAGGACATGAGGGAATTATTTTTCTTTTGCTGAACTTAAAACATGAAAAAAGAAGAAGGTCACTTGAAACCAAGTGTGCCAACAAACTTTTTGACCCCCCCAAAATTCCAGTCTTTCATTCCTAGTCAGTGGTGGAGATCCAGGATTGAAGAGTAATGCATTAGGCAGGTTTAACTATCTGGTTTCTTTACCTGAACAAGAGTAAGACAGTGAAGGGATTAAAGAAGATTTTACAGATAAACAAAGATGTGTACATATTGCGCCAATGTGAAAATTATCCATCGTTACATAATTCTTTCTGTAGCTGTTCTGATTCCATTTCTTAGAAGAATAATATAGAATATTTGTCAGCCCAGTATTAAACTTGATTTCAAATGCATGCTTTTGAAACTGCCTTTACTGTGTGTATTTTTTCAAACATGAGCCATACCATTGGCTAATTCTTCATTTCCCAAGTACTTTGTCTACTTTTTCTGTGAGGGATTGCTTTAAATGCCCCAAATTAGCGAATGATACCATTATGAAGGTCATGCATAATCTCAGGACTGTCATAGATGATGTCATGAAGATTTTTCACATCATGGCTTTAACATTCATAAGGGATGAACAACTTTTTAGAAAAAAAAATTAATTAAGCTCTCATCAAATACATAAGATGGTGTTTGTGGGCCACACAGGTACATTAGTGCAGTAAATTGCTTTAAATTTTTCCCATCCAGGATTAATTACAGTCTTTATTTTCTATGAGCTGAGACAGTTTGCAATTAACATTTGACCTGTGTGCTCCTCAACCTTTCAGGGCAACAACTGATTCATGCAAGCTTGTCCCATGCAGCCTCATTAGGTCATTGGGTAAGTGAATGTGGGGAAAGGTAGGTGTGATTACTCGATTAAAGGGCAGGTAATCAAGCTGTACAGCCAGACGCCTGACTTTATGGTAAAATGATGAAAGGCTATGTCATATGTCATCAGTAATTCTAGTTCATTGCTCCACAACATTTTAGCTGTCCTGGTGCAGTAGCAGCAATTACATCTTAGGTTTTGCTTTTATAGCTCTGGCTCTCAGTAATGATGAGAAGAGTACTTACGAGATGTGTAGATGCACATCAACATTTTAGTTTGATACATACATCAGTAGAGAAGTCACCGTTCTTTTTTGCTTTTGGTACAAAAATGAAAAATACTGTACAACATCATTATTTTTTTAAGAAGTAACTGATGTAAACAGACTCTTCTGCTCAGTAGCTTCTATAGCAGGACTTTTCCCATTTACCATTGTTTAAATCGAAATAAAAACAACAGTATCTCATTTGGCACTGGCCAAATCTCAGCAGCTGGATATGGTCCATTTATTGTCCAGTGAGTGTACAAATAGACTTCGTGTCCACCAAACGCGTTTTTTGTCGCCAGACCGCCCTGAACATCTTTTTTTCAGTGCTTGTGCACTGCAGTCTGGGAAAAAAAGGCTGTGCCCTGTATACTAGCAACAGCTTGTCACTCACAGCTCAACACTTCTGCTTTCCCTATGGTCAGACTTTCTACTTATTTTTAAATAGCAGTCTCTAAATAACAATGGTGGACAGGAAGCATATTCTGGCATTGACAGTAGCTCTGGATGCAAAATATGATGACATGGAAAAGAAAACAGGAGTCTGAGTACAGACATCAACCGGACTTGGACCGGAGTTCTGTTTTGATTGTGCCCATTTCAAGGATTATTTTAGACTGACCAGGAGTCGGTTTGAACTGGTTTTGGAGAAGATCGGTCTTTCAATTTCTCGGATGCTGACTAATTACAGAGAGCCCATTTGAGGTGAGTCGTCTCTGGTCAAAATTTCACTTATTTTTACATCTGTTCTTGTAAAACTTATGCTGAGATATGCTCAACACACGGTTTCCTAAACTCATAAATGATTGTCGGTAAAAGATCACATTTCACACTGGAAGTATTTCCATTTTGATGCAGTTATCAACTTCAAATTCATATAGTCTCCATTATCTACCGCAACAAACTTGTAAGAAATATGACCGTGACAAATGTACAAACACTCACCTGGCAGGCCAACAGATGTGTACACATTCCTCCAAGTGTTTGTTTTCAAATTTTGATCATGATATCCTTTTAGCGTCAGATCAAAGAGCACTGGGTTGTTTGATGAAACAAAGTTCAGCCTCTTCCCCATCATCCTACCGTTCTCATCTTCCTGTACCGGCGTCTAATGTCCCGTCCTTCCTTAATTCTGATTGGCTGCTTACAAAGATATGACATTGACATGCTCAGCTGTAGTCTGAAAAGTTGAACTTTTTTCAGCTCTCCACGCCCTGAGCACCGCAATAAAAAGTGGCCACTGCTGATAGCGTTTCAACACCGAGGGCACTCATCACTGTAGACGCTGGACTACATATGAACAGAAAACAGTCGCCCATAGCAGGAAAAAAAGCGTTTGGAGGGACACCACCCCTAACTGTTGTGGTTAGCTGCGAACCTCAATTGGAAACCGGATTGTTGCCATTTAGCCATGTTGTTGACACATGTAGAGCAAATTTTTTAAGTATCTATTGGAATGTGTTACTGGTAACTAAAGTTGTAATTTTTAATTTGAGATGTTTTATAGGCATGATAAATGTTGTTGAGAGTTTAGGAGGTAGAGTTGCGTTTGCCAATAACCAGAGGGTCGACAGTTCAAATCCCGCTCTCCCCAGCCATCCTGCCGTTGTGTCCCTAGGCAAGTCACTTTACCCACCTTGCTTCGAGTTTCCATGATACTGAGTATGATTGTGTATAAATGTTTGGTAGTGGTCGGAGAGGCCATTGGCGAGGATTGGCAGCCAAGTTTCCATCAGTCTCCCCCAGGAATGCTGTGGCTACATTTGTAGCTTACTGCTATCAATGTCTGTCTAGAGTGAATGCACAATGAACTCACTGTAAGAGTTTTGAGATGTCACTTGATATGTAAAGCACCATATAAATATAATATATTATTATTATTATTATTATTATTATTATTATTATTATTATTATTATTATTATTATTAAAAGAACAAAGTAATACATGAATAGACAGTAAGTAATACCATAAAAGGTCTTTGGTAACTCTGTGGCATAGAGCTGAGTAATACATCCACCCCTGCTCCCATCCCCTAAATGTATCCCCTTCCCCTAGTGAAAGGGAGGGGAATGCAGTGGTACAGCCATTAAAAACCCCAGCCACCAAATGAGCTCATCTCATTTGCCCCCACCCCCTCCAAGAGACCCCAGTCAGGCGAGACCAGCCCCAGTCCCACCCAGTGGCACAAAGGCTACAACCCTTAATCAGTCACCACCAACACCAAGTGAGCAACCTGGATGCACATGATCACACTGCCCCCCCAAAAAATATTAAAAATGTATCGACTGTAAATAAGGAAAACAAGGGTGTATAATAATAATAATAATAATAATAATAATAATAATAATAATAATAATAATAATAATAATAATGATTGAAAACTGACTGATGTCTGGTTTTGACAGAAGGTTTTAAGCATAGAGGAGAGATGCTTGAAATCAGAAACACTGCAAAAAATGAAATATTAACTAGATAAATTATCTTAAATCAAGTATACAGTGTTTGTTTCCTGTCTGAAAAAATATTTCTTTCTTGTCGTGCAATTTCTGTAAAAAAAAAAAAAAAAAAAAAAAAAAACATTTACTTGCTATAAAAATTTTTGTGGCTGATGCGAAAGCAATTTAATCTTGTTTTAACCCTTAAGATAAGATAAGATAAGATAAGATAAGATAGGATAAGCCTTTATTAGTCCCACAATGGGGAAATTCCAGGATTGCAACAGCACAGGGATAGCAACACTCAGAGCAACAATCAGAAGGCAAGAAAAAACAAGAGCAGCTAGTATACATGTGTACATATTAATATATATATATATATATATATATATATATATATATATATATATATATATATATATATATATATATATATATATATATACACATACTGTATATATATATATATATATATATATATATATATATATATATATATATATATATATATATATATATATGTATATATATATATGTATATATATATATATATATATATATATATATATATATATATATATATATATATATATATATATATATATATATATATATATATATATATATATATATATATGTATATATAGTATATATATATATAGACACACAGTGCGGAGCATTGTGGTTGGTGGATGTGCAGCAGAAAGTCTAAGCTCTCTCTCCGCAGATGCGGAGGGCCAGCTGGATGTCTTTGGGCATGATGGTGACCCTCTTGGCATGGATGGCGCACAGGTTGGTGTCCTCGAAGAGACCCACCAGGTAGGCCTCGCTGGCCTCCTGCAGAGCCATGACGGCGGAGCTCTGGAAGCGCAGGTCGGTCCTGAAGTCCTGAGCGATCTCCCTCCCCAGGCGCTGGAAGGGCAGCCCACGGTTGAGCAGCTCCGTGGACCTCCGGCAGCGACGGATCTCTCTCAGAGCCACGGCACCGGGCCTGCGATGGTGAGGCCTCCTCAGAACTCAGAACTCAGAACTCAGAAAAGATTTATTGCCAAGTACATTCACAGTAAACAACTGATAAACATACGAGGGATTTGACTTGACACTGAAAACGACATAGTTGACATTTTCAGTGACGGGGCAGCATCAGTGACGCGCCTGTCAGCAGACGGGGAACAGGAAGCATGAGGGAGGAAAGGGATAAACACAATAGGAGAGAGAAAAAAAGCATTGTTTGTCAGAATACAGGTCATAAATGATCAATATTATGATTACAAGAAAAAAAGCTCTCAATGCACAAGTAGCAGACAATAGAATCTATACAAGGACACAAAGAGAGCAGTGAATGAATAATCTTCTCATCAGTATAGTGAGTCAGTGTGAGTGAGGTGTTGAGTGAGGGTGTTTATATCAGTTAAGAACAACAAAGTCTCTTCAGCAGGAGATGTTATGTCTACCATCTGGCAAAGGCTTGTGTCCTTGCACAGCAGATGGTATAGTTTGCCAGACAGCTGGCTGTCCTTGAGAGTCAATGCTGCTCAAATGTTTTCAAAACAAAAAACTGCAGATAATCTGGAGGACTGTGACTGTGAGGGCAGGTCGAATGAGTCGAATAGTACTGACTTCAGAGAAAAAAACTTTATATTCTCTTACAGATTCAGTACTTAAATCCTTCATTGCTGGACGTTGAAATCATCATGGATGGCTCTCAGCGTGATCATGATGTAATCCATTTTCCTAGACAGTTCTCCATTAGCCCCTGTCAGAGTCCTGCCCAATTGGTCAATTTGACCAATTGGGCAGGACCGCCGGCAGCCAGAGCGCCTTTTAGACCAGCCTTGGTGGCCAGCTGCTTCCTGGGGGCTTTTGCTCCAATAGATTTACGGGCGGTCTGCTTGGTTCTTGCCATCGCTCTTTATTATTCTGTCTTCTGTCTGTCATTTCCTGCACGCCGCCCAAACTCCAGCCTGGCACCCGCGTCGCTCCCGCTTCATCTCTCTTGGTATGTCGAGCCTCTCCGTTAGCACCAGGTGGCGGCCGAGTGCTAGCTAGCTCCTCCCCGCTGCATCGTCTCCGCTGTAAACAGAGGCTTTGTCCGCCGACTCAGGAGACCCCCGGGTGCGATCTGTGTGTCCGTGATACACATAGAGTGAAAGGTGTGCCGGATCAGAAAGCCATCACCGGATCAGAAAGAAGACTGAGGGATACCGGGGGTTGTCATGTTACGCACGTATTTCCGGGCTTCCGGTACAGATACAGCTGTAAACAGGAAGGCAAAGGAGTTTCCTATTGGTTTAAATTTGATTGACATCTCATTCGACCCATAAGAGCCTCGATTGTGGTTTTTACAGCCTTCAATAACCAATGACTGAAAACCTAGCCAGAAGGACCTACCGACCAACTACCGCGAATACAACGAGCCAATTGTAGCTGAGTATCATGATGATGGACGTGTCGTTTAGTCAACTGATTTCTTAATTCAGTGGTACCGGACATGAAGGGGGGGGGGGTTTCCTTTTTCACATTGCTTGATAAAAGGATATATTCCCATGCGTAAATCCTTTTGCCAGCCAGAGCCACTTGGGTGAAGACCACAGTCTGACTTGTGCATAAAGCTAGCATTAGCTACTATATTACTCCCTTGTTTTGAAAAATGGTTCACAAAGTAAACCTATAAAGCATGGACGGAAGCATAAATCGCTTGACCGGGTCGGGTGAACAATGAGAAATCGCGAGCTCGTCTGATGATGAGGAACGGAGCGGGCATGAGCGGACATGTTCACCGACATTCATGATGTGGTTGTGGATGTCATGGTCTGCTCTGCTCATCATTCCCAGCTGCACACACACCTGGTCTTCATCACACCATGGCCTATTTCTACTGCACTGCCCGAGCCTGCAGCGCGGAGATGTCTCACTGTGCTCCAGACGAGCTTCATCGCCAAACTCCGCAGTCCATCGTAGTCTCAGCCCAAGTCTGCTACCACCGTCGCTGGAGAATTCCTTAAGCTGCTCACGTAAGCTACAACTTTCTACTCACCTTGTCTTCCAGTCCCCTGTGCACAGGCGGAGTCCCATGGCGGTGGAATCTTTCTCCTTCCTCCTTGGCGGCGGATTCCTTCCTCTCCTCCACCATGCCAACACTCCCTAGACATTCACCCGCAGGAGCTGCACTCTCTACAGAAGGCACTGTCTTCCTGGCCGCAGCCGTCATGCTGGACCTGGGCATCTCATGATCTGCTCTCATAGGTTGCCAGGCCATACGGTGTCCCGCTCTGTCCCCTGCAGTTCCTGCCTGCATTTGCACACACCAACACACAATTCTGTTGTTAATAAACCTAACTGTATCAATTCGGAGTCTGTGTTTTGTCACTGGGTCACTAAACCATGTCCATGTCAGTGGACAGGTAAGTGTTATAATGTAAATTATTCTTTATAGATAAAAATACAAAAATACAAATAAAAATAACTTTTGACTGATCTGTTATCACAGGTCCTGCATGGCCACACGTTTTTTTGTGTGGTGTGTTCCTCTGTAGGAGGGGGGGATGTTTGTTTGTGTGCATATTGGAGTGAAATGTTATAATGTCAGCTTAGTCTTCATCTTATATATATATATATATATATATATATATATATATATATATATATATATAGTGTGTGAAATTGGTCTATTGATGCGTCTAGTGCGGTGTGTTTCTGTGTGCTTGTCACCTCTCACTTTCAGCCTCTGCCGCTGGCTAGCTACTGCAAAAAGGAAGCCGAGTGCGTAAGTCTTCCCTGCCAGTACATAGCCTCTCAGTAGATAAGCCCTATGCAATGCCTTCTCGTGGTGACACACGTAAACTGAGCACCTTGCGGTCTCAGGCCAAATTGCAAGGGACTCGGAGGAGGTCTGCCTCCAGACATGTGGCATGCCAGGCCCACCAGTGTGTGGACACGTCCTGATGCCCATGAACAGACCCCCAGCTATGGGTCAAATAGCCTCACTGCCCTGTGAGTGCTAGGGATAGCATAAGGTTAAGGGAATCAACCCTGACAGAAATATCGGAGTGGAGCCCCGTAGGCGGAGTCATGGTCAAATTCTGCCAAGACTCCGGCAACTCCTGCATCCAGTGTCATCTCGAGCCATCTCGACTACGTCCTGCCACTGGAATCTGATGACCCTGGAAGAGAGAGTGAGGCTGACGCTGCGCAACTCCCCCTCACTTTATTCCAATTTTCTAGCGCAAGTCTTGTCAATCTGTCAATCCGTTTCAAAAGTCCTGTGGCGAAGGGTGAGTGGCAAAGCAGCAAGTGAGGATACACTGGCAGCTGTAGTCATGGACCTGCACACAGGCGGCTAAGGCCTAACGATCGATCCTCACTGACAAAAGCAGCAGTGGGGTTCAGTGTCTGTCTGAGTGACTGAGCAGCCCTTTTTAGGATTGCACTGCTCACCTCCACAGTCTGAAGAAGGGGCTAGAAAAGGTGCCCTAAACATTGCCTGCTTCACAACGCCCTGGCCAGCTTACCGTGGCTGGAGGGGATCCAACACTAGCGGTAGAAACAACAGAGGAAAGAAAAAAGGTGACACCACTCAATATTGGCACATGGAATGTGTGCACACTTTTAGACAACCCGTCAGCTGATCGACCTGAAAGAAGAACAGCTCTAGTTAACAGGCAACTTGCAAGATACAACATTGACATTGCAGCTCTGTGTGAAACCAGGCTTTCAGAAGAAGGTCAGTTAAATGAGTGGGGAGGTGGATATACATTCTTCTGGAGTGGCTGTAGCAAAGATGAGCGCCACGAAGCAGGAGTTGGTTTTGCTGTGAGGAACAACCTTGTCAGCAAACTCCCCAGCCTCTCAAAGGGCGTGAATGACCGCCTCATGACAATACTGCTTCCACTCCATGCAAGCAAGCAGGCTACTCTCATCAGTGCCTATGCACCAATGATGACAAACCCTGATGAGACTAAAAACAAGTTCTACCAAAAACTTGACGCTCTCCTGTCTACTGTGAAGCACAACAACAAGCTCATATTGCTCGGGGACTTCAATGCCAGAGTAGGACAGGACAGTTCTGCCTGGGAACGCATCATAAGCAAAAATGGAGTGGGCAAGTGCAATAGCAACGGTCTTCTCCTGCTACAGATCTGTGCCAAACATAGCCTCCTAATCACAAATACTGTCTTCCACCTGCCCACTCGAAACAAAACCTCATGGAGGCACCCCCGCTCCAAACACTGGCACCTCATCGACTATGTCATCATCAGGCAAAAAGATAAGCAGGACGTCAGAGTCAAAAAGGCCATGTGTGGTGCTGACTGCTAGACCGGCCACAGGCTTATTGTCTCCAGGATGAAACTGCACATCAGACCTAAGAGAAGGCCACAGGGAGACAAGAACAAAAGCATGAAATGGCTTGATGTGTCCCAACTGAAAACCCACTCTGAGGCCAATGCACTCACGGAAGACCTGAAACGCGAACTTGCAAATCTGAGATGCACAGCCAATGCTGAGAAAGACTGGGTGCTGTTTAGGAATACTGTCCACTCATCTGCACAGAAAATCCTGGGCCTCTCAACACGGAAAAAGCATGATTGGTTTGATGAAAATGATGAGGAAATCAAAGCTCTACTAACGGAGAAGCATAGCCTTCATTGTGCCCATCAAAATGATCCCTCATCCGTCTCAAAGAAGGTGGCTTTCACCAGCGCACGCAGGACAGTACAACTCAAACTTCGAGAGATGCGATACTTATGGTTGAGTGCCAAGGCGGATGAAATCCAGGGCTACGCAGACAGGAATGACTCAAAACGATTCTATGAGTCTCTCAATGCCCTGTACGGACCCAAGCCATCAGGAACCTCCCCACTTCTGGGCTCAGATGGTTCAACTCTCCTGACAGAGAAGACCCAAATCCTCCAAAGATGGGCTGAACATTTTGAAGGAGTCCTGAATCAGCCTTCTACTATAAACAATGAGGCAATCGACAGGATGTCCCAGGTTGAGATCAACGATGCTATGGATGAACTTCCTACTGTTGTTGAAGTCCAAAAGGCTGTTGGCCAACTGTCAAGTGGCAAAGCACCAGGGTCAGACACCATTCCAGCTGAGATATACAAGACAGGTGGCCCAGCACTCCTTGAGAAGCTGACTGAACTGTTCCAGTCCTTCTGGACTCAAGGCACCATTCCTCAGGAACTCAGGGATGCATCAATTGCCCACGTGTACAAGAGAAAGGGGAACAGACAAGTATGCGACAACCATCAAGGTATCTCGCTACTCTCCATAGCTGGTAAGGTCCTCACAAGACTCTTGCTAAATCGTCTGATCACTCACCTAGAACAAGGCCTGCTGCCAGAATCACAATGTGGCTTCCGTAAGGGTAGAGGGACTGTGGACATGATCTTTGCGGCTCGTCAACTCCAGGAGAAGTGTCTAGAACAGAACCGTGAGATCTACACCACACCTGTTGACCTCACCAAAGCGTTTGACACTGTCAGTCACCAGGGACTATGGAGAATAATGTCAAAGTTTGGCTGTCCAGACAAATTCATCCTGATGGTGCGCCAGTTCCACGATGGCATGAACGCACGCGTCCTAGACAATGGTGAGGCATCAGAGGCTTTTCCAGTCACAAATGGCATTAAACAAGGTTGCGTGCTCGCACCCACCTTGTTCAGTATGATGTTCTCAGCCATGCTCACTGATGCCTTTCAGAATAGCACCTCTGGACTGGACTGGATGGAAGGCCCTTCAACCCAAGAAGACTCCAGGCTATCACCAAGGTAAAAGAGACTGTACTGAGGGACTTCCTCTTTGCCAATGACTGTGCCTTAAATGATAGCTCAGAGAGTGAGATACAGTCAAGCATGGACAAATTCTCCATGGCATGTGATAACTTCAGCCTCACCATCAGCACCAAGAAGACCGAAGTTATGCACCAGCCAGCTCCAAATGGTCAACAGGCAGAACCAACTATTACAGTGAAGGGACAGAGACTGCAAGTTGTAGGCTAATTCACATACCTAGGTAGCACCCTCTCCCAGTCTGCAACAATACATACCGAAGTTAACCACAGAATAGCCAAGGCCAGCATTGCATTCGGCAGACTCTGCAAAATTGCATGGGAAAGACGGGGCATTAGCCTAGAAACGAAGTTAAAGGTCTACCGTGCTGTTGTGCACCCAACACTCCTTTATGCCTGTGAAACATGGACGGTGTATGCAAGGCATGCCAGACAGCTCAACCGTTTCCACCTAACCTGTCTTCGAAGGATCTTCAGCATCAACTGGCAGGACAAGGTAACCAATACAGAAGTCCTTGAGTGAGCTAAAATGGAAATGGTCCACACCATGCTAATAAGAGCGCAAGCCAGGTGGGCAGGTCACGTTGTCAGGATGCCTGATTAACGCATTCCAAAGCAGCTGTTCTACGGGGAACTCTCAGAAGGAAAAAGGTTGAGAGGGGGACAAAAGAAATGCTACAAGAACACCCTGAAGGCCTCTCTGAAATCCTTCAATATAGACGTGGCCTCCTGGGAAACTCTAGCACAAGACCGCTTGGCCTGGCATATGAGCATTAAGGATGGCTGCAGAAATCTCGAAGCCAGACGTATTGCTGGAGCTAAAGCCAAGCGCGAACTGCGCAAGACTAGACAGCCCAGCACATCAGCTAACATGATGATGCATGTCTGCCCCACATGTGCCACGACATTCCGTGCCAAAATTGGACTGATCAGTCATCTCAGGACTCACCGACAACCGTCAACTCATCAATAGGATTACGACGTCATCATTTACAATGATGGACGAACAACATATATATAATGAACACAAAAGGCAGTTTTTAAATGAAGGTGTTTATTCTTAAGGAAAAAAAAAAACATACATGACCTACTTGGCCCTGTCTGAAAGAAATGAGTGCCCCCAAAACTTAGTAACTGGTTGGGCCACCCTTAGCAACAACAACTGCAATCAAGAGTTTGCGATAACTGGCGAGTCTTTTACAGCAATGTGGAGGAATTTTGGCCCACTCATCGTTGCAGAATTGTTGTAATTCAGCCACATTGGAGGGTTTTGGAGCATGAACCACCTTTTTAAGGTCATGCCAAAGCATCTCAACCCTTCTTATGGCAAGATTTCATGGACAGATAGCGCCCCCCCCACTGCTACAGGCGCAGCACTGCACCTGTCATGTGATGTTATATGACGTGGCCAAAAACTCCCCAGCTGATTTAAGCTGTACAAAGGATTCCACCTCACAAGGTGGCAGACAAGTATAACTTACTGCTCTTTCCTTGGAGGACTTATTTATTTATTTTTTTTTAGATTTAGATTTAGTATACTTTATTGATCCCCAGAGGGGAAATAGAGGGTCATCCACCACCTGGATGGATGAAGCAGCCACGATACGGCGCTATCCCTTAACCATTCACACACACATTCACACCTAGGGCCACTTTAGAGTCTCCTTTTAACCTAACCTGCATGTTTTTGGCATGTGGGAGGAAACTGGAGAAATCCCGGGGTAAACCCACGCATACACGGGGAGAACATGCAAACTCCACACAGATCACTGTTGGTCAGGGGCTGTGATCGAACCCACAATCCCACGATCCCCACGATCCCCCCGGCCAAGGGTAAACTGTGCTGCTGCAGTGCTAACCACTGCACCACCTTTTATGGCGGAAATAGAACAATCCTAAAACCTATCTGGACACCACAGAAGAAGAGTTTATAAACGAATGTTGACATTCAACATCGCCATCACCATGGCAAGACAGAGGAGGCATTTGCTCTCAAATTTGCCAACTATGATTCTAAAAAAGAAATTATTTAGCTTATGAAGGTAAATATATACATTTTGTTATAACAGAGGGTGGGTGAAGCTGGTTGATGTTCACCTGCCATCGTCCCCAGCGCCATGTGACTGGAGAAAGCAATCATGCCTGTTCCGTGTCGTCACATAAGATAAATAGCGGTGGGATAAAAGTGAAATTGAGGTGGAATAATAATAACAGTTTCTGAATGTGAGGGGGAAAATAAGATGACCGACAGAAGAGAAAATAACAACAAGGATGCCGCAAAAGCACGAAGCGAGCGAGCCGCCCGACCAGTGGCAAGTGACGAATTTGTTTGTTTGTTTACATTGTACTGATTTTCTGGTTCATATACTTTGAAGAAAAGACAGCAAAATGCTTAAAACAAGAAATGGTGACAAAAAGCAAAATCATTCTTTCTGTAAATATGTCCAAAGTCCACTTTTAACTGAAAGTTACGTAATTCGATATGGCTGATGTGGCATTATGCAAATTAGGTGCGTAAATTTACTCCTATCTCAAACTTTGGATCATATTCTACATCTTTGTAATTGACAGCAAACCATTATCTCTTACCACTTTCAAGTTATAGCCTTGGAAATCTCTGACATCTGAACTGAATATTTTCTTGAAAAAAACCTTGACCACTAGGGGCTTATGGCACAACGGAGCACCTGTGGCAGTCATTGGTTTAATCGGATTCAGGTCAGGACTTTGACTAGGCCTCTCCAAAGTATTCATTTTGATTTTCTTAAACCATTCAGAGATGGACTTGCTGGTGTGTTTTGGATCATTGTCCTGCTGCAGACCCCAAGTGCGCTTCAGCTTAAGGTCACGAACAAATGACCGGACATTTTCCTTCAGGATTTTTTGGCAGACAACAGATTTCATTATTCCATTGACCACAGCAAGTCTTCAAGCCCCAGACCATCACACTACCACCACCATATTTTACTGTTGGAATGATGTTTCTTTTCTGAAATGTTGTGTTACTTGATGGGACACACACCCTCCAAAAAGTTCAACTTTTGTCTCGGCAGTCCACAGAGTATTTTCCAAAAGTCTTGGGGATCATCTGTCAAGATGTTTTCTGACAAAACTGAGACAAGCCTTTATGTTCTTTTTGCACAGCAGTGGTTTTCGTCTTGGAACTCTGCTCTGCAGACCATTTTTGCCCAGTCTCTTTCTTATGGTGGAGACATGAACACGGACCTTAGCTAAGGCAAGTGAGGCATGCAGTTCTTTGGATGTTGTTGTGGGGTCTTTTGTGACCTCTTGGATGAGTCGTTGCTGCACTATTGGGGTAATTTTGGTTGGCCAGCTGTGATGATCAGGCAAGTGTGCCCCTTCTCCTGTTCCTGTCTTGCCAGCTCCTGAGAATTACCTACACCTGCGTGATTACACACCTGCTGCTTCCTAATTGCTCAGTGTATTTAAGAGCCAGCATGTGAAGAGTTCACCGCTGGACCGATAGGTTTGCTACTGTCATCGAAGCCACTCATAATTATTTTCCCTCACGTCGATCTGTGTCCTTACCTCCTGTGTCATTCTGTCTCCTGAGGTTTGCTGCCACCGTAGTAGTGTGTACTCCGGGGCTGATCACGCTTGCCTGACCAAGAAGACACTGGAATATCCGCCCAGGTCACCGTCTTCCCCCCGTTCCCCTGGTCCATACAGGAGTTCCCTGCCGGACTCCTCTGCTCATTGAGTAAGAGTACTCTCCTGGTTAATTCTACTTGTGTGGAGAGTCTGTCCCTAATAATCTCTTTTTCTGCTCTCTTCCCGTAGGCTGCGTGCACTCCAGCGGGCACCGGTTTTGTATAAATTTAAGAGTGTGTTTTTTTTTTTTTTTTCTGTTTTCCTTAGTATTGCACTTTAATTTAGAGTTGTGTGTTAGGTTTTGGTTTTTACAATAAACTGGTGCATTTTTACATCTGAGTCTGAGTGTTCGTTCTGGCAGCTCTGCGTTTGAGCCTCACTTGCCCTGAATCATGACAGAACGATCCAGCCAAGATTGAGGCTCAGTGAGCGCTCAGCCGGGCGAACAGTCGGCACTCTTGTGCTTGGAAGCCATGGAATGCCAGGTTAGGTTCCTATTTGACCAGTTTGAAACCATCACCCAGCAATTGGCCACCATCGCTGTTGTTTTTGTTTTGTGTCAGCTTCCTGGTACGGCACCTCCGACTGCACCAGCTGCTCCAGCGGTTTCTGCCATCCACAGGAGCATTTCTGTTCCCTCACCTGCCCCCCTATGAGGGGGAGGTGTGGGGATGCAAAATGTTCCTGCTCCACTTCCGGCTTTATTTTCAGCAGGTGGAAAGGGAGTATAGGCTAAAGTCCACTTCATGACCTTGTTGTTGTGGGACTGGATGCTTAAGTGGGCACAGTCTGTCTTGAGCAGCCCGGACAGGCTTCTATACACACACGAGCAGATTGTGCAGGAATTTGCCGAGGCTTTCAACCATGCAGAGAGTAAGGGGGACATTGTTAGCCAGCTGATGGGACTCTGACAGGGAGATTGGTCTGTAGCCGATTTTGCCGGCAAGTATAGGGTCACTGCGGCAGACTCCAGATGGAACAACACTGCCCTGTGCAGCACCTTCCCCTGGGGCATGGATATGCACCTCTTTGATGAGCTGCCTATCCACGCATCCCTGTCCTCTCAGGATGAGATTATTGCGCAGACAGTGGCTCAGGATAACTGGTTTAGGGAGCATGCGAGGGAGCAGAAGGGCGCTCTTTCCCCGTTCGCTCCCCGGCCGGCCCCCCGGCCTCTGATGCTGTTCTGCCGGTGTTGTTAGCGGAGCCAGTGGAATTTGGTAGGGTCCGTCTGACTCTGAGGGAATGTCGGCGTCTCAAGAGGGCGGAGGTGTGTATATATTGCCAAGTTCCTGGCCACGCAATATCCAAATGCACTATTCGGCACAAAAGACCTGGCCCGCCAGTAGCCATTGGCCATCCTGGTGGGAGGGTCTTTGCAAAATTCCCCCAACTGTTTTTGAACATCCGACCCTCATCCAGTTGCTGGGGGCCGAGTCAAAACCTCCGCCGTTATTGACTCAGCAGCAGTTCAAAATTTCATTCAACAGGCCATGGTCCAAAAATTTCAGATACCCACCAGGATGTGTCCCAAAACCCTTGAGTGTCTCAGCAGTCTCAGGCAGCAGCACCGTGGCGGTTACCGAATAAACTGAGGCCATTTCGGTCATTTTGTCCAATAATCACTGTGAGACTGTTCAGTTTTATGTCCTGCCTCAATCAACCACCTCCATGATTCTGGGGTATCCATGGCTCTGCATTCACAACCCGATTATAAACTGGAGTCAGGGCTCCATTTTGTCCTGGAGCCCTTTTTGTCTCTTATCGTGTTGCCGATCGGCTGCATGCTCGCCCTCTCTCCCAATCTCCTCCCCTCCGGCTTAGCTGGTAGAGCTCAGCTCCGTGCCCAAGGCCTATCATGACTTAGGGGAGGTCTTTAGCAAGTCCAGGGCCCTATCTTTGCCACCTCATCGAGCCTACAACTGTGCTATGGACCTCCTTGCAGGCACGCAG
Source organism: Pholidichthys leucotaenia (assembly GCA_020510985.1). NCBI lineage: Eukaryota > Metazoa > Chordata > Actinopteri > Cichliformes > Pholidichthyidae > Pholidichthys > Pholidichthys leucotaenia. The sequence continues at coordinate 274,152,507 of CM035839.1, read as the reverse complement.
CTGCCATCCAGCCAGCTCTACAGTTTATGTAGGATGGAGAGAGGCAATGGAGACCAACATAAAAGACTCCCTCAGCACTGGCATTGTTCGTCCATTGTCCAGCCCTCTTGGAGCTGGGTTGTTTTTTGTAGGGAAAAAGGACGGGTAGGGATAAAGGATAGGACATTGCTGCCATGCATTGATTACTGTGAGGTTAACGCAATTACCCGTAAAGATAAGTATCCGCTTCCCCTTCTCAAATTAGCATTTGAGCTACTCCAACAGGCACGTTACTTCACCAAACTCGACTTCCGTAATGCGTACCACTTGGTCCGCATTCTGAGGGAGACGAGTGGAAGACGGAATTTAAAACACCACTGGGCCATTTGAATATTTGGTTCTGTCATTTGAGTTAACCAATGCCCCTGCCCTCTTCCATTGTTTAATTAATAACATCTTACGGGACATGGGTCACATCTGTCGCAAGGTCTGTGGTGGACTTTTGCCAGTCAGTGCATCATGGCATGCATGACGTGCATCATGACATGCAAAGAGCAGAGATAAACAAACCTATCATCTGGTCAGTCACTGAAACAGATACTGGAGTCAGTTTGTCTTGGCCTATCCTTATCAATGATAAAACCTCTATCTGGCAAGAATGTGCCTCTAGTCCAGCAAAAGCTAGCGGTACTCAAATATTTTGCAAGCAGTTTCATGAACTGGTCAGTCAGACAGCAACTCATATTGGCTTGGATGCAACAAAGTCCAAGCTGATCTGTTCACACTCCGACAGGCAGTGAAAAGTATGTTTGGAGCAGGAAGAGAGAACAAGAGGAAAACAGCAGCCTTGTGTGTAGCAGAATGGAATGTACACACTCTGATGGACAGATCATTATCACAGCGCCCAGAAAGAAAGACCACACTTGTGGCCTTGGAAATGAAAAGGTACAATGTAGACATAGCTGCACTTAGTGAAGCAAGATTGCCTGGATATGACAGTTTGGAAGATCATCGGTACATATTCTTTTGGAGTGGGAAATCAACTCATGAAAGGAGAAAAGCAGGAGTAGGCTTTGCAGTTAGAATCGAGATAGCAGCCAATGCTTGATGAGGAACCGGTCCCAATCAATGACAGGATGATGAACTATGAGACTGCCACTAAGGCGGAAGATGTATGCCACACTCATCAGCATGTATGCCCCAACAATGACCAACACAGAGAAGGTGAAGGAAGAGTTTCTACAGTGATTTATGTGAGACGATCAGGCCTGAACTGTCTGATGACAGGCTGATACTTGTTGGAGATTTTAATGCTAGAGTTGGTTTCAGACTCTGAGAAATGGAAAGAAGTGCTAGGCAGTCATAGAGTAGGCAAGTGCAATGCTAATGGAGAACTTCTACCTGCACAATGTTCAGAGTACAACCTTAGTGATAAACAACACCTATTTAAGCACAAGGACCACACACAAGAAGACATGGATCACCCAAGTTCCAAGCACTGGGAGGCTTGTTAGACTACATCATTGTAAGGTAGAGAGACATAAGGATGCATTGGACACCAGAGCAATGAGAGGTATGGACTGTGGTACTGATCATGTTATGCTGAGATCTAGATTAAGGATTTGCAGACGAAAACAGCACTGCAGGACGGGTGCAAAGCCACCACAGAAGCTAAACACTAGTGCACTGAAAGGCCAAAAGAAGCAGGAAGAACTTACACAGGAAATGGATGAAAACTTGAAAGACTGGGACAGCAACAACTCAGAGAATGACATAGAAGAGAAATGGGCAACCCTGAAGGATACAAAGTATCAGATTGTGAGTGATGTTTTAGGCCACCCTGAGAGGAAACATCAACATTGGTTTGATGAGCATGATGAACATCTGAACAAAAAAAAAAAAAAAACAAACAAAAAAAAAACTACTAGAAGTGAGGAATACAGCTAGGCAGGAAAATCTGCAGTGTAACAAAAGGTTGAAGAAGAAGAAATACTCAAAGGCTCAGAGTGGGTTACAGAAGTACACTAGAGAGATGAAGTCTAACTAACTAACTAACTAACTAACTAACTAACCTGCACTTATATAGCGCTTTTCTAGTCACAAAGACCACTCAAAGCGCTTTCATTAATACTAACCCTCTATTCTAAGGGCCTATAGGAAACAAATATCTAGGGACAATTTAGAACAGCCAATTAACCTAACATGCATGTTTTTGGCATGTGGGAGGAAACCGGAGAAATCCCGGAGTAAACCCACGCAACACGGGGAGAACATGCAAACTCCACACAGATCACTGTTGGTCGGGGGCTGGGATCGAACCCACGATCCCACGATCCCCACAATCCCCCCGGCCAAGGGTAAACTGTGCTGCCGCAGTGCTAACCACTGCGCCACCGTGCAGCCCAAGTCCAACTGGAAGTCCAACTGGAAGTCCAACTGGAGGAATGAAAAAGAGGAGGAACTTCAAACTGCAGTAGACTTGAAGGACATGAAAACATTCTTCACAGGTTTGAGAGAAATCTACAGCCCTAAACCAAGAGGACTGATCCAACTAAAGGCTATAGATAGTGAAATGGTTTTGCAGGAGAAAGACAAGATACTGGACAGATTTGCAGACCACTTTCACCAACTACTAAACAACCCTGGAGATCTTGCTGAAGAGACTAAAGAAGCTCTAGTGCAGCGACCAGTTGTATCAAGTCTGGATAAACCACCAAGTCTTGATGAATTAATGGCAGCTATCAGGACAACCCAGGATGGTAAAGCTCCAGGAAGGGATGGGATTCCAGCAGAAGTGTTGATATTTGGTGGCGTTCAGCTGACCAACTGACTGTACAAGCTCATCCAAGAGTTATGGGATGCCCAGAAAGTACCTCAAGACTGGAACGATGCAAGTATTGTGCCTTTGTTCAAGAAAGATGAAAGGAAAGATTGTGGAAATTACCGAGGTATATAACTGCTAGCCACTGTTGGTAGGATTCTCTCATATGTACTACTGAACAGACTCAATGAACACATCTCGCAAAATGTACTACTGGAAACCCAGTGTGGCTTTAGAAGTGGAAGAAGCACAATGAACTTCACTTTCTGCTTGAAACAGGTTCAAGAAAAGTGTATCAAAAAGAACATGCCAATTTATGTAGCCTTCATTGACTTTAGTAAAGCCTTTGTTACTGTATCGCTACAAGGACTCTGGAAGGTACCCAAGAAATATGGCTGTACAGAGAAGTTTGTCAACCTGATCGAGGAATTCAATTCATGTATGCAAGCATACATGTATGTTCGGTTGGACCTGCCACCTTCGATGCGGACCAGTCCCACCTTCCACATTTCCCATATCAAGCGCCTCTCCACCAGCCCTCTCTTCCCTCCTCCGGATCCCCCACCTCCCCCTTGGGTCATCGACGGCCAGACAACGTAAACTGTGGAGTGGATCCTGGACGTCTGTCGACGGGGTCATGGATGCCAGTACCTGGTCGACTGGAAAGGATACAGTCCTGAGGAGAGATCCTGGATTTGGGGGTCTTAAATCTTGGACAAGTGGATGGTGCAGGCAATCCATTGGACGCACCCACGGAAGCCCAGTGGGATGCCAGGAGGGGCCCCTTGAGGGTGGGCACTGTTATGATCAGGCAAGCGTGCTCTCACTCCCCTCCTGTTCCTGTCTTCCTGGCTCCAGACTATTGCCTAGACTTGTGTGATTACACACCTGCTGCTTCCTAATTGCTCAGTGTATTTAAGAGCAAGCGTGTGAAGAGTTCATCGCTGGATCGTTAGTTTTGCTACCGTCATCTAAGCCACTCATAATTATTTTCCCTCAGGATGATCTGTGTCATTACCTCCTATGTCATTCCGTCTCCTCAGGTTTACTGCCACCATAGCGGTGTGTACCCCGGGGCTGATTGTGCTCGCCTAATTAAGAAGACACTGGAACGTTCACCCAGGTCACAGTCTTCCCCCCTGTTCCCCTGGTCCACGCAGGAGTTTCCTGCTGGACTCCTCCGCTCATTGAGTAAAGGCCCTTTTCCACTAGCACGCTTTAGCGCGACACGGGATGGCTCAGCACGCTTTGTACGCTTTTCCACAAGCCCCAACACGGTTTAACAGCCGCGATTCTCAGCCCCGCTCCAGGGCAGGGTACAGCAGTGCTGAGCTGTGCCGTGTTGTGACGTTAACAGACTGGTCGTCGCTGATTGGTCAGGTCGTAACCGGCGCTGATTGGTCAGGTTGTAACCGCCCCTCTCCTCCCCCTCTTCTACCGAATCTTCATGACCTTCTCAATAAAGTTTTTGAAAAAAAAAAAAAAGAATCTAGACGACCGCCTTTACTCAGCACGCAACCACTGTTGGCGGTTTCTTTTCAGTGTATTGCTGTGCTATTTTCATTTATTCTCTATCAAAAATGGCTTAGCGTAATAAGGGTGTTCCATGGACCAATAAGGAGGTGCAGTGTCTGCTCACTGCATTGTCAGATGAACGTATCCAGCGCGAGTTAGACGGAGTCGCCCGGAATGAAAAAATATACCGGGAGGTCTCGACATCGGAGTCCTTTAACGGTGAGTTTTAATTTTTTTTTTATTGTGCGTTTTTTCGCAAATATATTCGGTAAGACGCTCAGTTTATTTATGCAATAAAAAAGCTGTTCATTTGTGGATAATGATCGCTGCTTTATTGGCAGCACACTGCGGACTAAAGCTTTTATTTTATTATTCATGTGAACAATACGCTGAAATAAGCTATGTTTTCTTGTTAAAAACTATTGTCTTTTCTGTATATCTTGCACTTACGTGCTGTATTTTATTGTTGTGCATTTTCCTTGTAGAATCATCCCACGCGTCCACCGCGACAGCCCGCACGATTAATTCAACCGAGCCTTCCTGACCCACAGCTGGCAGAGACGGATTCATTCAAACCGAGCCTTCGTGACCCAGTTTGGGAAGCTGGTGTAGAGGCACTCAGTGGTCAGCGTGTATAAAATGTCGATTTAACCTTCATGTTGTGTTGCAAAGTTGTTTTTTTTATTTTAATTTTTTGTATATAATAAAATGGGAATTGTTTTGGAAAGTGTGGTTTGTCTGTTATAACACTGAATTATAAAACAGTTATAATTACATAGAAATTCCATTGCCTAGTCTGATTAAAATGATGCTGATCATCCTGTCAGGGGTCAACCATTGTAAAGGTATGTAATTTTTAACTAGACCAAAAAAACAAATCTTTTTGTAAGCTTTCTGTTCTTTTTATTGAAATATCATAAAAAATTAGCACCAAGTCAAAAGTAGGTACAAGTATATGTAAATTGAATGTTCTATCGGCATTCCAAATTCAGAGATTTACAATACTTAGAAGGAGTGTAGCATCATCTAAACGGAAAATAATAATACTGTTGTTCCAAACGTTGACCTGAAGGTGAAAAACATGATTTTTTTTTAATTCAGTACATCCAAAATGCCCTAGGATGTAAAAAATAATACAATTTGGTGTAGGCCAGTGTGCCACTGTCTCATTATTTAATATGAATAAAACAAGTTTAAGCTCATTATTTCTAGGGTCATTTGGCAGTTAATTCAAAACAAAAGTGACTTGTGTTGTTGCAGCTTAATTATGAGATAAAATTATTGTGATAAAACCACAGAGCGAGCAAGACCATAATCCTTGATCCTCCATTTTTTGTCTCGTGTAAATAAGGACTCAGTCGGGTGCGTAACGTCACGGGAGTGTGGCCCCCGCCTCGCTGAGAATCTGCCGCTGCCTCCCTTACACAAACCATCACAGCACAAGCACAACACCGTGCTAATGGAGACAGAAGCATTCCGAGCCGTACTGAAGTGAATCGAGCCGTACCGAGGTGTGCTGGGCTAGTGGAAAACAGGCTTAAGAGTGCTCTCCTGGTTTATTCTCCTCATGTGGAGAGTTTGTCCCTAATAATCTCTTTTCTGCTCTCTTCCCATAGGCTGTGTGCGCTCCAGCGGCACTGGTTTTGTGTAAATTTAAGTGTGTGTTTTTGTTTTTCTCTTTTGCATAGTTTTTCACTTTTATTTAGAATTGTGTGTTAGGTTTTGGGTTTTACAATAAACTGGTGTATTTTTACATCTGAGTCTGAGTGTTCGTTCTGGAAGCTCTGCGTTTGAGCCTCATTTGCCCTTAATCATAACACCAGCCAGTCCTGGGAAGGTTCAACACTTTTCCATGTTTGCACCAATTGTGGCTAATGGCTCTCACTGTGGTTTGCTGGAGTCCCAAACCTTTAGAAATGGCTTTATAACCTTTTCCAGACTGACAGATTTCAATCACTTTGTTTGTCATTTGTTCCTGAATTTCTTTGGATCGCAGCATGATGTCTAGCTTTTTAGGATCTTTTGGTCAACTTCAATTTGACAGGAACTTCCTTTTTAAGTGAATTCTTGATGAAGAACAGGTGTGGCAGTAATAAGCCCTTGGTGTGGCAAGAGAAATTGACCTCAGCTTTCCAAAGATGTGATAAACCACAGTTATTCTATGTTTTAATGGGGGAAGGGGATTACATTTTCACACAGGACTATGTAGCTTTTGATTTTTTTTAACCCTTTTTAATAAAAACCTTCATTAAAAAACTGCATTTTGTGTTTACTTTGTCTAATATTTAATTTAAATTTGTTTGATGAGCTGAAACATTTAAGTGTGACAAACATACAAAAAATGAGAAATCAGAAAGGGAGCCAACACTTTTTCACACCACTGTCTATATATATAACCCCAAACACACAGAAGCAGCCAGCCTAGCCCAGGACAGGCACACAAACAACAGAAGCAGACAGAGCCCAGACACAGCAAAGAGGCACCCGGCCTCCGCCAGAGCAAAAAGCACTCCTGACAAGTGCGCAGGTGTAGTGCAACCCTCTGCCAGGGGCGGTCATTTGCAGCTCCACCTACAACACAGAAAAAACACACAGAGGACCCACTCTCAGAAGGAACGGGGCCGTAACACGCAGTCCACACCAAAAAAAAAAAAAAAAAATGGGCTTTCCATTGGGAAGGTCAGCACAAACTGATCTACAAACAAATTAACAAAAATTTAACATTCAGTAATAAATAATCCCAATATTCTTTATGTATTTACAGTTTTCTATGTCCATTTAAAATACCACAACTACAGATCTACTATGCACTCTCCAAGTTTTAATGTAGGCACCCAAAAAAACCCATACCCAAAAAACCCATCCTGACCCCCAGCTACCAAGCAACTTCGGCGCCTAGAGAAACAATTTAAGAGTGCCAAAAGCAGAACAGATGGCTTAGGTAACCACAGACAAGATTTTTAAGTCTTAGCCCTTAAAACTTGGTGCTCTGGGCAAGGCCTCCACCAAAACCTTCCAAGCCCCTGATGTGGTGGATGTCCAAATAGTAGGTCTGCAAAAAACAAACGAACAAATAAACAAAAAACAAACAAACACATCAGTCAAAAACAGTAACCTGTTGTCCACAGACTAATGATAAACAGATGTCCTTCAGGAGGATGACCAAAATCCAGGGTCAGTTGGACAGGAAGAAAAACCCTGGCAGGAGGCTGATCAAAATCCACAGCCAACAAGACAAAATAGATAGTGCCCATCAGGAGGATGACCACTATCACAACCCAACAAAATAACCAGAGGTTTTAGCCTAGGAGCAAGGTGGCACAGCTCACAAACAAAAACAAAACACAATCCATACATGCCTTGCAGTGACCCAGATCTCCTCAGCTCGCCCTGCAACCTCCAATGATCAGAAGCATCCATGATGTCATCATCAGGGAAGATGGTGGGAGAGAAATTTGTGTGGCCGAGCCTTCGCAAACAAGTGAACGAGTGGACAGCAGCCTGCATGGCGTGCCAACGAGCCAAAGTACACAGACACACGAGAGCTCCTTTGGAGCCGTTTCACATCCCGGCTAAGAGGTTCGACCATGTTCACGTGGACCTCGTGGGCCCATTTTACATTCCACACGAGACAGATTTGTCTGAGGCAGTTTATTACACATCTCCAATATGAGCATCGTAGCCAGAGGACATCACAGAAAAAAGTAGACCCTTAAATACCCAGGTCTTCCCACAGCTCAAAAGTCACATTGCATTCACATCCTTAATCCCCTGACATCCCCCTCGCAGCCTCTGAACACAAAGGAGCCTCCTAGCAGTCTCCGACGCACAAAAGATCACACTTTCACAACTCCCTGTTAACTCCAAGGAAACTGCACTTTGTTCTTATCTAAGATGCTAGACATTATGGTCTCCCCATACATTATGTTCTCCCCATGTGCGGCCCCTGTGTGGCCACACGACCCCCCCCGAGCATGTTGGATAGAACAAAAGAATAATAGTCCGTAGTTGTGACAGAACCATTAAACATCAGTCCACATGCTGCTTGGGCTTCAGTCTTCTCCCGTATCCTGCCGTAACCAGGGTTCCCAGCCTCCGCGGCGCTGTCATGCTGGGGAGCTGATGTTTGGGGGTGAAATCGTTTGACTGTCCCTGTGGGTGTTTCTGGGGAAACTTTACTCTGGGGAGCTCCCCGTGGGGGTCTTCCACGTCGAGGGGCCGTCACCAACAGCACTTGCTCGTCCGCCACCACAAAAGCGAGTGGCGCAGTGGTTAGCACTGCAGCAGCACAGTTTTACCCTCGGCCGGGGGATCGCGGGGATCGTGAGATCGTGGGTTCAATCCCTGCCCCCGGCCAACAGTGATCTGTGTGGAGTTTGCATGTTCTCCCCATGTTTGCGTGGGTTTACTCCAGGATTTCTCCGGTTTCCTCCCACATGCCAAAAACATGCAGGCTAGGGAGTTAAGGGGCACTTGCGCACGCAGCGACCGGCAGCTGGTGGCTTGTCACCACTCTGCAAAACAAATCTACCTACGGGTACAAAATAAGTACAAAAAAAAAATCATCTAACACATGTGCATTCACAGACCCTGCAAGAACCCCCCCCCCCCCGCCCCCCGCCTGTTCAAAAACTAACTTTCCCCGGGAGTAATCTGACTTCAGCAAATTAACCTGGCAAAGCAGCATTTCTTTTTTATACCCAGTGTAATTGAACAAACTTCATCAGAAGCCAGTATGACAAGTTCTTTGACAGTGTCACCCGGAGACCATTGACCAGGAACAGCAGTAGAAAAAACTGATGGTTCCTGCTGACAGTTTGTCACTGAAACAAAATCCTCTGACACATCAACTGGTATTACTGATGAGTCACAGTTGGAAAGCACATGAGGCTCCACACACAGGTTATAATCAACATAATTAATCGGAGCAGCCAAAACCACAGGTGTCACTGTGTATGCTGGAGCCAATTCACAGCCAATATAATCAGGCACCACCTTCGAAACACTCCGAACATACATCGTCTCTGAAACATTCTGAGTGTGCATCATCTCCGAAACAGAGGGAACTGGGTTTAAGTTAGAGGAAACATCACCTGAGTGCGCACAGCCAAGAGCACTGCTCAGACCCAAATCAGTGCCACCGGCAGTACCAATACTCAGTCTAAGTGTCTCCAATCGTGCCCATCTCCATTCTAACTCCCGCAGTAAGAACACTTTCCGTTGTTTAAAACCAACCTGGCAACATCGCCTGTCAAACCCACTCCAAACATCACAACAGGTGTTACGCACGCCAACACGTACAACAAATTAGACCGATGTGTCAAATTAACAGAGGTGCGGCGCTCTGCCCCACAAGTGGAAAAAAATGTATTCATGCTGCAGACACACAGAAAAACCCCACCACAAACAGATTTCCAAATTGATAGACACTCACCAACCTCCATGGCTCCCCTACAGGTGCACGTTTCTTGGCAAACGCTGCACAATAATGAGCGCTGATGTCACACGGATGCCACAGCCACTCGTTCAGTCACAAAAACCACCGTCTATGCCATGCCTCTACTCACACACGCAAGTAGATTGTGCAACTGGACAAAACTAAACTCAGCCACAAACAGAAGGAAGCACCTCCACACACACACACACAAAAATGACACACTTGGAAACTCTCCCTGACCAACCAGCCACAGAAGCCCATCCACACAATGCAGACCCCATTCTTCATGCAATTATTGGCAGGCAGATCCCTACTCACAAACTCACTGGGTTGCCAAGCAACTGCCACGCAGTGACTCCCAGGAATCCTGTGGAAGTGGCCCCAGACTGTGTTCACCACTGTAATAAACCAAAGACAGTGAACCCCTAATGAAACCCACTGCAAAGCCCAACAGGAGAAATCTCCAGTGACAAGGATAAGAGCTGGTGTTTTGCCTGATTGCTTCAGTGATCATGCAATCATTTACTGTATATGGAAGATAAAATTACAGAAATTACCACCTAAACTAATTAAAATTAGACAGTTTTCAAAATGTAATCCTGATTTTTTTATTAATGATTTCTTTAGAATTGATTGGGACCAATATCAACTAATACCTACTGTTCAAGAGGCCAGGGACTTTTTTCATTCAGAATTCATGGAGGTAGTAAACAAACATGCTCCCTGGAAGAAAGTTAAGGTCATGGGTGAACATCTCCCTTGGATCACTCCTGACCTCATCAGTCTGTTCAGACAGAGATAAGGCTTGGTCTAAATATTGTCAGACAAAGGATATTTCTTACTGGGAAATATGCAGGCATTTAAGAAATTTAAGTAAAACCAAAACTCGAAATGCTAAAGCTGATTATTGTAACTTTGGGGCTGTGTTAAGCAGGCGGGGATTCTCCTGGCATGCTTTGGCAGTGGAGGATTCAAAGGGTGTTATCAGTCGTGTGTTCAGGTTCAGGTTCAGGTTACTTTATTTGTACCCGTAGGTAGATTTGTTTTGCAGTCTGGTGACATCCATATTTACAAGCCACAAATTACATTCAACATGGACACAAACACAGGCACATATTAAGCTGACTATGAACATGATAAGAATACTCAAGGCTCCATCAATCGGTATAAAAAGACAAAGAGATGGGAGAAAAACCAGAGGTAAGAGAGAAGGGTCATATCAAAAGTTAAAAACTAGTCAGAGAGGTTAAAAACTCAAAGGTCTAAAACCCAATAAAATATTTAGAACCCAAGTGACATCCTACAAAAATAAGTAGGTGTAGCGGGTTGAATTCAACCCCCCCACAACACACAGAGACAGTCAGCTCACACTCCTGGGTTTTTTCCGCTGCATGCTGCGTTTACAGCTGTGAGGTTAAAGTGTCATCCATGCATTGTGTTCATGCATCCTGTCTGTACCTCTGATATGCAAATGCCCAGATTGACTGCTGTGAATGTCTTTGATGTATTGTCTGAGCTGAGTATATAAGCTGTCTGATTTTCATGTTCATTCTCTCATTCTCTCACTTCAACTGCTGCTGCTGGACACGCGCTTTGTGTCTCCTCTCTGAGAGCCTGAGGACATCACCTCAGCCCGCAGCACGAGGGCTGGGGAGGTGTTCCGATGAAGGCGGTATGATTTAATAAACCAACTAAAAACAACATTGCTGCCTTTATTTTATCATCCGCTTCACTGGTGACCCCAAACATGCACACGCTTTGTGCAAACGCAACCTTCTGGTCTGGACAGCCACGCTGGCGACCCGACGCTGAAGAAAACGAGCTGCTGGCGAACGCAGCACCCGGCAGTGATGCTCCGCCGACGAGCAAACGCAGCAGCCTGACTGATCTGCCCTCCCTGCGGCTTCAGGGAGGCCTCAACGCAGAGCTTATGGCAGGCGAGCTACTCTCCGGACATCGCCCAAGACCGGGTAAACGGCAGTAAACGTCATGGCGCAACCCTCGCCGAGATCGGGGCGTCCGTGCGGGACAGCCTGAGGGACAAAGATCGTCTATCTCCCCTCATCGCTCCAACGCACCATGACTAATCTGCAGCCACGGCTCATCTAGATGTTTTGCGGCGCCGACTGCACCGATCTCCACCAAGTTTCCGACCCTGGTTCCTCTCCAGCGAGCCCACCCACGCAAGGAGCCCCGGCACACGCACCGGGGGTGACGAGGACGGCGCAACACGCACGGAACAAGAATGGCTCCAGAGACCGCCATCGTCCTGCGCAGCTGCACGCAGAACCTTTAAGGCTGCGCGCTCACCTGAAGCAAACACGCGCGCAGCGCGCCCACAGGATTCACTGATGGTTTCAGCCACGGCGCACAAAGGATTCAGCCGTCCGCTTTTCCCGAGGGCTTTAGGGCTGCGCACGCACCTAAAGTCAACACACCAAGTTCCTCTGTTTTTGTTTACGCAACCTCGCCGATCCTCTTGTTCTTCATGGCCACGAGAGGAGTCAGAGACTTATTTTTCTTCTGGTGATCTCCGCAAGTTCAACGGGACAGCCCCTCGACATCGCGGAGCAGCAAACAATATTTGGCGCGGCCCAAACGATTTCACCGCGCCTGGTCAGCACTTACTACCCACCTCCCCCCTCCACCTCCACCTGCACAGAGCTTTTCCCTGCTCGCTGCCCAAACTGCAACATCGAGGTCTCGGCCGCCTGCCATGCCCTCTGGGGGGGAGCGGTGTAGCGGGTTGAATTAAACCCCCCCACAACACATAGAGACAGTCAGCTCACACTCCTGGGTTTTTTCCGCTGCATGCTGCGTTTACAGCTGTGAGGTTAAAGTGTCATCCATGCATTGTGTTCATGCATCCTGTCTGTACCTCTGATATGCAAATGCCCAGATTGACTGCTGTGAATGTCTTTGATGTATTGTCTGAGCTGAGTATATAAGCTGTCTGATTTTCATGTTCATTCTCTCATTCTCTCACTTCAACTGCTGCTGCTGGACACGCACTTTGTGTCTCCTCTCTGAGAGCCTGAGGACATCACCTCAGCCCGCAGCATGAGGGCTGGGGAGGTGTTCCGATGAAGGCGGTATGATTTAATAAACCAACTAAAAACACCATTGCTGCCTTTATTTTATCATGCCGCTTCATAAGTATAAAATGGAGTTAATAAATAGGTACCTAAATTATGTGCAATATATTGTTACAGCTTGTTCAACTCTTTGACAGCAGCAGGGACAAAGCTGTTTTTGTAGCGCTGGGCTCTACTTTTTGGGACAGCAAACCTCCGTCTTGAGGGAAGAAGCTGAAAGTGGCAGTGCAAAGGGTGGGAGTCATCATTTAAAATGGAGGTAGCCATCCTCTGTACTTGTCTGGTGTACAGGGATGTCAGGCTCAGCTGTGGCTCACCAAGCAAACAACTGGACCATCTAACTACCTGATCCAAGGATTTCCTCTGTTTCAGTTTTATCTGACCAAACCATGACACTAAAGAAAATGTTATGACTCGCCGCTCATCAGCGGCGCCAGCCGCGCGCACACCTGCTCCTTGTCAGCGGCGAGGTATTTAATCCACTCTGCCCTGGGCTTCGGCCTGAAGCCGTCTTTCTACTTCAGCCTCTTTGCTACTACGGATCTCAAACCGACTAGTGAAGATATCTTGGGTAAGCTCCCCTTACCTCTCTCCTCTAGCCTTCCCCTGTGCACAGGTGGACATTCCCGGCGGCGGACTTCATCACCTCGCCGTTGGCTCTACGCTGCTGCCACAGGTACCGCAGGTCGCTGTCTCCCGGGCTTCGCCCTTGTCGACGCCAGCCACCTGTCATAACCAAGTAAGCCAGCTACCATCATTATTCCCTGTATTGGTGTGGTGCCCGTTACCCTTCTCCCTCTACTCTCTCCCACAGGGTTGTCTGGCTGTATGGCCTCCTGCCCCCGTGCCTGACGCAGACGCCACCACCAATACATTCTTATTCCACAGACACGCAGCCATACACTTCCTTGTTGCTAATAAAGCTGTTAAATCTATCCTGAGCCTGCGTGTGTGTCTCCTGGGTCGTGCGTTATGTCAGAAAAGGATAAAACAGATTCAATAAAAGCCCGATAAAGCATTGTCATTATGGTTCTGTCAACTTGGAAGCGTGCAAGTTTTCTCAAGCAATGCAAATGTTGCTGACCCTTTTTGCACACCGTTTCACAGTTCTCTTCAAAGTTTAAATTACTATCAATAATCGTCCCAAGATATTTGTAGGATTGTACACATTCGGTGGTCTGGCCTTTTAGTACGGTGACTTTGTGCCTGGGATTTTTCCTCCTAAAGTCAATAATCATGTCTTTAGCTTTTGTCGTATTCAGCTGCAGGTAGGAATCCTCACACCAGTGAACAAAATGATCAACTACTGGGCCGTGGCCACTCTCACCATCCTGGAGGAGACTGACAATGACTGAATCATCAGCATACTTTATAATGTGTCTGTTGTCATGTCTGCTCCGACACATGTTTGTGTACAGGATGAAGAGTAGTGGTGACAACATACACCCCTGAGGAGAGCCAGTAGAAGAACACTTTAGGTCAGACAATGTACCATTGACCCTTACTCTCTGCGTCCTGTTGGTTAAGAAATCCAGAATCCAACCCACCAGATTATTGCTCAAATCAAATTGCTGCAGGAGCCTTTCAACTAAGATATGAGGTTGGATTGTATTAAAGGCGGAGAAAAAGTCCACAAATAAAAGTCTGGCGTGTGTCCCATTAAAATCCAGATGTTTAAAAAGCATGTTAAACAGAGTGACAGTGGCATCCTCCACTCCTCTGTGAGGCCTATAGGCAAACTGCAGAGGATCCAATGCATGCTCAGTCTGCTTTAGGACCTCACATCTGACCAGTTTTTCAAAAATTTTCATTAAAATTGAAGTCAAAGCAACTGGTCTAAACTCGTTTGCCGTTTTGGGACAGCTGGATTTTGGAACGGGAACAACCACGGCTTCTTTCCAGATCTCAGGGACATGTTGTGTCTGTAAGGACTTATTGAAAATGTAATGAAATATAGGACTCAGTTCATGTGCACAGGACTTTACCAAGCGCCCACATATATTATCAGGGCCCTGACTTTTGTTCACTTTTACAGCGCAGAACTCCCTTTTAACATCCTGCACCTCAATATTAAAGTGCTGATTGTCTTTGAGTTTCTGTTTCAAATCTTGGGTTTCTGTGCTAAAACCAAAGGAGTCAAAACGACCGTAAAAACAATTAAGAGCATTAGCCAGCTCTGTGTCTGAATTAAAACCATCTAAAAACACACGATTACTGTGCTCTGTGCTCTGAAGGCTTGCAATAGTTTTCATACTGGCCCAGGCTGAACCAAGTTTCTTTGTTGCCATCTTGCTTTCCAATTCTGATTTATAATTCTGTTTTGCTCTTAAAATTTCGGACTTCAGCTCTTTTGTGGCAACCTGTAGTTCAGAAACAGACCCCTGTTTAAAGGCAAGTGCTTTCCTCTGTAAGCAGGATTTAACTGATTTTGTAACCCATGGTTTGTTGTTGGGATATATTTTGATACGTTTACGTGGAACGATCTTATTTTTACAGAAAGCCATGTATGAGCATGTGACGTCCACCAAAGAGTCCAAATCATCCCTGCAGGCCAGTGTGAACATCTCCCAGTCTGTACAGTCAAAGTATTCCTGGAGGCTGTGCACTGAATCTTCTGTCCACACATCAATGTCTCTCGTCTCCACCTTGCCTCTTCTGAGAGCAGTTTTATATGTGGGCAGCAAATGTACACAGTTGTGATCTGAGGATCCTACAGGAGGAAGGGGGAGTGATTTATAAGCACTCTCTATTGATCCATAGCACAGGTCCAATGTCTTTTTTCGCCTGGTTGGGCAGGAGACATACTGATAAAAGTTTTTAAGTGTCTTCTTTAAAGAAACATGGTTAAAATCCCCAAGAATGAAGTTTGGTGCCTCTGGAGAAATTGATTGCAGCTGCTGGACCACATCAAAGATTGTGCTGCAGGCGAAGTCAGCGTCTGCCCTCGGGTGAATGTACACAGTTGTGATAAAAAGCTGGGGGAACTCGCGAGGCAAATAAAAGGGGCGTAGTGACACAGACAGCAGCTCCACATCGGGTGAACAGATGCGCTCTCTGACCGTGACAGATGTGCAGTACTGCTTATTAATGTATAAACATATGCCGCCCCCCTGACGTTTCCCCGTTACCTCTTCCTGCCGATCCGAGTGCAGCGGGGCTCCAAAGCCGTCAATCCACAGGTCTGCGTCTCGGTCATGCAGTTCTTAAAGTCCTTCTTGTAGTGTACATTCCCTTGAATTTCATCCACCTTGTTTCTCAGAGACTGTACGTTCCCAAAAATCATCGAAGAAAGAGGAATGTTACCAAACTGACGTCTTCTCAGGCGCAATTTCACACCTCCACACCTTCCGCGCTTCCTTCTGCCATCTCTCCCATCTCTCTTTTCACCGCTATGTCCGTCTCTCAAAATAAAGTCCGGCAGTTGCGGCTTAGGCTCAATCACAGCCGCTGCATCAACCGTGTTTAAATGCAGCAACATGTCCCTGGAATAATGTATCCTGCCCGCCATGATGCCGAACGCGTTTACCTCATAGACAAAGAGCCGGAGGAAAAGTAGCAGCAGTGCAAGAAAGGGAAGGAAGTCCATGTTGTTGGAACCAGGGAGCGCTTCGCCATACAGTCCACAAACTCTTCAGGGCAGAAATGACACAGAGGATTTCGTAAAAACATATAAAGGTACATAAAAACACACACAGACGACAGACTTTTTTCACCAGCTGCCGGTCGCTGCGTGTGCATGCGCCCAATCCAGTTCTGAAGTGTTACTGCTGTGTCATTATAGCTGCATGGACGACAGAGCTGGCACATGACCCCCAGAGTTGCTTGCTTGGATGAATGGAGCAGCGGACCCGACGGGACCAGCGTACCTTGCCTTCTGCCTTTCTCAAGGCAGGATGGGCTAAGCAGAGCAGATCAGCCCCGCTCCCCGCCCTTTTCAGGGCAAGACGGGCCGGCGATTCCACTGCGACCAAGGGTGGCGATCGACCAAGAGGCAACCGTCCCACCCATCCAGCAGCGGGCCAAAGTTCCCCGCTTTAACGCTGAAACCCTGCTGGACGACTACCTGGTCCAGGTCCAGCTGGCTGCTGCGTCGAATAGCTGGCCACCCGAAGAGACCGCCGTGCATGTCGTGCTGGCCCTGGAGGGAAGGGCTCTCCGCACACTGTCCCATCTCCGGCCCGAGGAACATTACAGCTGGCCAGCACTGCAAGGAGTGCTGTAACGAGCGCTCCGGAGGCGGTTTGGGAGAGCGGCCAACGCTGAGCACGCTGAGGAACAGCTGGCCAACTGCCGGCGAGGCAGCTGAGAGAGCCTGGGAGCCTATGCAGTGGACATACGGCTGCTGACACAGTGTAGCTACCTGGATTTCGAGCTAGAGGTAGTGGAGAAGCTCGGCCTCCGGAACTTCATCCTGGGGCTTCGCCCAGTCCAGCTCCAGAGCCACATCCGGATTCACGCCGTGAGCAGCTGGGAGACGGCTGTGGCAGAAGCGGAGCGGGTGGAATTGCTAATGGATTGTGCAGCAGATGCATCGGCACCGAGACAGAGAGCCTTTCAGGCCATGGCTGAGAGCGAGGAGTAGGAGGAGGAGCTGCGCTGGACCACAGCGGTGTGGCCATGGAGAAGATGGCCATGGTAGCACGAGGAAGGGTGCTTCCGCTGCGGGGAGCCAGGACACATCGCGGGGTACTGCCCGGCACCCGCCACATGACAAACCGGCCCCTCGGCGACGTTAAACTAGAGCAAGGTGGCATGGACGGGGACCTGCCGCTTCCCACAGACATTTCCCTCGATGAACTGTCACCACGTGTGGGCCGAATTAGACACTCACCAGGAATGTACCTACAGTGCAGCCTGGACAACATGCTGATCTGTGCCCTGATTGACACCGGTTCTACCATCTCCCTGGTCTGACCCGGAGTGCTGCCAGGTACGGACAAGGCAGAACCGCAGGGGTAGGAACCCACCGGGCGCTTTGTCACCACAGCAACCGGTGAGCACACCAGACTGGGAGGGCAGAGAGTTCTTGTGGTGGGGGTGGCCGGCCAGAACACAAACAACCCATTCTGGCTGGCTGACATTCAAGACCCCTGCATTATTGGACTTGATCTGCTGGCAGCATGGAGCGCAAAAATTGACACCGCCAGATCGTCCCTCCTGCTGGGGACTCGGACCATCACGCTCTGCAGCAGGGCCCAGAGGAGGAACCCGGAGGCCTGCGTGATCGAGGGACGGCCAGGGCGGACTGAACCGGGCGGGTCACCACAAGTACTGAACACAAGGGCACCACCAGCACGAGCAGAGGGAGCGCGACCACCAATAAAAACAACAAGGGGGAGGGCCACAGCGGAACGGGTCAAGGTGTCAGCAGAAACGTAGCAGGCGGTCGAGGAATTGTTCCAGCAGAGCTGCAGCGGATTGGAATCGGGACAGAGACGCCAGCTGTGGCAGCTGTTGGACTGCTACATGGACGTCTTCGCTGCGAAGGATGAGGAGTACCAGCAAGAAAGAGATTTGCTTCATGAAGCTTCATCTCGCCACCACTAGTGGTGAGACTGTTGACATTAGATGTGTGGATTGACAGTAAATGTATCTGACAATCACAGTTGATAAAAATTAAACGTTCCTAGGGTTAACCTTTGAAATTCCATAGAAAATGCTTGGGGTCATTTTGACCCCACATATGGAAAAGTGTGGTACTGATACAAAAAATGCAATTACTTAAAAAATACAACAATTAGATAAAAATCCAAATGGCCTCATGTTAAAGACAACCTGTTTGAGGAATACATGGAAGATTAAATGATAAAAAAAATTAAAATTACAAAGATATTGCAAAAAACAACCGCTGAGGTCATTTTCCACCCCACTTATGCATCTAAGAGTTACCTGTACTGTCTGCCATAGGCATTGCCACTGCCTCCTCATTAACAACAGCTCGTCAATAGCATCAGGAACATGTGTGCTCATGTAAGCAGCGTTGCCCTCTATCTGCTCCTTGGGAGGTTATTCTCCTTACTGGTTGAAGTGAAAAAGGTTGTTTTGATAAAAACTTTCTGTCCTCTTCTCTTTTTCTGCATTTCTCAGCACCACTCAGATAACTTTGTTTCATTTTGCCGCTATTGTACATGCTGTAGAGTTTGTTTACAATCCTAATCAAAGATACATGCATGCACATGCCTCAGAGACAACATGGAAGAGTCCAACAGTCTGAGAAGAAGGGGGGAGGATGTTACATACAGGATTTGATTTGCTGTTTTTGTATATACTCATGTTTTTTCATTTTGTCGGATATCATGTTAAAAATGCTAAACATTAAAAAAAAAATGAGGCTCCTAGTAGATCAGGGCCCTTAGCATTCCGGGGCCTAAGGCAGTTGCCTACCTTCACAACTGAAGACGGAAGCATGAAGTGCTCTAAAATTTCCTGGTAGACATCTGCAGTGACTTTGGTCTTGGTAAAACACAGTGGATCAACAGCAGCAGATGACCTCTGGTCAGATAAAAGTAAATGTTGCATTTCATTTGGAAATCAAAGTCCCAGAGTCTGGAGAAAGAGTGGAGAGGCACAGAATCTAAGTTGCTTAAGGTTTAGTGTGAAGTTTCCACAGTCAGTGATGATTTGAGGAACCATGTCATCTGCTGGTGTTGGTCCACTGTGTTTTATCAAGACCAAAGTCAGCACAGTCGTCTACCAGGACATTTTAGAGCACTTCATGCTTCCCTCTGCTGACAAGGTTTATGGAGAAGCTGATTTCATTTTCTGGCAGGACTTGGCACCCCCCCCCCCACACACACACATTGCCAAAAGTATCAAAACCTGGTTTAATAACCATGGCATCACTGTGTTGTGTGCCAGGCAAACTCTCCTGACCTAAACCCCATAGATATTTGATGGAGTATTGTCAAGAGGAAGATGAGAGACACTAGACTCAACAATGCAGACGAGCTGAAGGTCACTATCAAAGCAACCTGGACCTTCATAACACCTCAGCAGTGCCACAGGCTGATCACTTCCATGCCACGCCACACTGATACAGTAATTAATCCAAAAGGAGCCCCAACCAAGTATTGAGTGGTACATGGACATACTTTTCAGTCAGCCAACATTTCTATTAAAAAAATATTTTTTAAAATTAATTTAATGTAATATTCTAATTTTTTGAGAAACTGAATTTGGGGTTTTCCTGGGCTGTAAGCCATAATCATCAAAATTAAAATAAATAAACACTTGAAATATATCACTCTCTGTGTAATGAATCTATATAATATATGGGTTTCACTTTCTGAAATGAGTGACAAAAAATAATGAACTTTTTCATGGTTTTCGAATTTTTTGAGATGTACCTGTAGAGGCTTCAGGTTTAATTTGAGTTTTACCAAGTTTTTGTTTAATCACTTTGGGATACTTATATTTTTATTTACTTTGGAGGGAGCAGAGAATGATTCTCTGATGGGGAAGACAGGGGCTAAGTTAAGGGGTGGCGGATGAAGAGGAGCTGCAGAGAGGCGTGTAAGACTGCAACTCTGCTTCCTGGTCCCAACTCTGAGATGTCAATGTTTTGGAAATTTGGAAAAAAAATGTTGCCAAATTGTTAGATAAAAGAGCACCATCCAAAGTGGGATGGACTCCGTCTCATCTAATAAGACCAGGTTTTCCCCAAAATGAGTTCCAGTTGTCTCTGTAACCCACGCTGTTTGCAGGACACCACACAGACAGCCAGCGGTTGAAGGATGACAAGCGGCTAAACATGTCATCACTGGTCAGATTGGGGAGGGGCCCAGAGAATACTATAGAGGCAGACAATGTTTTGGCAAAGTTACACACCAATTCCAAATTAAGTTTTGTGACTTCCGACTGCCAGAGACGGATGTTGTTAATGCGGGTGGGGATAACAATTGTGGAGTATTTACAGCTACTTTTAGCCAGAATTTTCAAATTTGATTCGATGTCGCCTCCTCTGGCCCCGGGAATGCATTTGACTATGGCCGCTGGAGTCTCTAGGTTCACATTTCTGACTACAGAGTTGACAATGATCAGAGTTTTTTCCTCAGCGGGTGTGTCATTGAGTGGGGAAAAACAATTAGAAACTTGATCAGGTTCGTGGTGTACCAGGGGCTTGCGGCTACGCTTCCTTCTCACCGTCACCCACCCATTCTCTCCCGGCTGCTCAGGAGAGGTCGGAGCCAGGGGACCGCTAGCAGGCCGTCCTATGCTAGAGAGCTCCGCTGCAGCTAAGGGGCGTCTGTCATTATTAACTGGCGCAGACGGTGTTTCAATGCAGCAGAGCCCGGATTCCAAATCAGACAACCTCGCCTCGAGTGCCTCAAAAAAACAACATTTATTACATTTACCGTTATCAATAAAAGCGGCAGAGGTGTAGCTAAACATCTGACATAGAGAGCACACCAGAGGAGAAGGGGAAGGAGAGCTAGTAGCCAAAGCTAGTGGCTAACCCGAAGCTAACACAAACACCGATAAAAGGTGAACAGAAGGCTAAAGAGGGTGATTAGGTGACACTGAGTGTGCACACAGGTGCAAGAGGCTTGTTAAACAGAAGTGAGAGGTGACAGTAGATAGAAAAAAGCGATTAAAATTCAATTAAAGGCAATAATCCTCAGGAGAGTGAACCACAAAGCAAACCACAACAACAGCCAGCAACACAGGAAGTGACGATACGTTACCACAGGAAGCGTCCGGTATTAAACCAGGAACTGAGAAGAAGGTGATTTTCACAGGTGTGCAGGCTTAAACAGGTGAGGTAAAACATGAACTAGAGCCCCATCAGGAAGCACAGGAGGTGGATGTGAGAGAAATAATCACGATTTGTCGACTAATCGAAAAAATAATCGTTAGATTTGATTTTGATTTTTTTTTTTATTTTGTATACTTTATTGATCCCCAGAGGGGAAGTTGAGGGCATCCACCTGGATGGGTGAAGCAGCCATAGTACGGCGCTATCCCTTAACCATTTACACATTCACACCTAGGGCCATTTTAGAGTCTCCAATTAACCTAACCTGCATGTTTTTGGCCTGTGGGAGGAAACTGGAGAAATCCCGGAGTAAACCCACGCAGATACGAGAAGAACATGCAAACTTCACACAGATCACTGTTGGTCAGGGGCTGGGATCGAACCAAGGATCCCATGGCCAAGGGTGAGTTGCTGAGCTGGTGCAGTGCTAACCACTGTTGACTACCAAAATAAAATGTGTTGCAGCCCTAGTTTGTTACCTGCCAAGGAACTACAGATGTGAATTAACTTGTACAGCAGGGGAAATACGTATTGAACATGTCAATAATTTTCTCATTAAACATATTTCTGATGGAACCATTGACCTGAGATTTTCACCAGGTATCAGCAACAACCCAAGTAATCCATACATACAAAGAAATCAAGGCATCTGTGTTCAAAAAACAAGTTACATTTCATAAACTGGAAAGACACAGGGAATAAATATTGAACACATGAAGAAAAAAGAGGTGCAAAAGGCATAGAAAGCCCAGAAACAATCTAAAATCCATCATAATTTAGGAAGCCATCCCATCCCCCATTAGTGCAAATTAATTTTAGCTGGTTAAGTCCTGACTGATAGCATTTACAGTAAAAGGTCTGTGAATATCAGATTGTCACACCATAAATAACTCATGATGGGTAGAAGCAAAGAGCTCTCTCTAGACCTTTGCAGCCTTATTGTTGCAAAACATAATGATGACATGGTGACAGATGCATTTCTAAACTGCTGAATGTTCAAGTGAGAACTGTCGGGGTCATTGTTCGGAAGTGGAAAGAACATCATTTTACCATAAACCGGCCATGACCAGGAACTAATCGCAAGATTTCTGAAAGATGAGTAAAAACAATTATCAGAAGAGTTATCCAAGAGCTAAAGACCACTTGTGGAGTGCTCCTGAGAGACCTGGAGTTAGCAGGTACTGTTGTTTAAAAGAAAACAATAAACAATGCACTAAACCAACATGGGCTCTATGCCCGCTCACCTCATAAGACTCCATTGCTTAAGGAAACACATTTTGAAGCTTGTTTAAAGTTTGCTGCACAACATTTGAGCAACCCAGTAAAATACCAGGAGAATTTTGTCTGGTCAGATGAGCACAAAACTGAACTTTTTGGATGGCACAACACCCAACATATTTGGAGGAAAAATGGCACTGCACATCCTTTCATGGTGTGGGGCTGTTTTTCAGCACAGACAGACTTCATATACGTAATTGAAGGAAAGATGATTGGACAAATGTGCAGAGACATCCTTGATAAGAACCTGCTGTCATCTACCAAGATGCTGAAGATGAAACAAGAATGGACATTTCAGAAAGACAATGATCCCAAACATAAAGCCAAGGAAACTCTCAACTGGCTCCAGAGAAGGAGAATAAAGCTGCTAGAACGGCCGAGTCAGTAACCTGACCTGAATCTAATTGAAAATCTATGGAACGAATTGAAGATCAGAGGTCATAAAAGACACCCACTGAACTTTCAGTGACCAATACGACCGTTAGTCATCACTAAACATCTTAAGTGTAGTCTAACGTGTCCTTATCTTGACCACTGGTCATCCCAGGTGTCCCTAGGCATGCCCCAATGCTGTGAATATGTGAACAACACAGTGAATTGAGACTATGTCCCCAAACCTGCTCCTAACAGATACTGTACACCGTCTACTTTCAGTTATGTCCTCACACCTATTTATAATTGATACTGTACACTGTCTTTAATTTAGTCCTGTCACGAGATCGACTCGCCGGACTCCAGAATTTGTCCACAGGTATTGGTCCAGTGAGGTGAACTACATAACCAACAATTTACCAATACAATTTGCATAAAGGACTCAATAAATTTTATTTACTTTAACTGTAGGAGACTTGTAAAATGGATTTTTCTAGATAGTGTGACGCCCCTTCGCTGCCTCCCCACTCCCGTTGCCAACTAGGCGGAAAGAGCTGAACTCCTTGGCGGAAACAGCCAAACTCAGTTTCAGGGAGCTCTGTTCGGGTCATCAGTACTACGTCGACGGGTTGAAGATTGGCAATCAACTATTCCACTTCTGACACCAGGAATTTAACCGAATATTTTCTAACACACTTATAAGGTCCTGGAGAAAATAATCAGACAAATCTGCCTTGTTGAATTCCCTTTGTTACTGCCGGCAGGAGGAGAGCGCAGAACCAGCAAGCACAAGGTTTCTGCACTGCTCTGCTCATACAAAGGAGACATCTGGTTTTAAAGGCTCCCCAGAGCCCCTCCCACATTACCTTATATGGATACATAGAACCTGCAAGGAAGTACTAGAACATTCTGGCAGTAGCCTTCAACTGACCATAGTCACACTCAGGGGCATGTATTAGCGGCAATTGTACAGAAGAGGAAATACATTTAAACATAACTGCACATAACTGCATAAATTTCCACCAGGATGAACATGTGAAAAATAAATTTCTACCACATGCCTCTTCAGCCAGTTCCCTGAATGTCTTTTTTCTGCTTAAGCCCCAGTGACTCCAAGGACTTTCAACAGATGTTCTGTGGATTTTCCAACATAGCCCCTGCATCCAACTTCCACAGGGCAGATGCATGCCTTCCAGCCTGCTTCAGTGCATGCTGCAGCAAGATCTGTGTACTTCTCCTTTTAATGCTCAAAGGTATGGGTTGTTTATGGGCAGTGTGGTGGTGCAGTGGTTAGCATTGTGGCAGCACAGCAACTCACCCTTGGCCATGAGATCCCGGGTTTGATCCCAGCCCCTGACCAACAGTGATCTGTGTGGAGTTTGCATGTTCTCCCCGTGTCTGCCTTGGTTTCTCTCCGGGATTTCTCCAGTTTCCTCCAACAAGCCAAAAAACATGCAGGTTAGGTTAACTGAAGACTCTAAAGTGCCCTAGCTGTGAATGTGTGTGTGAATGGTGAAGGGATAGTGCCGTACTGTGGCTGCTTCATCATCCAGATGGATGCCCTGAATTTCCCCTCTGGAGATGAATAAAATAAACAAACAAAAAAAAAAAATCAAAGGCTATCTCCATCACTTCTTCCCATGGAACTGTAAGTTCTGCCATAATAACAACCTTGGCAGGGATGGACCACAGAACTATATTGGGGTTGTAGGAAAGTTGTAGCAACCTCTGGTGGAATCTTCAGCTGCTTATTCAGGTCAGCCTTCATTTGCCACTTGCATCCCGGCCTCAGTATGGACCACTCTTTGTAAACAAGCTTTCTTCCTTTGCCTTAGGGGTCTGATGAAACATACCTGTCGCTTGGAAGAGACCAAGCTTGACCTGTTGGATTTAAGTCTGCATTCCTCAACAACCTCAGACAGTTTTTTTAGGCACCTTATCATGACGTCATCTGCAACCGACCCTGGGTCAAGGCTGATCTGCAGCCAATTAGAACGTGTTGCAAACTGGGATTTTTTGCTTCACAGAGGCCTGCAGCTTGTTTCTGAGCCATTACCCAAAGGTGTATGTTTTGGCGGCCTGGAAGGATATCATATGTGGCTCTAATAAGGAAGCTTAGCCTTGCCTGTGGGGTTTTCCACGTGTCGGCCCAAGTTCAGGTCCTGGTGGTGGCTGCCTCCCAATTCTGTCCACCTTCCCTGCTGTTGCTGGGTCACTGCTCTAATCTTATATGCTTCATTTTCCCAGTCTGATGACTTCTGAAATCACCAGATCTTTCCTTTCTTTCTTGGAAGAGCTTGACCACATCTTGGGGGCTGGTGCCCACCCAGCCCTGTCTTGCCATGACGTAGCCCCTAGCTACTGTATTTCCTTGTACTGTAGTTGGCAAATTGCCTGGTCAACAACTTGCTCAACTTGCCATTTGTGCCCTGTTCGAACTGGTTGCTTTGCTGCTATACAGTTGGATCAGGTGAGTCTTTGAGCTCAAACATGAGCCTCACTTTCTCCACCTTATAGCCCAGGTTGAGGACTTCAAGGGTAGCTGGAGGATGTCCTTTCCAAACAGGCAGCATTTGGACAGCAGCGGAGTAGCCCTTAACTTTCTGGATATAATCGTTTTGCCTTCGGCATCCATCCTCTGTACTGCTGTTCCAGAGATTTCACACAACTTCAGCGGCCACATCAAACGATGGTAAAGGATGAGCTGATAGCACCAGGTTTTGAATTTTCCTGGGATTTGGCTTTGATCTATCCTCACTATGCCTTCTGAGAGCTGTGTCATGACAGATATGTTTAATCCGAGAGGTCAGAGGTGTACAACCTCCAAAGCTTCGCACTGGCTGTTCTACTAAGATTGGAATCTTCTATGTGCCGATAGAAAGATGATGTTGTTCCTTGACCCTTCTGAATTGACAGACTTCTGGACTTAGCTAGTTTGATTTTCATCCTTGCCCAGGCAAAAAAAGCTTTCCAGGCTTTCAGTAGGCTTCTTGAGCAAGCGGCTGTTTGGATGAGTATTGTAGCATCTTCCATGTAATGTCTTAGAGCTGGAAGACACTGTCCTGATTCTACTACTCACTCCCCTGACCAGCTGTCTTGCACCAATAAGGATGATTTCAAAGGCTGCTGTAAACAGGATGGGTAAGCTCGAACATCCCATCGTGATGCCTTTCTCAAGCTCATGCCAACCATTTGTGATTTCTTGAGTGGTGTAGGAGACATAGAAGTTATTGACATAAGCAGAGAACAGGTTTTTTTCTAGAAGCAGGCATGTGGAAGAAATTGAGTGTGAACATGATCAGTTAATGTGGACCAGAACCATAAGCATTTTCCAGATCAAACCACATCACATGGAGATCTGACTTCCTGTGCTTGTGACTGCATTTGTTCCCAAACAACGGCAGAGTGTCGATGCAACCAGGAAATCCTGGAACACCTGCCTTCTGGAGACTGGTGTCAATATAATTATTGCACAGGAGGTAGTTGCTCATGTGTCTGGCCAGAACTGTAAAGAAGATCTTCCCTTCAACAATGAGCAAAGCAATGCCTGCTGAACTGCATGATGTTATGGGAGTCTTTCTCTTTTGAGATAAAAATGGTTACAGCTCTGCTCCAAGCTGATGGAATGACTTGGGTTTTCTAGACCACTCTCATTAGCTTCCACAGCAGCTTCAACTCCATGGGGCAGTTCTTATACACCTTAAAAAGAATGCGATTTGAGCCAGGTGCTGATGCAGATCTTGCTTTTGCCACCGCCAGCTTGATCTCTGACAATTTCTGAGAAGGTTGTGCGTGCTGAGGCACATAACCTGGACAACCAAGTGGGATGTCTTTCCTGCTGTCACTGAGTTGTTCCTTCATTTGACTCTCTCGTTCCTGAGAGGTGGTTTGAAGCTTCCCAAACTTCTCCTCCGTCAGCAGATCTCCAGCATATCTAAAGAAATCCCGGAAAAAAAAAGCTACTATGTGCCTTCTCCTTTCTACTCCTGTGTTTCCAAATCCTCCCTGCTCTCCCGAGGCTGGAAAGCTTGCATTTCAGATGGCTCCAAAGCTCTTTTAAACCCTCCTTCTCCCACTCTTGATCTTTCCTCCATGCTTTCTGGAAAAGATGTCTTTCCTTCACCAACCTGAGGATTTTGCAGTCTCTTCTTTCTTTTTGGTTGGGGGTGGGCTTCTTCTTGGGCATTTCTCCTAACATCTGTTTACCTTCTTCATAAATGATTTTCCTAAAGAGGTTGAGTTTGGTGGTTGTACTTCCCTTTGGTGAGTTGTGGAGGATGAGATGTACATTCTGGTCAAAGCATCTCCATGCTTCTTAATCACTAGATCTGGGCCACCTGTACTTAATCTGGTGGCTTGGCTTCTCCTTTGGAGGTTCTCTTGTGGGTTGGCTGCTTATTTGTTCAGAGTGAACCACTTGAGGTGGGGAAGGTTCTTGCTGTTGATATTACACTTCCTGCAGGGATAACAGCTCCTCTCACTCATCATCTGCAATAAAGGAATCAATAGCTCTGCTGTGCTCAACCTGGTTTTGTGTCCTCCTTGTCTTATCTACTGAAGCAATGTAAGTTAGCAAATTGGTCCTCCTACTACACTTGGCCTTTCCTTGATGGATACATAGACCCCGGTGCATAGTCACCTTGGACCATCTGCAGCTCCATTTCCTAAGGATTTTGGAATTGCAAATCGTTGCCGTTCCAGTCTGTACTGTGTTATCCATCCTACTTGGTCCTTCTTCGGTCCCGCCTCTTGGAGGACCATCTGGCTTTCTTCTTTGTATTCTGCTTGTAGTTATTGAGGGTGTCCATGCAATGATGTTCCATGGACTTGTGGCAAGGGTAACTAGCCCATCCACCCCATTGCAGTCTTTCCTGACTGCCCTCCAGTCTTTCCTTGATGCCAACTGCCCTATTCACAGTTGTCACTGGAATTCCAGACTAGCTTAGAAGTGAGCACAGGTGGAACCTGCAAAGCATTTCTGCCTGCCACACCTCCAGCAGTACTGATGAGCCAGCCACAGGGTAGTCAGCTGGGAGCCACCCTTCCTTGATGTTTCACCCCTTTAATCCCAGAACATCTCTAGGTAGTGGGGCAGTGGTAGGGACATCTCCCTACCACCCCCTGTGGCCAGCCCTAAAATCCTTAGTTACCTCTCTTGGGATCTTTCCTTCTGAGCCACTGCCAGAAGCTCCCTTTTTCTGCATCTTCAGCAAGTTCCCTGAGTGCCTTTTTGTGCTTTACCCAGTGACTCCAAGGACTTTCAACAGATGTTGGGTGGATTTTCCAACAAAGCTCCTGCATCCAACTTCCACAGGGCAGATGTATGCTTTCCAGCCTGCTTCAGTGCATGCTGCAGCAAGCTCTGTGTACTTATCCTTTTTGATGATGATGATGTCACTCACTGCAAAACCCTTACTGTTCATGTCAACCAAAAGCCATGGATGACAGCTGAGGTCCAAAGGCTCCCGAGTGCTTGGGACGCAAACCTTCAGGGCCGGCAACACTGCAGGACTAAAAACAGCTATGGCCAACCTGGCATCAAGGATGCAAGAAAATATCTGGCCACTTCTGCAAAACCAGAGATGTACGTTCCCTCTGGCGTGGCATACAGACCCTCACCAACTACAAGCCTCCACCTCAGATCTGTATGAGTGACATCACATTGCTTAACAACCTAAATGACTTCTTTCGAAGCTTTGAAGCACAAAACAACACATCAACACATAAGACCACTCCTCCTCCAGATGAGCAGACCATGAGTCTGGATCCGGCTAGCGTGAAGCGGACCCTCTGCAGGATCAACCCACGCAAGGCAGCTGGCCCAGACAACATGCCGGGTCGTGTCCTGAAGGACTGTGCAGAGGAGCTCAAGAATGTCCTGGTCAACATCAACATCTCCCTGACTCAAGTTGTTGTACCCACATGTTTCAAAACTGCCACCATAATACCAGTCCCAAAGAAGCCCATCCCATCCAGCTACAATGATTACCGGCACGTAGCAATGACCCCCATCATATTGAAGTTCTTCAAGCGGCTGGTCATGCAGAATATCAAGTCCATCCTCCCTCCCTCCCAGGACCCATCTCAGTTTGCATACAGGTCAAACAGATCCACAGAAGATGATATCGCTGCTGGTCTCCACCCAGCTGTTCTTGGACTTCAGTTAAGCATTCAACACAATCATCCCCCAACACTTAATACAAAAACTCAGACACTTGGGAGTCAAAGCCTTTCTCTGTTACTGGGTGCTGGACTTTCTCACAGGGAGGCCACAAAACAGGAATCAAATCCAAGAGAAAATTTTGCCCC
This sequence comes from Pholidichthys leucotaenia, assembly GCA_020510985.1. NCBI lineage: Eukaryota > Metazoa > Chordata > Actinopteri > Cichliformes > Pholidichthyidae > Pholidichthys > Pholidichthys leucotaenia. Next base: position 274,122,946 of record CM035839.1, on the reverse strand, counting down.
TAAAACCAATTCATTTTTCTTAAACAGCAAAATGATAGTACAATTCTAATTTGTTGAATTCATTTTCCACATTGAGATACGTAGAATGTGATTTCAGGAAGTTAAATGTTTGTTTCGAATAAATAATGTTAAAGTATGTACAAATGTTAAAGAACTGATGTCCCTTCAAAAATCCATTTTGCTCTTCAAATATAATATTAGGCAACACTTTATCCAAATTTAAGGCAATGGCCTTGGCCACCACCTTTATGTCATCAATGAGAAGCAGCAATGGTCTGTATGAACTGCCAGCTGATCTTTATCCTTATTAAGAATAGGAGCAACAGAAGATTGCTTGAGAGTAGGAGGTAGCAAGCCTACTTGAAAGATATTTTAACCACAGAGACAAGCAATGGCACTAACTTATCACTAAACTTTTTGAAAAATTAAACTGAAAAACCCATCTGGAACAGGTGCATTTTTTGACTGCATTGCTTTAAATGAATAATTTTGCCTTGACAAAATGGGGCATTCTAACTCTCTAGCCAAATTGGGGGCAACAACAGGGAACTTGATTACATTAGGAAATTCCATCATTTTAGAGTCATCAGTTGGGAAAGGACAGCAAAAGTAATGAGGGGAATAGTTTGAAAGATACAGTATGTGGTGTATCATCTGGAAAGAGGAAATAAGACAAGGAGGACATTTGTGGTGTAATGAGGAGGCACAGGGAATTATTGAAAGGAACAGCTTGGCAAAAAGTGAAATAGTCAGGAAGACGAAAGTAGACAAGAGTACAGTACTTGAATCTAGGCATATGGCAAAGAGAGAGGAAACAGGAAAAGGCATATAGTAATATGTATGAGAGGTTGTACATTAAAGAAAAGGACTCATGTCAGTTGAGTAGACAGAGAGATTGAGCTGGAAAGGATGTATTGCAGGTTAGGCTGAATAAGGACAGAGGTGGTGATGTACTAATGAACGAAGAGAGTGTGTTGGGAACTTTGAGGTGATGAATGAAGAAAATCAGAGAGAGGAGGGTTGAAGGAAGAATGGCGAACCAGGAAGTTCATTGGATTACCAAGGTTTAATTGAGGGCGCCTTTGAAGAGAATGAAGAGTGGGAATGCAGTTGATCTCAGGGGTGTCAAACTCAGTCCATGGAGGCTCAAGACCCTGCAGGTTTTACTTCACCCACTGTCTGCAGCAGCTATTTCACTGATCAGCAATCAGTGGGAAGAATCAGTGAAATCCCCTGTTGAGGGCAATTGGGTGAAGATAAAACCTGCCGGGTCTTGGCCCTCCATGGAATGAGTTTGACATGAGTTTGAGATGACATACCTGCAAAGGTATGGAAATGTTTAGGAGAAATGGGAGTAGACTTTTTAACCAGATTGTTTAAGACAATTGCGGAGAGTGAGAAGTGTTGTAGTACCCAGCTTTCAAGAACAAGGGTGACTATAGAGGCATAAAGTAATCAGGCCACACTATGAAGATATGGGAAAGAGTTGTTGAAGCCAGGTGGAGAAGCAAGGGTGACAATCAGTGAGCAACAGTACGGTTTCATGCCCAAGAAAGAGTACTACAGATGCAATGTTTGCTTTAAGAGCGTTGATGGAGAACGACAGAGGAAAGCCAGAAGGAGTTGCACTGTGTCTTTGTGGATCGAGAGCATATGATAGGGTGGCAAGAGAGGAAGTGTTGTACTGTATGAAGAAGTCTGTAATGGCTAAGAAGGTATATGAGGGTGGTGCGGGACATCGTACGTATATGGACAGCTAGACTGTGGTGAGGTGTGCTGTAAGAGAGACAGGAGGATTCAAGGTGGGGGAGGGATTACATCAGGGATCAGCTCTGATCCCCTTCTTGTTTGCCATGGTGATGGACAGGCTGACAGACAAGGTCAGGCAGGAGTCTCCTTGGACCATCATGTTTGATGACGACATTGTCATCTGTAGTGAGATTAGGGAGCAGGTGAAGAGAACCTTAGAGGTGAGTTATGCTCTGGAGAGAAGAGGAAAGAAAGTCAGTGGAAGTAAGAAAGAATAACATTTGTGAATGAGAGGGAGGCAGGTGTAACGGTGAAGATGCATGTAGTAGAGGTAGTGAAGGTGGACGAGTTCAAAAAACAGTTTTTATATAGTTTCACAGTGGTGGCCTGATGGTAGGGATGTGGATTGGTGACCAGAAGGTTGCCGGTTCAAACCCAGGACTGGCAGGATCAGACCTTGGTGGGATAGATAACATAGCAGTGTTTTCCCCACTCTCCTTAACCTCACTGTGGTGCCCTTGAGCAAGGTCCTTAACTCCAACTGCTCCAGGGCAGCTACTCAGTGGCCACAGGTAAGACTGTGGTTGTACTGTTGTGAATTCCAGGTGTGAGTGTGATCAGAATGTCCTTGAAAAAGAGAGGTTGCCTCTCAGTGGACCATCTCTGTATAAATAAAGGTTAACTAAATCCATCTTCTACCGCTTAATCCTTTTCGGGTCGCTGGGGGGCTGGAGCCTATCCCAGCGTCTTTGGGCGAGAGGCAGGGTACACCCTGGACAGATCTCCAGTCCATCACAGGGCAACACAGAGAGACAGACAACCATTCACTCTCACAGTCATACCTAAGGACAATTTAGAATGCCCAGTTTGATGCCAATTAACCTAACTTGCATGTTTTTGGCGTGTGGGAGGAAACCTGAGTGCCCGGAGTAAACCCACGCAGACACGGGGAGAACATGCAAACTCCACACAGAAGGGTCACCGATGGTCTGGGGGTGGGATCGATCCCATGACCTTCTCGCTGACCTGACCTCGACCTGTGCTGGCACTGTGCTAACCACTGCGCCACTGTGCTGCCAATAAATAAATAAATAAAAGATAAAATAAACTAGAGGGAACTCAGAGACTGCATACTCCTTCAAGGCTGTTAAACCAATTTTGTTCTGCCACTGAATATTGGACTCAGGTAAAAAATCCATCCAGTAGTTATTGTAAACCATGTTTAGGACATTGAGCCTTGGTTGAGGTATGCATTTGTGGATCACCTCCAAAATGTAATGGGTTCATTTGTAGCCCAAATTTTCACCAAGAGCCTTTTGTGGTGAAAATTTCATCAAACTCTGTCCAGTAGTTTTGGAGTAATCTTGCTAACACACTGTGAGTGGATAGAGCCTTGGTAGAGGTATGCACTTTCGGATAATCATAAAAATGTAATGGGCTCCTCTCTAACCCAAGGACCACCTCTGGTGAAAATTTCATCCAAATCCATCTAATATTTTTGTGTAATCCTGCAAGGCCCTTGGTGGAAGTATGTACTCTCACATCAGCACCAAAATATCATCATCTGTTCCCCGTTCCATTACACACCTTTCCTGAAAATTTCCTCAAAATCCATTCATAACTTTCTGAGTAATGTTGCTAACAGACAAACCAACGCCAGCAAAAACATAACCTCCTTGGTGGAGGCAATAAAAATATCTTAATACCATCCAATGCAATGGACAGTGCAGAAGAGAGGAAGCCAGTGGAGATGAGTGTTCAGGATTTGTGACAAAGAGATTGCAGCTAAAGTTAAAGGGAATATTTACAAGATAGTAGTGTGTCCTGCTATGATGTGTGGTTTGGAGACAGTGACAATGACAAAAACACTGCAGCTGAAGCTAGAAGTTGCAGTGTTGAAGATGTGAAGATTGTCATTGGAAGTGACCAGGGACTAGGGACATAATTACAAATGAGTACATCAGAGGGACAGCTTAGGTTGAGCAGCAGGAGAAAGGTAAGACTGAGATGGTTTGAACATGTGCAAAGGAAGGATAGTGGAAATATTGGACAAAGGATTTTAAAAATGGAGGTGCCAGGCAGGAAGAAAAGAGGAAGACCAAAGAGAAGATTCATGAATGTAGTGAAGAAGTTTAAGGGTTCCAGGTCTGCACACCTTTGCCTGTCTCCCCCTTTCAACTAAGTGATTTCCTCTCTGTAGCAACACACACCACCTGAAGGCAATCAGGGAGGGCCTTTAAAAGAGACTCACTCCTGCTGCTCTTCCTGGGCACGCCGTGTCATTCCTGCCAATCCAGTTTATGCCACAGCTTCGTGTGCAGCCTGGAGTAAGCCTGCCTTAAAGGCTTGTAAATGTCACCACTCACCGCTCTCAAGCATCCACCTCAGCTGCGCGCACACCTGCGCCTCAGTAGCGCTGAGCTATTTATTCCACCTCGCCCTGAGCATCGGCCTGGAGCCGTCTGTCTTACAACGCGCTCAATCCCTCAGCAGAATCCTTTCTTCAGGCCTGCTATTCATCGCTGCGACACGTAAGCTGTCTTATTACTCACCTGTTCTCTCAGCCTTCCCCTGTGCACAGGTGGATTCCCTGGCGGCGGAAATCCTCTCCTTCGCCATCATCTCCTCCCCACATCTCCACACCTCGTTGGATGCACAGCAGGGCGCTGTCTCCCAGGCTTGGAATCCTCGTCAACGCCAGCCACCAGTATCTCTGCAAATAAGCACATCTCTGCATCACTCTCCCGTGTGGTTTGCCCAGCTCACTCCCTGTTTGTGTCTCTCCCATAGGGTTGCCTGGCTGCACGGCGTACTGCTCTGTTCCTGTCCTCATCTTCCACCCACAATACATTACCATATCACATACATGCATCCAAACATGTTTTCCTGGTTGAATAAAGCTTTCAAATCTACCTGAGCCTGTGTGCGTGTTTCCTGGGCCGAGAAATATGTCAGTACGGCTCCAGCAAAGCGGCCCAGCGGACAGCGGGCTCGCACGCCGTTTTTTCCACCCTCGAGGCTCTGGTGGATATGATAGCGCATCAACAACAGGTCATATTCAACCAGTTAACTATAATTACTCACCGGTTAGACCGTCTTGACCCCCAGCAGGCGTTCCCCCTGGCTCATCAAGGCGGCTCGGCTTCGGCCGCTTCCACGGCTGGCCAACCAAGCTCGGGAGCGCCGACCCGGCTCACACCTATCCCAACCCCCGCTCGCTTCAACGGGAAGCTCGGTGGGGCACGGGGGTTTATTTTACAATGTCAGTCGGTGTTCTTGCGCGTTCCTGGGGAATTCCCTTCTGACCACAGCCGAATCGGCTACATGGCTAATCTCCTGAAGGGGCGAGCGTTAGCTTAGGCTTACGCCGTCATGTCGAAGCCCAGCTACGTGAACCTCTCCTATGACCGGTTTGTGCAAGACTTCCTAGAGGTGTTTGATCACTTGCGTCGTGACAGCGTCCTTGCCGATTGGCTCCTTAGCCTTCAACAGGGAAGCCGGTCGGCGGCGGATCACGCTGTTGACTTCCGGGTGGCAGCGGAGGAGGTTGGTTGGGGAGAGACTTCTCTCTGCAGCATCTTCCTCCGTAGCCTCAATTCAGGTCTGCGGGACGAATTGGCCAGTCGGGATCTCCCAGGGCGGCTGTCCAAACTAATCTCCCTAACGATTAGTTTGGACAACAGGCTGCGAGAGCGGGCTGCGGAGCGGAAGTCAGTCAGCCGCTCGCGCGGATCTTCCGTCCGCTCTCCTCGGTCTCGCCCCCTGGCGTTACCCGCTCCGGAGTCCGCCGATGAGTCAGAGGCCAAGTCGATCGAGCGCACCAGGCTCCCTCTTGCAGAGAGACAACGCCGGCGGGAACTGGATCTCCGCATGTATTGCAGAGACGACCAGCATACCGTGGAGCAGTGCCCGGTCAAGCCAAACGGGGGGGTCCGCGAGTCACTGTAGTGGGCCTCGCGGACTCTAACCGGTCAAATCCCCTCTCTTGTTGCATACTGTCCATCAGATTCTGCCATAATTCCATCCGGCACCTCACTCATGCACTGGTGGACTCGGGGGCAGAGCAAAATTTCATTTCCAAGAGCCTGGCAACCCGTTTGGGCATACCCTGTCAGCCATTGTCAACTCCCCTAAATCTGGTCACTCTCTCTTGATCTCCCTGGGGGTAGTGACGCACCGCACCAAGCCGGTGCCCATAATAATCTCAGGAAACCACAGTGAGGACCTAACCCTATACGTCTTGTCTTCCTCTTCGGACCGTGTCATCCTGGGCTACCCATGGCTGCGCCTGCACAACCCCGTCCTCGATTGGAGGTCTAGTAATGTTCTTTTGTGGAGCTCCTTCTGCCTGAGCACCTGTCTCCAGTCTGCGGCTTGTGCTCCATCCTCACCTCCGCCAGCGCCGGTCTCCGAGCCTCCGGACCTCACCCTGGTGCCCCAGGAGTTTCACGACTTGGGGATGGCATTCAGCAAGTCCAAAGCCATGTCTCTTCCCCCTCACCGGCCGTATGACTGCGCCATCAACCTCCGCTCGGGGGCACCCTTACCATCTGGCCGCCTTTACAGCCTTTCAGCTCCTGAACGAGAGGCAATGGATTCTTACATCAAGTCGCTCAGTGCTGGGATCATCCACCCCTCCTCGTCTCCGCTCGGTGCTGGCTTCTTCTTTGTCTCCAAGAAGGATGGGTCCCTTCGCCCCTGCATTGATTTCAGGGCTCTCAATGACATCACGATTAAGGACCGCTACACCCTGCCTCTGATGGACACCGCCTTCCACTCCCTAAATTAGATCTCCGCAGCGCTTACCACCTCGTTCGGATCCGGGAAGGCGATGAGTGGAAGACGGCCTTTAGGATGCCCAGCGGCCACTTCGAGTACTTAGTGATGCCGTTTGGGCTCACCAACGCACCTGCCGTGTTTCAGCGACTCATTAATGATATCCTACAAGATTTCCTGGGGGTCTTTGTCTTCGTCTACCTGGATGATATACTCATCTTCTCCAGGTCACGGGAGGAGCACCAGGCTCATGTGAGGCGGGACCTGCAGCGCTTGCTAGAGAACAGGCTCTACATCAAGTCGGAGAAATGCGAATTCTACGCCAAGACCACCTCTTTCCTGGGATTTGTCATCTCTCACAATCAGATCCTCCCCGACCCCGCTAAGGTTCAAGCGGTGGTTGAGTGGCCCACGCCTACCTCCAGGAAACAGGTGCAACAGTTCATCGGCTTTGCCAATTTCTACCGTCGCTTTGTCCCCAACTTCGGCTCCATTGTTACTCTCCTGACTCACCTCACTTCCTCTAAGGTGCCCTTCCAGTGGTCGGAGGAGGCAGCAACCACTTTCAAGACCCTCAAGAAAAAGTTCTCATCCTCCCGGGTCCTAACCCAGGTTGATCCCGTGCTGCAGTGCTTGGTGGAGGTTGATGCGTCTGACACAGGGGTGGGGGCGGTGCTCTCCCAGTGTTCTCCAGTGGATGGTATCAAGCGGCCCTGTGCCTTCTTCTCTCAACGGTTGTCAGCGGCCGAGCGAAATTATGACGTCGGCGACAGAGAACTCCTTGCTGTCAAGCTCGCGCTGCAGGAGTGGCGTCACTGGCTGGAGGGGGCAGCTCAGCCTTTCCTGGTCTGGACGGACCACAAGAATCTTGAGTATTTGAGGTCAGCGCGGCATCTGAATGCCCGCCAGGCGCGCTGGTCTCTATTCTTCGCTCGATTCCAGTTTACCATCACCTACCGTCCAGGCTCAAAGAATGGGTTGCCCGACGCCTTGTCTAGGCAGTTCGCTCCTGAGGCCCCGGAGGAGGCGGACCACACCATCCTTCCCAGCTCGTGCATCGTGGGGGCGGTCTCCTGGTCCATCAGGGACAAGATCCGTAAGGCGCAGGAGGCGGAACCTGATCATGGCGGTGGTCCGGAGGGCAGACTCTACGTTCCTTCAGCTGTTCGTGGGGAGGTTATTCACTGGGTCCACACGTCCAGGCTCGCCTGTCACCCTGGCATCTCCCGACTGGTGGACCTTCTTCAACGCTCCTTCTGGTGGCCGGGTCTCCAAAAGGATGCCACCAACTATGTCCAGGCCTGCCCCCAGTGTGCCACTGGCAAGTCTCAGAACTCTCCACCTGCGGGTCTACTCCAGCCCCTGCCGGTCCCAGGCAGGCCCTGGTCGCACATCGCTCTCGACTTCGTCACTGGTCTCCCTGTCTCTAACACCTATGACACAGTTTTGACGATTGTGGATCGGTTCTCTAAGGCCGCCCACTTTGTGCCACTTCGGGGCCTTCCCTCGGCACGTGAGACGGCTGATCTACTCGTCCAACATGTGGTCAGACTGCACGGGATTCCTTTCAACGTTGTATCGGATCGTGGGCCTCAGTTTGTATCCCAAGTGTGGAGGTGCTTCTGTAACGCCCTGGGGGCCACTGTGAGTCTTTCCTCTGGTCATCATCCCCAGTCCAACGGACAGTGCGAACGTACCAATCAGGAGCTGGAGGCTGCCCTGCGCTGCGTGACCTCCTCCAATCCATCCTCCTGGAGCTCCTACTTGGCCTGGGTGGAGTACTCCCACAACACGTCACGGTCTTCGGCCACTGGTATGTCCCCCTTCAAGGCATCGTTGGGGTATGATCCCGCTTTGTTCCCCGAACAGGAGGGTGAGTTGGCTGTTCCCTCCATTCAGGCACATGTGAGATGCTGTCGGAGTTTGTGGACCAGGGCGAGAGAGGCACTTTTACGCACGGCGGCGTGTAACAGCACCACTGCCAATCGCCACAGGAGGCCGGCTCCTAGTTATCAGGTGGGTCAACGGGTCTGGCTTTCTTCGTAGGACATCAATCTCAAGGCCGAGAAGAGGAAGCTGGCTCCACGGTTTCTCGGTCCCTTCACTATTACCAAGATTGTCAACCCGGTGGCTGTGTGTTTGGCCCTCCCCCCTCCCTCCGTGTGTGTCCCACTTTCCATGTTTCCAAAGTTAAGCCTGTTGTCTCCGATCCACTCTGTCCCCCTCCTAGGTCGCCGCCCGCTCCCATGATGATCAATGGTCACCCGGCGTGGGGTGTTGCTTCCATCCTGGACTCCCAGCGCCGAGGTCGTGGGCTGCAGCACCTGGTGGATTGGGAGGGATATGGCCCAGAGTAGAGATCCTGGGTGCGCTCTTCTTGGGTGCTGGATCGAGATCTCATCACGGAGTTCCATCGGGCGCACCCGGGTAAGCCAGCGCCAGGAGGCGCTGTTAGGGAGGGGGAGTACTGTCACCACTCGCCGCTCTCAAGCATCCACCTCAGCTGCGCGCACACCTGCACCTCATTAGCGCTGAGCTATTTATTCCACCTCGCCCTGAGCATCGGCCTGGAGCCGTCTGTCTTACAACATGCTCAATCCCTCAGCAGAATCCTTTCTTCAGGCCTGCTATTCATCGCTGCGACACGTAAGCTGTCTTATTACTCACCTGTTCTCTCAGCCTTCCCCTGTGCACAGGTGGATTCCCTGGCGGCGGAAATCCTCTCCTTCGCCATCATCTCCTCCCCACATCTCCACACCTCGTTGGATGCACAGCAGGGCGCTGTCTCCCAGGCTTGGAATCCTCGCCAACGCCAGCCACCAGTATCTCTGCAAGTAAACACATCTCTGCATCACTCTCCTGTGTGGTTTGCCCAGCTCACTCCCTGTTTGTGTCTCTCCCATAGGGTTGCCTGGCCGCACGGCGTACTGCTCTGTTCCTGTCCTCATCTTCCACCCACAATACATTACCATATCACATACACACATCCAAACACGTTTTCCTGGTTGAATAAAGCTTTCAAATCTACCTGAGCCTGCATGCGTGTTTCTGGGCCGAATTTATGTCAGTAAATAGTTCTTGGATTCTCTCACCGGTTTGTGTAATTTGTGTAATGTAATTTTGTTTTTTATGTGCAAGTGCGCATATTAAATGACAATACAGAAACCTTGAACCTAGTTCTTGGATTCTCTCACCTTTTTGTGTGCTCTCCCCAGGTTTCCTCTCCTTGTGCAGCGGACCGGATTCCCTGGCGGACAACAGATGGAAATAAGCCACTGGCTATAACCTGGCAAGTTTACATTGATTGATATCAATGTTCATTAACTTGCACTGTCCTTAAAAACAACAATTTATTCACCACCTCCCCAAATAAGATTACTTACCACCGCTTACAGTGCACTGTTGTCTTCACTCCCTTTCCCCCACAGTCCAGGCCTGGCCAGCCTGGCTTGAACCTTAACTGCCCCATTCACAAAGATCAGCAGTTGACGCTTCTAGAAGGATCTGCTTCCGGAGCGCTTGTTTTACCATCAGCAATTTGGAGGTTGGCGCCATGCTCTTGAGTTTTACCTGTAAGAACCCAAAAACAAACATACTCATAATGAGTTAATACTTTGCCCATAAAACTTACTTTTACCTCTGCTCTCTCCTCACAGGGCTGTCAGACTCAGAACATCCATTCATCCATCCATCTTCTACCACTTTTCCAGAGGTCCGGGTAGCGGAGGCAGCAGTTCAAGCAGAGAAGCCCAGACTTCCCTCTCCCCCGCCACCTGCTCCAGCTCTTCAGAGAGGATACCAAGGCGTTCCCAGACCAGCTGGGAGACATAGTCTGTCCACCAAGTCCTGGGTCTGCCCCGGGGTCTCCTCCCAGTGGGACGTGCCCGAAATACCTCAAGTGGGAGGCGTCCAGGAGGCATCCTAATCAGATGCCCATACAGCCTCAACTGACTCCTTTCAATGTGGAGGAGCAGCGGTTCTACTCTGAGTCTCTCCCGGATGACTGCACTCCTCACCCTATCTCTGAGGGTGAGTCCAGCAATCCTACGGAGAAAGCTCATTTCAGCTGCTTGTATCCGCAATCTCATTCTTTCGGTCATTACCCAAAGCTCATGACCATAGGTGAGAGTAGGAACATAGATTGACTGGTAAATCGACAGCTTTGCCTTAGAACTCAGCTCCCTCTTCACCACAACAGACCTGTACAACGTCCGCATCACTGCAGATGCTGCTCCGATCCGTCTGTCAATCTCTCGTCCATTCTCCCCTCACTCGTGTATAAGACCCCAAGATACTTAAACTCCTCCACTTGGGGCAGGAGCCTGTCCCCAACCCAGAAAGGACAATCCACCTTTTTCCGGCTGAGGACCATGGACTCGGACTTGAAGGTGCTGATTCCCATCCCACTGCTTCACACTCAGCGGCAAACTGTCCCAGCAAAAACTGTAGGTCATCGCTGGATGAATGAGTCCCACTGAGTGTTGCCAATATGAACCAAACTCTCACAACGGTTGTACAGAGGCCGAATAGCTTGTAACAACAAGCCCGATACCCCATACTCCCGAAGCACCCCCCACAAAAAAGCAGGAGGGACACGGTCGAATGCCTTCTCTAAGTCCACAAAACACATGTAAACTGGTTGGGCAAACTCCCACGAACCTTCGAGAAGTCTCAAGAGGGTAAAGAGCTGGTCCGATGTGCCACTGCCAGGACGAAAACCACATTGCTCCTCCTGAATCCGAGGTTTGACCAACGGCTGCACTCTCCTCTCCAATACCTTGCCATAGACCTTCCCAGGGAGGCTGAGGAGAGTGATCCCTCTAAAGTTGGAGCACACCCTCCGGTCCCATTTTTTGAAGAGAGGAACCACCACCCCAGTTTGCCATGTTAAAGGCACTGCCCCCGACCTCCACACAATGTTGCAGAGGCATGTCAAGTTGGGGCCCGGCCACCAAGGAGATTTTTAACCACCTTGGCGACCTCAGCCCCTGTGATAGGCGAGTCATCCCCCTCGTCCACAAGCCCTGCTTCTTCTGTGGAAGGCGTATCAGTGGGATTGAGGAGATCCTCGAAGTATTCCTTCCACCGCCCGACGATATCCCCAGTCGAAGTCAACAGCGCCCCATCCGCACCATACACAGTGTGGACAAGGAGCTGCTTTCCCCTCCTGAGCCACCAGGCAGTTTGCCAGAATCTCTTCGAGGCCGACCGAAAGTCTTGTTCAATGGCCTCACCGAACTCCTCCCATACCCGGGTTTTTGCTTCAGCAACCACCTGAGCTGCACTCCGCTTGGCCTGCCGGTACACCTCAGCTGCTTTGGGAGTCCCACAAGCCAACCAAGCCTGATAGGACTCCTTCTTTAGCTTACTGGCCCCCCTCACCACTGGTGTCCACCACTTGGTTCGGGGGTTGCCACCACGAGATGCACCAACCACCTTGCGGCCGCAGCTCTGGGCCGCCGCTTCAGCAATAGAGGTGGAGAACATGGCCCATTCAGACTCCATGTCTTCAGACTCCCTCGGATTGTGGTCAAAGTTCTTCAGGAGGTGGGAGTTGAAGACCTCCCGGACAGGGGCCTCAGCCAGGTGTTCCCAGCACACCCTCACTATACGTTTGGGTCTACCAGGTCTGAATGGCATCCTCCCCGCCATTGGATCCAACCCACCACCAGGTGGTGATCAGTTGACAGCTCTGCACCTCTCTTTACCTGAGTCTCCAAGACATACGGTCGCAGGTCTGATGACACAATAACAAAATCGATCATCGACCTGCAACCTATGGTGTTCTGGTGCCAGGTGCACATATGGATACCCTTATGCTTGAACATGGTGTTCGTTATGGACAAACTGTGGTTAGCACAGAAGTCCAATAACTGAACACCACTCGGATTCAGTATGCCGTTCCTCCCAATCACCCACTCGGATTCAGTATGCCGTTCCTCCCAATCACCCCCCTCCAGGTTTCACTGTCATTGCCCACGTGCGCATTGAAGTCCCCCAGTAGGACAATGGAGTCTCCAAGAGAAGCACCCTCCAGCACCCCAGTCAGAGACTCCAAAAAGGGTGGGTACTCTGAAACATCATTTGGTGCATAGGCACAAATGATGGTCAGGACCCGTTTCCCAACCCAAAGGCGCAGGGAAGCAGCCCTTTCGTCCACCGGGGAAAACTCCAATATAGAGGCAGCAAGGTGAGGGGATACAAGAATACCCACCTCTTCTCATCACCTCTCACCCAGGGCAACTCCAGAAAAGGCCAAGCTCCAGCCGCTCTCCAGCAGACTGGTTCCGGAACCGGAGCTGTGTGTTGAGGTGAGGCCGACTATACCTAGCCGGTATCTCTCCCCTCATGGATCCTCACCTTATCGTGGTGGGGGGTTTGCGTGCACCAGTGATCCCAGGAGCTATGTTGTCCGGGGCAATTTGCCTCTGATAGGGTCACCCAAGACAAACTGGTCCTGGGTGAAGGGCAAGACTAAGAATGATCCAACATGCTCTCATGATAATTTCTAGATCAAGGATTCAGTCTACCCCGCCCGGTATGGGGTTTCCGGGGCCCCACCCTTGAGCCAAGCCTGGGGGAGGGGCTTGATGGCTAGGGTCTGGTGGCCGGGTTTCCACCCATGGGACCCGGCCGGGCTCAGCCCAAAGGAGTTACATGGGTCCGCCCTCCAGTGGGCTCACCACCTGCAGGAGGGATCATGGGGGTCCGGTGCTATGTGGATTAGGTGGCGGTCAAAGGCGGAGACCTTGGCAGACTCAGAACACTTCATGAAAAATATTTTTCAATAAAATCATTAACATTTTTATAGGACCAACACCTAAAGGGAGCAGCCAAAAGAAAAAGAAGAACAAGACAGTGGAGAATAAAAGGATTTGAAAGAAGCATTGATTCAACAGGGTCAGCAGTAAGAACAGTCTTTTTAGTTTTGAATTGGCAAAAAATTATGAATTGAGATTAGTGTTTCAAGTAATAGCTGAGGAAATATTATTAGCCTTAGTTGAAAAGTATTGTCTGTTAGGGGTGAAATAAATTACTGTTAAACAATGTATTTGTAATTGCAATTCCACCAATAATTACAGACACACAAAATATTCACTGTGGAAATAAGACAAAGTAAAATCTCATTTCCTACAGTTTTAAACTGGATGTAAAAAGCACTTTCTTCTTCAAATGGTGTCAGCACTATTACACATTGCACCACTAGGTGGTGCGTGAACATGCAGTGACCTCTCTTCTCTTGTCGTGTTTTGTGCCACTTTGTGTTCTTTAAATTACTTCTAAGTGTATATTCATGCGCTTAATGTACATATATGATGCTGCAAACAAGCTACAGTCGCCAGCATTTGAAGCATTACGTCCTGGACCTGAACATTACAGAGGATCTCCGTGGCCTGGGTATTCTCCACGACCTCCTCATCCCTGGACTCGACTACTGTGTTTCGTCCCAAATGGAGACACCGGATGCCGTAGATGGTGTGAGCGGTGACAAAAGAGGTAAACGTGGAGGTGTCTGAACAAAGCTAACCATTAGTCCAGACAGACTGCCAATTCCTTCACTCATTCTTGCCAACATATGCTCACGAGACAACAAAATAGACCAAATACAGCTCCTGAGAAGTACTCAACGTGATGTGTGGAACTGCTGAGTTTTTATCTTCATGGAAACGTGGTTAAATGACAATATACCGGACTCTGCCATTCAGTTTGCTGGGTTAACATGTTATGGTCGTGACAGAATGCTAACACAAGGAGGGAAAACCAGGGGTGGAGGCATGTGTCCTGTCTGTGTCCTGGCATGTGTCCTGCTGTGTCCTGCTGTGTCCTGCTGTGTCCTGTCTGTGTCTCGCTCTTCTTCTGGCTGAATCTCGATCCAAACGGAAAATTATGGATTTGGTAAGCTGGGCTTTAAATGCAATTGACACCACCTTTTCAAACAGAAAATCGGGCCCGGGGGAACCCAACTGTCCTGCAGGCACTATGGCTGCCGGTTATGTGAGAGACACAAACAATTGGAAACTTATGTGTCTGTGTGACCTTTCGATCGAAGATGTGGAAGACTTCTACCTGTTTGGCCTTATGATCACAGGATTTCTGCTGTTTGGCTTTGGAGTTTTCCTGGTGTATCGAAAACTAAGGAAGTTGGAAAGAGCTAATCAAAATGCGGACCCGGCGAAGCTCCTTCAACAATTCGACCAGTTGGGGAGGGCGCTGATAGCGGCTAATGGTGAACTGAATAGGAAGACAGGTAACATCTCGGAGTCGCTGGGTGCTCTCCAGGAAATGATTTTAAAGCCTGGAAATGTATATGGAAATGTACATGCAAATTGTGATGCACAGAATCGCATGAGAGGTGAAATTTCTATGCTCTAAGTGAACTGTGCCTATCAGGCCTTGATTCGGCATCCTTGAGAATCATTCCTCCAGGAGAAAAGATAAGGCAGAAGGGAGTTTTTGGCTTGGCTTCTCTAACCCAAACAATTGCTGATGTGCAACAATCTGAACTCTCCAAGGACAGCCATGTGACTAACATGGAATTTTACCATCTGGCATGAACTGAAGAGAGATGAACTCTGTTTGGACATGTTATCTATGTTTTAGGACACTAAGGACATAACATCTAGCCGTTGCCCAAGAGAGGATTTTTGTTTGTCCACCAGTAACTGATACTTCACACACTGCACTCACACTGATCACATGACTGACATACACACACTGGTCTCTCTCTTGCCTTGCTTTGTTAATGTGTGAATCTGTATTGTCTGCTAAGTGTGCTTAGAGGGTTTTTTTCTATGTAATCACAATCTTGCTCACTCGAGCCATATTTTGATAACTATGTTTTTTCTCTCTGCCCAATGTGTCACCCCTCCCCCCTCCCCCTTTACCCCCCACTGAATGAGGCGCCTGTATGGCTGCCACGTCATTAGGGTGCGCTTAACATGAGCACACCTTAGTGATAAGTAAAATTCCTTGTATGTGTAAGCATACTTGGCAATAAAGTTGATTCTGATTCTGATTCTGATGTGCGTTTACATCAGCGATGCCTGTTGCAGAGATACAACTGTTGTACACAAGCACTCTTCTCCTGTGGTGGAGTTTATGATCATCAAGTGACGACCCTTTTACATGCCGAGAGAATTTTAATCTGTCCTACTAGCTGTTGTGTATGTCATGCCCACCGGCACCGGCGAGAGGAGCAAAGCACTAAAAGAACTCTATCAGGCCATTAGTGAGACACAGACAGCACACCCAGACAGATTCCTTATGGCAGCAGGAGATTTCAACCATGCAGATTTAAAGGCCCCCCTACCAAACTTACACCCACATGTAGACTTTCCTACAAGAGGAGACAATTTGCTGGACCTGGTGTACACATCTCACAACTACAATGATTACCGGCCCGTAGCGCTGACCCCCTTCATAATGAAGTGCTTTGAGCAGCTAGTCATGCAGAACATCAAGTCCATTCTCCCTCCCTCCCTCCCACGACCCATTCCAGTTTGCATACAGGTCAAACCGATCCACAGAAGATAAGAGATAGAAAAGATGACCATCACTGCTGCTCTCCCTCCAGCCCTTACCCACCTGGACTCAAAAAAACTCCCACATGCGAATGCTGTTCTTGGCCTTCAGTTCAGCATTCAACACAATCATCCCCCAGCACCTGATACAAAAACTCAGACACTTGGGACTCAAAACCTGTCTCTGTAACTGTGTGCTGGACTTTCTCACAGGGAGGCCACAGAACGTGAAAGTTGGCAGCAACACCTCCCAGACCATCACACTGAGCACAGGGGCCCCACAAGAGGGCGTGCTGAACCCGATGTGCTTCACCCTGCTGACCCATGACTGTGTACCAGCCTACAACACCATCCACATCATCAAGTTTGCAGATGGCACGACGGTGGTGAGCCTCATCACCAACAATGACGAGGTCAACTACAGAAATGAGGTGAGCTAATTGGTCCAGTGGTGTAAAGACAATAACCTCTCCCTCAACGTAGAAAAAACCAAGAAGACTGTGGTCTACTTCAGGAGGGGTCACACACAGCATCCCCCCGATCATCGATGGTACAGCTGTGGAGAGGGTGAGCAGCACCAAGTTCCTGGGGGTTCACATCTCTGAGGACCCCTCCTGGTCAAACAATACCAAATCACTGGCCAAGAAGGCTCAAACTCTCCTCCATTTCCTCTAAAAAAAACTGCATAACGGTGTGGTATCAAAGCTGCACCGCCTCCTGCCAGAAGACACAGCAACGCACAGTGAAAGCAGCCAGGAAGATCATCGGTGCCCCTCTGTCCCCCCTCTCAGACATCTACCTCACCCGCCTCACCCGCAGAGCCATCAACATCACAGGAGACACCTCCCACCACTCACACTCGCTCTTCAGCCCCCTGCCCTCGGGGAAAAGGTACAGGAGCCTCCGGGCCCGCTCCACAAGACTGGTAAACAGCTTTGTTCATCAGGCCATCAGGACCCTGAACTCTGTCCACTTCCTCCCCCCTGGACCGTAACGCAATCACCTGCACAATAATTACCTTGGCTGTTGGCACAGAAAGACCTGCACACCAACAGTAATACATTTGCTGCGGTATGTCCCTGCACTTTAACTGCAACCATTTGCACAAATGCCATATCTGCTGCTGTCTGTCTGTCATTGCTATACTAATTTTCTGTATACAGGATTGCTGGGTTTTATCATTGTTTTATTATCGTTAATCGTTTATCTTTATTTGCACTATGGGAGGTCTGGGTCTATCCTTTGTCACCATTTGCACTACAGGTTGTATTACTGTGCACAGACTGCTGTTGTTGTTGCTTTCATTTTTTCCAGGTTTATTCCCTTTCTTTTTTATATTATGCACACCACTGAAGAGAGAGATAAATGCCATTTCAATTCTGTACGTATACGTAGCAGTATTGACAAATAAAATCTTTGAATCTTGAATCTTGAACATAGAAAAACAAAATGCCAAAGCAATGAATTCATGTAGCCAGCTCAGTAATTCTTGAGTCACTGGTATTGATCAACAGCACAGCATATCATCTTTCAAAACCTAGTTTTGTTAAAATGAATCAAAAATCATTTGGCTGTTTTTTTTTGTTTGTTTGTTTTTTGTTTGTTTTTTTAAGATTCTTAAGTATTGTCAAGATAATAATAAGAAACCAGATTACTTGTAGTGTGTGACTTTAAATTGTCTTTTTCAACATCATTCAAATTTCTTGCACAGTTTGATAGTCTCTGGGGATATGTGGAATAAAAGAAGAAAAAACACTGGCAGCAGATTATAGACCTTCACTGGCCAGCATAAAATCAGCACCTTATTGATGTTTCTTGTGTGAACTGCACAACAAGCAGCTCTTCAGTCTTGGAAACCAAGCCAAGGTCATGACACCCTGGTTTTGTAAAGTTTTTTTTTTTGTTTGTTTTTTTTTCACATGATGCAATGCAATACACAGACTACAACATGTAACAAGTCATCAAAATTAGAATGTAATTAAAACATCAACATGGCCTCAACAATTACCATATTGAAAGCTACCCTTTGATATATGGGTCAACAGTTAAAGAACTGGTTCCATTGTTATCAATGTATCCTGTTATTGCCCTTTTCATCACAGTGCCTCAAAAGAAAGCCATTGCAGGCATTACTGAACATTTGCAGTTGTCATCCAAATGATATACTGTATACTGTAAATTCTCCCTTGTACAGAGGAGGGAGCACAATAGATGGCTCTGCAAAATGGACCAGTCAGCAGACCATGAAAAGGACCCTGCTGGCAAACGTGGGTGAGTCAGTCCAACCAGAATGTCGCGGGATGTTTTTATGATTGTTACGGCCCAGAAAGCTTGAATTTGCAGGAGCTTTTTTAAAAAAGTTGCGATAAAAGTTGTGATGTTTTGATAGTTTTTTTTTTTTTAACATTAAAATTTGTGGAAAGAATTACAATTTTTAAAGGAGATGCTTTTTCCATAGTCTACTGCAACAACATTCTATATACAGTGCGGAAAATAAGTATTGAACATGTTAACATTTTCTCATTAAACATATTTCTGATGGAGCCATTAACCTGAGAGTTTCACCAAATATCAGTACCAACCCAAGTAATCCATACATGCAAAGAAATCAAGACAACTGTGTTCACAAAGCAAGTTGTATTTAATAACGTGGAATGGCACAGGGAATAAGTATTGAACACAATTAGTGAAATTCATTTAATATTTAATAGAAAAGCCTTTGTTGGTAATAACGGCTTCCAGACACCTCCTGTATGGAGAAACTAGGTGCAGGCATTGCTCAGGAGTGATTTTAGCCCATTCTTCCACATAGGCTCTTCAAATTTTGAAGGTTCCGTTGGCGTCTTCTATGAACTCTGGTCTTCAGTTTGTTCCATAGAATTTCAGTTTGATTCAGGTGAGGTTAATGACTGGGCCATTTTAACAGCCTTATTTTCCTTCTCTGTAGCCAGTTGAGAGTTTCCTTGGCTGTGTGTTTGCAATCATTGTCTTGCTGAAATGTCCACCCTTCACTGTTGATATGGTGTTTTTGGGCTGTTCTATGCCATTTCTCCTCCAAACATGCTGTGTGTTGTGGCATCAAAAAGTTTAATTTTTATCTCGTCTGACCAGACTATATTCTCCCACTATTTTACTGGTTTGCCCAAATGTTGTGCAGCAAACTTAAAATATGCTTCATGTAGCTTCCAGTCAACACAGAGAAGGCCAGAACTGATGGTTAAATGACTTTATTGCCATCCTTCGTGTCATCAACCAACGTAAGAGCTATGGCAAAAAACAAATAGACAATAATCACCACATAACCCTGAGTCACCACCTAGCTCATACGTTAGCAACCTTCATGTTAGCATAACTAATTTACAACTTTTAAAAATAAAACCTTTCTATAAAATCACCAACCTTGTTGCCTTATCGACCAAAGCTAAATCCTTGCCGTTTTTTATCCTTTTCTGTCGTCCTTTCTTCGTCTTTCCTTTTAACCTTTTCTCACCCGTTTGTGTCTTTCCTTTGTCGGTCAAATCAACTTCCGTTAACTAACTTCCGCTCATGCGGAAGTTATCAAAATAAAAGCATATCTTTGCAATATAATTACTATACATGTAAATAGAGCTAATCTTGCTTTATCCACCTTTACACTTCATCATGCTTTTTCTTCGGCAATGGAGTCTTTCGACATGAGCGGGCATAGAACCCATATCGGTTGAGTGAATTACTTATTGTTTTCTTTGAAATATCAGTTCCTGCTAACTCCTGGAGCTCTTTCTTTCTTTCTTTTTTCTTTCTTTCTTTCTGGAGCTCTCCACGAGTGGTGTTTGGCTCTTGGATAACACTTCTGATAATTCTTTTGACTCCTCTGTCAGAAATCTTGTGAGGAGCTCCTTGTCATGGCCTGTTTATGGTAAAATGAAGTTCTTTCCATTTCCGAATGATGGCCCCAACAGTGCTTACTGGAACATTCACCAGTTTAGAAATGTGCTTGGAATCAATGCCATCATTATGTTTTACAACAACAAGGTGCCAAAGGTCTAGAGAGAGCTCTCTGCTTTTACTCAACATGAGTTATTTTTGGTGTGGCAATCTGATATTTACAGACCTTTTAAAAGGCTATCCGTCAGGACTTTAACAGCTGAAATTAATTTGCACTGATGGGGGATGGGATGGCTTCCTGAATTCTGATGGATTTCAGCCAGTTTCTTGGCTTTCTACGCCTTTTTGCACCACTTTTTCTTCATGTGTTCAATACCTATTCCCTTTGTCATTCCATTTTATTAAATATAACTTGTTTTGTGAACACAGTTGCCTTGATTTATTTGGATGTATAGATTACTTTGGTTGTTACTGATATCTGGTGAAAATCTCAGGTCAATGGCGTCATCAGAAATATGTTTAATGAGAAAAATGTTGACGTGTTCAATACTTATTTTGCCTGCTGTAACACCACTAGAAAAACACAGGATTGTCAAAAACTTCCTGTAAAACAGTGATTTGTAAATGAAGCAGAAACTTCTGCTGTAAAGAAAAACTCTTTTGGGCAACAGCAAATACAGACTTTAACACAGTTAAGTCAGAATGAAGTAGGTACTCATAAATTTGTCATAAAAATGACCAACACTGTCAGCTACTCTTGCTGAGAACTTGAATAAAAAGGATGAAAAAATAATTATCCATTACAACAGCTAAATTGCATTGAATGCATGTTAAAGAGTCTAGACATTATTGGAATATAATGATAAAATATATACAGGAAATTACGGTAGCACCTTCAGTTGAAAACTCCCTAACCACAGCGGTCCACAACCACTCAGTACGAAGCGCAGAGAAAAAAAAAAACAAAAACTTTTTTTCTGTTGCTTTGTATTGTCTATCGAAGTCTGTTTTTCTTTGCAACTGTGGGGGTTCCCCCTACAGTTGATAGTGCTATGAGATGACTGTTGTTGTGAAATGGCGCTATATAAATAAAGTTGAATTGAATTGAAAAAAAAAATACTGAATATTCTTTCTATGCCTGACTCCTACCTGTCTATCTGCTATGCGTCTTGACACACACCTGTCTCATCAGATACTCATCTTTCCTTTACTGGGAGTTGTGCTGGCAGGAGGGGCTGTCCTTGGGGTGTTTGCCAGAGGCGCACTTTGGTCCATGTCCAGACCGGAGATTCACAGCTTTAAAGCTCATTGACAACATGTAGTAATGATTTTACCTCTAAGATAAAATGTTGCAACACTGGCTGTAGTTTTAGATTTGCTCCTTTGTGGTTTAATGGTGTCTCTGCTCATGTGCGCTCCCGCGTCGGAGGGCTTTTCAGGCAGGCGGACTTTTTTCAACACAAACCCAGCACTTTGTACATGCAGTGAAGACAAAGACGTCCACCGGTGGGCCAGGGAAGAAGGATAAAGGGACAGTGTGGGTAAACCTGTGGGTGTGTGTGCTTTTTTTTTTAATCACACTCTGTGTTTGTTGCTGATGTGTTCCGATAATACTCACTGTAAACACGGAAGTGAGCACCTTGCAGGGACGCATCTGATTGGTTAGACTGAGCATCTGAGTGCTATTCAGAGACAAATATGATTGGCAAAACTAGTGGAAGTTGACGAGGATTGGCCAAAATTGTAGGAAAGTTGTGGTGATCAGACAAAGTTGCAAGGTTGCGCAAAAGATGTGGCCAGTCACTGATTCTGTGTGAATTAGCGCAATCACAATATTGCAAAATCATGGAGGGACTGGTTCGGTGCAAACAAACAAGAGATCTTCCATGTGAGTTTTTTTTTTTTTTTTGGTTTGCTTTTTATAATAAACAAGAGTCTTTATTCAATTTGTTAAACTTTGTTTATCTACAGATGTAATTCCTGATGCCTGAATGATATCATATATTGAAGACTTCTGAGGACAATAAGTTTCAGGTAGGATTTCAGTAAGGCCTGAAAAGGTGTAGAACAAAGAAAAAGTAGGTCCCCCTTTCTTTCTTTGCCTTGGGCCCTAAACGGACAAAGTCCGCCCGTGTTCTGAAAACAAGGTATCGTTGTCAATCTTTATCTGAAGGTATGATGATCTTTAGGTATCTTTATCACTGATGATCTTATATGTTTCAAATCCCACAAACCAATATTCAGTGTTGGTGTAACCTTCTCCTTTCATTAATTGGTAGAATTAATGTGGTCAAAATCAATATTTACCTAAATTTCTTTCCTTATTCCAGTCTATTGTAGTGTCAACCCCTATGGCTCCAATCGATAAAATCACTCTTCACTTTAACCTCTTGCACTCCGTTGTACCGTGGGCGGGCAAGTCTCTGCGTCCTAGGGCGCACGAGAGCGCACTCGTGCGCTCTCGGACGCATGACGCATGATAGAGTTACTGATGGTGGTGATGTAGTTGGTGTTGGCGTCCGAGCGCCACTGAAAAAAAAGCTGCAGACACAGACGCAAACAGATTAGTTCATCTGATTGACCTCTCATTCGACTAATAAGAGCTTTGAATTGGGTTTCTGAAACCTTGAAGAACCAATGAATGAAAACCTAGGAAGGAGGACCCGCCTCCCAACGCTTTGAATGCAGTGAGCCAATTGAAGCAGAGAAGTTGGCGAGCTGTTTTTTTTTTAAGGCTGGGTGAAGACTGGCTGCTGGAGCGGATCAAAAAAGGACGCAGGAAGAGCCCCACAGACCCAGCAGCATGGAGACCATCCACAAATACAACCTGTGTGACAGGGAGTGCCATTCGTGGATCGGCATGTTCGGCCACAGGCGGTGCTTATTTTGTATTGGTTCCAGCAGAGTAGACGTTATGATTTCTTTCATGGTCATCATAGATCGACGGAGGCTGACGACGAAGGCTGAGTGACACACACGCCTTTGCCAGTCTTTTTTTAATTACTACTGTTATTTGTTTTGAAAAATCGTTCGCCAAAAACCGCAATCATGGAAGCACAAAACCGCAATAATGGAATTATGTTTTGATCGGGTTGCGAGACCAGAACCAGAGCGGACCAGCGTCACGTTCGTCTGACAATGAGGAAGAGAAGTTGGCCAGGACACTGCTGCTGTGAAGAGGTAAGGTGTTATAAGCTAAATTATTTTTTATCCCTGAAAATTGTAATCCAAAATGACTTTTGACCGATCGGTAAATTACAGCTGTGCGGCGCACGAAGTCTGAAGTTCGTGCGCCACGGTACAAGGGGTTGCTCGCCGCGTACAGGCTGTGAACGCCCCCCCCCCACCCCCGCTATTCTTCTGCAGTGAAGGGGGGGGGAGCCGTGGTGATTGCGCTGCTGTCCCACATCACCACGTGAGGCTAATCCGTTGTGTAGCGATGGCCGAAGTCCATCCTCTGTAGCGAGCGGGGGGGGGGGCAAACCCCACCCCCCACACACACACACAGACAGCCCTGAGTGTGACCTTTCATTAGAGCCTAAAATGAAGCTTCTATATTGAATTATTCAGAAGTTACAGACGTTTTTCCAAACTGTGCCATTTGGCACAATTTGGCACAGTTCCAAAACGCCTGGGAACAGCCTGAGAACAAAGCTGTGTAAAATATTCCTTTTTTGTGGTATTGTTACCAAATTTGGATCTCAGCTTGATAACACTTGGTTCTACATTTGTTTTGCATTTTCCAGCCAGATCGGACAGCTGTGTGTTATTTGCAAGCATTTGTATCCAAAAAAACACTGTGGCCAAATTTATTTTCTTCAAGTTCAGTATGTTTAGATGAATGTAACTCAGTGGCTGGAGCACGTAGAGAGATTATGTTTTTTTTTTTTTGCCAAAAAATTCAAAGTGTTTTCTTTTAAATGTGACCAACCCCATGAAGATGCTGCAAAGGGTTGAAGAACAGCTTTCAATTTACTTTGGGCACGTTATTTTTTGGCGTTTTCAGGAAAATTGCCCGGAGTGCAAGGGGTTAAATAAATTATTTCACCAAAAGTCTGGTCAAGAATTGCTTTCTTCACCTAACCACCACAGCTTGAAAACACATTCCATGGAAAAAAGGGACAATAGGGGTCCAGTTTCGTGCCAGGAATGGATTAGTCTGCAATCATAAATCCCGGAACTTCCTCCCCAACGAGGCACTTTTATGTTTCAGGAACTGTTTGAAACATTCCAGATA
The DNA here is from genome assembly GCA_020510985.1 of Pholidichthys leucotaenia. Classification (NCBI taxonomy): domain Eukaryota; kingdom Metazoa; phylum Chordata; class Actinopteri; order Cichliformes; family Pholidichthyidae; genus Pholidichthys; species Pholidichthys leucotaenia. The sequence goes on along the minus strand of CM035839.1, from coordinate 274,098,796 downwards.
TATTAACCACATTCCACAGGTCTCTAGGAATTATCCAAAGCTCAACATTGCCCCTTTGGACAGATCAGGAATATGTTTGCTGTCACGTGTGCCCTGTGCGCTTTTACGCAGCACACAGAGGAGTTGAAGGATGACGGATTAAGGAACAGGTTACACCACATACACATTTATTAACAAAAGATGGAACCGTTCACAAAAAGCAGACTTATAAAAACCATACAGGGTACACTATATAGCTCACACGACGGGCTGTGCATTGGGCAGACCACAGTGTACTGTAGCCACAAGACAGAACAAAACCAAGGTTGACTTACAAAAAGATGACAGGGTTCACTTCATGACTGACATGATGAACGTGCAGTGGGCAGACCACAGTGAACAGTGGCCAAAACACAACATAGACAAGACAATAGTCCAGCAATGCTTGGATGGCAAAGGGCTGCTTAAGTACAAGCAGTGCTGGCAACACAAATTGGGAACACCTGGGCAACAATTACCGGAGGAGACCAAGCTAGCTGTCATGAGAGAGGGGGCGTGGTTGGACTGACAATTGTCAGACAGCGCCAACACAAGTGTAGGCTGAAGGAGGCTGCCTCACCGCTGCCAGCCAGAGCTCAGTGGCTACAGGTAGGGAAAAACCAAGGGGAAAATAAGAAACAACAAGAAACTCAAAACATAATACATAACTACACAGATAACCCTGAACCACAGCGGGTCAGAACCGAGCCCAAAGAACAACCCGGCTCATGACAGTTTGCATTACTTCTGTCAACTGCTGGACTGTTTTCTGACGGAACATTAACTCTCTCTTCAAGTTTTCATTCCTCAGGAAAATTCTCAGGACACTATTTGAAGAGACGACCAACTCTGTGATGAACAATCATGGTTTAAATGTTTCATTAATCATTTATTCAAAATGTGTTGCTTGTTTGAAAATATGCTTAAATGAACCTTATTTTAATGCATGCTTAAGGAAGTAGTCATGAAAATTAGTTATTAATGACTGGTTATTTTTAGCATATATATATATACACACACAGATGTATATATGCTGTATACAATATATGATTGTATTTCTCTTTTAATCAATATGTGTTCTTCATATTCAAAAAGCATACGCAAGTCATCTGACTGTCTCGGCCAATTACCAGACAGTCTCTGTTAGACAATGCCCCTTTAATTCTATTGGTCGGTTACAAACAAAGGACTGCTTTCTTATTAGACCAGAGTTAATTCAAATCCCCCGCGATGGGAGAAAATTGGTTCCCTTTCATGTTAGTCAGTCAAGTTTTTATCCTTTGAAAGTGTTCAGTTTAAGGAAAAAAGATATGAAACCATCATCATGGCAGATATTATCATCAAATAAAGCTTCAGCGAAGGATCCAGCTGAATGCCAATTCAATGTGTCACGTGAGCAAGATTCCTTTGTTTCATCTGCTGAGTTAATGTGATGTTGCATAAAGTGTGTCATAATTTGTCTCAGGTTTAAAACAAGTTTGTAACTCTAATTGGAGCTATAGAATTAAAGATAAATAGTATCCCTCTTTTCATTAATTTCCGTTTTTACTTTTTTAGAGTAACCCAGGATTTCTTTCTTCCATGTGTTGCGCTAAAAATACCTTAACCCCCAGTTCTTTTATGCGAAGACCAAATAACCAGACTGAGAGAAGGAATATAGTTTCACTTAGTTTACTGAAACTGAGATGTGGATACAAGCAGCCCTGGAACACAGCTCTTTAGGCAATTCCCCAAGAGAGTGCTACTCGAAAAGTGGGCCCTATGCTTTTTATAGAACTCTGCCACTCCCTCACGCAGGAGGGAGGGCTCCCCTCATGTGCATCAGTGTCCTTCTACTATGTGCCAACTCAGCTGAGGGCCGAGCTGATTCTATCTGATTTCAGCGAGTGAATCCTTGGGTGTAATTTAAAGGCGGCAGTGTGGCATCCGAAGCAAGCAGAATGAAGGATGAAACCATAGTTACAGAATAACTGACATTCTCAAAGCAAGCAGGATGAAGGTTGGAGAAGCATAGTTGCAGACTAACCAACATTCTCAGACAGACAAGGGCATCATAGAAATTTACCAACAATTTCCCCTGTTGAGGCATCCTAATGGGCACCTCACTAACTTAATAGCAACTTATATTCGCGTTTTTGCATCTCCCCCTGTTGAGAAGGGCATAAAACCATCTCATAATCCTACTCTAGCCCCTGAGTGTAGTGTTTCTAAGTTTCTATATGTAACTGATGTTCCCTTCTGGCAGTCACGTGGACCTGCCCCCTTCAAGTTGCCATCTCTCCGGTGGACATCAGGTATGATGCAAACATTGTGGGTCAATATGGCTAACAATTCTATATGTGTAAAATATATCAAAATAATCTATCCCCCATATGCGTCTACATCCCATGAATCATATCTCACAAAAGAAACCTGTGGAGCAGAGGCACAGCAAAGCAAATGCTAACATCATGTGAATGTGAATTGTAGACCCTATTGCAGGCCCTAAACTATCTCCTCAGCGTCTTCTAGGTTCCCATCTAAGTTCAGTCGTGGCACAACCTCGTCATCGTCCTGGCAATGGGAGAGCAGGTGGACAGCTTCCTGGACCCCTTGATATGGAGGCGGATCCTTGGAAGAGAAGGCCACTAGAATAGGTCTTTCAACAAAATGTTTAATCATGGGAATACAACAACATCCACAGAAAGCAAAGATCAACAAGCTGATAATGATACTAACTAGGGCTCCTTGAATAACTTTACCCCATTTACCAAACATATTGTCACACCAGTTTTCTGCAGGATTATTAATACCAGATTGAGCTTTCAATTCATCAGACAGGGCCCTCAATTTGTTTAAACTTGGTTTAAACAAGTGACAAGTGATCCCTTGGTTAGGGATCACAGTCCAGCAGAACTCCCCAAACATACTGCATACGCCCCCTTTTTCAGCTAACAGGAAATCAACTGCCACCCTATTCTGCCATGCCACCAGGGATGTAGCACTAAGTTGTTCATGCACTGCACTGAAAGCATCCCGTGTATAATTTGCTAATCTCTGAACATTAAAATGAATTCCATTTATGCGGTTTACATTCTTATTAACTGTAATGGGAAATATGGCACTAAAGAGAGGAAAAGACTCAAATCCTGCAGCCACTTCATCAGCCAGTTTGTATTGATCTGGAATAGTTCTGTATTGTCCTATAGCATGTACAAGCACAGGATCCTGAGCTTCCCCTGGCCCTCCAATTATTGACCGCCGGTTCCTCTTGAATTCAAATTTGGCCAAAGTTTTACTCAGATAGGTATTCATAATCTTATCTGCACCTGAGTAAAACTTTGCTGGAGATAAAAGAGACACTGTGGCGTAACATTATGTAGCTCACATATTCCTTGGCAGAGACCCAGACATGAGGGAACTTTGAGCTCGCAGTGTGTATTGACATCACGCCTCAAACGGACATTGAGTCTGGACCCCCTGCGGACTGGAGAAGAAGTGAGAAGATCTGGGAGTGGACCTGAAGGGACTGACTGACTCCTGGGGTCAGACAGAGAAGCCGAGAGGACAATGGGAGGATTAAATGTGAATGGAATTCTGTGTTTGATGTGAATGTGATTTGTGTTTGATGTGAGAGTATAAAGGTATGTGGTTTACCGCAGCTCGATCTCTTCATTCCCTGATTGAGAGAGGAGCTGTAGGACGTGAGATGAAATAAACCAATACTGAGAAATCATTCAGTCTCTTCATTTCAAGGTTCCTACATTGGTGACCCACACGTGAGAAATATGGAAAGGCTTGGAGATCGTCTCTCCGACTCCGAACCTGATTCACCGGAGACCGCCCGCACCGGCATAAACTCAATTAAACTCCCCGAGTTCTGGCAAGAGGACCCGCACTCATGGTTCCAACACGTGGAGTCGCGGTTCGTGCTCAACGGGGTATCAGCAGATGACATTAAGTTCCACAATGTCATCGCAAGACTCGACAGCCGCACAGCCCGGTGTGTGCGGAGCCTGGTGCAGCAGCCGCCCGCTGCTGGCAGATACGACGCCCTGAAAGCCGCCCTCATTCGCAGTTTTGTGCCATCAGCCGAGGTGAGGGCCAGAACACTTCTGGACCTGCGCGACAGAGGAGGACGCAGGCCGTCCGTTCTCATGGAGGACATGCTGCAGATGATCGGGGCAGACAACGATGCGTTTTTATTTAAACACATCTTCTTAAGGACTCTTCCAGCGCACATGAGAGGCTCCCTGTCCAGCATGAGGTGTGTGGACCAGCAGGACTTCCGCGCGCTGGCCTTGGAAGCGGAGCGGCTCCTGGACGCATGCGGCGAGCAGGAGATGGCAGCGGCAGCAGCAGACCTCGGCGCGGCAGCCCAGGGCGATGGAGAACCGGTGGCAGCAGAGCCGACCCCAGCGACAACAGCGGCAGCGCGGTCCCGAAGCAGAGGAGGGGACGAGCTGTGTTTCTACCATCGACGCTTCGCGCACAAGGCTCACAGATGCGTCCCGCCATGCAACTTCAGGAAGCAGGGAAACGCAAGAGCCTGAGGTCGTTAGCAGCTTCCACCCTCGGCGAACGGAACAAGCTGCTGTACCTGACAGACGCGAGCTCCGGACGGCAATTCCTCGTTGACACCAGAGCACAGAGGAGTTTCATCACCGCAACCTATGCGGACCGGGTGGCCGGTCCCCACGGAGATGGGGCAACAGCCGCAAACGGCTCGTCGATCAAGACTTTTGGCGAAAGAACTCTGCGCCTGTCCTTGCACGGCCGCATCTATGAATGGACCTTCATAGTAGCAGCGGTGAGTTTCAACATGTTAGGCGCCGACTTTTTGTGCTCACATGGCTTGTTGGTAGATCTGGCTAATAGACGCTAAATGCACTCTCTTTTTGTTCTATTCCCTGTGCAGCGCGAGTGTCCCCGCCGTCAGTACAGGCCAACGCCGCCGCAGCAGGAGGTAAGTTCCACACTCTCCTAAACCAGTTCCCAGCACTCACAGTTCCCACGTTTTCAGCTAAGGTGGCGAAGCACGGGGTGGAGCACTTTATAACCACAAGTGGCCCACCAGTTTTTGCTAAGGCTCGGCATCTGGATGCAGTTAAGCTCTCCATTGCGCGTGAGGAGTTCGCCAACCTGGAAAGGTTGGGCATAATTCACCGCTCGAAGTCCGCTTGGGCTTCCCCCCTCCACATGGTCCCTAAGGCGGACGGCTCGTGGAGACCGTGCGGCGATTATCGCAGGTTAAACAATGCCACAGCGCAGGACCGCTACCCAATTCCGCATATCCAAGATTTTTCGGTGCATTTGGCCAAGGCGCGAATTTTTTCTAAAATAGACCTGGTCCGCGGTTATCATCAGGTCCCGGTCCGACCAGAGGACATTCCCAAGACAGCGGTAATAACCCCTTTCGGGCTTTTTGAATTTTTACGCATGCCTTTTGGCCTTAAAGGCGCTGTGCAAACCTTCCAACGCATGATGGATGCCGTTTTGTGCGACCTCTCTTTTGTTTTTGTCTACTTAGATGATATTTTGGTCGCCAGCGCCTCTGAGGAGGAACACGAAAGTCACCTCAGAACTGTTTTTCAGAGGTTGGGAGCGCAGGTTGATAATCAACCCAGCCAAGTGCCATTTTGGCGCAGCACAGATCGATTTTTTAGGGCACCGCGTCTCCCCAGAGGGTGCAGTTCCGCTGCCCTCCAAAGTACGCATAGCCACAAACGGTAAAAGCGTTGCAAGAATTTTTAGGTATGGTAAATTTTTACAACCATTTCATACCTCACGCGGCGCAGCTCATGCAACCATTGTACGCCGTGCTAAAAAACAGAAGCCCTCCAATGCGATTGAGTGGTCCCCGGAGCGGAAGCGCGCATTCACTGAGGTTAAGAAAGCACTAGCGAATGCAGCACTGCTGGCTCACCCAGACCCGGCAGCCCGAATAGCACTAACCACAGACGCATGTGGCCATAGGAGCCGTGGTAGAACAGCAAGTCGCCGGGGCTTGGCAGCCACTCGCTTTTTTTAGCAGATCCCTACGCGATGCTGAGCGAAAATATAGCGCGTTTGACAGGGAACTGCTAGCACTCCACCTGGCCATTCGCCATTTTCAGTTCTGGTTGGAAGGACGGCGTTTCACGGCGTTTGTCGACCACAAACCGCTAACCTTTGCAATGTCCAAAATCTCAGAACCATGGTCAGGCCGACAGCGGAGGCAGCTGGCCGCAATTTCAGAGTTCACCACCGATATACAGCACGTAGCCGGTAAATTTAATGTGGTGGCAGACTGCCTCTCGTGAGCGGTGACAGCGCCTGTCCGCGCGGATGGGGGCTGTAACGCCGCAGACGCGGAGCGTGGTAACAGCGCGGACGCGCACGCAGCTCCGGTGCACGTAGGGATAGATTACGCGGCCATGGCAGCAGAGCAGGGCGAAGACACAGACATGCGCGCGCTCCTGTCTGGACCAACAGGGTTAAGGCTGGAGAACATGAGTTTACAAACCGGTTCACCCCCGCTTATTTGCGATGTATCCACCGGGCGACCTCGCCCAGTGGTACCGGCCACGTGGCGCCGTTGCGTTTTTGACGCGGTGCACTCCCTAGCACACCCGGGAGTACGCACTTTGGTGAAAATGGTAGTAGAGAAGTTTGTTTGGCCGAGCCTGCGCAAGCACGTGAAGGAGTGGGCGAGAGCCTGCATGTCCTGCCAGCGGGCCAAAGTTCACAGGCACACAAAAGCTCCTTTAGAACCTTTCCACATCCCGGCTAAGAGGTTTGATCATGTGCACGTAGATCTAGTGGGACCCCTGCCGCCCTCGCAGGGGTTCACACATCTCCTGACAATGGTGGACCAGACCACGCGTTGGCCGGAAGTGGTCCCATTGCAGTCTACCACAGCAGCAGAGGTGACTCGCGTTTTTTTAACAGCCTGGGTAGCGCGGTTCGGAGTCCCTTCGGACATTACGTCCGATAGGGGTCCGCAGTTCGTTTTAGAGCTGTGGTCAGCCATGGCCAGCGGCTTAGGGGCAACAGCCCATCGCACCACCGCTTATCACCCACAGGCCAACGGTTTATGCGAGCGTTTTCACAGATCGTTGAAGGCATCCCTCAGAGCATCGCTCACGGATACAGATTGGGTAAACAAACTACCATGGGTTTTATTGGGGTTGCGTTCGCCACCCAAAGAGGATTTAGATGCCTCACCTGCTGAATTAGTTTTTACTCAACCTCTCAGGCTGCCAGGAGAATTCCTGTCAGCCCATGCAGCACCCGAGCACCCCCCGGTGCGGGGACCTCTACGTGGCACGGGGGCAGAAATGCTCCCGGGCCCCGCTCCTCACACTTTTCCGCGGGTTTTTGTTCCCAAGGCTTTGCAAAACGCAGAGTTTGTTTTTGTCAGGCACGACGCCCAGCGTCACAGCCTCCGCCCACCTTACGATGGTCCGTTTCGAGTGCTGGAAACCGGGGAGAAATATTTTGTGCTGGACTTGGGGGGCAGGAAAGAAACAATCAGTGTTGACAGATTAAAGCCTGCTTTTGTGTTACGTGACGAACCTGTACGGCCGGCGGGGGCACCTCGACGCGGCAGGCCTCCCAAGGAACAGCCTCTAGTTCCCCAGCAGGGGGTAAATAACCCTTCTCCCCCTCATTCCAAAGGGGCACCGCAGGATGGCACAACACAGGCTGCGAAGCCTGCGTTCAGCAGATTCGGGAGGAGATTGAAGCCTAAGCAACGGGCAGAGTGATGTGTATTTTGATCAACCCATGTAAATTGTGCTGTAGATCCTGCAAAGGGGGAGGGGGGGGGTGATGTAAGGGTGTAATGTGTATGACTGCCCATTATTGACATGAAGTCGGTGTGTGTGTGTCCATTCTTGACATAGTGTGTATGACTGTCCATTATTGACATAAGGTGTATAACGGTTAGAGTAATGTTGGTGTATGTCTGTTCTTGGGCGTTTCGGGGGGAGTGATGTGGCGTAACATTATGTAGCTCACATATTCCTTGGCAGAGACCCAGACATGAGGGAACTTTGAGCTCGCAGTGTGTATTGACACCACGCCTCAAACGGACATTGAGTCTGGACCCCCTGCGGACTGGAGAAGAAGTGAGAAGATCTGGGAGTGGACCTGAAGGGACTGACTGACTCCTGGGGTCAGACAGAGAAGCCGAGAGGACAATGGGAGGATTAAATGTGAATGGAATTCTGTGTTTGATGTGAATGTGATTTGTGTTTGATGTGAGAGTATAAAGGTATGTGGTTTACCGCAGCTCGATCTCTTCATTCCCTGATTGAGAGAGGAGCTGTAGGACGTGAGATGAAATAAACCAATACTGAGAAATCATTCAGTCTTTTCATTTCAAGGTTCCTACAACACTAGTGCACAAGTGCCAGTCCATTTTTTAGGCACTGTATTATGCAGACTAGTTTTACTGCAATACCACCACACATCTGCTCTGGCTTTCCTAAGTTTGCTAGCAATGTGTCTACCAGTTACATTAATAATTTTACCACATGTACTTAAATTTCCAACATTATACACACCAGGAGGATCTTCTTGATTTAAGAAACAAGTGGCATTGTAGACTGGCTCAGGAACAAAAACAGGTGGAACTACAGTTCTTAGAGCTAACGGGTAAATCCTATCCCATCCTGAACAGTTAATACTTGGGTTATCCAAAGACATTATGTCTAGTATACACTCTGGATTGTTTCCTGTAGCAGTGGTAGCGTTAATGGAATATTCTAAGGCTGTTGCAACCATTTTTAACTGTGGCCTAGCTTGAGTACAATTTATACAATCCGTTTGATTTAGTTCTATAGCGATCTCTTGGGCATAGCAAAAGCGCTATATAAGTGCAGGTTAGTTAGTTAGTTAGTTAGCATACTCCACCCAAACATTATGTGATTTAAATCCCAACTCCAAGGATAGGACCTGAAGGAGGGTCATGCCCTGAACATTTATTTGATGAATTCTGGGATTGGACTCAGAAATAGAGCTCATAGATCTCTTAAATAATGTAAGAGTATCAGACTTAAGAATAGGAGTCATCGATCCATCAATCTTATTGGGAAGTGTAGTTACACTAGTCTTGAGTTTAGACTGCACAATAATAGAAAATAATCCTTGTGGATATTCACACACATAGGCTCCGATCACATACTGTAAGTACCATTATCTGTCACTTTGGGATCCTTTAAGGTGATAACGAGGGGATTAAGCTTCTCTATCAATGGTGAAGTTTTGGCCTTTATAATATTCAAGCGAGATTTCAAATCAGGCTCATTATGAGACCCAAGACTACAACCCTGCTCAGGTAGTCCAGTGCTGGCTATACAATACTTCCAATTTGTTGCACAGTTACATCCATAAGGGAACCGCTGAGGTCACTGAGGTTTAATGACTCCTAGACAATAACTTGTGACTATACAAATAAATTTGTCACTTTTCATGTACTTGGTTCTATCATTCTGGGGGCAGTCTACATGTCACATAGGTCTATTTGGGCAGCACATGTAGTTCCTTCTGTACAAGCAATTACAATGGGGCGTATACCCCCAGGCTCTGGGCCTGTGGCTCTTTTCTGTAATGGTTTGTGATGTGGTAGTTTGTTGGATAGAGTAAATCCTTCATGTTCCCTTCTAATGGCATGAATCATAAAAGGTAAAACCGTCAGACTGAACAAGATAACACCCACTCCTGTTTGCATCAACATTCCCCGAGGTCTGCTTGTGTTTGTTCTAATAACTGGCATATTTGAGGGTTATTCATTTTGCATCTTTTGCATCTATTCACTTTTCAAAAAATCCTGGGAAGCTATGGACTCATGGACTTCAGCTAATGTCCGAATTCCAGGAGGCACTGTGCACTTGATACAATGGGACTTGTGCCAGTACCTACTCAATTTTATTTCAGTATCTTCTAAATAGACATGAAGTGCATGTGATGTTGAGTCATGCACCTTGTATGGGCCAACAAAGCGAGGACTACACCAAGTCCTCGTAAAGGTTTTCCTGTAGATGTAGTCAACAGGAGCGATGGTAGGTGGATCAGGACCCTGGGTTTCTGGCAGAAGATCATCCTGTTGGAGAGACGTGAGAAGCTGAACCGCTAAACGTAGCTGTTCAATATAGTCAGAAAGTTCTTGTTCTTGTAGGTCCAAATCTGGTGTAGACCCTGACTGTAAATCAGCTGTCAAAGGGCAAGGCATTTTTCTGCCTGTCAACAGCTCATGTGGTGTAAGGCCACCACGCGAAGGGCTCTGTCTGATTGAAAATAGAGCCAAGGGAAGTGCCTTGACCCAGGTTAGACCAGAGTCAGCACAGATTTTGGCCAATGTGTTCTTCAACATCTGGCTCATGCGCTCCACTAGGCCTTGAGAAGCAGCATGGCAAGAACATCCGAGAGCCCTGCGAATGCCAAAGTAATTTTCCACCTCCTGCAACTGTTCGTAGGTGAAGTGGGTGCCATTATCAGAGCGGATCACCCCTGGCACACCAAATCTGGGAATGAGATCATAGACTAGCCAGTCAATGACCACTTGAGAAGTAGCAGCTTTACATGGTTTGGCTTCTACCCAACGGGTGAAGGAATCTACTGCCACTAACATGCATCGGTACCCTTGTACCCTGTTGTCTGGGCCCATATCTACAAAATCAATCACAACTTCGGCCCAGGGATATGGAGAGACAGGAAAAGCTCCCATCCCTATCTTCATTGTAGGTCTTGGATTGTATTCAGTACAAATAGAACAAGTATTTACATAATATTTACAAATGTCTGCAAGGTGTGGGTGCCACCAGCGCTGAGAAATCTGATCATGTAAGTCCTTGTGTTGTCTGTGGCCCACTGAATGAGTTTCCTTGCATAACAACAAAAGCAACGCGGCAGATGCCGCAATTTTTCCAGTGTGTGAGCGCCAAATTCCTTCTTCATCTTTGCGAGCCCCTCCAGTGATCCAAACCTGGCATTCATGGGGGGCTGCCTGATCTTGCATGCCTTTCAGTTCCTTGAGAGTGGAACACCTGAGCTAGGTGTCCTGAACCTGTGTAAGCTGCACGACTGCCTGTATTGGAAGAGGTTTGTTAGGATAACCAGCAACTAATCGGCTTTTATAATTTTCTCATAAAATTTATGTCCAATTTTCTTCATATTTTGGTTACAGTTATTTCACTCTCCATTTACATCACAGTTACAAATTCACATTAAGGTTTTCTTGGTTCCACAAATGTAATTACACTCTTTTTGCTCAATAATCAGTTACAAGTTGAATGTGATGCTTGATAGTTGATCATTTCACCTTACCAACAAATCGATTGAATGTAATGTTAATCTGAGTAGGATCATTAAAACTGTAAACGGTATATGGAAGTTTCTGTTGATTTCTTTTTCCTGAGTCTGTTTCTGAAGTCACCCAGGAGAATTCATGAATATTTGAAAATGATTGATTGGAGGTATAAAGATTAGATATTAATCAGTTGTCCAGATTTTGGACTGGTATCCCCCAAAATGAGTTTTTGGTTGTGTGTGTGTGGACCCGAAGCAAGCCTTTGTTTCCACTCACATCTATAGGTATAAATTAAATAATCTTTGTACCTTAAAAACAGTTTCTCCTACACTATTTCACTTTTCTTGGCCAAATGCTTTTTAGCTTCCTAGATGGGATAATTTGTTCATTCTTATGGGACAATAAACCTCTGTGAGTTGCTTTACCCAATTTTCTATAGTACTTCCGTGTCGCGCACATCCAAAAACTTAGCTATCCGGATCAAATTTTTCGACCTCTCTTGGTCTAAACTTGAATTATTGACTAGCAAGGCATCCTCTATGACAGCCCTAATTTCTTCATTTCTACCTGTAAAATTTTCTCAGTACACCAACAATCCTGTGATATTTAATACACTTAAAAAATCATATCAGTTCCGGTGTCATTTTAAGTTTGGGGCTGCATCCTCTCTGATTCTAATCAATAATAACCATTTGTTTCTGTCCTCACTTCTTGACTTGACTTTTTCTATGTGGTATGACAAAGGTGTTAAATGTGTGCAGGATTTATTTGCAGATGGTGTTTTTGACACATTTCCCAAGCTGTCAGCTACTCATGGTCTCCCAGCAATGCACCTATTCAATTATTTTCAAATTCAAAGCTTTGTTTCCATTTTTTTTTCTTCATCTTCCTCTATGTGCCCCAAAACAGGTGTGGGAGGTCTTGTTTTCTCCAAGCCCAGGTGATAAAAAAAACTGATCCCAAGATCCCACAGCTTTTTTTTAATCAGCACCGATGCTTGTGCATCAATGCAGTGTTTAATGGTGGTGGTACTATAATAGCAATAGCAAGAAAGTTTTGTTCACATACATACTGACATACTGTACACCAGTGACAGAGTGCAGTTGACATGCCTTAAGCATGATGATACAGAAAGAGCGATAGCAAGGTTATCATATAGAAACTTGCTGCACCAATGAACATTTTAGACATCTGCTGAGATGTTGAGGGGCTAATTTGTACTCACTCACTTCAGTCATTCCCATCTTAATCAGTTACCCTGCAAAGTGGTCCATGGAATCCAATGAAATCATTTATCTATGGTCAGAACAGTTAATTTATAATGTTGTGTTCAGAGTTTTGGACACTAACATTATGGAAAGGTCAAGTTAAAAAAATAAATTAAAAAAAGTTGGGAAATGTGGCATTTATAAATTATAGTACAACCCATCATAACAAAAGTACACACAGCAGCAAACTGCAATAAATATACTATATAAATACTATACAGTATATGTATATATTACTTTTCAAAGCTGTGTTGGAAAAGCAGTTTGGACAACCTATTTGCATATGAACACATGGAGCATAAGCTGGCTTTACCTGTGGTTCACCTGGCCGCTGTCTGGTGTGGGTTCCTCCAGCACCATACACCTCCACTTCCCCATCCAACGACACCACAGTCAGCGTATTATGGAAAGAGAGCAACACAGTCTGTCTTCGTTTCCCCATCCAACGACACTCCACCATGGGTGTGGAGAGAGACCCAGCAAGCGGGTGAGCCAGATTAGATCCTGGATGCACTTCATTCCTCCCCAGTGTACACCTCCAGGGTGTTCTTTGAGCAGATTAAAGTAAAGAAAATATAAGGAAATGTAAATATAGTTTTGGTGTCCCAGCACCCAGTGGTATCTTGTTCTGTCATCTTTCCATCAGTTCACAATGCCTGTATTGTGGAGAGACACCGATAGATCCTAAACTCCGCCAACCATGTCAGGTGAGCTTGATTCCTCCCTCGGCGTACACCTCCACCCATAAAGGTCAGTATAAAAAGGTCACCTTTTATGGTCAAGCTGTCAGTGAAACCATGTCAGGTGAACTCTTCAGGTATTGTGGCATCGCCATGCAAGAGATGAGTGAGAGAATCAATCTGCCAATCCTTTCCATGTTTGGGCCAGGTGAGGTTCAAATTAAGCTGCAGGCTCCACTCCTGGAGGTGCCCTTCCGTCAATTGCTTTGAGTTTCAGCTTTGCAACCATATTCCCCTCAGAAGTGAGAGATGAGTCAAGTGGCCTCTAAGATGGCAGGGGGACAAAGTTTCTGCCACATACATACAGTATACAGTATACATACATACATACATACCATAGAATCTCTTTATATAGATTAAGATCTCAATCAGTTGCAAAGATCAAGATAGCTTGAGAGATGGAATTGGGCACCCAACTAAATAGGTTGTGCAAGGAAGTTGTATGTAAGATTAAGGCTACCATTTTACATGCATGTCTTGGGCTTTTTCATTTTAAAGTTCTACATAGGGTCAACTCTTCCATACCTAAAAACAGGATCACTTTGTAAACAGTCATCCCAGACAGGTAGGGTTGGGCTTTCAGCACCTTTCTAACTACAAAGACAGTAGCACCACACACATCTCCACGTCTCACTAGCAGAGGAGGTAAATTGCTTCTTTGTATGGTTTGAGGCAATAACACCTGACTAAGACTACGGTCACACTGCAGGTTTTGATGCTCAATTCCGATTTTTTGCTGAGATCCGATTTTTTTGTGTGGGCATTCACATTACAACTTCAATGCGACCCCCATCAGACTCCAGTATGAACAGTCTACAGCTATGAAGTGACCTGAATGCGCAGAAGAAAACGTAACGTCAGACATAGCGTTGTAGAATGATGGAGGGGGGCAGAACTTCTTAAGCCTGATGCAGTGCAGAAAAAATAAAATGTTAAAATCATAAATATGACACCAGCTTCATTCCTCTACAGGCCAGATGACTGCTGTGATCAGCTCTGCTTTAACAGAACTGATCACCTCTGACTCTCTTTAAAATGAGTAAATGTCCCGTTACTGTGCACCTGTAATGTCTCTGATGGTTTCAGCCCCGAAAAAAAAAAAAAAAAATGAAGTTATTGTGCAGTCGGAGCCAACAAAAATTACAATCCAGTGATAAAGGGAAGAAGATTGATTACAAAGAGAGCACAAATCAGCTGTGTCTCCCATGCTGGCTGCATCCTCCACTGCAGAATTGTAGTGTCTGTCTCACTTCATTGAGGAAAAAGTCAGATGAAATGCGGCATGATCGTTCAGATGTCGGTCACTTTGGAAAACATCAGATACATATCAGAATTAGGACCACATATGAAAGTGGCTTGGGTCTGGTGTGAAAAAAATCGGATATGTGTTGTTCAGACTGTCATTAAAAAATCAGATATGGGTCACGTTTGTGCAAAAAAATTGGAATTGAGCATTAAAACCTGCAGTGTGACCATAGCCTTAGATTCACTGCTGCTACAAGAGCTGCTTCCTGTGTACTCGCCACCTGGTTCCTGTGAACTCACTATACAGGAATATGAAGTGAAAAGGGCATTTGGATCTGTGAACCCAAGAAAGTACCTTGGAAAGTATTGAGGGCATGTGCTGACCAGCCTTGTGCTGTTTTTACTAACATCTTTAATCATTCTCTAGCACTAGCTAAAATCCCAACGTACCTAAAATCCTCAGTAATCATCCCTGTCCCTAATAAATCCACCAAATGCATTTCCACCTATAATTATGAATGGTTTTGAGAGAGTGGTCCTAAAACATCTTAATTGCAGTCTCCTCCAAGAATTTGATAAAGATCAGGTGGCTTATAGATAGGGAACATCTACATATGATGCAATTGCCATAGCTCTCTACTCAGCGCTGTACCCCTAGAGCACAGTGGGAACATTGTGAGAATGCTTTTTTTTTTTTTTTACTATAGTTCTGCATTTAATACTATCATCCCAAACATACTAAATGGCAAACTGCTGACCTCTGCTTTTTCATCCATATATGTGTAGCTGATGCATGATCTGTATTTGTAAGGGAACTTCTTCAAAGCTATAGTAAATTAATGATATCAATAAGTTAGTTCATTTTGATGTATGTCTTTTATTAAGTATGTTTAATATTAAGAATGTTATGTGAGTTTTGCTTGAAGCTGCACTTAAGATGGTACGTTGAGTCACTTTATATTCTTTTGAGTTTTTATTTTTATATGTACCTGTCTAATTTGAGTGTGCCTTTTTATTGAGCATTTATTTATTTCACATTTATTGTTCTTCTTGGTTTAACTTTTGGGATATATTTTTTAACAAATAATTTCATAGCACAGCACGTGTAATGAAAGAAAACTGCATGGACCTAGCACAGACGGGATGAGCTGGTGTGCTGCTGATGTGTGTATCCCACTAATTGATGCCTGTCTTTTATATGTGTGCGTGTGTGTGTGTGTGTGTGTGTGTGTGTGTGTGTGTGTGTTTTCCACATGTATCTCCCGAACTATTCATCGGACTGGCCTCAGATTTGATACGTGCTGTGCTGAGGATACGACTTTGTGCATCCCCAAATTTCAGCCTCCCCGGATATGCAGAAGTTTAGGAGGGGAAATCTTTATTGAACGTCCATGGGGAGCTATGGGCGTTCATAGCTATGACATCATAGATGCACAGATGTTGCCATGGTTACTGTTGTTAGGCAGACACATCATCAAAGATCAAAGGCGAGCATCATTGAACGAGTGGTGACATCAAAGATCAAAGGCAGGTTTCACCATGGTTATTGTTGGCATGGTAACAGTAACTTTCTACTGGCATGCAGAAAAGCTTGCTTATACTTGGTTTTTACGGGCATGCATGGGTATGCACTAGCTTAATAAACTGTGTTTGTGGAACTATTGTATAAAAGCAACATTACACTCCAGGTTGTGCAATATCATGAATATAGTAATATCATATGTTGACTCACAGCAGTTACTATATTCCTTGATATCGCACTCCCTTTCATGTAATATTGCTTAATTCTAACTCACCATTTTTTGTCAATAAAATAGTTCAGATTTCCAAGGCTATAACTTGAAACCTGCAAGAGATAATGGCTTACTGTCAATTAGAAAGATGTAGAATATGATCCAAAGTTTCAGATAGGAATAAATTCACATATCTAATTTGCATAATGTTGTGGCACTATATAAATTACATAACGGGTCAAAAGTGGACTTCGGACATATTTACACAAAGAGTGGCTCATTTTTTTGACACTGTTTTGTCTACAGCAGTATGTTTTTATCTTATCTTCAAAGTAAATGAAGCAAATGAAGGTGTTGCTGCATGCTGCAATCCAAAGAAATTCAGGAAGAAATGAGAAACAAAGTAATTGAGATCTATCAGTCTGGAAAAGGTTATAAAGCAATTTCTAAAGCTTTGGGACTCCAGCGAACCACAGTGACAGCCATTATCCACAAATGGCGAAAACATGGAACAGTGGTGAACCTTCCCAGGAGTGGCTGGCCAACGAAAATTACCCCAAGAGCACAGTGACGGCTCATCCAAGAGGTCACAAAAGACCCTACAACAACATCCAAAGAACTGCAGGCCTCACTTGCCTCAGTTAAGGTCAGTGTTCATGACTCCACCATAAGAAAGAGACTGGGCAAAAATGGCCTGCATAGCAGAGTTCCAAGACGAAAACCACTGCTGAGCAAAAAGAACAAAGGCTCGTCTCAGTTTTGCCAGAAAACATCTTGATGATCCCCAAGACTTCTGGGAAAATACTCTGTGGACTGACAAAGTTTAACTTTTTGGAAGGTGTGTTTCCTATTACATCTGGCATAAAAGTAACTGTCATGAACTGGGCTTGATGTTCAGGCCCAGTTCTGTGACGCGGTGGCCGTTCACTCTTTTGTCTTATTTTCCATCAGGCGCTCTCAGGGAGCCTCTGGAGTCCGCTCGGCTCCCTGATAGCTCGGCCACTCCTCCCTCTCCTGCCTGTTCACCAGCAGTGTGTCATTATCGCTGTCACTCCCCTGTTCACACACACACACACACACACACACATACATTTTCTCCCATGCACACTCTTACACACATACACACACCCACTCATCCTCAATTACATGCTTGCTGACATCCTTTCATGCACCTGTTCCCACTTAGTTCTGCCCACTCATTTCCACACTTACTCTCACTGCACACACCGGCAATCTCTTTCCTCATTAGGACTGGCATTATTTAGCCCTGCCTCTGTTGGAAGAGATTGCAGGATCATTGTCCCACACTGTGCCGATCACTGTGTAGTTCCGCTCAGTGTTTCTTATCCGTCGCTCATGTCTAGATGCCCTGCCAGCTCTTCGGTACTGCATCACACTAGGTGGCGTTGATCATTTCCTGCAGTTTGGTTTTTGGATATTGCTCGGACTAACTCATGTCAGGTCAGGCATTGGTTTGCTTGCTACCGGATAACCATGAAAACCGGTACTACCTGTCTCATGGGTCGGGCCATCAGCGACTCAACCGGCAACCCCGCCCTTCTGAGGGCATGGAGGGTGAAACTGGGCATCCTGGCAGAACTAAAAACAATATCTGTCACAGGTCTGTGGTGGACCACTCCCAGTTACATGGGGTGAGACTGGACATCCTTGCATATAAGCACATCTGTCCCAAGGTCTGTGGTGGACTTTTGCCAGTTGGTGCCAGTTGGTGCATTGTGACATGCACTACACAAAGAGCAGAGATAAACAAAACTATCATCTGGTCAGTCACTGCAACAGATACTGGAGT
Organism: Pholidichthys leucotaenia; assembly: GCA_020510985.1. Taxonomy (NCBI): domain Eukaryota; kingdom Metazoa; phylum Chordata; class Actinopteri; order Cichliformes; family Pholidichthyidae; genus Pholidichthys; species Pholidichthys leucotaenia. Next base: position 274,080,710 of record CM035839.1, on the reverse strand, counting down.
CAGTTTGCCTTGGCCTGTCCTTGCCACTGATAATACCTCTATCTGCCAAGGATGTGCTGCTAGTCCAGCAAACGCTAGAGGTACTCAAATACTTTGCAAGCAGTTTCATGAAATGGTCAGTCAGAAAGCAACTCATACTGGCTCGGATGTCGCCTGGGTTAACAAGGTCAGGAGTTCCTGACAGCAGAGGGCGAAGGACAGAGCTTGTTATGGTGAATTATCTATCTGGTTCTGTATAGTTGTGATCGCGGAGTGGGCATCGGTTACAATGCCAAGAACTGGACTGGATGAATTCTCTATAATCTTTATTCAGACTTGCTTTAACACTTGTTCCAACATGTGTGTGTGTGTGTGTGTGTGTGTGTGTGTGTGGTTCTGTCTCATGGATGCACACTCTAATAAAAAGGACAACTAAAGGGACATATGCTACCATCAACGATACTCAGGGCAAACTAATGAACAGTGTAATAAGTTCCTTCCTCACAAAACGACCGCGCCCCCAGCGGTCAGTCTGAGAACTGCAACCAAACCTGTAATATCTTTAATCACCGTCCTGCCTTCATAACAGAGCTGCATGGAGGAATCTGATCAGACCAAAATGAAACAGTCATTGTTGCCCCCGACAGACTGCTATAATGATGATGATGATATGAACCAGAAAATCAATAAAATGCAAACAAAAAAAAAAGACATAAAAACGTCACTTACCAGTTGCGGTGGGGGGGGGGGGGTCGCTTGCGTGGTCGGTCCGTTTTTGCCAATCGTGGTCGGTCAGTTATGCTCTCTACCACAGCTACAAACTCTTATCATTATCCGACGTGAATTTTGCTTGTATTACACAGCTATTTTTCCTGTATGATGCAGTTTCTGTGAGGATCCAGACGATCATGGTGGTGGCCATCTTGGTCTTGTGAGCTCATGGCAGAAAAAGGAAGAAGAATAATGAGGATTTCTTCTTCTTTGCTGTATTCCATGTCAGCCATGATTCCTCCGACGCATGTCTGCAGTTTTCTGAACTGTCAGATCAGTACAGCTCAGTACTCCTCAGGAGAGCTGGGGACGTCAGAGGACAGCCAGAGTTTACAGGCGCAGTTGCTGTGCTGTGCCACTGGAGGCGCGCGACCCGTCCATGAAATATGGACAATTAAATTGTCTGTGACACGATGTAGGAAGTATGGCTCAATATTCAGTATGAATTTATCTTCAATCGTCCACATAGTTGGTTCTGTTGACTTAGAACGCTAAATAAGTGTCATGGCCACCAATTAGGTGCCCCTGTGCACACACCTGTCTACTATCTGGCTCTGCCTATATATTCTGTGAGACCCAGGGGTCAGCGCGGAGTCGTCTGCTTCCTTCCTGAGGAATCTGAACACGCCAACTCAACACTGAGCTTCCAGCCTCATCATCCTCCAGCGCTTCTGCTCACCTAGGGTCTCGTAACCATCCGGCAGCCAAGTAAGCCTGAATCTATCCTCTCACCCATCTCCTTCCCCTGTGCACAGGCGGTGTCCTCTCGGCAGCGGACTCTCTTCCACCTGGCGGCGGACCTCCCTGCCTCATTCACCTGCCTGCTACATCTCCTACTGGGTGACTGGCACTGTCCTCCTGGCGTGGGCTGATGTGCTAACCTGTGTGCTTTTCCAACTCAGCAAAAAGTAAGGACAGTTCTATCTGGTGCTTCTCCTGTTAGGATTGCCCCTAATTGTCTCTCTTCTCTGTCCTTAGGGTTGCCAGGTTGCACGGTTCTCTGCTCGCCCCAAGCTGACTCATCCATGCACTACACTCACTACAGACATTCACACACGCATCCACACATTCACACTATCATTGTACTGTTGCACCCAATGTGACTCGTGTCGTATATTGAGATTCACAGCCAGCTAAACTCTCTCTTGCATCACTTCCTCCAAGGAACAGGCAGGTGTTGTTTTGGACTAGGATTTAATGCAAAAAAGTGTGAAACTGAAAAATACAGACACAAAGAAATATTTAGAAATTAGAAAAATAAAGACAATATCTACAAACGGTACATTAAAAAATCAACACTAGCTAAACAGCGTCATCACACGGACTCGGATACGGTTTTGCTATCACAAACACATCGCCGATTAGCGTCTATAAAACTCATCAACTTATTCTAATAATCAATTATACTTTATCTACTCATCACAACAAACTACTAAACTTACTCATATTGCCACTCAAAGGGCTAGAAGTGAGCGGATGGCTTTAGAAGGAACAACGACGCAGACTTGTGTTCCTGTTGACATTCAGTATGCTAGGTCTCTTCTTCTCGTCACCTACTGGCAAGCTTAAAGCTACTACAGAGCCTAGCGCCCTCTAGAGGACTGGACGAACAAATATATTTAAACTGTATCAACACACTCCCTGCCTGGCATTATTTTAAGAATGCCACTAAACTTATAAACTAATTTGTCCGAGATAAAAGGAGTATACAGTCTGAGATGGGTCTGGAGAAAGTATTTGTAGTTTTGTTCTGTGTCACCTTGACCTCAACCTTCCTTACGACTCCATCCTTGCTTGCGAGAGTCTTCACGATGATGCCCATAGGCCATTCGTTCCTTTTTAGGTTCTTGTCCTTGAGAAGAATGACGTCCCCTTCTTCCAGGTTTGGTTTGTTGCGCTGCCACTTCTGACAACTCTGGAGCATGTTCAGGTACTCTTTTTGCCAGCGGGCCCAGAAGGTGCCGGCAAGGACTTGAACTCTCTTCCACTGGTGTCTGTACATGTTGGCCTTGGTGAAATCTCCAGGTGGAGTTAGGATTGCATTAGTCTTCTGTGTGAGAAGAGTCATGGGCGTCAGGTTCAAAGGAGCTTCCGGATCTGAGGGGACCGGCACCAGAGGCCTCGCATTGATAATAGCTGTGACTTCAGCCAGCAATGTTGTTAGGACCTCGTGGTGATGTCGGATGAGCAATGTAGCGATATGATGCTTTGCTGGGAATAGAAGAGGATTGACTTCATGACTGGGCAGCTTTGACTCTGACAGACGTTCTCCTACTCGGAGTAAACCATTGTCGTTGATGATCGGATTGAGCTTGTAAAGGGAACTGTTCCGTGCTATTTCTTGTTTTGTCTTGATGCACTTGATTTCCTCTGCATACACTTCATGTTGAACACATCTGATGATTGTGTACTCTGCTTGTGTTAAGGCTTCTTCTGTGAGACTTGTTTTACAGAGATGCCAGCTTCTACATCTGTTACCTCCTTTGGACTTGAAACCGTGAGCAATGTGACGTAGGTAAGCTACTGCTTTGACAAGGGAGGTCCACTTTGAGAAACATTCAAAACGTGATGAACCCAAGGCTTTGAGGTTAGCTCTTGTCACAAGTGTTGTCACGTTCTGTCGAACTTCAACATCCGACTCTGGATCGATGAGCTCAAATGGGCCTTTTTCAGGAGCGACAGTCTGTTTGTTGAGCAGGAAGGTTGGACCATACCACCATGTAGTACTGGAGATTTTCCCTGCTGGCAGAGAGCGAGATCCATGATCAGCAGGATTGTGCTCTGTTGGGACATACTTCCACTGGCCAGACAGAGACAATTGCTTGATTCTTTGGACACAATTGTTCACATATACATGAAATCTTCTGTGTTGATTGTGGATGTATCCTAACACCACTTTGCTGTCAGTGTAAAATGTGGTCTTGTCAATTTTCATCTTTAGTTCTTCTCTGAGAAGCTCAGACATTTCCACAGCGAGCACTGCAGCACACAGTTCTAGCCTCGGAATGGTGAGCCCTGGCACAGGAGCTAGTTTGGCCTTACCCATGACAAACCCGACCTTGTTGTGGTCGTCTTCGTGTGTGACTCTCAAGTAGGCAACTGCAGCTATAGCTTTAACTGAAGCATCTGAGAACACACAGAGTTCAGTGACTTTGGCTTGTGAGTTGGAGAATGAAACATAGGTAAGGGGAATGTTCAGTGTCTTGAGATGCTGCAGAGAGTCATGCCATTTTCTCCAACCGTCATACATGTCTTGAGGCAAGGGGCTGTCCCACTCAAGATTGCTGCTGGAGAGCTCTCTGAGAAGAAGTCTACCTTTGATGGTTACAGGTGCTAGCAGCCCGAGAGGGTCGAACAGACTGTTAACAGTTGACAGCACACCACGTCGAGTAAAGGGCTTTTGCTCTTTTGGAACATCAAATGTGAACGTGTCTGATGTGGTGTCCCAAATCACACCCAAACTGCGTTGGGCTGGGAGCTTGTCTGTAGACAGATCAAGGTCTTAGAGTTCTTTGGCCCTGTCTTCAGGTGGGAAAGCGTTCACTACTTCTACTTTGTTGGAGGCAATCTTGTGGAGACGTAGATTAGAAAGTGCGAGCATTTTCTGGGCTCTTTCTAAAACGTTGATAGCCTCAGCTTCTGTCGAGAAAGACTTTAATGCATCGTCCACATAGAAATCCTGTTCTATGAAGTTTCGAGCGTCAGTTCCATATTCACCTTCTGCTTCCTTTGCTGCCATCCTCAACCCGTAAATCACCACCGCAGGGGAGGGACTATTACTGAAAACATGCACCCTCATGCGATAGTCCACCACTTCTTTGATCAGGTCGTTGTTTTCGTACCACAAGAAGCGAAGGTAATCTCTGTGATCTTCTTGGACAACAAAGCAGTAAAACATCTGCTCGATGTCAGCTGTGACAGCGACAGGTTCTTTTCTGAAGCGGAGGAGCACACCTACGAGTGTGTTGTTTAGGTCAGGCTCTGACAGCAGTACATCATTGAGTGAAACTCCATCAAACTGCACACTGGAATCGAACACCACACGGATCTTCCCACGCTTCTGTGGGTGGTATATGCCGAAAATGGGGAGATACCAGGCCTCTTTGTCTCTATCACGAGGTGGCGCTGGCTCTGCGTGTTTGTTGTCGAGCATCTTCTGCATGAACTCAACAAAGTGTGCCTTCATGTCTGGCTTCTTGTCAAGCATACGTCACAGAGACATGAGCCGCTTGTAGGCGTAGCACCTGTTGTCAGGGAGTAGGCGTCTGGGGTTACGAAACGGAAGTGGTGCCACCCAACTGTTTGTGTCATCTTTGAAGGACCTTTCCATCGTCTTCAGAAAGATTGTGTCTTCAACAGAGTATGCGAGGTGATTGTCTTCATTAGTGCGACAGAAGACGGCTTCACCTAGATTCTCAACCGTGGGCTTTGCATGTGGGTTTGAAAGTGGCAGTAGGTTGGAGACAGCTTTCGGTTGGCTCACTGTGAAGCTCTCTTTTACATTGAAGCGACTGTCACGGGGAGTGAGATAGCTTGGGCGTCCGTTGTCCAACACATGTGTTTTGAGAGCGTTTACCTCACTTGGCTTGTGGGCGGTGCCCAGACATACATCACCAATGATAACCCAGCCCAGGTCAAGCTTCTGTGCAAACGGATCGTTGTGCCTGCCACTGATTTGCTTTCTCACCTTGTGTACTCTGAGAAGGTTGCGTCCTATCAGCAGCAGTATGTCAGCGTCTGGTTCGAGGGGTGGTATTTCAGCAGCTATTGTTTTCAGATGGGGGTGATGCGAGGCAGCTTCTGCAGTGGGTATTTCTTCCCTATTGTTGGGGATAGCATTGCATTCTATGAGCGTGGGGAGAGGAAAACTAATTTTTTCATCCAATGATTGAACTATGTAGTTGCAGGATCTTCTACCATTTACTTGGGTTGTGCCAGCACACGTCTTCAGTGTGAAAGGTGTGGCTGTGCCTTGAATATTGAATGTTTCAAAAAACTCTGTTTTTGCGAGTGATTGATTACTTTGATCATCTATTATTGCACACATCCTTTTCATGTTGTGTGGCTCACCTTTCGGGTAGACTTGCACCAAACAGATCTTGGAGCAGGATTTTCCTGTGATTTGATTTCCACATACCTCGGTACATGTGGCTGTAACATCTAAGTCCTGTGTGAGCTCTTGCTCCCCGCCGATCTCTTTAGGGGATGAGGGAGGCTTAGATGCTGTTGGAGCCGGGCCTGGGTGGACAGCTGCCAGGTGTTTGTCGCTGTTGCATTCTCCACACTTGATTGTTATTTGACAGTCCCTGGCTTGGTGGGTGGTGGAAGCAAGGCAGCGATAGCAGATGTTGTTGTCTCTGAGTACCTTTTTTCTGTCCTCGAGCAACATAGCTCTGAAACCCCTGCATCCTTTCAGTGGGTGTGGTTTGTGATGTATGGGACATTGTCTTTTAATGTCTTCACCTCCTTCCTTTGTCTCCACTCCGACTGACACGTCTGTTTTGTGTACCGTAACTGATTGTTTCTGCATGTAGTGACTTTGTGATTTTCCTTTTTTGTAACTAATTGTAGAATTGGCAGGTGAGCTATAAGTTGTGTTGAAGCTTGGGTCATTCCTTGCCTTGGCTTGACCTTTTACAAATTCAACAAAGAATGAGAAAGGTGGGAAGCTTACATGATGGTCTTCTTTATACTTTGACCCTACCGTTGTCCACTTCTCCTGAAGGTGAAAGGGCAACTTTTCCACGATTGGACTTACACCCGTTGCTGTGTCTAAGTAGCTCAAGCCTGGCAGATATCCATCCAGCTTTGCTGCTTCCAGTTCACACAGTAGATCTGATAGATTGCGAAGCTTGTGTGGCTCTTTGCTCATGAGCTTTGGGAAATTTTGGATTCTTGCAAACATGGACCTTTCTATTGCCTCTGGTGAGCCGTAGCATTCTTCCAGTCTCGCCCAGACCATGTTCAGACCAGCAGGTGGATGCCTGATATTGACTGCTTTTAATCTCTTAGCATGTTCAGAAGACTCAGGGCCGAGCCACTTAATGAGGAGGTTTAGTTCTTCACTGGCTGTAAGACCGAGGTCTCTGATGGTACTCTGGAATGTGGCTTTCCAGCTAAGATAACACTCTGGCTTGTCATCATATTTTGTCAGCCCTCCTGTTAATAGTTGGCTTCTGGCTAAGAACCTGGCAAGGTCACTGGTAGTGTTGTTTGCATCATTTGAACTTGATATCTGTTGTGATTGCAACACACTTTGAGAAATTTGGTGAAATGCATCTCTTTGTGGCGGTCGCTTGGCACCCTCTTGTGGCTGAATTGGGCAATGAGCTGTTTCTTGTTTGGCATGGAGATGTGAATAAATCAGTGTGGAATGTTGTTCTCTATTCGAGCGTATATGTAGGTTGAAAAATGTCACTTGAAGATAAGCCTGCTTCTTCATCTTCCTCGAAGTTTTTTGGGACAAAAGGCCAAAATATTTCACCCAGAAAACAAACTCACTCATACATATATATATTTGTGCAGTATATATATGTGAAACCAGGCGAGTCTCTAGATATCGCATTACTGCAACACGGCGCTTAATTTAAATTCACTTAGAAATATTTTTCCACTTATTGACATGGTACAGACCCAAGAAGCAGACACGACTCAGGAAACACAGTTAACCTTTTATTAATGATTGTGTTGATACAGTTTAAATATATTTGTCCGTCCAGTCCTCTAGAGGGCGCTAGGCTCTGTAGTAGCTTTAAGCTTGCCAGTAGGTGACGAGAAGAAGAGACCTAGCATACTGAATGTCAACAGGAACATGAGTCTGCATCGCTGTTCCTTCTAAAGCCATCCGCTCACTTCCAGCCCTTTGAGTGGCAATATGAGTAAGTTTAGTAGTTTGTTGTGATGAGTAGATAAAGTATAATTGATTATTAGAATAAGTTGATGAGTTTTATAGACGCTAATCGGCGATGTGTTTGTGATAGCGAAGCCGTATCCGAGTCCGTGTGATGACGCTGTTTAGCTAGTGATTTCTAAGTGACCCCAAACTTTTGAACGGTAGTGTATATATATACACATATACGCATGAAGGTAAAGACCCATAAATAATGTCATATATGATAAGATAAGATAAGCCTTTATTAGTCCCACAATGGAGAAATTCCAGGATTGCAACAGCACAGGGATAGCAACACTCAGAGCAACAATCAGTAGGCAAGAGAAAAAAAACAAGAGCAGCAAGTATACATATGTACATATATATATATATATATATATATATATATATATATATATATATATATACACACAGTGCGGAGCATTGTTGCTAGATGGAATAAATATGTAAATATATGTATAAACACACACAGTGCAGAGCATTGTAGCTAGACGGAATGAAACAGCACAACCATCTACTTAGTTATCCTACATGGTATGATTATGTACCCATACATATTCTCACCCTCCATAGCGACCGGTATTTTCCTAGTTGTATACTGGAGGGGACCATTGTGTAAGACTATTGCGTCTTTTGCATTCAATACTATTAGGTCGTCACGTCTTTTTGCTATCTCTGCGAGCAGCCCTACTTTGGTTGTACAGTCTGACAGCTGTAGGTAGGAAGGACCTGCGAAACCTCTCGGTTGTGCACCTAGGATGATGTAGTCTGCTGCTAAATGAGCTCCTCAGTGCATTCAGTATGTCCTGCATAGGGTGGAACTCGGACTCCAGCAGAGATGACAGTTTAGCCACCATCCTTCTCTCTCCTATCTCCTCCACTGGGTCAAGGCGCTGCCCCAGGACAGAGCTAGCTTTCTTGATCAGTTTGTTCAGTCTCTTCCTATCGGCTGCTGTAATGCCACTGCCCCAGCAGACCACTACAAAAGTGATGGCTGATGCCACCACCGTGTCATAGAATGTCTTCAGCAGCGCCCCTGGTACACCAAAAGACCTGAGTGTCCTCAGTAGGAACAGCCTGCGCTGTCACTTCTTGTAGAGTGTGTCAGTATTGTGTGACCAGTCTAGTTTATTGTTCAGATGAACACCCATGTACTTATAGGATGTCACCATCTCGATGTCTGTTCCCTGTATATTTACTGGTGCTGTGAGGGGTTGTCCTTGCCTGCGGCAGTCCACCACCAGCTCCTTAGTTTTCCTCGCGTTGATCTGGAGGCAGTTCCAATGGCACCAGTCCACGGAGTCCTGGATAAGCCCTCTGTACTCAGCTTCAGCTCCGTTGGAGATGAGGCCAACAATCGCAGAGTCGTCAGAGAACTTGTGTAGATGGCAGTGTGTTGTGTTGTGTGAGAAGTCCGCAGTATAAAGGGTGAACAGGAAGGGAGTCAAAATCATTCCCTGGGGGGGCGCCTGTGCTACCGATGATCGTGTCGGACACACAGTCCCGGGTTCTCACAAACTGAGGCCGGTTAGTGAGGTAGTCCAGGATCCATGATGACAGGTGCTGGTCCACCCCTGCGCACAGCAGCTTGTCCTTCAGGATCATCGGTTGGATGGTGTTGAAAGCGCTGGAGAAGTCAAAGAACATGATCCTCCCCACATTCCCGGGCTTCTCCAGGTGGGACAGAGAACGGTGAAGGAGGAAGATCACCGCATCCTCCACCCCAATGCCATGCTGGTAGGCGAACTGGAGTGGATCCATCGCTGGTCCCACCAGGGGGCGGAGGTGAGCAAGGAGCAGTCTCTCCAGGGTCTTCATCATGTGGGACGTCAAGGCCACTGGTCTGTAGCTGTTCAGATCTTTGGGGTGGGAAGTCTTTGGTACAGGTACCACACAAGATGTTTTCCACAGCTGTGGTACCCTCCCCAGCTTCAGGCTCAGATTGAAGATGTACTCCACAATCCCACACAGCTCGTCTCCACAGGACCTGGGGAGCTTCGCGCTGATGCCGTCTGGTCCCGATGCCTTTCTCGCCTTGATCTTCCTCAGCTCTGTCCTCACCTGGGTCTTAGTGAGGGTCAGGTGGGGGGGCTCTGTGTTGGGAGTGGGGGGGTATTGGTGGAGTGGGGAGTGGGCAGCAGGACTTGATGTCTTTAGAGGCAGCAGTGGTTGTTGTGCAGTCAGGGGGGAGGGCGGATGGTCAAACCTATTGAAAAACAGATTCAGATTGTTCGCCCACTCCCTGCCCCCCATGGCCTGGGGGGAGGTATTCTGGAGCCCAGAGATGGTTTTAAGGTTTCTCCAGATCCCGCTGATGTCGCTCTGTTGCAGCTTGTCCTCCATCTTCTTCCTGAAGCTGTCCTTGCCTTCTCTGATCTTTCTCCTCAGCTCCCTCTGTACAGACTTCAGCAATCTCCCTGTTCCCCGACCTGAAGATCCTCTTCATCTCTCTCAGAAGTGTTTTTATCTCAGGGTTGATCCAGGGTTTGTTGTTTGAGCAACACCGTATGGTCTTGGTGGGAACGGTGTTGTCCACACAGAAGCTGATGTAGTCCGTGATGGTGTGAGTGAGGCCATCGATGTCCTTACCATGTGGATTGCAGAGCTGCTCCCAGGTGATGGTTTCAAAACAGCCCTTTAGAGTGTCCATTGCCTCCTCAGACCATAACTTCACTGTGCGCATGGCCGGAGGTTGTCTGTGCACTAGGGGTTTGTACAACGGCCGGAGATGAGCCAAGTTGTGATCCGATCTCCCGAGTGGGGGGAGTTGTAATGAGGTGTACGCCTCTTTAGTGTTTGTGTAGAATAAGTCCAGTGTTTTATTGTCTCTAGTGTGGCATGTGACATACTGGGTAAACGTGGGTAGAATGGGAGACAGTGAAACATGGTTGAAATCGCCTGAGATGAGGAGAAGAGCATCTGGGTGTTCTGTCTGCAGCCTGCCAGTTACTGAATGGATGACGTCACGCACTGTCCCAGCGTTCGCCGTCGGATTTGCATAAACAACAATGCAGATCATGTGTGAGTATTCCCTCGGGAGGTACACTACCGTTCAAAAGTTTGTGGTCACCCAGACAATTATTTTGTGTTTTCCATGAAAAGTCACACTTATTTACCACCATGAGTTGTAAAATGAATAGAAAATATAATCAAGACATTGACAAGGTCAGAAATAATGATTTGTATTTGAAATAATAATTTTTTTCCTTCAGACTTTGCTTTCGTCAAAGAATCCTCCATTTGCAGCAATTACAGCATTGCAGACCCAACATGATTGCACAAGGGTTTTCTAATCATCCATTAGCCTTCTGACGCACTGAGCAAACACATTGTACCATTAGAACACTGGAGTGATAGTTGCTGGAAATGGGCCTCTATACACCTATGTAGATATTGCACCAAAAACCAGACATTTGCAGCTAGAATAGTCATTTACCACATTAGCAATGTATAGAGTGTATTTCTGATTAGTTTAAAGTTATCTTCATTGAAAAAAAGTGCTTTTCTTTCAAAAATAAGGAAATTTCTAAGTGACCCCAAACTTTTGAACGGTAGTGTATGTAGGCTGCATGCTAACAGCTAGCAACTCAGTGTCTTTGCTGCAGTGTTGTTGTTTAACAGTGATATGTCCCGGTCTGCACCAGTTGTTGTTAACATACATTATCACTCCATCGCCCCTTGCTTTGCCACTGTCTGTTTGGTCTGCCCGTATTGCGTGGAAACCCTCCAGTTCAATGTTAGCATCTGCTGCTAATTCGGTTAGCAAAGTCTCTGTGTATAGATACAGACTGCACTCCCGGTATATGCTATCGTAGCGGGAGATAGCCGCTAGCTCATCTACCTTTCCCAGTAACGATCATACATTCCCCATGACAATGGATGGAAGGGTGGGTCTGTACCTTATATTTCTTGTCTTCCGCCTTACTCCAGCCCAGCAACCATGGCGTTTTGGCCTCAGTTCACCCGGTATGTCGAGTTTTTCCATTAGCACCGGGTGGCGGTTGAGTGCTAGCAGCTCTTCCCCGCTGTACCGTCTCCTGCTATAAACTGTGGCTCCGTCCACCGGCTCGGGAGACATTTGGGGCGATCTGTGTGTCCGTTATATAAATGGAGTGAAAGGTGTGCCGGATCAGAGAGCTGTTACCGGATCAAAAGAGAGAGGAAGTAAAAAAAGACTCAGAATTGAGCCGCTGTTGCAAAAGGCAGCCGACTCGTGTGGCGCCGGAAGTTTGAATATATATAATATTCATATAATATATAATATAACATATGATTCAAAACTTTTAACAATTAGGCGATTGTTAATTAATAGTTTAGTTTACAAACCCGTCGATGTGACCAGAATTTCCCTGACAAGAGAAAAAAAAAAATGAGCACACTTGATTTTATTTTATTTTTTCCACCAAAAGTAAAATCCTCCCCTATGAATTTTGAAGCCGAGTGTTGACCTAACTCCAAATGGAACGACTTTGTGTTAAAAAACGCTATATTACTTTATGTAGTTTTCATTTTTATAAATCTCATTGCCTACCAAAACTGAATATCTGAGCATTTTTTTTTTTTTTATTTCCCCGACCACCCGATCGGGGAAATAAAAAAATAAGTTGAAGCCAAAATTTCTTTAAACCAAACGATTAAATGACGATTGCCTTATGTGGAAAAAAATAATTACATAATAATAAAAATAATTACATAACTATATGCACAAAATCAATGCCTATGGTTGATCTTTACAACATAGCAAAGTTACATGATCGAAGTTGCACATCCAGTTCTTTTAGATCTATCTGAATATTACCATTCACTGTTTTGGAGGCGAACGATGTCCATCTCTAACTCTTCACTGTCAGACCCATCATCCTCTGAAACGTGCAAGACATCGTCGCTTCCTGAATGATATGGTTCAAATAAATAGGGTTGCAGTCCTTTGTTAGAACCAACTCGCTCTTCTTCATCACTCAGTCCTGCTTCTTCCTCAAAAACTATCAACAAATCACTCAAATCTTCGCTTAAATCGCTCAGAACTTCCTCCGCTTCAGTGTACTCAGCCATGCTTGTTTACATTTGGGTTCCTCTCATGACGTCACAATATGGTGTTGCCGCTTCACCCAATTTCGACAAACAAACATTGCAATTTGCTGCATCACGATGTAATTTATGGTTTTTTTTGTGGTGACCCAGCACACTGCGGACGGACGTTATCTCACGCTCATCAGGGCTGGAGGAAACGGAGGACAATTTACATACGGACAGAGAGCCCCAAGGGGCAATCAGACGGGACTGTTATGTATGCGTCCTCGGAGAGGACATCCAGGCCGGGCGCTAGCTGATGTCATGGTAATGATTTGTATTGACTGATGTGTATTAGATGACAATCACTATGCTAATGTGCCATGCATCCTCTCTGTCTGTATAACATGTATAAAAGAGCTTGTTATGCATGCCTCAGAAACGCAAAAACTCTCCTACCAGACACACAGCCCCAGTGGGCAATGCTGGGGTCCACCAGCTATATTTATGTTAGAGGGTCAATAAAGAACCTGTGTTGACCTACGCTCGTGCCTCGCCTCCACATCAATTCAATTCAATTCAGTTCAATTCAACTTTATTTATATAGTGCCATTTCACAACAACAGTCATCTCATAGCACTTTCAACTGTAGGGGGAACCCCCACAGTTGCAAAAAGACCCCAACAATCAGGTGATCCCCTGTGAGCAAGCGCTTGGTGATGGTGGAGAGGAAAAACTCCCTTTTAACAGGAAGAAACCTCCAGCAGAACCAGGCTCAGGGAGGGGCAGTCATCTGCTGCGACTGGCTGGGGGGTGAGGGGATAGAAAAGATGTAAAGAACAGACATGTAGAGAGCAAACAGCACTCCTTTCCTTACACCCTCTACATTGGTGATCTAACGTGAAATAGACTATCTCTCCCTTTCGCCACGCCGTGGATTCCTTTTCTCCACATTGGTGACCTGATGGAGATGAACAGTCTCTCCCTTACGCTGCACACAACATGGTGACCTGACGTGGGATGACCGTCTGCTCCCTTTCACCGCGCTGTGGATTCCAGAGACCGGGGATCACCAACATCCTTCGCATTCACACTGGAGTGCGCGCGCAGGGCCGGATAGAGAGCGCGGCGCTGGGACCGAGACGCACGAGGATCAGCAACACGAGCAACGCACAGAAACAGCCTGAACGGGGAAGATCATTGACGCCATCTGCGTTGATTTCCATCAAGCTTCCCAACTCTGACTCATCTCCCGACAGCAGACCTTCTGCGCACAGAAGCCCCGCTTGCACACCGAGGACAGCGCAACTTCCAGCTATGTGGTCACTGCGCCAGGCCTGCACCATGCACCAGGGACAAACCGGCTCCACAGACTTATACATCGTTCTTCCCCGCTGCACAAGCCCGAGAAACAAGGCCGATCGTTATCCTCAGAACCTTTAGGGCTGCTCATGCACCTGAAGCAGACATGCAGCCTGCACACGGGACTTTGTATGGGTTTCTTAGCCATGGCGCACACTGGGAATTTACCTGATTGCTTTCCCCGATGACTTTAGGGCTGCTTCCACACCTAAAGCCAAACCGCCAAGTCCCTCACACAGCTTCAGTTTTTTTTCCACAGCCGCTACACATCCTCGGGGAATTTGGCCGTTCTCCTTCCCCACGTCCTTGCAGGACTGAGCCGCAAGAGGAGTCAGAGACTTAATTTTTTTCACAACTGCTGCGGATCACCGCCAGGTTAACCGGGAAAGTCCCTCACCATGGCGGATCCACATGCAAATTTTGCGCGGCCCAGACACTTTTGATGTCCCAGGCCGGCACTCACTTATTCCCACCCCCCTTCCCCTCCTCCTCCACATCGCTCTTCCCGCACCTCACTCCCTAAAGCCAGCCGATCGCCGGTTTGTTCCATTAAGCACGACGCGCACCGGCCCCGTGCGCCCATGATCGATGGCCGTTCAACGTGCTGGAACTCGGAGTGGAGCACACTGTCTTTTCCACCCCTCCCCCGTCCCCCCACGGACTGACATGCCCTCCGACACTCCTCTACAGCAGGACAGTTCTACCGGAGCTGGAGGCCAAATGACCGGGGTGGGGTGGGGGTGGGGGGTCACAGCCACTTCTGAGTGTTCTGGGTGGAGGATGCAGTGATCTTCCTCTTTCACCATTCCCTGTACCACCTGGAGAAGCCTGGGAACGCGGTGAGGATCATGTTCTTTGACTTCTCCAGTGCTTTCAACACCATCCAACTGATGATCCTGAGGGACAAGCTGCTGTGTGCAGGGGTGGACCAGCACATGTCATCATGGATCCTGGACTATCTCACAAACCGGCCACAGTTTGTGAGATCCCGGGATTGTGTCTCCGACACGATCATTGGCAGCACGGAGGCCCCCAAGGGAACAGTTTTGGCTCCCTTCCTGTTCACCCTTTATACTGCGGACTTCTCACACAACACAACACATTGCCGTCTGCAGAAGTTCTCTGACGACTCTGTGATCGTCGGCCTCATCTCCAACGGAGATGAAGCTGAGTACAAAGGACTTATCCAGGACTTCGTGGACTGGTGCCATTGGAACTGCCTCCAGATCAACACGAGGAAAACTAAGGAGCTGGTGGTGGACTGCCACAGGCAAGGACAACCCCTCACAGCACCAGTAAACATCCAGGGAACAGACATCGAGATGGTGACATCCTACAAGTACCTGTGTGTTTATCTGAACAATAAACTAGACTGGTCACACAATACCGACACACTCTACAAGAAGGGACAGCGCAGGCTGTTCCTACTGAGGAGGCTCAGGTCTTTTGGTGTACAAGGGGTGCTCCTGAAGACATTCTATGACACGGTGGTGGCATCAGCCATCACTTTTGGAGTGGTCTGCTGGGGCAGTGGCATTACAGCAGCCGATAGGAAGAGACTGAACAAACTGATCTAGAAAGCTAGCTAGCTGTCCTGGGGCAACGCCTTGACCCAGTGGAGGAGATAGGAGAGAGAAGGATGGTGGCTAAACTGTCATCTCTGCTGGAGTCCGAGTCCCACCCTATGCAGGACATACTGAACGCACTGAGGAGCTCATTTAGCAGTAGGCTACATCATCCTAGGTGCGCGACCGAGAGGTTTCGCAGGTCCTTCCTACCTACGGCTGTCAGACTTTATAACCTAAGCAGGGCTGCTGGCAAAGATAGCAAAAAACGTGACGACCTAATAGTATTGAATGCAAAAGACGCAATAGACTTACACAAATGGTCCCCTCCAGTATACAACTAGGCCAATTTCAGTTGCTACAGAGGGTGACAATATGTAAGGATACATATTCATACTATGTAGGATAACTAAGTAGACGGTTATGCTGTTTATTGCATCTAGCTACAATGCTCCGCACTGTGTATATATATTTACATATTTATGTGTACATACAGTGGGGCAAAAAAGTATTTAGTCAGCCACCAATTGTGCAAGTTCTCCCACTTAAAAGATGAGAGAGGTCTCCAATTTTCATCATAGGTATACCTCAACTATGAGAGACAAAATGAGAAAAAAAATCCAGAAAATCACATGGTGGAAAATAAGTATTTGATCACCTACAAACAAGCAAGATTTCTGGCTCTCACAGACCTGAAACTTCTTCTTTAAGAGGCTGCTCTGTCCTCCACTCGTTACCTGTATTAATGGCACCTGTTTGAACTCATTATCAGTATAAAAGACACCTGTCCACAACCTCAAACAGTCAGACTCCAAATTCCACTATGGCCAAGACCAAAGAGCTGTCAAAGGACACCAGAAACAAAATTGTAGACCTGCACCAGGCTGGGAAGACTGAATCTGCAATAGGTAAGCAGCTTGGTGTGAAAAAATCAACTGTGGGAGCAAATATTAGAAAATGGAAGACATACAAGATCAATTCAATTCAATTCAATTCAACTTTATTTATATAGCGCCATTTCACAACAACAGTCATCTCATAGCACTATCAACTGTAGGGAGGACCCCCACAGTTGCAGAAAGACCCCAGCAATCAGGCGATCCCCTGTGAGCAAGCACTTGGCGACGGTGGAGAGGAAAAACTCCCTTTTAACAGGAAGAAACCTCCAGCAGAACCAGGCTCAGGGAGGGGCAGTCATCTGCTGCGACTGGCTGGGGGGTGAGGGGACAGAGAAGAAGAAAAGAACAGACATGTAGAGAGCAAACAGCACGATGGGGACTCAATCTATGGGAGAGAACAAACAAATGTTAATGACCAGCAAAAAAAAAATATTTCATAGAGAGTGAGGAAAGGAGTGAGGCCCAGTGCATTACTGGAGGTCCCCCGGCTGACTAAACCTATTAGCAGCATAACTAAGGGAGGGTTCAGAAACACATGATCCCTCCCTAATTGTAGGCTATATCAAAAAGGTAGGTTTTAGCCCTATTCTTAAAACAGAGATCGAGTCTGACTCCCGAATCCAGATTGGCAGCTGATTCCACAGGAGAGGAGCTTGATAACTGAAGGCTCTGCCTCCCATTGTACTTTTTGGAGATTCTAGGTATTACAAGTAAACCTGCATTTTGGGAGCGTAGTGCTCTGTTAGGATGATACGGTAGTATCAGATCTTTTAAATAAAAAGGAGCCTGATTGTTTAGAGCTTTGTAAGTAAGAAGAAGGATTTTAAACTTAATTCTAAACTCTATGGGAAGCCAATGAAGGGAGGCCAGAACTGGAGAGATATGATGTCTCTTTCTAGTACCTGTTAAAACTCTTGCTGCAGCATTTTGGATCAGCTGAAGACTTTTTAAAGATGTTTTAGGACAGCCTGATAATAAAGAATTACAATAATCTAATCTCGAGCTAACAAAAGCGTGGATCAGCTTCTCAGCATCACTCTGAGACAAGATGCTCCTAATCTTGGCAATATTACGCAAATGATAGAAGGCAGTCTTAGAAACAAATTTAATATGTGAATTGAAGGACAAATCCTGATCAAAAATAACTCCAAGGTTCCTCACAGAGCTATTAAGAGAAAGAGTAACTGCATCCAAACTGAAAGTTTGATTTGGAAAGGAATTTCTAAGGTTTTTTGGACCAACAAGAATGACTTCAGTCTTATCTGAATTTAATAGCAGGAAATTACAAGTCATCCAAACTTTGATTTCCTTAAGACAGGCTTCTAACTTGGCTAATTGATTACTATCATCTGGCTTCATTGACAGGTATAATTGGGTGTCATCTGCATAACAGTGAAAATGTATACAGTGCTTTCTAATAATGTTACCTAACGGAAGCATATATAAACTAAAAAGAGTAGGGCCAAGCACAGATCCCTGTGGAACTCCATGACTAAGCTTTGAGCTGAGAGAAAACTCATCATTTACATGAACAAACTGGAACCTATCAGATAAATAAGATCTAAACCACTGCAACGAAGTTCCATTAAGTCCAACATAGTGTTCTAATCTATCAAGTAGAATATTATGATCAATAGTATCAAAAGCTGCACTAAGATCTAAAAGGACAAGTACAGAAACTAGTCCATTATCAGATGCAATGAGGAGGTCGTTAGTGACCTTCGCTAAGGCTGTTTCAGTGCTATGATGGATTCTAAACCCAGATTGAAACTCCTCAAATAAACCATTTCCCTGCAGGTGGTCAAATAATTGCGTAGCAACAACTCTTTCTAAGATTTTTGAAATGAAAGGGAGATTAGAGATTGGTCTATAGTTAGCTAAAGCTCCTGGATCTAGCGTTGGCTTTTTGAGTAAGGGTTTAATTACAGCCGTTTTAAAAGCCTGCGGTACATGGCCTAAAGTTAATGAAGAATTGATTATATGAAGAATAAAGCTACCAATAAGTGGGAAGACTTCTTTAAATAACCTGGTAGGAATAGGGTCTAAAAGACAAGTTGAAGGTTTGGATGAGGAAACTATTTTGTCTAACTCACAAAGGTCGATTGGAGTAAACTCATCAAGACAGACATCAATAGAAGGAGTTGTAGTAGTTACAGTATTTAAGTTAACTGTGGAAGAATCTGATTGATTTTATCTCTGATGGATGAAATTTTATTATTGAAAAAGTTCATAAAGTCCTGACTAGTAAGCTCTAAGGGGATGCTAGGATTGACAGAGTCCTGACTCTTTGTCAACCTGGCTACAGTACTGAAAAGAAACCTGGGATTATTCTTGTTCTCTTCTATTAATGCAGAGTAATAACTCGTTCTAGCTTTTCTAAGAGATTTTTTATAAATTAAAAGATGATTTCTCCAAGCTAAATAGATTTCATCTAAATTAGTAGAGCGCCATTTTCTTTCTAATTGACGAGTCTTCTGTTTTAAGCTACGAGTTTCTGTGTTGAACCAAGGAGTTAAAAATCTCTGATTAGACTTTTTCTTTTTTAAGGGGGCCACCAAGTCTAGAGCCTGATGCAGAGAAGCTGAAACACTATCCACCATGTTATCAAGTACAGAAGGAGCAAGCTGTCTATAGCTTATTTCCGTTGTGTTGACACATGGCATAGAGGAAACAATCTGCATAAATTTGGAAACAGCATCATCTGAGAGGCATCTACTGTGATAATATTTTTCTTTAGGAGCCAAATAGTCAGAAATAGTAAAATCAAAGGTTAACAGACAATGGTCTGACAGTACAGGGTTATGAGGAGACACTACAAGATTTTCTATTTCTATGCCATATGTCAGAACAAGGTCCAATGTATGGTGGAGGTAATGAGTAGAATTTCCTACTTTCTGAGAAAACCCAATCGAGTCTAATATTGAATTAAAAGCCACATTAAGGCAGTCACTATCTACATCCACATGTATATTAAAGTCCCCTACTATAATTATTCTATCAGATTTCAGCACTAAATCAGCTAAGAAATCAGGAAATTCGGATAAAAATTCTGAATAGGTTGATGGGGGACGATAAACTATGGCAAATAAAATTGGGTTTAACCTGGAATTGCTAAAGTGCCCAACACTGAGGACCAGGCCCTCAAAGGAATTATAACATGTTTTTTGCTTTACATTAACTAGTAATTTGGAATGGTAAATTGATGCTACTCCTCCTCCACGACCAGAACTTCTGGGATTTTGACAGTTTAAATAACCAGAGGGAGTTGATTCATTTAAACCAACATAATCCTCTTGTCCTAACCAAGTCTCTGTAAGAGAAATTAAATCAATCTGATGATCAATTAACAGATCATGGACTAACAGAGACTTGGGAGTTAGAGACCTAATATTTAATAAACCACATTTAATTTTTAAATTATGAGGAGGAACAGAGGCCAAATCATTCAATTTAGAGGCTTTATGTTTAATTTGAGTTTTACCAATATTTTGCTTTATCACTTTGGGATGCTTATACATTATATTTTTATTCACTTTGGAGGGAGCAGACAACGATTCTCTGATGGGGAAGTCAGGGGCTAAGCTGAGGGGTGGCGGATGAAGAGGAGCTGCAGAGAGGCGTGTAAGACTGCGACTCTGCTTCCTGGCCCCAACTCTGAGTAGTCATGGTTTTGGAAATTTGGATAAAAAAGATGCCAGATTGTTAGATAAATGAGAAGCACCATCCAAAGTGGGATGAATGCTGTCTCGTCTCATAAGACCAGGTTTTCCCCAAAAAGAGCTCCAATTGTCAATGTAGCCCACGTCATTTTTAGGACACCACACAGACAGCCAGCGGTTCAAGGATGACGAGCGACTAAACATGTCATCACTGGTCAGATTGGGGAGGGGCCCAGAGAATACTACAGTGGCAGACATCGTTTTTGCAAAGTCACACACCGATTCTATATTAAGTTTCGTGACTTCGACTGCCGGAGACGGATGTCATTAATTGCCGGCGTGAATAACAATTGTGGAATATTTACAGTTACTTTTAGCCAGCATTTTCAAATTTGACTCGATGTCGCCTGCTCTGGCCCCAGGAATGCATGTGACTATGGCCGATGGAGTCTCTAGGTTCACGTTTCTGACTACAGAGTCGCCAATGATCAGAGTTTTTTCCTCAGCGGGTGTGTCGCTGAGCGGGGAAAAACGATTAGAAACGTGAACAGGTTGGTGGTGAACCGGGGCTTTGCGACTAGGCTTCCTTCTCACCGTCACCCACCCAGTCTCCTCGCTGCTGAGGAGAGCCGGGGAAAAAGCACTGGACAGCGCCTGTGGTGCGAACCCCTGGCAAGGTGGAGTAATTGTATTCTGAACCGAGAATTAATTATGAGAAGTAACCACTGAGCTAAACCAGTGCAAGATCACTGATAATCTCCCTCGATCTGGGGCTCCACGCAAGATCTCACCCTGTGAGGTCAAAATGATCACGAGAACGGTGAGCAAAAATCCCAGAACCACATGGGGGGACCTAGTGAATGACCTGCAGAGAGCTGGGACCAAAGTAACAAAGGCTACCATCAGTAACACACTACGCCGCCAGGGACTCAAATCCTGCAGTGCCAGACATGTCCCCCTGCTTAAGCCAGTACATGTCCAGGCCCGTCTGAAGTTTGCTAGAGAGCATTTGGATGATCCAGAAGAGGATTGGGAGAATGTCATATGGTCAGATGAAACCAAAATAGAACTTTTTGGTAAAAACTGAACTTGTTGTGTTTGGAGGAGAAAGAACACCATACCTACTGTGAAGCATGGGGGTGTAAACATTGTGCTTTGGGGCTGTTTTTCTGCAAAGGGACCAGGATGACTGTTCCGTGTAAAGGAAAGAATGAATGGGGCCATGTATCGTGAGATTTTGAGTGAAAACCTCCTTCCATCAGCAAGGACATTGAAGATGAAACATGGCTGGGTCTTTCAGCATGACAATGATCCCAAACATATCGCCCGGGCAACGAAGGAGTGGCTTCGTAAGAAGCATTTCAAGGTCCTGGAGTGGCCTAGCCAGTCTCCAGATCTCAACCCCATAGAAAATCTTTGGAGGGAGTTGAAAGTCCGTGTTGCCCAGTGACAGCCCCAAAACATCACTGCTCTAGAAGAGATCTGCATGAAGGAATGGGCCAAAATACCAGCAACAGTGTGTGAAAACCTTGTGAAGACTTACAGAAAACGTTTGACTTCTGTCATTGCCAGCAAAGGGTATATAACAAAGTATTGAGATGAACTTTTGTTATTGACCAAATACGTATTTTTCACCATAATTTGCAAATAAATTCTTTAAAAATCCTTCAGTGTGATTTTCTGGATGTTTTTTTTTTCTAATTTTGTCTCTCATAGTTGAGGTATACCAATGATGAAAATTGGAGACCTCCCTCATCTTTTAAGTGGGAAGTGGGAGAACTTGCACAATTGGTGGCTGACTAAATACTTTTTTACCCCACTGTATGTATATTTACTGCACTCATTTTCTTATCTTCTAAATCATTGTTCTGAGTGTTGCTATCCCTGTGTTGTTGCAATCCTTGAATTTCCCCATTGTGGGACTAATAAAGTATTCTGTCCTGATAATGCGGCTGGGTATTGTAGACAGATAGCGAACAATAAAGACAGCAGGCTGATTCCAGGTTGACTGATTTACTGAAACCAGTTTTTGTCTTGTTTGTTTTGTAAAACTGAAACACAATGAAATATACATAATACAGAATGTTACATAAGAAATAATAATACATTTTTATTTTACAGAGGACAGCTACACAGCTAAGTAAGCAGGTAAGCATAGCCAAATGAATAGCTAACTAGCTTTCACACGAAGCACCATTACAACACAATATAACTTGGGCTAACAAAGGGCTAAATGACTCAGCAGTTAGCTAAGTACCATTGCAAACGATTAGCCATTAACACCTTTTAATCGCGATCTTTTTATAGCTTAAATTTAGCGTTTTTAACATCATATTCCAAACTATGGTCATCTTAAACAAGTATTACAACAATTTTCAGCATTAACTTACTGTTGGTTCCACTCCTAGGTTAGTACAACCAAAGTTCTGGCGAGCACATTTTCACATTGCTTTCATCATGGCAGATTGAACAAAGAAAGGGTTTATGCAGGAAACAGGAAGTAGCTACAATTAAAGGTGCAGTAACACAAACCACCACTAGAGGGAACATAACCCCACCCAATATCTGACAGGTCAGCACACTCCCCGCTTGGTATACATGTATACCACTATTTACTCTTCTCTAGTGACATCAATAGCACAACATCAGAGATGGGTCTAAGGTACTCTTTAACTACCCCTTGGCTAGAGGTCTTAACTGTGAACTTACGAACCTTGTTGTCTGAACTAGGAATGGCCTTAACTATTCGCCCTAGAGGCCACATGTTGCGCTTTGCTTGATTGTCCTTTATCAAAACAATGTCACCTTCCTGGAGACTGAACTTCTTGGAGGTCCACTTCCTCCGTGGTTGAAGTGTGGCCAGGTACTCCGACCGCCACCTCTTCCAGAAGGAGTCCGCCAAGCTCTGGACCTGGCGCCACTGGACCTGGCTGAGGTGATCCAGGTCGAAGTCTCCCAGGGGTGCAGGACTGACACTCGCCTTCTGGGTGAGCAGAGTGGCAGGTGAGAGGATTTCAGGTACCTCTGCATCGTTGGAGACTGGGACTAACTACTAACTAACTAGCGGGCATGCATTCATGATAGCCATAACCTCAGCCATCAAGGTTGTAAGGACTTCATGAGACAGTCGGGTAGCACCATCCTTCGCAAGCAGTCCATCCAGTATGCGTCTTGCCACTCCAATTAACCTCTCCCAGGCTCCTCCCATGTGTGAAGAATGGGGAGCATTGAAGGTCCATGTACATCCCTGCTCTTGCAGATAGTTCTTGATCTCAGGATCGTCAGTGTTGATTTGAAGCTCGCGGCATGCACCAATGAAATTAGTGCCTCTATCCGACCTTAAGTGCTTGACAGGTCCACGGATGGATAGGAAACGCCTCATGGCGTTGATGAAGCTTGAGGTCGACATGGATTCAATAACCTCAAGGTGCACCGCTCTGGTGCTCAAGCAAGTAAAGATGACTGCCCACCTTTTGCTCTCAGCGGCAACACCTCGTGTCCGCCGAGTGGTGACAGTCCATGGGCCAAAGACGTCGAGCCCTACGTGAGTAAAGGGGGGATCCGTTGCCAGCCTATCTGCCGGCAGATCTGACATCTTCTGCACTTCTCTCCATCCTCTCAACTTCCTACAAGTAACACATTTGAAAATGATGCTGGAGATGAGCTTCCTACCTCCTACTATCCAAACACCAGCGGTACGCAGTGCACCCTCTGTGAAGTGCCGACCCTGGTGGGCTACTTTGTCATGGTAGTGTCGGACCAGGAAAGTGGTCACATGATGGCCGGCTGGTAGGATCAGTGGGTGTTTCTCTTGGTCTCCCAAGTCTGCCCTGCGTATCCGACCTCCGACTCTGATCAATCCATTCTCATCGATGAAGGGGTCAAGCTTTGCAAGGGAGCTTTGACAGTGCACTGTGGAACCCTGAATTAAGCATTTCAGCTCCTCTTCATAAACATCCTCCTGTACAGCCTTGAAGATTTTTGTCTTTGCTTGGGACCGCTCTGTGGCGAGAAGCTGGCTGCATTGATGCCATCCCTTGCAACCATCACTATTCTCTCCAGAGAAAGACTTGGCTACATGAACAAGAAGTGCCATACCTCTTACTAGGCTCTTCCAAGAAGAGAAGCGTTCAAATCTTTCTGAGCCAAGAGGCTGTTCTGTGACTTTGGTAAGTAGACAGGTGGCTTGTGGCCTAACTTCTTTGTCTGTGTCTGCATCAACAAGCTCAAACGTTTCAGCCTCCTCAACCTTATCCGTGGCTGACTGCCTGAGAAACTGGGGACCGAGCAACCAGCTGGAAGATGAAAGTTGAGCTGCTGAAAGTGGTCTGGTTCCCTGGTCTGCAGGGTTCTGGTCTGTCAAGATGTACTGCCACTGTTCTGGTTCAGTAGATCCCCGAATGTGAGCTACTCGGTTAGCTACGTAGGTGTAGAACCTTCGTGAACTGTTGTGAATGTAGCCCAGCACAATGCGGCTGTCAGTGAAGAACTTGACTGCCTGTAGCTCTATGTCTATCTCAGACTGGATCACTTCTGCCAGCTCAACGGCCAAGACAGCTGCACACAACTCCAGGCGTGGAATGGTGTCCATGGGGTAAGGTGCAAGTTTTGATTTACCCATAACAAATCCTACGTGCCATCTTCCTTCAGAATCTAAGGCACGCAGGTAAGCTACGGCAGCTATCGCTAGAGTTGAAGCATCTGCGAAAACACAGAGTTCTATCCTGTTACAGCATGACAAGGAGGTAGGTAGGTATGATCTGCTAATGCAAAGCTGCTCCAGGTCTGTTAAGGAGTTGATCCATGTTCTCCAGTGTGCCTCTTTCTCTGGTGGGAGAGGCGTATCCCACTCATACTGTTCAGAGGAGATGTCTCTCACCAATGCCTTTCTCTGGACAGTGATGGAAGAAGCGAATCCAAGGGGATCGTAAAGACTGTTTATGGTGGACAGCATGCCTCTCCGACTAAATGGCTTAATGTCTCTTGAGACTCGGAATGTGAAGCTGTCAGTCTGGAGCACCCAGTTCAGGCCTAAGCAACTTTGAAGGGGCAATGGGTCTGCTCCCAGATCGAGATCTTTCAGG
The DNA here is from genome assembly GCA_020510985.1 of Pholidichthys leucotaenia. Taxonomy (NCBI): domain Eukaryota; kingdom Metazoa; phylum Chordata; class Actinopteri; order Cichliformes; family Pholidichthyidae; genus Pholidichthys; species Pholidichthys leucotaenia. Next base: position 274,055,489 of record CM035839.1, on the reverse strand, counting down.
TCACTTGCTCGTTCCTCCACTGGGAAAGCCTCCATGACCCTCGGACTGTTTGAGGCGATCTTGTGGAGTTTTAAGTTGCTCTCAGCTAGCAGAGCCTTGGTTCGCTGCAGGAGATCGATAACCTCATGCTCCTTGGCCAATGACGTGAGCCCATCGTCGACGTGAAAGTTCCTGAAGATGAACTCCTTTGCATCACTACCATGCTCAGCCTCTCCTTGCTCTGCAGCTCTCCTCAGCCCATAAGTCGCTACTGCTGGAGACGGGCTGTTGCCGAATACATGCACAGTCATCCAGTAGTCAATGATGTCCTTGTCTGGATCATTGTCTTTGTGCCAGAGAAACCTGATGAAGTGGCGGTGGTCCTCTCTGACCTTGAACCCATAGAACATTTGCTCTATGTCGGCGGTAGCAGCAATTTGTTCTCTTCTGAACCGTAATAGGACTCCTATTAGTGTGTTGTTCAGGTTGGGTCCACTGAGAAGCACATCATTCAATGATGTCCTCTTGTACTCCGCGCTGGAGTCAAATACAACTCTTATTTTCCCCGGCTTCTGGGGGTGGTATACGCCAAATGTCGGCAGATACCAGCACTCCTGCCCGAGCTGTAGTGGAGGAGCTGGCTCGGCCTGTTGGTTGTCAATGACCTTTTGCATAAAATCAAAGAAGTGCTGTTTCATGTCAGGTTTCTTCCTGAATGAGCGTTGGAGGGATTGGAGTCTTTGAGCAGCCTGCTCTCTGTTGCACGGAAGACGCTTACGAGGAGTATGAAAGGGTAGTGGCGCCACCCAGTGGTTTTCATTGTCCATATACACCTCGTCTTCCATTATTCTCAGAAACTCACTGTCATCTACTGACATGGCTGGTTTGTTGTCGGCTGATGTTGTCTGGAACACACTTTCACCAAGACCATCCCTACATGTCTCTGGAATGGCTTCCTCACTGCGAGTTGGGAACTGAAGGCTGCACTGAATCGGTTCACTGGGTCTCTCCTTGATGTGAATGCTGTTAGTGCAGGGCTTAAAGAAGGAAGGGCGTCCATTTTGGAGGACATGGGTCTTATAAGCATTGACTTCCTGAGTCTTGTGAGCGCCACCCAGACACAGCTCTCCCACTATGACCCAGCCGAGATCAAGGCGCTGAGCGTATGGCGAGTTGTGTGGTCCGTTGCGCTGCTCTCGCACCTTGTGCAAGCTCAAAACATCTCGGCCTAGTAGCAGAAGAATGGGTGCACTGTTGTCAAGTGCAGGGATTTTGTCAGCCACTGGTCTGAGGTGAGGGAAATATTGTGCGCACTCAGGGGTCGGGATCTCTGACCGGTCACCAGGTAAGTATTCACACTCCAGCAATGTGGGCAGTGTGACCTTGGTCTTCCCATCGAGAGATTCCACAATGATGTTGGTTGCTTTCCTTCCTGCAGTCTCCACTCTGCCTGAGCATGTTTTTAGCGTGTAGGGGGATGCCCTGCGGTTAATACCCAACAGACTGAAGAACTCAGATTTCACTAAAGACCTATTGCTTTGGTCATCGAGTACAGCATATACTCTGTGAGACTTGCTTGGATTATCAGCATGGGAAACCTTGACCAAGCAGATTTTAGAACAGGATCTAGGCTGGGGTGCATCGCCACATATCTCTGTGCACTTAGAAGTGACAACAGGAGTTGCTGCAACTTCACTCTCCCCGCTTTGCTCCCCTCCTTGCTCCCCGCTCTGGTCATTCCCAGGTGAGTGCCCAGCCTGCCCATGAGGCGACCATGGTGCTAGACCAGGATGCATCACTGAAGTGTGCTTGTCACTCTCACACTCTCTGCATTTGAGTGCGGCCTTACAGTCTTTGGCAATGTTCTTGGTGCTGGCACAACATCTAAAGCAGATCGAGTTCTCCTTTAAGTACGCTTTCCTCTCATCCAGGTGCTTTCCTCGGAACCCACGGCATTTTGTGAGCGGATGTGGCTTGTCGTGGATTGGACATTCTTTGTCCGGTTCAGTTTTCTTCACAGATGTGCTGTCCTGAGATGCACCACCTGCGGCTGTGACATCAGTTTTCCTCACTGTTACAGCGGATTTGTAGATGCGTTTTTGGTCTTTCTCACCTTTTGACTGATTGGGAGTAGAGGAAAGGTTGAATGTGAAACTGGGGTAATTGCGAGTCTTAGCTTGAGAACATACAAATTCCACAAAGTAGCTGAATGGTGGGAAAGGCACATGATAAACTTCCTTGTACCTGGATCCCTGTGTCATCCAGCGTTCACGAAGTGAGAATGGAAGCTTCTCCACAATTGGATTTACCCCTCGAGCTGTATCAAGATACATGAGCCCAGGTAAGAATCCCTCTGACTTAGCAGCTTGTAGCTCTTTTAACAAGTCTCCTAACTCTCTGAGCTTGTGTGTCTCTTTGTTAGAGATGACTGGGAAGGCGTCCAATTTTTTCATTAGGGCACTTTCAATCACCTCTGGGCTTCCATACGTTTCCTCCAAGCGCTCCCATACCGTCCACACACCTAGTCTAGGATTGTTTACATGCACAGACCTGATCCTCATGGCTTGAGCTGACGACTTGGGCCCCAACCATTTGATCAGTAGGTTGAGCTCTTCTTGCTCCGAGAGGTTAAGCTCCTTTGTGGCTGCTAGGAAGGAGGCCTTCCACGCCCAGTAGTTTTCTGGGCAGTCGTCAAAGGTAAGGAGTCCTGAGCTCACCATCTCTTTTCTCATGAGATACTGGGCCAAGACATGGGTTTGTGTTGATGGAGGTGAGGATTTGTTTCCCTGGTTGGGATGAGAGGCTGGAGGGTTAGCTGCAGTGTCTTTCCTTTTAATGTCAGGGAGAACAGGTGAATGTTCCTGCTTTGGAACAAATGGCTTTGGGGCAGAATGAGGAACGTTGTGTCCAACCATCATGGGCTTGTGTTCATTTCTGTCCACGAAAGACTCATACAGTGAATCTTGTTCTTTAATGCTAGAGAGGTGTGAATTCACCGGTGCTTGATGATCAATTTGTTGCTGTGGAGTTGGGCCTGGTTGCAACTGTGGTGCATGTGCATCAAATGGCTGTGTTTCCACGTAGCGTTGTGTGCGTCTCACTGGATCATCAAGGGCTAGATTCTGTAGCTCACCAAGAGAGTCGCTGTGTCTTGGATCGAGCTCTGCTGCTGCAGCTTCTTCCAATATAGCTGCCTCTCTTGATGCTGCAGTTGCTTCTTTCTCTTGTTGTAACACGTGAAGATTTGCGTCTATTGAAGCCCTTTCTTTAATCATGGCAGCCTCTGCTGAAGCCCTTTGTTCCATTATGGCAGCTTCTACTGAAGCCCTTTGTTTCATCATGGCTGCCTCCTTCTCTGCAAAGGATGCTTTGACTTTAGCTGCTTCAGCCTTAGCTCTGGCTCTTGCTGCAACGATGCTGGCAGATGACCGGGTTGATGCTCTGGAGGACTTGTGTGAATTTGAGGCTTGAGACCTTGTCTCCAACTGAGACGGACGGTCCTCCTCACCAGCGTGGCTCATCTTGGCTTGCTTCTGTGTGCTGTTCACCGTATTTCAGCTGCCTATCCCCGCTGCGTGGTCAACATTTTACTATTCTGTCCTGATAATACGGCTGGGTATTGTAGACAGATAGCGAACAATAAAGACAGCAGGCTGATTCCAGGTTGACTGATTTACTGAAATCAGTTTTTGTCTTGTTTGTTTTGTAAAACTGAAACACAATGAAATATACATAATACAGAATGTTACATAAGAAATAATAATACATTTTTATTTTACAGAGGACAGCTACACAGCTAAGTAAGCAGGTAAGCATAGCCAAATGAATAGCTAACTAGCTTTCACACGAAGCACCATTACAACACAATATAACTTGGGCTAACAAAGGGCTAAATGACTCAGCAGTTAGCTAAGTACCATTGCAAACGATTAGCCATTAACACCTTTTAATCGCGATCTTTTTATAGCTTAAATTTAGCGTTTTTAACATCATATTCCAAACTATGGTCATCTTAAACAAGTATTACAACAATTTTCAGCATTAACTTACTGTTGGTTCCACTCCTAGGTTAGTACAACCAAATTTCTGGCGAGCACATTTTCACATTGCTTTCATCATGGCAGATTGAACAAAGAAAGGGTTTATGCAGGAAACAGGAAGTAGCTACAATTAAAGGTGCAGTAACGCAAACCACCACTAGAGGGAACATAACCCCACCCAATATCTGACAGGTCAGCACATAAAGGCTTATCTTATCTTATCTTATCTTATCGTATCTTATCTTACATATGGACAGACAGCCTCAGGGAGCAATCAGATGGGACTGTTATGTATGCGTCCTTGGAGAGGACGTCCGGGCTGGGCGCTAGCTGATGTCATGCTAATGATGTGTATTGAATGATGTGTATTAGATGACAATCACTACGCTAATGTGCCATGCATTCTCTCTGTCTGTATAACGTGTCTAAAAGAGCTGAATCAGAATCAGAATCAGAATCAGAATCAGGTTTATTGCCATTGTTCATGTAGTACACAAACTAGGAATTTGTCTCGGTACAATGCTGCAACATTAAACATGATAAGATAAGAGAAATAAACTATACATGTAATAAAGTGTAGGATAAGATTAAGTGATACTGGTCAACAGTTAAAATATATATTAGCCAGCAGCAGATACTGTGGAGAACTATATAGTGCAGTCGGTAATGCAGGAAGAAAACAGTGATGATTGACATGAGTCTGGTTGAGCTGCTGTACATGGTGCACGAGAGTCACTTAGTGTTCAGCAGTCTAATGGCAGAGGGGAAGAAGCTGTTTATGTGACGGGAGGTTTTAGTCTGGATGGACCGAAGTCTTCTACCAGAGGGGAGGGGGGCAAACAGTACATGACCAGGGTGTGAGGGATCGGCTATGATCCGGCCAGCACGCCTCCGGGTCCTGGAGATGTACAGATCCTGGAGAGATGGGAGCTTGCAGCCGATCACCTTCTCAGCAGTGCGCACGACGCGCTGCAGCCTTAGTCTGTCCCTGGCAGTGGCTCCTGCGTACCACACGGTTATGGAGGTGGTGAGGATGGACTCGATGATGGCTGTGTAGAACTGCACTAACATCTTGGTGGGTAGCTTGAGCTTCCTCAGCTGCCGCAGGAAGAACATCCTCTGCTGGGCTTTTTTGATGAGTGAGCTGATGGTCAGCTCCCATTTGAGGTCCCTGGTGATGGTAGTGCCTAGGAAGCGGAAGGAATCAGCAGTGGTGATGGGAGAGCCTGAGAGGGTGAGGGGGGGCAGAGGAGTAGTGACTTTCCTGAAGTCTACAATCATCTCCACTGTCTTCAGAGCGTTCAGCTGCAGGTTGTTATTGCTGCACCAGGACGCCAGCTGGGCCACCTCTCTCCTGTAGGCGGACTCGTCGCCGTTGGAGATGAGCCCGATGAGGGTGGTGTCGTCCGCAAACTTGATCAACTTGACAGACTGGTGGCTGGAGGTGCAGGAGTTGGTGTAAAGGGAGAAGAGTAGGGGGGAAAGTACACAGCCCTGGGGTGATCCGGTGCTGATGCTAGTATAGTCTGAGACAGTCTTTCCCAGCCGCACATGCTGCCTCCGGTCCGTCAGGAAGTCGATGATCCACCTGCAGAGGGAGTCAGGCACGTTGAGCAGGGACAGCTTGTCCCGGAGCAGAGCGGGGCGGATGGTGTTGAATGCGGAGCTGAAGTCCACAAACAGGATCCTGGCGTAGGTTCCCGGGGAGTCCAGGTGCTGCAGGATGGAGTGGAGGGCCAGGTTGACTGCATCGTCTACAGACCTGTTGGCTCGGTAGGCAAACTGCAGCGGGTCCAGGAGAGGGGTGGTGATGGACTTGAGGTGGGACAGGACCAGGCGCTCAAAGGACTTCATGACTACAGAGGTGAGCGCTACAGGTCTGTAGTCATTAAGTCCAGTGATCCGTGGCTTCTTGGGGACAGGGATGATGGTGGAGGATTTGAGGCAGGACGGCACGTGGCATAACTTAAGGGAGGTGTTAAAAATGTCTGTGAATACAGGAGCCAGCTGTTTCGCACAGAGTCTCAGGGTGGAGGGAGACACGCCGTCTGGGCCGGGGGCCTTGCGCGGGTTCAGTCTGGAGAACTGTTTGAGCACATCCTGCTCACTGATGATAAGGGGAGGGGGGGAGGTGGGGGGGGGGGGGTGCCTTAAATGAAGTAGGGAATGTGGAGGCTGTGGAGCTGGAGGGAGGGGGGGGAGTTGGACACAGATGACGAGGTGTCAAAACGGGCATAGTGTTGGGACAGTCTCTGACAAAGGGCTTTGTCATCCTGACCTTTAGGAGCCTGAGGCCGATAGTTGGTGATCTGCCTCAGTCCTCTCCACACGGAAGCCGAATCATTAGCAGTGAACTGCTGCTGGAGTCTCTCTGAGTACACAGATTTGGCCCTCTTCAGCTTGTTATACATGCCTCAGAAATGCAAAAACTCTCCTACCAGACACACGGCCCCAGTGGGCAATGCTAGGGTCCACCGGCTGTCTTTATGTTAGAGGGTCAATAAAGAACCTGTGTCGACCTATGCTCGTGCCTCGCCTCCACATCCTTTCCTTACACCCTCTACAGTATATGGAAAAAAAAAAAACAACTTATTGAATTTTTTTGTCTACACAGAATAAAAACAGCAGATTTTCTTTCTAATGATGTCTTGGTTGAATTATGTTACAGGCTCTTTAAAAGGTTAACACACGGTCAAACATTTAAGCACAGTTTTTTTGTTTGTTTTTTTTCCTCTACCACAATATGTGCCTGAAATGGACTTAAATGAAACATTTACAACGTAACTGCTCTGGCATATGCATTTCAAAAATTTTTAGTTATGCAATTATTTTAATCATTTTTTTAGCGTGTGTGTGCACTGGTGTTTGTGGATGTGTGCTGGCATAGCTGTTTATGACATTTGTGTTCTTAAGCACCTTACTAGAGTAGCACTCATTATTTCACTTAATTGTTCTGACGTGGAAGACAAATGTCACATGTGTAATAGCTCTTCCTGTAATCTTTCACATTTTTTTTCTGCTGTTGGTACTGCCTGAGCTTCTTTAACATCCTGTATAAAGTCCTCCGTGTTCCCATCAGTCCCCACTGACCACCATAGTTGGACTGTCTATGGTACAGTTCCATTAACCTCTACACAAAAACATGCCATAGCTTTAGTATCCTTGATAGCTAGATGTATTATTCTTATGCACTGAAAGTCTCACATGACCCCTTTCCTCTCTCAATGGTTTAAAGAAACCATGTTTTTTAGTAAGATGGAAAAATCAAATATACACTGAAAGGGTCAACTCAGAAATTCTATCAAAAATGTCAACCATTTAACTCTTATTTTAAAGAAAAGGTGCTGCCTGACAGAGTGCTATTTCTTGTCCTTGACAAGAGGACCAAAATGTAGCAGAATGCTTCTGCTTCAGAATGCTTCTGCTACATTTTGGTCCCCCCTTTCCACCAAGACGGTTCCAGTGCTTAAGTGTAGCCAGAGCCTGATTGGCACCACTTCTTTTGTTTTCCACCGTCTTAAGCACAATTCCCCAGCTGTCAAAAGTGGGGATATCGTGGCCCCAACTCCTACCTGGGCCAGCGGCAGCACCAGTTTACATTGGTTACATCCACAGCCATGGGCGTGGTTAACCGACCAGCTTCAAAACATTACTGACCGCCATGTTGCATTCCAAACAGCTGAGCAAGCGATGGACTCCAAAACCAAACAGATTTGGAGCGAAGAGGAGACACATTTCTTGCCTCTATGGACATGAGCAGAGGTACAAGATAAGCAGCTGGAGGGGACCAGTCATCTGATGATGAGTGGCCTGTTTTTGGGGGATAGGCCAACCAGCTGGACCATCGTAACTGCCATGGATTAGTCCATACAACAAACTGCGCAAAACACACTAGTAAGTGTATTGTATTTAAAATGCCAAAAGTTAACAAATGTATATACATATACATACAGTATATCCGCTTGTATTGATATGTAACGGCCAAAGAGCGGATATACAGTATATAGTATACTAAAATACTATAATATTTTCCGTTAGCAATGCTAGCAAGCTAACAGTGCTTTTACTACAACCAAATGTTTGTCCTCGCCATAAAGAAATGAACAGGCCATCTCTGCTGACAAATGTATATCGCTTGTATTGATATGTAACGGCAAAAGTGGGAATATTTTTTTACTCACTCTTGTGCCTATAGTATTGTCATTCAGCTATGCTAACATGCTAACAGTGTTTTTGCCACAGACGTCTCTCCTTGCCATAAAGAAATGCACGTTTGAGAAACTAGAACAAAAATCTTAGCGTCTTACAAAATACTTTGTTCGATATCCAGTGCAAAATACGCTGTTTGTTCAGTATCAGTACTGTTTATTGTTGTCTTAAATGACGTTAGTGGCGTCACCATATATCTTGAAATGCTCATTTGAGAAAAAACGACAACAAAAATCTCAGCATCTTACAGAATACTTTTTTTTATAAAGATATCCAGCGCAAAATGCGCTTTTTGTGGTATCAATACTGTGTATGAATGGGTGCCTTGCATTGTGTTATGGGAGATTTTTCTACCAAAGACGCTAGTAGCGTCATCTTTCTTACTATTTTGGTAATATTTCCATAATCTTGGGCCATTTTTTAAAAAAATTATCTCGTGTTTAATTGTGTGTTGTGTAACCATATTTTATCTAATCCTCCTCTTACTTTATTGTGCAGTAGCCTGGTGGAGCTCCTACAATGGAGCTCCTACAATGTCATTGTCACTGTACAACTGTACAGTGACAATGAAGCCTGTTCTATTCCTGTTCTTCTATTCCATAATCAGACATGTAAGCTTTGCTAATATTGATATTGAATTAAATTGCCTTCTATGTCTGCACATTTAATGGAAGCCTTAAGGTGTACACTGCACAAACTGAATCACTTTTTTTGTATTTACATATTTATCACAGCTGGATGATGAGGGAGAACCCCCCCAGACCTGTGGTGTCCAACTCACCTTCACCAGCACCAAGCTTGTCCTCCTCCTGCTCTTCTTCTTCTCATCAGAGCAGATTAGGTAATTTATGTTCAGATCATGACCCATTCACACAAAGGAGGGAGTGAATTAAACCAATTATACACTTGAACTGAATGTTGTGATGCCACTAACAGTAAATGGATGTTGAATAGACACATTAAGTATTGGATTGACAATTCCTGCGTTTTTTAGTGTGTGATTATTTTATATTGCTTCTTATTTTTGTACTTTAAAACAGGGAAACGGAAGCAGGACACAAACATGGACCTCCTTCTTGACTACCTGGAGAGGTCAGATAGAGACAGCAGGAGCAGAGCAGGAGGGAGGAGCAGCTGACCTCCGCTTTGCTGCAAAGCATCCAGAAGATGGAGGACAGTATCAATACCCTTGTTGGACTGATGGGACATGTTTTGTATGAATGAAATGTAAAGCTGTTTAGAATAAACAGTGCAAACACTATAACATTATAGTGGTGGGAAGTGAAAGTACAAGTACTGAATTATTGCACATAAGTTCATTTTTTCAGGTATTGGACAATATATCAGGTATTTGTGGTTATTACTCATATTTTGACAACTTTTTTCACATTTTCTAAAGAACAAGCAGCAACAAACTTTATATCGATGCACTTTTTCTGTGAAAAATGTTCCAAGTTTCCAGCTTCAAAAATGATAATGAGTTTATATTCTTTTGACAACGTACCACATGACATTCTATCAGCTCTGGACAAGATCATTTCTAGGGAAAGAACTTTTAACTATACACTTTAGAGTCTCTCTCTCTCATTACCCCTACATGGATAAAAACTTGAATCAGTACTTTAACCAGGATAGGTGACATACAAGTACAGAAGGAGTATAACTTTAACAACTCTAAATGTGCCTATATATAAATACACCATAAATACTTCAAGACAGAGTACACTGAGGATCGATTGTCAGCTGAATGTTTTATTCATTAATAATTGTGAACTACTTCACATACGTTACATTTTGTAAATGATATGGCAGGCACTAAAGAGGTTACTGCTCGCCACTGTAAAAATACTCCATTAAAGCTGCCCTAATGCCATTCTACACTGGCATGGTCAGCTAGTGGTTGAACTGGAGGCTGACTGTGATCAGGTGTGTCTGGGAGTCCAAAGTTGTCACCATGTTCCTCATAAATATCAAGTATGCAGCAGGTGAGCACCATTTTCTTGCTCAGCTCCTGTTTGCAGTCGTTCCTTGTCAGGAGGGACCTCCATCATCCTTTCAAGACGCCGAAAGCCATTTTCACAGCTGAACGTGCACAGCTCATCCAGTAGTTGTAGTTATGTTGTTCAGGGGTAAGTCTGCCTGTGTCCGAAAAGGATTTCATCAGCCACTTCTGCGTGGGGCCGGCTGGGTGGTGAAATCCGGTGTCATGCCAAAAAGTGATCACCGTCTAGAGGAGCAAGGAGTGCCCACTTGTTAAAGGTGGACTGCCTGGTCTCAGTCCACCTACAATGTGTCTAAATGTTTTGATGTTTTATCACATCTGAAATATTATAGTGTTGGCCAAAGTGTTGCAGTTTGGAAAACAACGTATAGAATTTATCAGATTGGAACTGATTGTAATATTGAAGTGCATAAACACTGTTGTTTGGAGGTAGATAAAATATACTGTATATATTGATACAGTATCTTCATGTATATATGCAGTAAATCTATGCATTTTTCCATGTAACCTTGTGACTGCATTATTTTAATTGCTTTCAATCCTAGATCAAGTTTGTATCGGGTTCAAAATGCATCATAAGTGTTTGGAAAACAACGTATTGAATTTATCAGATTGCAATTGGTTGCAATATTTATGTGCAAAAACGTTGTTTGGAGGTACATAGAATATATATTGATACAGTATATTTATGTATATATGCAGTAAATCTATGCATTTTTCATGTAACCTTGTGAATGCATTATTTGGGCACGAGCCACTGACAAAGTCAGTGGGCGAGAGCCCTATTGTAATTGTTAGAATTTTTTTTTTCTCCTTCTCCATCTAAGATCTCATTTTTGGGGTAGTGAACATGCATCCAACAATGCATACCAGAGTTATTGCCATCATAATGGCGAGGCATTGGCTTGCTTGCTACCGGATAACCATGAAAACCGGTACTACCTGTCTCATGGGTCAGGCCGTCAGCGACTCAACCGGCAACCCCGCTCTTCCGAGGGCGTTGAGGGTGAAACAGAGCATCCTGGCAGAACTAAAAACAATATCTGCCACAGGTCTGTGGTGGACCACTCCCAGTTACACAGGGTGAAACGGAACATCCTGGCAGATAAACACATCTGTCGCAAGGTCTGTGGTGGACTGTGCCAGTCGGTGCATTGTGACATGCACTACACAAAGAGCAGAGGTAAACAAACCTATCATCTGGTCAGTCACTGCAACAGATACTGGAGTCAGTTTGTCTTGGCTTGTCCTTGCCACTGATAATACCTTTACCAGCCAAGAATGTTCTGCTAGTCCAGCAAAAGCTAGCGGTGCTCAAATACTTTGCAAGCAGTTTCATGAAATGGTCAATCAGAAAGCAATTCATACCGGCTCAGACGTCGCCCGGGCTTACAAGGTCCGCGCTGATCTGTTCACACTCCGACAGGCAGCGAAAAGTAAGCTAGGAGCAGGAAGACAAAAGAAGAGGAAAACAGCAACCTTGTGTGTAGCAGAATGGAATGTACGCACTCTGTTAGACAGAACAACATCACAGCGCCCAGAAAGACAGACTGCGCTTGTGGCCCTGGAAATGAACAGGTACAATGTAGACATAGCTGCACTTAGTGAAACAAGATTGCCTGGATATGACAGCTTGGAAGACCATGGGTACATCTTCTTTTGGAGTGGGAGATCAACTCAAGAAAGGAGAGAAGCAGGAGTGGGCTTTGCAGTTAGAAAGGAGATAGCAGCAATGCTTGATGAGGAACCGGTGCCAATCAACGACAGGATACTAACTATGAAACTCTCACTACAGCGGAAGATGTATGCCACACTCATCAGCGTACATGCCCCAACAATGACCAACACAGAGGAGGTGAAGGAAGAGTTCTACAGTGATTTACGTGAGACTATCAGGCGAGTACCGACTGATGACAGGCTAATACTCATTGGAGATTTTAATGCCAGAGTTGGTTTGGACACTGAGAAATGGAAAGGAGTGCTAGGCAGTCATGGAGTAGGCAAGTGAATGAATGAATGAATGAATGAATGAATGAATGAATGAATGAATCTTTATTTTGGATAGTACAGGTTAAAAGAAACTGGATAATATAACAAAGGGGGAAAGAAAATCCAACAAGGTGAAATTAGACAATAACTCCTCTGATTATACAATTCAACGTAAGTTATCTGAAATGGGTGATGGCTGAAGCCGCAGCTTATATTGCCCACCCATATTCCATCCAAGAATTCAAAAGAGAAAAAAAGAGAAGAAAAAAACAAAAACAAGACAAGAGCGATTACAATTCAAAAACAAAGCTAAGACAAAATGTGACAGAAAAAAAAAAACTAAGCTAAGCTAAGCGATTACAATTCAAAAACAAAGCTAAGACAAAATGTGACAGAAAAAAAAAAAAAAAACTAAACTAAACTTCCAATGTGGTGGAAGAATAAAATGCCGCGAACTGAGAGTTTAAAAGGGTGTTTATTATCATTCATCCCGCCATCATGGAACTCACTCCAGCCCTGTGCAGGCGGGCTGGAGCGGGTCCTCAGGCTCTCGTGAGGAGACACAGAATGCGTGTGTCAGAAGCAGTAGTCAGAGAGAGAGTGAGTTACAGAGCAATGCAGCTTTTATACCCAACTACAGACAATACATGAAAGGCATGGGACATTTGCATCACAGTAAGAGCAGAAAGCATGAACACAACGCATGAATGGCACATTAACATCACAGTACTGAGCAGGAAAGAGCCAGACGAAGCGAGGCTGCCTGTTGACATTAATACACACATTTCACTGTTATGTTAATTGCTCTAGCTGAGCGCTCTGCTTGTCCTAGTCTGTTGTGGGGGTGCCCCACACACTCCCCCCAGAGGGCCCAGCAGGAAGTGCAATGTTAATGGAGAACTTCTACTTGCACTATGTTCAGAGTACAACCTTGTGATAACCAACACTCTATTTAAGCACAAGGACACACACAAGAAGACATGGATGCACCCAAGACCCAAGCACTGGCACTTATTAGACTACATCATAGTCAGGCAGAGAGACAGAAGGGATGTATTGGACACCAGAGCAATGAAAGGCGCGGACTGTGGCACTGTTCATGTTATGCTGAGATCTAGATTAAGGATTTGGAGACAAAAACAGCACTGTAGGCCGGCTGCGAAATGACTACGGAAGCTAAACACTAGTGCACTGAAAGGGAAAAAAAAAAGCAGGAAGAACTTACACAGGAAATGGATGAAAACTTGAAAGACTGGGACAGCAACAACTCAGACAATGACATAGAAGAGAATGGGCAACACTGAAGGATACGGTGTATCAGACTGCGAGTGATGTATTAGGCTACCCTGAGAGGAAACATCAAGATTGGCTTGATGAGCATGATGAAAACCTGAAGAAACTACTAGAAGTGAGAAACACAGCTAGGCAGGAAAACTTACAGTGTAACACAAGGTCGAAGAAGAAATACAAAGGCTCAGAGTGAGCTACAGAAGTACACCAGAGAGATGAAGTCCAACTGGTGGGATGAAAAAGCGGAGGAACTTCAAACTGCAGCAGACAGGAAGGACATGAAAATATTCTTCACAGGTTTGAAAGAAATCTACTGCCCTAAACCAAGGGGATTGATCCAACTAAAGGCTATGGATGGTGAAATGGTTTTGCAGGAGAAAGACAAGATCCTGGACAGATTTGCAGACTACTTTGACCAACTACTAAACAACCCTGGAGATCTCACTGAAGAGGCTAAAGAAGCTCTAGTGCAGCGACCAGCTGTATCACATCTGGATGAACCACCAAATCGTGATGAACTAATGGCAGCTATCAGGACAACACAGGATGGTAAAGCTCCAGGAAGGGATGGAATTCCAGCAGAAGTGTGGAAATTTGGTGGTGTTCAGCTGACCAACTGCCTGCACAATCTCATCCAAGAGATATGGGATGCCCAGAAAGTACCTCAAGACTGGAAGGATGCAAATATTGTGCCTTTGTTCAAGAAAGGTGACAGGAAGGATTGTGGAAATTACCCAGATATATCACTACTAGCCACTGTTGGTAAGATTCTCTCACGTGTACTACTTAACAGACTCAGTGAACACATCTCGCAGAATGTACTACCTGAAACCCAGTGCGGCTTTAGAAGTGGAAGAAGCACAATGGACATGATTTTCTGCTTGAAACAGGTTGAAAAAAAATGTATTGAACAGAACATGCCGCTTTATGTAGTCTTCACAGACTTCAGTAAAGCCTTTGATACTGTTTCACGACAAGGACTTTGGCAGGTACTCAAGAAATATGGTTGTACAGAGAAGTTTGTCAGCCTGATCGAGGCACTCCATACAGGTATGCAAGCAAACGTGGCAATGAGAGGTTCAGTATCTAAAGACTTTTCAGTAAGCAACGGGGTGAAACAAGGGTGTGTGCTGGCACCTACACTCTTCTCGCTATATCTGGCAGCCATGCTTGAGGTGGCCTTCAAAGACACTTCAGAAGGAGTATACATTCAAACAAGGAAAGAAGCAGACTTGTTCAGTGTGGCACAGTTTAAAGCCAAGAGTAAGACATCGATAAAGGTAGTAAGAGAAATGCTCTTTTCCAACGACAGTGTTCTAGTTGCACACAGCGTGGAAGATATGCAATCTTTAGTGGAGAAATTTGCAAGAGCAGCTAGCCAATTCAGCCTCCAAATCAACATCAAGAAGACAGAGTGCCTTTATCAAACACCAAAGTTCCAATTATCAACATCACTATCAGAAGAGATCAGCATTGGTACAGAGCCACTAGTCAAGTGCAAGACTTTAAAGTACCTAGGGAGTACTGTTTCAGAGAATGCTAGGCTGGAGGATGAACTATCTCTCAGAATGGGAAGAGCGAGCGCTGTGTTTGGAAACTTGAGGGAGAGACTGTGGAACAATCGACATGTGTCTAGCTGTGTGAAATGCAAAGTGTACAGAGCGACAGTACTGGCTACTCTATTGTACAGTGCTGAAACTTGGACTGTCTACAGAGTGCAGGTGAAGAAACTCCATGCATATGTGATGAGACACCTTCGAGCCATAATGAACATCTCATGGAAAGACAAGATAACCAACATAGAAGTGTTGAAATGAGCTGGTCTACCATCAGTGGAGGACATGCTAATACAGATGAACCTGAGATGGCTCGGACATGTTGAGAGGATGGACCACCAGCGTCTCCCTTGGCAGTTACTCTAATCACAGTTATGCGAGGGCAAACACAATCAGGGTAGACCAAGGCTCAGATTTAAAGACACTGTAAAAAGAAACTTGAAGAAGTTGGACATAGGCAGGAGTTCCTGGCAGCGGAAGGCTAAGGACAGAGCTGTGTGGAGGAATCTGATCAGACCCAAATGAAACAGTCATGGTCACTCACGACAGACTGCTATGATGATGATGAAATGGTCATAGAATGATCATGGCGAAGCATCAAACTTTGCCACGCCCCTACGGCGAAACCGTTGAGCTTTTACAAAAGTTTTCAATAACTTTTAATGGCACATGGGTATAGATGATTGTCACCACAAATGAGTTCAATCAAGCTCATTTGAACTCACCATTTTTTGCAGGGACCTCAAGACTGTTGAAAAATTGAATATTTCGGAGGAAATATGAATGACCCCACAAAAATGGCTCTACAGCACACCAAACATGTGAAGTCTATGGGGAGTGGCACACGCTTACTTTCGCGTAGAAAGATGAAAATGTGGTGAGATGTTCATCATGTCAAGACATGCAACAAACTCCATACAAGTGATGGTCTACACCCAACAGAAAGGCGGCCATTTTGGCAGGAAGTGGCAGTGACCTGATTTTCACCTTGTGCAATTGACGCGCATTTGATTGAACTCGTCCTAGGGTTTTTGTTCAATTGAGCTCATTTGTGGTGACAATCATCTATACCCATGTGCCATTAAAAGTTATTGAAAAATTTCTTAAAGCTTAATGGTTTCGCAGTAGGGGCGTGGCAAAGATTGATGCCTCGCCATGATCATTCTATGACCATTATGATGGTATGCATTGTTGGATTTAAACCTGTTAGAATAATTTTGAGATTAAATTACTGAAAGTCAAAAATCAGGCGGAAAGTTGAATTTATGTACATTTATTAGAAAAATATACAGAGTCACCCAAATGGCCACTTTGGGGGAAGAATTACAAAGCATGGCATTCAGACACGCTTAGAATCCCTAAAGGATCCATTCTTCTAAGTCTGATATATATAGGTTGGAGAAAGCAGGGGGAGGATGGGATAAGAGAAGGAAAGGAGAGGGACAGACAGAAAGTCCTGATAACTGAGCTTATCCAAGTGGACGTCACAGACACTCTGGTGACAAGAATGTAAATCTAACAGAACATCCATAAAACACTAATCTATAAGAAGAGGAGTTCCTGTGCATTCCTGTGACCTGAAACAGGACATGTCAAAGAGATTATAATAAATGGCTTAGATCATTCCTTATGCATGTACTAACCCTGTACTGATTCTCAGTCTGAACTCTCTGAAATTGCTCACAGAAACAGGCCAAGAATATATGAACTTATCCTATATGGAATGCACATATAAACATTAAACATGGCATATGAAAGGTATGATACTTCTCAAATATGAGATGAGATGAGATGAGATTCAACTTTATTGTCATTACACATGTATGAATACAAGGTAACGAAACGTGACTTGGCATTTGGGCACGCTCTGCAGAGCGCATCCAAGGCCGGGGCAGCCGCTAGGCGCCAGTCATATAACAATACATTATTAATATCAATAATAATGTAGATAATATGGAATTTTTCTATCAAAACCAAATTCAATATTATGGATATCAGTCCAATTCCAAACAGTTCTATAGAACAATATTCATTAAAATCTACAGCACAGCCCAGTGGTTAAAGAAAGAATTGCTGAAAACTCTTTTCTTTATTACTCACGCGCCATTTGCCAGAATGACGTGAAATTTTCTGAGCCTCATCATACCAGAGGGATGATCATAACTTCACATCAACTTTACCATGATGTCACACTTGTGACCATGGACACACCCTCCTCTCCATTCAATCCGTTATCATGTGAGGAGGGTTTGGAAGGTCCTGGAGTCATGAAATTTGGAGCATTTGTAGAGGTGACTGTCGTCTGTAGTCCTATATGGATCAGCATCACATAACTGATAGGGAAGTGTTGCCATGGCGACATGGCGAAGGTTGACTCCTCGCCATGGAACCTCAAAAAGTTGCAACTTGGACAATCTTCATCCAATTTTCACCAAATTTTCAATGATGGATATTTGTCCGACCCCACACGCTTCTACATAAAACTGATTGACAAAACTTACAGCACCACCTACTGCTCATGGGAAGTACTGCGCCACTTGCATGTGAACGAACTCCCGCTGGGGGCCTTCTCTCATTGAACTCATTTTCACATGGCATCATCTACAGGAATCGGCCATAAAAAGTTGTCAAATGTGAGTTGCTGTCTCAAGAGGTGTGGCCACAACACCATGGCAAATTTTGTCTCCTCCGCTGACATCAAACAGCTGTAAGTCAAGCAAAAATTGTCCGATGTCCACCAAAATTTCCATAATGGAAAATAGTCCAGCCCCGTAAACATCGACATAAAAATACCTGACAAAAGATATAGCGCCACCTAGTGGTTAAAGGAAGAATTGCTGAAAACTTTTATTTATTAGTCACGTGCCACTTGCCAGAATGACGTGAAATTCTCTGAGGCTTATCAAACAATGTGGTTGATCATAACTGCACATCACCTTCAGCATTTTGTTACTGCTGTTACCATGGACACGCCCTCCTCGCCATTCAATCCGTGATCTTGTTGGTATTGTTGGGAACACCCTGGAGCCATGAAATCTGAAATATAGGTTCAGGTGACTGTCATATGTGCTCCTATGTGGGTGGGCAACACATTACTGACAGGGAAGTGTTGCCATGGCGACATGACTACGGTTGAATCTTCACCATGGAACATCGGAAAGTTGTAAGTTGGACAAACGTCTGATTTTCACCAAATTTTCTATGATGGATATGTGTCTTGCCCCACAAGTTCCTACATAAAAATGATTGACAACAGTTAGAGCGCCACCAACTGCTCACAGGAAGTACTGCGCCAAACTGTTTACTTTACGATTCATGCAGCGCTTTTTTTTTTTTTTTTTTTTTTTTTTTTTTTTTTTTTTTTTTTGTTACTTATTTGTACCCGTAGGTAGACTTGGTTTGCAGTCTGGTGACAAGCCACCGGCTGCTGGTCGCTGCGTGCGCGAGCGCCCTAAACCTACATGTTGCTTGCTGCAACAACGGGAAATTTTCTGAGCCAGCTAGGTACGACGGCGCCGAGGTCCGCGGTTTTGCGGGGTGTGAGGACCTGCTTACAGCTGGTCGCAGCTTTATTTAATTTTTTTCTTCTTCTCTATCTAAGATCTCATTTTTGGGGTAGTAAACATGCATGAAAACTCACCATTTTTTTGCAGGGACCTCAAGACTGGCAAAAAATGGAATATTTTGGAGAAAATATGAATGACCCCTCAAAAATGGCTCTACAGCGCCGCATGACATGTGAAGTCAATGGGGATTGGCACACACTTACTTTTGCGTAGAAAGATGAAAATTGCGTGAGACGTTTATCATGTCAGGACATCCAACAAACTCCATAGAAGTGATGGTCTACACCCAAAAGTAAGTCAGCCATTTTGACAGGAAGTGGCAGTGACCTGATTTTCACCTTGCGCAATTGACACACATTTGATCAAACTCGTCCTAGGGTTTTTGTCCGATTGAGCTCATTTGTGGTGACAATCATCTATACCTATGTGCTATTAAAAGTTATTGAAAACTTTTCTAAAAGCTCGATGGTTTGGCCGTAGGGGCGTGGCAGAGTTTGATGCCTCGCCATGATCATTCTATGACCATTCTGACATCAACAACTCTAGTATGCATTGTCAGATTTCAACCAAATTCAATATTATGGATATCAGCCCAATTCCAAACAGTTTTATAGAAAAATATTCATAGAAATCTACAGTGCCACCTAGTGGTTAAAGGAAGAATTGCTAAAAACTGTTTTCTTTATTTCTCATGAGCCCCTTGCCAGAATGATGTGAAATTTTCTGAGCTTCATCAGACCTCAGGGATAATCATAACTGCATATCAGCTTTACCATGACATCACACTTGTTACCATGGACACACCCTCCTCTCCATTTAATCTGTGATCTTGTTGAGGTGGTTGGGAATGCCCTGGAGTCATGAAATCTGAAACATAGGTTCAGGTGACTGTCATATGTTGTCCTATGTGGGCGGGCAACACATTACTGACAGAGAAGTGTTGCCATGGTGACATGGCGAAGGTTGACTCCTCGCCATGGAACATCGGAAAGTTGTAAGTTGGACAACCTTTGTCTGATTTTCACCAAAATTTTCTACGATGGATATTAGGCCCGCCCCACACACTCCTACAAAAAATGATTCACAAAAGTTATTGCACCACCTACTGCTCAAAGGAAGTACTGTGCCAAATGGTTTACTTTATTTTTCACGCAGCGCTTGTTGCAACAACGGGAAATTTTCTGAGCCAGCTAGGTACGACTGGCACCAGGGTCCACGGATGCGCAGGGTGCGCTTACAGACGCTTGCAGCTTTAATTTTAATTGCTTTTAATCCTAGATCAAGTTTGTTTCGGGTTCAAAATGCATCATAAGTGTTTGGAAAACAACATATAGAATTTATCAGATTGCAACTGATTTCAATACTTATGTGAAAAAAACATCATTGTTTAGAGGTACATAGAATATATATTGATACAGTATCTTCATGCATATATGCAGTAAATCTATGCATTTTTCCATGTAACCTTGTGACTGCATTATTTTAATTGCTTTTTGTTATGTTCCCGTGTGCTTTTACACAGCGCACGGGGGAAGGAATTAAAACCCACATGCAGACATTACTTGAGTGCAATTTATTTAACAGAAGATAATAAGTTCAGTCCAGCAACAGTTATGATGAATAAACAGACATGGAGGGCTCCAAAAGAACAAGGACGCTTCCAGGACGCTCAACAGGCTAAAGGAGAGAATGCCTAGTGCCGCTGAATGGCATGGGGAGAAAAGCAAAGGAACTTATGGGCTGGAGTGGTCCGAGGCGGTCTGTGTTGTCCCAAATGGAGGTACAGGAACAGCCGCTATCATAGCCAATGAGCAAACGTCAGGTATGGTAGAGAAGACTAAGTAGTTAGGCTGAATAAATAATGCAGGGAGTGAAAAAATAAAGACACACACCACCCAGTGCGAAGCGGTACCGAAAAACACTTGGCAGGGCTTCTAGACGTGGGTGGTGGCAGAACACAGAAGGGAGCAGCAACTGTGTAGATTCGCCCAATGATCCGGAAATCTCTTTCCCCAAATACAGAGTTTAAATAATGACAATACTAATGAGGAAAGAGATCACCGGTGTGCATAATGAGGAGTAACCAGAGGGAGTGCGTGGGCTGGATGGAATGGAAACACGTGTGCAAGAGTGAGTGTCTGGGCATGTGAGTAAAGTTGAATGGAGGCGTGTGTGTGTGTATGTGTGCATGTAAGTGAGAATGAGAGTAAGTGTGTATATACGTACTGTATGTGTGTGCATGCGTAAGGGAAAACCAATAATAAGAAGCAGCTGGTGACACTGACAGGAGGAGGAGGCGTGGCCAAGTGAAGGACCCCAAGGGCTCCCTGAAGCGCCTGATGGAAAACAAACAATGCAAAGAGACAAAATAGCCACCGTGTCGGAACTGGGTTTGCAACAACCAAACCCAAGTTCATAACAGCTTTTAAGATCAATTTTGTTTCGGGTTCAAAATGCATCATAAGTGTTAAAAATATCTTATTATACCCAACTAAGTATTGTTTATTTGTTGAAATATATATTTAACGGCTAATATAAATCCATAACAATATGGACCCTGGCGAACATTTTTTGGGCAGCTGATCACTTTTTGGCATGACATAACAGGCGACCTCCATCTCGTAATGCGTCTTATCACCACCTATTACAGAACTGACATAAATATTATGTTTAAAAGTGTAGTCAGTGCTGAGCTAGTTGAGCTACAGGCTTGGGCTAACAACAGCTGATAACTGAAATATTGATAATCACCAGTCTCCTTAAACGTAGCGGCCATTCTCTGCGATTAAGAATAAAACTGTTTTTGGATGGTAATACAGGTTTGGAATAATAAAAGCAGCGCTCCAAAAGAGACAACAAACTCCTCATGTTGACAAGCTGTTGACAAGCTAGCGCTGCTACTTCTTCTTCTGTGGTGTTCTGCAGTGTTGCATAAAGGTGCATCACGCTACGTAATGACGTAGCCCTGACTACCTCCATATCAGTGGAAAACAAATTGGTTCTTATAAGGCACTACAGTTCAACTGGTTAAGCACTGGCGCAAGCCCCAGAACCAAATTAGCACCGGTTCTTATTCTGGTAGAAATGAGGAAGAAGTGGTGAGCCAAGGTTCTCTTATTCCTTCAGCTATAAAACTGTTAAATTTCCAGTGTTAAAGGAGGTTGCATGTTTACCCACCTTCTGATTTGCTCTGTCCTTAGCCTTCCTTAGCGGAAGGCTAAGGACAGAGCTGTGTGGAGGAATCTGATCAGACCTAAATGAAACAGTCATTGTCTCCCACGACAGACTGCTATGATGATGATGATGATGATGGTGGTGTTGTTGTTAAAAAAAAAAAAAAGTTGTATAAGGGATTATTTGGTTGTGTTTTTTTTGTTCTAGTTTATGAGCACGGCATACAAATTTAGTTATCAATGGACTTTGGCCTACTTTAGCAGGTGACAGAATAATCCGCTTTGCCGTGCAGGCAGGCGTGCAGCATGCGTGCACGCGTGCATGCATAGTCACCTGTGTATTTTTTAGTTTGCCTGCAAATGATTTTGTGCAACATTCCATTCTTCTGTGGCTGCATTTTTAGTTTTTATACTATTATCTCTGCTTCAAGGACCACAGTATTTATTTATTTACTTATTTTATTACTTTTATTTATTTACTATTATTACCATTACTTTTCCTTTTTTTCTTTGATTTTTTGCCAATTATTGTACTTTTTTAAAAGTAACAAAACCGCACAATAAGGACCTTCTTTCTGCAGTTGGTAAATGATTGCATTTACAATATATGTGCTTTACAGATATTTTAATGTGGAATCTTGGAATTCATTCATTACTTTCTGTTCATTTATATATAGACTATATACTAGTGCTGGTGCTACAACTATTCTTGAACCTTAAGCCATGGTCACAAAGATTCTTAAAAACAATGGGTTCATAAGAATCTTCCAGTTCCTACGAATTCTGGAGTTTGCAGACATTAGTGTAGGGGGGCATTGTTTCTTATGGCTGTGGTTGAAATCGCAAGAGCACCTTGAGGCATTCTTGAGATATGAGGTGCTTTTCTGTCATATGATGGCCCTAGAGTTCTTACGTTCTCTGTAAGGGTGCCTTGGGATCTTCCTACAGCATATAATACTTACTGCCATTTGACAAAAATTTTTGTGCAACTCACTGCACTCTCAAGTCATTGGCAGGAAGATCTTATGGAAGTGGTGTCCAATCATGTGCCATGGAGCACCAATACCCTTCAGGCTTTATCTCCAGCCAGTGTCTTCAACAGCAAATTCCACTGAGTTTCTTCCCATTGAATGCTGATAAGTGAAAACACCTTCAGAAGAAACTGCGGAGAGGAGAAAAACTGCAGGGTCTTTGCCCTCCATGGAACATGATTGGATACCCCTGTCTTATGGCTTTTGACACATTCTGTCAGCACAAATGTCACACAAATGACGTACTTCCACCTTATGAGCACCTCACTACTGCCTTACTCACACTGTATGAATGTCCCTATCGTACGACCGCTGTAAAGGGGCCCTCAAGAACAACTTAAAGTGTCCTTAAGGCATATTTATAGCCAACATAATGTGTAGCTCTTATGTTGTTCCTTTGACATTGGTACGACCACCTTACAATGATGGGTTTTGTTGGGGCATTCACAGAAATCCCTGACAAGACCATCAACCTGGCCATGAATTTACAAACAGTCTATGAATGCTGGATTCTCCTATGATTGCCTTAAGAAGGGTGTACGAAATGGTCCAAAAATCATTCCTACTGTATGGTGTTTGTAGCCAACCGTAAGGTTATACTGTAGATATATTTACCTTTATTGCTGTGTTTGTGAACATGCACAGTATAGTATTTTGATTATACTGAATATAATCATTTATGTTTGCACAGTTGTATGCACAGGGATGAAACTTTCTACAAAATTATACAGTTTGCTGATCTCTGTAGAGAAAACATGACTACACCATTTGTCATTTACCACTATGAGGCTGCTGATGCCTTTAAAAGTGTCATGGCCGCCAATTAGGCGCACCTGCACACACACCTGTCTACTATCTGGCTCTGCTTATTTATTCTGTGAGACCCAGAGGTCAGTGCGGAGCTGTCTGCTTCCTTCCCGAGGAACCTGAACTCGCTAACGCTATTCTGAGCTTCCAGCCTCATCTTCACCGGGCTGCACGGTGGCGCAGTGGTTAGCACTGCGGCAGCACAGTTTACCCTTGGCCGGGGGATTGTGGGGATCGTGGGATCGTGGGTTCGATCCCAGCCCCCGACCAACAGTGATCTGTGTGGAGTTTGCATGTTCTCCCCGTGTTGCGTGGGTTTACTCCGGGATTTCTCCGGTTTCCTCCCACATGCCAAAGACATGCATGTTAGGTTAATTGGCTGTTCTAAATTGTCCCTAGATATCTGTTTCCTATAGGCCCTTAGAATAGAGGGTTAGTATTAATGAAAGCGCTTTGAGTGGTCTTTGTGACTAGAAAAGCGCTATATAAGTGCAGGTTAGTTAGTTAGTTAGTTAGTTCTTGCCAGCGCTTCAGCTCGCCTTTGGACTCTCCACCGTCTGGCAGCCAAGTAAGCCTGAACTCTCACCCTTCACCTTCCTGGTGAAGGGTGAGAGTTCAGGCGAGAGTTCGTGGTGTCCTCCTGGCGGCGGACTCTCTTCCCCCCTGGCAGCGGTCCTCCCTGCTTCGTTCACCTGCCTGCTACATCCCCTGCAGGGTGACCGGCACTGTCCTCCTGGCCTGGGCCATTGTGCTAACCTGAGTGCTTCACCAACTCCACAAACAGTAAGGACAGTTATATCTGGTGCTTCTCCTGTTTGGACTGCCCTTAAATGTCTCTCTGCTATGTCCTTAGGGTTGCCAGGTTGCACGGTGCTCTGCTCGCCCCAAGCTGACTCATCCACGCACCACACTCACCATTGACATTCACACACGCATCCACACACTCACATTACTACTAATAAAAGGTTAGCTGTGTTTCCTGAGTCGTGTCTTCTTCTTGGGTCTGTACCATGTCAGTACAACTCTGCCAGAGTGACACAGCAGACAGTGCGTTATCGTGCACGATTAACAACTTAGAAACTCGGGTGGACAAGATAGCCTACCAGCAGCAAACCACGTTAACTCAGCTAGCTTGAGTAACTGATCTGTTGGATCGCCTGGCTAACTCACAGGCTGTTCCTCCCGCTCCTGGTAGCTCCCCCACCCCGTTAGCTCTGCCATTAGCCAGGCTCCATCACGCTCCCCGTCATATCTTACTCCCGTACCCACTCCCACCCGTTTCAGTGGTAAATTAGGAGAAGCTAAGGTTTTTTTGTTGCAGTGTGACATTGTATTTCAGCGGGTGCCAGGGGATTTTCCATCAGACCATAGCCGGATAGGTTATGTGGTTAATTAGTTGGAAGGACAAGCTTTAGCTTGGGCTTATGCCATCATGGCTAGGACTAGCTATTCTTCGCTCACCTACTAGCAGTTTGTTTGTGAGTTTAGGGAGGTATTCGACCACTCCAACCGGGATAGTGTGCTTACCTCCTGGTTGTTGAATTTGAAGCAGGGGGCTGGGGCAGTTGCTGATTACGCCATTGACTTCCGGGTCGTAGCCACAGAGGTGGGGTGGGAAGATGCCTCATTATGTAATATCTTCATCAGAAGCCTTTGTCCTAGCCTACGGGACGAGTTAGCCCCCTTAGAAAAGCCTTCAAACTTAACCAAGTTAATTTCATTGGCAATCAGCCTTGACAAAAGACTGAGGGAGCGGACGGCCGAGCGTAGGACTTCCAGTTGCTTGGGTAGTCAGTCTCGCCGTTCCCTGCAGCTCCCCTTATTGGCGCTACCTCCAGCCGATTCCCCGGATGCGCCAGAACCTATAGTGACAGGTCGAGCTAAGTTGTCTGCTGCTGAGACAGCGACGCCGGGAGTTGGGCTTATGTGTTTACTGTGGTAGTGAGGGGCATGAACGTGAGGTATGCCCTAGATGGCCTAAGGGGGGGGGGGACTCCGTGTGTCACAGTTGGGGGACTCATGGATGCACCCCAGTTAAATCCCCGCTCCAGCTTCCAGATTCCCATCCATTTTTGTTTTAAACACAAGGAATTTACCACACATGCACTCATTGACTCTGGGACCGAGCAGAGCTTCATCTCTGGGGAACTGGCAACCCAGTTGGGGGTCCCCGTTCAGTTATTAGAGACCCCCTTGAAACTGATCACTCTTTCTAAAGCCCCTTTTGCTGGAGTTTCCCATGGGACCGTCCCTGTGGCCGTGATTGCATCAGGCAATCACCAGGAGGAGCTGAGGTTATATGTATTGCCGATCTCTTCATCCCCAGTTATCCTCGGCTATCCCTGGCTTCGCCTGCACAACCCCTCCATAGACTGGCGGTCTGGGAGTGTCCGTGCCTGGAGTTCATTTTGTTTGAGTGCCTGCCTTCAGTCCGCTGCATGCTCGCCGTCCGTGCCATTAAGTGCCCTGATTCCTGCCCCTCCTGATTTGGATAAGGTCCCTCCCAAATACCACGACTCGGGGGCCGCCTTCAGCAAGACTCAAGCCCTTTCCCTTCCCCCCCACCGCCCTTATGATTGCGCCATTAATCTCCGCGCTGGAGCTCCTCTACCATCCAGCAGACTCTACAACCTGTCTGCCCCAGAGCGGGAAGCGATGGAAACATACAGTGGGGCAAAAAAGTATTTAGTCAGCCACCAATTGTGCAAGTTCTCCCACTTAAGAGATGAGAGAGGTCTCCAATTTTCATCATAGGTATACCTCAACTGGGAGAGACAAAATGAGAAAAAAAAAAAATCCAGAAAATCACATTGAAGGATTTTTAATGAATTATTTGGTAAATTCCTCGGTAAAATAAGTATTTGGTCACCTACAAACAAGCAAGATTTCTGGCTCTCACAGACCTGTAACTTCTTCTTTAAGAGGCTCCTCTGTCCTTCACTCGTTACCTGTATTAATGGCACCTGTTTGAACTCATTATCAGTATAAAAGACACCTGTCCACAACCTCAAACAGTCAGACTCCAAACTCCACTATGGCCAAGACCAAAGAGCTGTCAAAGTACACCAGAAACAAAATTGTAGACCTGCACCAGGCTGGGAAGACTGAATCTGCAATAGGTAAGCAGCTTGGTGTGAAGAAATCAACTGTGGGAGCAATTATTAGAAAATGGAAGACATAGAAGACCACTGATAATCTCCCTTGATCTAGACGGGATCGAGGTGACCTAGTGAATGACCTGCAGAGAGCTGGGACCAAAGTAACAAAGGCTACCATCAGTAACACACTACGCCGCCGGGACTCAAATCCTGCAGTGCCTGACGTGTCCCCCTGCTTAAGCCAGTACATGTCCAGGCCCGTCTGAAGTTTGCTAGCGAGCATTTGGATGATCCAGAAGAGGATTGGGAGAATGTCATATGTTCAGATGAAACCAAAATAGAACTTTTTGGTAAAAACTTAACTTGTCGTGTTTGGAGGAGAAAGAATGCTGAGTTGCATCAAAAGAACATCATACCTACTGTGAAGCATGGATGTGGAAACATCATGCTTTGGGGCTGTTTTTCTGCAAAGGGACCAGGACGACTGATCCATGTAAAGGAAAGAATGAATTGGGCCATATATCGTGAGATTTTGAGTGAAAACCTCTTTCCATCAGCAAGGGCATTGAAGATGAAACGTAGCTGGGTCTTTCAGCATGACAATGATCCCAAACACACCGCCCGGGTAACAAAGGAGTGGCTTCGTAAGAAGCATTTCAAAGTCCTGGAGTGGCCTAGCCAGTCTCCAGATCTCAACCCCATAGAAAATCTTTGGAGGGAGTTGAAAGTGCGTGTTGCCCAGCGACAGCCCCAAAACATCACTGCTCTAGAGGAGATCTGCATGGAGGAATGGGCCAAAATACCAGCAACAGTGTGTGAAAACCTTGTGAAAACTTACAGAAAACGTTTGACCTCTGTCATTGCCAACAAAGGGTATATAACAAAGTATTGAGATGAACTTTTGTTATTGACCAAATGCTTATTTTACCGAGGAATTTACCAATTAATTCATTAAAAATCCTTCAATGTGATTTTCTGATTTTTTTTTTTTCTCATTTTGTCTCTCATAGTTGAGGTATACCTATGATGAAAATTGGAGACCTCTCTCATCTTTTAAGTGGGAGAACTTGCACAATTGGTGGCTGACTAAATACTTTTTTGCCCCACTGTACATCAAGGAGTCCTTGAGCTCAGGCATAATCCGGCCTTCGACGTCAGCGGTGGGGGCGGGCTTTTTTTTTCGTCGGCAAGAAGGATGGCTCACTGAGGCCGTGTATAGACTTTCGGGAGTTAAACAATATAACTATCAAGGATAAGTACACTCTTCCACTCATTAATTCAGCCTTTGAATACCTCCAAGGTGCCTCCTGGTTTTCCAAATTGGACCTGCGCAACGCCTATCATCTGGTGCGGATCCAGGAGGGCAACGAATGGAAGACGGCGTTCTGGACCCCTAGTGGACATTTTGAGTATCTTGTGATGCCATTCTGGCTGAAGAATGCCCCTGCTGTCTTCTAGAGGCTGATTAATGATGTGTTGAGGGATTTTTGTGGCACGTTTGTGTTTGCTTATCTGGACGATATCCTGATTTTTTCACAGTCCCTGGAGAAGCATCGTGTGCACGTGAGGCGGGTACTGCAACGACTGTTGGAGAACAAACTTTTTGTGAAGGCCGAGAAGTGTGAGTTTCACGTCAACCAGACATCGTTCCTGGGGTTTATCATCGCTCACAATGAGGTCCTCCCCAATCCGGGCAAGATCAAAGCAGTGGTTGAGTGACTTACTCCATCGTCCAGAAAACAGCTCCAACAGTTTCTGAGATTTGTCAACTTTTACTGCCGCTTCATTCAGAATTACAGCCAGGTTGCTCTTCCCTTAACCAGTCTGACCTCTCCTAAGGTTCCTTTCCGGTGGACTGAGGAGGCGGCGGCGGCCTTTGCTGAACTGAAGACCAGGTTCTCTTCTTCTCCCATTCTGACACAGGTGGACCCACGCTCCAGTGCTTAGTGGAGGGGGACGCTTCGGACTCGGGAGTGGGGGCAGTCCTATCCTGGCGATCTCCGGTGGATGGCAAGATTCGTCCCTGTGCGTTCTTCTCCCGGCGCCTATCTCCAGCTGAGGGCATTCACGACATTGAGGACAGGGAACAGTTGGCTGTCACACTCGCCTTGGAGGAGTGGTGTCATTGGTTTGAGGGGGCCTCCCAGCCATTCATCGTATGGACTGACCACAAAAACCTGGAATACCTTCGGACGGCCAAGTGTCTAAACTCCCGCCAGGCCCGCTGGTCCCTGTTTTTTGGAAGATTTGATTTCACCATTACCTATTGTCCCGGGTCGAAGAACACGAAGCCGAATGCCTTGTCCCGCCAGTTTGCCTCGGAGACCACAGAGACGCCTGAGCACCCTATTTTACCTCCATCGTGTGTCGTAGGTGCAATCTCCTGGGGTATTAAGGACAAGGTCTTGAAGGCTCAGGAGGACGAGCCCGACCCGGGCCAAGGACCAGCGGGTAAACTGTTTGTCCCATCGGCTGTCCGGGGAGAGGTTATTCATTGGGGCCACTCATCCAAGTTCTTGTGTCATCCAGGGCAGGGACGCACAGTGGATCTGATTCGGAGGACGTTTTGGTGGCCGTCGCTGCAGAGGGACGTCAAGGAGTACATCCGGGCCTGCCCCCAGTGTGCCACCTGGAAGATGTCTTCTTCTCCCCCAGCTGGGCTGCTCCACTCCCTTTCCATCCCTGGCAGACCGTGGTCCCACGTGGCTCTGGATTTCATTACTGGCCTTCCATCGTCCAACCGCAATACGGTAATCGTCATACTGGTCGACAGGTTCTCCAAGGCTGTCCATTTTGTCCCCCTGCAGGGGTTGCCCATGGCCAAGGAGACAGTGGACCTCGTGGTCCAGCATGTGGTACGACTACATGGCATTCCTCTGGACATCGTCTCGGCCTGGGGTCCCCAGTTTGTGTCCCAGGTCTGGAGGTCATTCTGCAGCACCTTGGGGGCCATGGCGAGTCTATCCTCAGGCTGTCATCCTCAAACCAACAGGCAGTGTGAACGAGCAAACCAGGAGTTGGAGGCCGCACTGCGGTGTGTCGCCACCAAGAACCCCTCGTCTTGGAGCTCCCACCTTCCCTGGATTGAGTATGCGCACAACACCACCTTCTCATCAGCCATAGGTATGTCTCATGTCTCCTTTCCAGGCTTCTCTGGGTTACAACTTCCCACTGTTCCCAAAGGAGGAGAGGGACATCAGGGTTCCCTCTGTTCATGCTCACCTGCAGCGGTGTCATCGGATCTGGAGGGCTACCCGGGAGGCACTGCAATGCACGGCAGAGCGCAACACGGCAGTGGCCAACCATCACAGGGCTCCAGCTCCCGCCTACCAGGTGAGCCAACAGGCTGGTTTGTCCACCAAACAAATTGACTTGAAGGGTGTGAGGAAGAAGATGTCCCAGAGGTTTATCAGACCCTTTCCTATCACTCAGATTATCAACCCAGTGTGTGTACGACTAGCTCTCCCCCCGCATCTGTCTTTCTTTTCACGTCTCTCAGGTCAAGTCTGTCTACTCCAGTCCCTCGTGTCCTCCACCCAGGGACCCACCACCACTGATGATGATCGACAGCGACCCGGCTTGGAAGGTCAATGCCATTCTGGACGTCCAACTCCGGGGTCACCGTCTACAGTACCTGGTGGATTGGGAGGGCTATGGGCCGGAATGGAGATCCTGGGTGTGCCCCTCCTTCGTGCTGGACAAGCAACTCATCAGGGACTTCCATCAGGCGCACCCAGGTAGGATGGATCTACCGCCGAGAGGTGTGTCGCTGGAGGGGAAGTACTGTCATTGTTGCCAATTAGGTACACCTGCGCACACACCTGTCTGCTATCTGGCTCTGCTTATTTTTCTGTGAGACCCAGAGGTCAGTGCGGAGTCGTCTGCTTCCTTCCCGAGGAACCTGAACTTGCCAACGCTATTCCGAGCTTCCAGCCTCATCTTCTTGCCAGCGCTTCAGCTCGCCTTTGGACTCTCCACCATCTGGCAGCCAAGTAAGCCTGAACTCTCACCCTTCACCTTCCCTGTGCACAGGCGGTGTCCTCCTGGTGGCGGACTCTCTTTCCCCCTGGCGGCGGTCCTCCCTGCTTCGTTCACCTGCCTGCTACATCCCCTGCGGGGCGACTGGCACTGTCCTCCTGGCCTGGGCCATTGTGCTAACCTGAGTGCTTCACCAACTCCACAAACAGTAAGGACAGTTATATCTGGTGCTTCTCCTGTTTGGACTGCCCCTAATTGTCTCTCTGCTCTGTGCTTAGGGTTGCCAGGTTGCACGGTGCTCTGCTGGCCACAAGCTGACTCATCCATGCACCACACTCACCATAGACATTCACACACGCATCCACACACTCACATTACTACTAATAAAAGGTTAACTGTGTTTCCTGAGTCGTGTCTGCTTCTTGGGTCTGTACCATGTCAACAAGAGCCCATTTACCTCCAAATAAGCAAAATTAACCAACAGGATTAAGGAAGTCCTTTAAGGCATCCCATGATGGGAAAAGAATCTTTAACAGGCACAATTTAAAAAGGCAGAATAGACTTAAGCATCATATACATTTAATGAGGAAAAAACAATTAAACCCATGGGACCAAGCTAAATGAGCAACTAGAAAGACATCCAGCCTATGACTGTGCTTGTGTGCACATGCTTCAAAGGCAACTTCTCATCAGAAAATGTCTCATTTTGATGTTGCTTGCTTTTATGCAACACACTTGTCTCTTTCCTGACATAGTGGTTAGTTTTAAAGCTCTATGCAAACTACAGTGTGTAGGATCTCCTGAGGACAACAAAGCTGTCTTTAATAGCATGCTCAGCACTCATTACTGATGGAGATGAATCTTTTAGACACTAACCATCTGGAAAGAATAGCTTGATGTAACAAAAATGAAAACATAAATAAATAAATAAATAAAACTATGGTGATTCTTGAAAGTTTGTAATCCTTTTAGAATTTTTGCTTCTATGCAAGAATTATGAAAAATCTCAACATTTTACATGTCTATGAATTCCATAATATGATCCATCAATCCATCTTCTACTTCTTTTCCGGGGTCGGGGGGGGGGGCAGCAGTCTAAGCAGAGAAGACAGATTGCCGTCCGGTTCACAAAGCACCATGATCCTCATGAGCCCTCCTGTAGTTGGTGGCCATGTGGCTCATGTACACTGGGTCCTTGTTGTAACTTTTTCATGGGCATCTGTTGGACTGCTGTGGATCCTGCCCTTCACCCAGAACCTATTTTCCATGGGAGATCCTACCAGGAAGACTTTGCCCCGGAAAATACAGCTCCAGGGAATCTGAAGGCATGCAAACCCTTCCATCATGATAAGGTTGTGATCTCCAGAGGAGTTAAATAAGCCTATTAAATAAAATTGATCAGTAGCCTTTTTTATAATTCTTGTGGAAATGTGACTTTTTGAAGGTGAAATTATAGTGAATTGGATTGCAATCAGTCCTAGGTAGGTTGAAAAATGGGGTTGATAAAAGTCTGATCTTGAATAAAAATGAGATTTTGATGTTCTTTGAAAACTTTTTTTTTCTTTAGTTCTCATAATTCTTGTGGAATTTTAACTATTTACTGTATATCAAGCAGGGTTTAAGCTTGCATCATTTATTATGAAGCAACAAATCTCCACAGCCTTTTGTATCTCTAATAAATAGTGTTATGTAAATATTTGGCATCTAAAAAAGATTTAAACAGTCTTTCTATGAGTTTTAAAAAATTGCAACATCACCGGTAAACATGTATGGCTACTCTTTATTTAATAAATTAAAAAATAAATAAACATAATACACATAATTAAACACAGACATGCAAATCACCAAAATATGTTATTTTTCAAAAAGTTGTGGAAATTTTGCATATCACTGTATTACTATTATTTTTTTTTATTTTCTTCATGTACAATGTTTTTACAAGTGTTGGGAGTACTATAACACCACTGCTTTTGCTGTGCTGTGTAACGAAACTGTTGTTTAAAAATTAAGTAATGTACCGGTATTAAATTACTGAAATTTGATCAGATGGGTTATTCGTTACTCATTACTCATTTTATTATTATGGACAGATATTTTGAGCGCAAATAAATGAATATACAAACTGACCATACCATAGCTGATGTGACACAGCCGCCATTCGATGTGACCTGTTGCAGAGAGCTGAGTCTTCACTACCGAGTGGAGGAAGAGATGAAGCTACTTTGTTTTTGTGGAAATAGACAGATTATTTTTTCCTTTGTTGAGGTTAAGGACAGAAGCATTTTGGTGGGTTGGAAGCTAAAGTGCGGTTGAGACCTACTACAATCTTCAGAAATGACTGAGAGCAGCAACTAAGCTCCAGCAATGCTAGTGCAAAGTAACGGCTAGCTATGCTAACAACAGTGGATCTATGCTATCTTAACAACCACAGCTGGATATAAAGTGGGAATACTCTTGTTTCAAGGTATGCATCTGGACAGTTTGTGACCAAGTAAGAATTAAACCTGATTGACAGATATATCATTAGAGAGTGAAGATGTGATAATAGTCACTTTCCATTAGACAGATGGACTGTGATCCCCTGAAGTTAAAACACATTTACTTGCTATCTGGATAAAGATTATCAAAAAGGAATTTGAGGGACTGGATCATGTCTCTGTCACAGCAGACATTTGGACTGTGGATAATCGACATTTTCTTTGGATTCCTGCACATCGGATTAAATCCATAATATAAAGGTAAAATGAAAATGGACAGCTTTATGCAGTGTTGCCAACTCTCAATCCAAAATAAGGAAATTACTGGCAATATCATTTTGATTTCCTTCAGATTTTTCCCACAATAAGAGCTCTCAAGGCAAGATAAAGCAGACTGAACATGTTCTAAAAGCTCTGTCTGAAACAGTCTGCTTACAGTCTGACATTAAATAAGCCCGTAATGTAACTTTATAAGTTTATTTACTTATAAAAGCAACAGCGCATATTAATGAACATAAGACATGTAATTATCGAAATTATCATGCGGTAGTGGTTCAGGAGGAAGAGTAGGTCATCCAATGGTTGGCGGTTTGAATCCCGCTCTCCCCAGATATCCTGCCGTTGTCTCAATGGGCAAGACACTTTACCCACCTTGCCTCCAGTGTCCTTAACACTGGGTATGAATGTGTATAAATGTTTGATGGTGGCTGGAGAGGCCATTGGCGCAGATTGGCAGCCACATTTCCTTCAGCCTGCCCCAGGGCAGCCGTGGCTACAGTAGTAGGTTGCCACTACCATTGTCTGTCTGGAGTGAATGAATAATGTATCTATTTGTAAAAATGTCTTTGAATGTCTATGATAAAGTGCTATATAAATTTGATGCATTATTAATGCATTAATATAATAATAATAATAATAATAATAATAATAATAATAATAATAATAATAATAATAATAATGATTATTATTATTATTATTATTATTATTATTATTATACAAGAATATAGCTGAAGCTAATTTCCATCTTGTGTCCCGTGGCCAGCCAATGCCAGCCAGATAGAACATATAACACAATAAACAACAATAAACAACACAACAATGATAAAGCAAATGACACAACAAAAATAATAGCAGTAGGACAGCAATCCATCATTCATTTAATGTAATCCATTAATTAAATTATCTTGCTATGTGTGCAAGATGATTTAAGTGTGCATTTAAAAGTAACGTGAAAGCTATTCTTCCAAGTAACTAGTTACTTTAGTCATATGGTAATTGGTGAAGTAACTCAGTTACTTTTGAAAAGAAGTAGCTAGTAACTGTAATTAGTTACTATTTTTAGTAACTTGCCCAACACTGGTTTTTAATAATAAATCCCTTACAACTACAATATAACAGCAGCCCTTGGTGGATTTTAAACAACTGACAGTCCCTCTCAAGTTAGTTAATGTTCATTTATTTTGAGTTTAGATTAAAAAAAAAAAATTGTCATCTGGACAGAAACAAAAGTTGTTTTAGAAGAAAAAAAAACAGATTTCTGTACTGGAAGTGCACTCTTTGTGAAAAAAAAAAAAAAAAGATTCTGTGAATGCTATGATGGATTGGACCTGTTTGGCTGTTTCAAAGTCTGTGATTTATTCTAACAGTCAGGAACATATCAGAACATCGATCTCTGCACTTGAAATGTGTCTTGTAGCAAGAAGAAGAAGAAGAAAGTAGTAACTATAGTTAAGTTTACTCAACTACATCTACAAAAGTAACTTTTTTTTCCCATATAGTTGTTCTTTTGTATGCAGTTTTATTGCAGGATAATTTTTAGTTTTACTTAAGAACATTTCTGAAGGAAAAAAAAAACATGGTCTTTTCTACATGTATATTTGGTTGTACTCTTTGAGTTATTTTTAATTTTACAGATTTGTAATGAATGGGAATCAATTTTCTGACTAGTTTTCCCTTCTCATAACATTTGAAATCATTTTTGTTTTCTATTTGGTTTACTTATTACTGTTTCTATGATTTTTATACCAGAGTTCACATGTGACTACTGTATATTTTAGTCAACACACCAAAGAGGAAAAAATCACACATAGCAAATTTACAGTTAAGAACATTTAAAATCTACAAAAAAAAGGCTTAAATAATTCTGCAGAAAAAAAAAAATCTAATTTACAGGAAAAAAGTTGTCCATTTTTTAGTACATTTGCATGGAAAAAAATATAAATTTATAATAAAATACTGCAAATTTATCAAAAAAAATATGGCAAAAATATAGGAGAAAGTCTTACAAATACAGGTGCATTTTGATAAATTAGAAAATCATCAAAAAGTCAAATTATTTCAGTAATTCAATTTAAAAAAAAATAAGATAAGATGAGATAAGCCTTTATTAGTCCCACAATGGAGACATTCCAAATTAAACTCATATAAATTTATTACACACAGTGATATATTTCAAATGTTTATTTCTTTTAATTTTGATTATAACTTATAGCTAATGAAAACCCCAAATTCAGTTTGGCAAAAAAAATTATTACATAAAATTTATTTTAAAACATGATTTTTTATAGAAATGTTTTCTGACTGAAAAGTATGTACATGTACACACTCAATACTTGGTCTGGGCCCATTTTACATGAATTACTGCATCAGTGCGGTGTGGTATGGAGGCGATAAGTCTGTGGTACTGCTGAGATGTTATGGAGGCCCAGCTTGCTTTGATAGTGGCTTCAACTCGCCTGGATTGCTAGTCTGGTGTCTCCCATCTTCCTCTTGACAAACTTAGGTCCAAAGAGTTGGCTGGCCAGTCAAGCACAGAGATACCATGGTCATTAAACCAGGTTGTGATACTTTTGACAGTGTGGGCTGGTGCCAAGTCCTGCTGGAAAATGAACTCAGCATCTCCATAAAGCTTGTCAGCAGAGGGAAGCCTGAAGTGCTCTGAAATTTCCTGGTAGATTGCTGCACTGACTTGGACTTGATAAAACACAGTGGACCAACACCAGCAGATGGTATAGCTCCAAAAATAATCACTATTGAAACTGCACACTGGACCTCAAGCAAGTTTGATTCTGTTCCTCTCCACTCCATCTGGAAGAATATGTTAAACTGAGAAATGTCACCGGTACAACCACCAGAGCAATCACTAGAGGAGACTGTGAGGTCCCCCACAGATGCATCACATTTGATCAATATTTGCCATCAGTGAAGCGCACCAAGATCTGGAATAAGATACCACCTGCAATCACAGAACATACCACACTAAACATTTTTAAGACTAATTGTAAAAATTGTCTTTTAAACAACCAAAACTGTATCCATAACTGGTGGTTGCTCTCCGGCATAACCATATATTGTTTGTATCTGTTGTTTGTTGTTTCTGTGAGGTGCTTGGGTGCATGTGTGTGTGTATGCATGCACAGCTCTTCACCTGTGTGATATTTGATTGTTTTGTTTTGTAACACCTTAACTCTTGCACTTGAGTATATCCACTGTATATAGCTTTATTGCAGATGTTCTTCTTGTGTGTGATTGTTTGTGTTTTTTTGTGACCCACCAGGGGGCAATAGATGCAAAATAGCAATGTTGCTAAATGTGGCATACTTACATTTGTGTTAATGTTCATTAGTATGTAATGTCCCTTTCAAATAAATATTAAACTAAACTAAACTTGTCACGATCTGAGCATGGGGGGATTCCGCGGTGCTCTGTCGCTTTGTCTTTTTCCTATGTTTGTATTGGATTGTATTTTTGAGTTCTCATTACTGTTATTTTACCTTTGGTTGAATTTCACACATTCTATATTGCTTTTTAGTATGAGTTATTTTTCTGTTTGCATTCATTGTGGGTTTGTGATTTACACAACTGGATTTACTTGTTTTCATTATATTAGTATCTTATGTTTTTTCCCTCTCCTTCCTTCTTGGGGCTGCAGCTGTCAGTGGCACTTCTGGGGTTTTTTGCTCTATTGTGGGAAGTGCCCCTGTCAGCTGTCAGTCACGTCTTCTCCCTCTCACTACTCCCAGCTTATTTCTGTTATAACCATTGTCACCTTCTGCCCGTTCATGGTATCCACACCTGCCATCATTTGTGTTCAATTGTCCCCAGCTCTATTTAAGGATTATGATTTCTCCCCTTTGTTGCTGGAGTCTCATTTTGTCGTCTGCATCTGAACCCTGTCCCTGTTCAGGCGTTTATCTACCTTGTATGATTTGTTTTCTTCTGCTGTCCATGTCCGTAAGTTTTGTTTGTGCACAGTTTGGACTTTTGTGTTTTCATTTAAAAATTTTAATCTAGCATTTCAGCATCTAGGTCTTTGTCTCTGCCCTGAGGGGCATTCCATGACAAAACTGCAGTAAACTAAACTCTTCCTCCTGACTCTGGGACCTTGATTTCCAAATGACAGGACTTGGCACCAGATTTGGGGAGCCATGTCATCTGTTGCTCTTGGTCCACTGTGTTTTATCAAGTCCAAAGCCAGTGCAGCTGTGTACCAGGCAGAGACACCAGACCCAACAATACAGATTTGCTGAAGGTAACTATCAAAGCAACCTGGGCCTCCATAACACCTCAGCAGTACCACAGGCTGATCGCTTCCATGGCACACCGCATTGCAGTAACGCATGCAAAAGGAGTCCTAACCAAGTATTAGTGTGTACATGAACTTACTTTTCGGTCAGCCAAGATTTCAATTAAAAATTAGTTTTTTACTAATTTAGTGTAATACTGTAATTTTTTGAGAAACTGAATTTGGGGTTTTCATCAGCTGTAAGCCATAATCATAAAAATTAAAATAAATTAACACTTGAAATATATCACTTTGTGTTTACTGAATCTACTGTATACATATAAGTTTCATTTTTTTTAATCAGATAATTTACCAAGATGCACTTGTATATGAGGAAAAAATGCAATTTTTTTTGGAAAAATGTCTTAAATTTAAAACATTAAAAAGTAACTTAGTGGCAGGAGAAAAGTTGTTGTTTACTAATCAAGTCACTTTTTTAGGTTATGCTTTTATACCATTACCCTTTTCTTGTGACTACTGTACTTGTTTTGTTTGTGTTTTTTTTTCCCTCCTTTTGCCTGCTCCATTTTCAGGGTCGACTTATGTCGTGATCATTGCTGGGTCATTACTTCTACTTGAGTCCATTATTATGTCAGAGTACATTATTAAAATAGTGTTATCACACTATTTTTGCTTGAGTATAATTTCTCGCTCCTTTACCAACCTATGAAGAAATCAGTTAAGAACAGGGATTGTTGTGCCACGCAGTTATGGAATGGTGAAATTAAACGTTCTGACTTTAAAGTCTGAAGAATATTTTCTGATCATCAAATGGGTCACAGCAAGCAAGAAAGCATGCCGATGCTTTTGTAGGAATCCAATACTGAATTATCCTCTGTGAATGTATGTACAATGTAAGTACAATATCTTATTTATTTAACTGGGATTCTTTATTGGATGTAAAATACATGTTAAAACCCTATAACTTCAGGCCATATTTATGTAAACAATCAAAAATAATCTTTACGCACAACAAAATCCAGCAATGTCAATACATACAAACCTCATTAATGTTTCAATGTTATACAGGTTATTCAAAAACCAATTATTGTTCACATTCTAGAACATCTACAGCTTTTACTACACCTTTATAGGGTGGATGTAGTAATAACCTAAAATATATACACACATATATGCAAATGTTCCTGATTAAAATTTGGCACCTTGAAAGCTGAGGCGTACAGAAAATATTCACTGTTCAGACTGATGCAGCTGCTAATGGACTCTCAGAGGCTAGCCAACCTTCATCAAACTTAATTGCCAACCCAATTACAATCACTATCAACAAGGCCATAGCAAAATAGGTTTACTTGCATGTATTTATTAGAACCGTTTCTCTTTAACATTCCTCACAGAAACACACCTTATAAAACAGTCATTTCAATTTAGTATGCATTGTTTCATATTAATACCTGGGTGGTATGATTAGTGCTCCACATCAATGTTTAAAAAGGACTTCATTTATGCTGTGGTAGTGTTTTACTGTATTGGGATGCAGGGCTGCTTTGGCAGTCTTAGAGCTGTATGTATTGCTGCAGTGCCCCTCTCTGGGATAACACAGTATTCACCACCACCATGTTCCAGTCACAACAAGCACAGAAAGAAATATCTCAGCACTACTCCAAAGGCTCTAATAGTGTAAGTGTAAGGAAAGACAAGGCCGCTCCTTTTCTCCTCTGCTCATTTGCACGGTCTGACAGTGTTCCACAATGATAGTGAAGCATGTGTCCTTCATATATTTTTAAATAGTGTGTATATAGGATGCACAGTGAAGCAACATATGGCTACATCCACATCTGTAATTCATCTGGACACTGATTAGGCAGCGTGAAAGCTAGCGTCAGCAAGCTGGCCAGCTAATTTCACTGAGAGCAAACTGCTTGACAAATTGAAACTATGTTAACAATTAATTAGCGGGGAATAAACAGGTGTTTGTTGACAAAGGAAAAAAGGGACGACACTTGTCCACACATGCACATAAAGCACAATGCTATTTACCAGACCAGAGGCAACCATGCATGCACAAGCCTACATGCACACCCTTGGTTGTACAGTACACACATATACTCTTATAAAGGGTGGAAAAAACCTTCCTACATGGACATGTCGTTGCTTCTTCTTGCAACCCACACATTTGTTTAAAGAAAAAGACAATGAAGTGTCAGGCCTGGCGCTGTGTCTTTGGTGCTTATAATGAGCAAACTGGCGGCTCAGCAAACCAAAGTAGTTACTTTCAGAGCTGGCCTTCTCTTTATCATCACCGTCTCTGTGATGGCATCTGACAGAGCAGCCAGTGAGACCAGCAACATGTTTTTAAAGACATTTTAATTAAGAGAAAATCTTTTCATGCTGAACTGATGAACATAAGAACAAGACCATTATTTTCATTGTTCTTAAGCCTTATAGCCATTCCCTTATTCTGCCTTCCATCTGTTCTTACTGTCATTGACGAAGAAGCAGTTAAAACACGTGCTGGATATTTAAAAAAAATAAACAAGCCACCTCCTGGCACACTGTTCCCTTGCTGATCCCCATCCATCTAAAGCTGACTTCACGTTGGGCTGCCCTTGAGCAGAGCATGAGGTGCTACCCACCGGTGTGTTTATTATTATCTGTGATGTGAAATGTAATTAATGGGTGAATTCACTGTAACCTTTCAGGACTAATAACCCACATGGGTTCTGAGGTGTATAGTTGTAAAATGTTTTTTTTTTCATGCTACATTAAACTAATTTTGATGTTGCACCACAGCTAATGAGGGTGACACGACACCCATCCCTTAAAGGGTAGCCAACGCTAGTTCTGTTCTTTTCATTAAATTTACCATTGATCTCCCTTGTTGTCTCTCTTCACAGTGAATCAATGCCGCCACAAAAGGAGGAATAATGTGTGCTAAATTCCCTATGGACACTTGGATAGCATCTTATACACTCTAGAACACAAAGTTAAGTAGGTCACACAAAGAGCAGAGAGAATGCAAGAAGTGACTCATCTTCTCTGAGCTTGTGATTATATTAAAGTGTTAATTCCTATCAAACAGAAAGAGATCTGTTGTCCTTTCATGTCTCTTTTTTTTTTGGCTCTTTTATGCATTGTTCCAGTCAGTAAAACACATTATAATCATGGGAGGGTCACAGACTCTGAGAGAAGATGAAAACGTGACAATAATAAAACCCAAGAGAGGAATGAAGCTGCTCTTGAAAGGGCTTGTGGAGGTACGTGAACTCATCTTTATTCCACAGTCCATTATCAGAAGGGCTTCAAAGAAAACCAGTCCCATAAGTATACTCACATGCCGCTTCCACGTCCCACAGTTCAACTGTGAGCTTGACAGCATCACCTGAATTTTCTCATTGGGGTGAATAAACAGACCTCTTGAGAGCCAACATGGTCCCTCTTTAAATCTGAAAGACTACTTGATGCCAAAACACCAATAAGGGGTTTCAATGGGCTGAATAAGACGGTGGACTCACTGTGACAACAGTCCTGACTGGATCCAACTCTCCACACATCTGGCTATAGCATAACTTTCCCATAGGATAACTCATGCATTCCTTGTTTAGAAACTAGTTTACTGACTGCACTGGTGGAGCTGTAACTAAAAGGAGTTGTTTATATCTATTAGCACACATTAGCTGCCAGAAAGCAAAGCCTCACTCTGGTAAAAGCAGCCTGACTCCCTCCCTGTCAGAGCCAGCAAATGACATTTCATGGCAGGGAGAGGTGGTAGACTCTGAGCCCTGTGAGTCGGAAGATCTGGAGCTGACCCAAGTTGACTGGTTGTTCCCTGAGTGGGAAGTTGGTTTCCAGATGTCAAGAAGCATGACTTTCCCTCACACTAAAAAATAACAGGGTCAAACTGAAACAAAAATGATAAATGGATAGAAAAAAGGTTGGCTGTAGTACTGTAATGAAATAGCCCAAAAATCTGATTGTCTGCCAATAATGACAGAGTTAAGAGACAACAGTCTAAAGGTTTAGGGCTTATATTCAGTTGATAGAAGACAGGTAGCTGTTTTGTTCGAAACAGGTCTGCAGCCCCCTTGGTGTGTATTCCCTCTGTGTTGTCAGCCCCGCACATCCGGTTTGCTGTTTTTCTCATGTGTCAGCAATTGGTTTTGATTGCTCTCCTCACCTGAATTGTATCACCATGATTATTCCCTCTGTCTATATATGTACCTTTTCAGTCTCTGTTCTTTACTGCGTTCTTGTGTTAACCTCACTTTATCTGCCATGCCATTTGGACTTATGGTTGCTTTTTTCCTCACGAGTTTGGATTATTATTTCTTATACGTAACTCCTGCCCTTGTGCAGGGTTTATTTTGTCATTAATAAAAAAAGTGGTGTACCAGATTCACCTGATGATTCGGTCCTCTTCTTCGCCCCAAAAGGGCAAACATGACAGAAGAACACAGCCAGTAATGGACCCAGCGGGCAAGTCTTATAGGAGCAGGACACCAGCATACCGGGGTGCAGCAAGCAGAGGGAGGTTGGAAGCTGGTGGTCCCAGCGTTGATGAGCTTTGGGCAGCCTAGTTTATCCAGGTCTTTGCCTTCAGCACTTCAGAGGAAGCCCTGGAGAGCCTGGACTCAGCTACTGGGACAATGAAGGCACATCCTGGTCTGTGGAATTACGCCGAACTGGCGGGACTACTGACCACCATCTCCAACCTCCATAGGACGTATTGTGGGCTTGTGGGGAATTTAATTGAGACACTGGCGTTTGTGCAGACGATACAGCCTCCCCTGACTCCGACCTCTTCTTCTTCCTGTCACTTGCCAACCTCGCAGCCACACCACAGACAGAGGAGGGGTTTGTCTGCAACACCGGAGACTGTACCAATGAATAAGCATCCCCTGGCTCCGGCGCTTTCAGCTCCAGTCTTTTCGTCCTCCTTCCGCTGCAGCCCCAAGGAGCTCAGTTAAGCCAGCGTCCAGGACTGTTGTTATGCGGGTCCCAACAGCAGCTGCAGTGCCGGCTTCCACAACTGCTGCATGGGAGCCCATCCCGGTTCTTCATCTGCATTTACAACAGCTCCAGTGCCTGCTCCATGGTGCCACTCAGCTCTAGGACCAGCTCCAGCTGCTTGCGGTGTGCGTTTAACAGCTCCAGCCATCCCCGAGGTACACACAACTACTTCAACCGCCCCT
This sequence comes from Pholidichthys leucotaenia, assembly GCA_020510985.1. Lineage (NCBI taxonomy): Eukaryota > Metazoa > Chordata > Actinopteri > Cichliformes > Pholidichthyidae > Pholidichthys > Pholidichthys leucotaenia. The sequence goes on along the minus strand of CM035839.1, from coordinate 274,012,580 downwards.
GAGGTGCACAAATTGCTCCCGCATTCCCTAAAACACATACCAGAGTTCCAGCTGTTCCTGTTCCTGTTCTGCTCGAGGTGCATGGTACCGTTCATATGGCTCGTCCAGAGGTGGTCACCCCAACAGCAGTGGACCAGGAGCTAAGGCAAGTACTTTTCTTTTCTTTTTTAACATCTATATTAGTTAAGTCTTGCCTAGCTCCTGGTGAATTTGGTGACGCCTCACTCACCCCCAGCCTTTCTTCCCCATTCAAGGTGGCTGTGTCAGGGAAGAAGTCACAGGAGGACCACGCTCTACCATGATCCAAGCTGCATGTTCCACCCAATGTGCAAGAGTTCAGGAGACCTCCACCCGATGTGCAAGAAGTCAGGAGACCTCCAGCCATCATTGGTGACTCTGGTGTGCACCCATTGTTTGTTCCAGAGGTCGGTGCACCCTTGTCACCAAGTTGTGAACTGAAAACTTCTGTATTACTGTCCCCTGAGTTAAAAGATTCTGTATCTATGTCCCCTGAGCCCAGTAATTCTGTATCTGTGTCCCCTCTATGAGAAATTTCTACACCTGTGTCTTGTGCGCCAGAAATTTCTACACCTGTGTCCCCTGAGTTAAAAAATTCCATATCTGTGTCTCCAAAATCAGAAATTTCTGCATTTTTGTGTCCTGAGCCACAGATTTCTGCACCCGTGTACCCTGTGCCTTTAATTTCTTCAATTTATTTTTCCTGAGCTAGAGTGTAAGCTTTCTTTGTTGCCAGTTCCTGAGGGTATTTCCATGGCATCTCCTGAGTTTGAACCCTCTACGTTGTTTTCTTTTGGGCAAGGGAATCCTGCATTGTTTACCCCAGAGATGAGGGCTCTCTGTGCAAAAGGGTTGTGTGTTATTTTTTGAGCATGAGGCTTGTGCATTTTCTCCTGTTTGGTGGTCCTTGGGTTTTGGCATGCTGCCTGATGCCCCATGTTTACCCTTTCAGTGGCCTTTGGACTTTTGGAAGGCCCCCAGACCCATCATGTACTCCAGTTTGGGGACCCATGGACTGGGGTAGGCCCCCTGACCCACCTGGATCTCTGGTCTGGTTGCTGTGGAACTCTGGAAGATCACCTGACCCGTTTTGGACTTTGTTGTGTATGTGTGTGTGTGTGGTCAGTATGTTTTTCCCACTTGGCCTTTTTCCTCACCACCCACCCTATGAGGGTTTGGGTTTTCCTTTTTTTTTTTTGTCTTCTCCTGTGGGTGTACCCTAGGGTCATCTGGGTCAGACCCTTGAAGGGGAGGTACTGTAGTGTTCTGGAAAGGTCTGCAGCTCCTGTCCACAATTTATGTTCCCTTCTTACTTATTTGTCATGTTTGGTGTGTATCCCCTCTGTGTTGTCAGCCCCAAACGTCCGGTTAGCTGCTTTCCTCATGTGTCAGCCATTGGTTTTGATTGCTCTCCTCACATGTGTTGTATCACCATGATTATTCCCTCTTTCTATATATGTTCTGTCTATATATGTGCCTTTTAAGTCTGTGTTCTTTGCTGCGTTCTTGTGTTAACCTCACTTTATGCACAACACCATTTGGACTTATTATTGCTTTTTTCCCCACGTAACTTCTACCCTTGTGCAGTGTACGTATATATTTGTCATTAATAAGGGTACCCTACCATCTTTTTTTAGTTAAAATGGCTAAAAAAATGTTTAAAAAATGCAAATAAAAACAAAAATAAGGTTAGACATAGATATGTGAACACTTCTTAATAAAGAATGGAATATTTAATGGAGTGTCCTAATTTTTTCACAGGACTGTATATATATATATATATATATATATATATATATATATATATATATATATATATATATATATATATACTGTATATATACACACTACCGTTCAAATTATTTTGTGTTTTCCATGAAAAGTCACACTTATTTACCACCATGAGTTGTAAAATGAATAGAAAATATAGTCAAGACACTGACAAGGTTAGAAATAATGATTTGTATTTGAAATAATATTTTTTTCCAGATACTCAACCTGCTCAAAGGAAGGTCAGTTTTATAGCTTCTCTAACCAGCTAAACTGTTTTCAGCTGTGCTAACATGATTGCACAAGGGTTTTCTAATCATCCATTAGCCTTCTGACGCAATGAGCAAACACATTGTACCATTAGAACACTGGAGTGATAGTTGCTGGAAATGGGCCTCAATACACCTATGTAGATATTGCACCAAAAACCAGACATTTGCAGCTAGAATAGTCATTTACCACATTGGCAATGTACATTAGATATTAGAGTGTATTTCTGATTAGTTTAAAGTTATCTTCATTGAAAAAACAGTGCTTTTCTTTCAAAAATAAGGAAATTTCTAAGTGACCCCAAACTTTTGAATGGTAGTATATATATATATATATATATAACTTTTTGTGAGTAGTATATATATATATATATATATATATATATATATATATATATATATATATATATATATATATATATATATATATATATATATATATATATATATATATATATATATATACGTATATATACTACTCACAAAAAGTTATATATATATATATATATTACTCACAAAAAGTTTATATATATATATATATATATATATATATATATATATATATATATATATATATATATATATATATATATATATATACGTATATATTTATATAAATTAGGGATATTCAGTTTTTGGGTGAAATTTCAGGATGCACCTAAAATGCACTATAACCTTTACAGGTGAACTTAATTTGACCTTCTCTAACCTTTTGAATGCACATTTCAAACTGTTCAATGTTTCACAACTGTTTGGATAACTTGATGTTCTCTAACAAGGTGCTTAATGGCAAAATTCACAACAGGTGTTTGATCCATGAATCGACCAATACATCATCTGGTTCAGTTTGAATTGGTATTTAAACAGTCCTCTTAATCATCCTCTTCACATTTTGAAATCATGAGACCAAGACAACATCTAACAATTGATCAACAGTACCTCACCACTGTGAGGCTTCAAACAGAATGTTCTCAGAGGAAAATGGCTACTGAGCTTAGACTGTCGTAGAGTGTCATCAGTAGGTTGCAAAAGAGATACAGAGAGACTGTAAGAGTCACAGAAAGGCAAAAAAGTGGACGTTCTTTGGCCACATCCCACACTGATGTCCGCTTTATGGTGAACAGTGCCCTGGGAACCAGATGATGAAGCTACTCAACTCCAGGCACATTTAAGTTAGGTGAGAGGCACCCAAGTGTCACGTCAGACCATTTAAACGTCAGACCACGTCAGACCATTTAAAGTCATTTACATCAGCGTGGTCTGCATGCCAGATGACCAGCAAGTGTACCTGACCACACCAAAAAGCATAGGTGTGGGCCAGGGAGCATTTACGCTGGACAAGGGACCAGTGGGCCTCAGTGCTGTTCTCTGATGAAAGTCGATTCACGCTGAGCAGAAATGATGGCCGTCAATGATGTTGGAAACGTCAAAGAGAGCGCTATCCATCTGCCTTTGGTGGTGGTGGTGTTAGTCTGGACAGGTGTGACTACTCAATGCAGAACTGTCCTACACCTTGTGAATGGTACAGTGACAAGCCAAAACTACCTGAATAACATCATTAATCCAGTCATTGTGCCCCTGCATGAACAACACAGGCCTAATTTCATCTTCATGGATGACAGTGCTCCAGATCATAAAGGTTGCATCATTAGAGAATGGCTGCTTGAGGCTGGGATACCTCAAATGGAGTGGCCTGCACTTTCTCCAGACCTGATTCCCATAGAAAACGTGGGATCATCTGAGTTGCTGTGTAGAGGCTCGTAACCCTGCACCCCACAATCTCAATGACCTGAGGACCACTCTTCAAGAAGAGTGTAATGCCATGCCTCAGCAGACAATAAGTCTACTTGTGAACAGCATGAAACACTGTTGTCAAACAGTAATTGATGCTCAAGAGCATATGACAAGTTATTGAGGCACTGACTTTTTTGGCTGGCTCCAAGACACGGCCCCCAGTTTTGGACCACCGGAGGAACACCTCCGCCTCCCAGGCAGCAGTTTTTTCCACGCCAAGCCAGACAATCCCCACAGCAGTCCCTTCGTCTGGTTTTCTTTTGCCGGCTGTCCTGTTAGCCTCCTCTTCCTCTTTTGCTGTTGCCACTCCCATCTCCTCAATGTTTCCTCCGTCTACTGAAGGTCTGGTCATTCCCTCCCCAGCTCTGCCCGTCACCGTGTCTGCAGGGGCAGCTCCTCCACATTCCTCTGAGGGGCAAAAAACCACTGAAGTCACAGAGAGGGCTGATTCACAACCAGCTACAGCAGAGAACATCATGCCCCGGGAACTCAGGCAAGTGTCTTTTCATTTTACAACACTTTATGATGATATGCCTTGCCTGATTCCCGGTAGTGAGGCTAAGTTTTTGCAGTCCCCTGAGTCCTCATCACCTGCTGCAGACTACATCACCTTACCTGCTCTCTCCGTGTGTCCTCCTATTTTCCCTAAGTGTCCGCCAGTCCCAGGGTTGAGCCACTGGACGATAGAGGAGCCTGCGGCCCTGGAGGACCTGGTTCCAACCCTGCAGCCATGGTTTGGATGGACGGAGAGTGCTGCCAGTGATCCAGAGCCTGCACCGACGATTGAGCATTCCCGGGCTTCAGCAGTACAGGATCCAGGGCCAGCAAGAAGCCGACCTCCTTTGTCCACATCGGGCGAGCCACCTGGTGGGCCACTTTGCTTGGGGTCCTTGGGACTGCATCCACCACCATGCCTTCTGTACGGGCCACCACAGCAGAGCCGAAGTTGGAAAACCAGAGGGCCAGGCCCGAGACATCGTTGTCTGGATCGGTGGAGTCCTGGACGGCAGTGGAGCTTGAACTCAGGCAAGTGTTCTTCTTGTTTTCACTGTCTCTGTTTTGGAGAAAACTTGCCTGGCTCTTGGTGGGGAGAGCCAAGTGCAGCCGTCAGCTGCACCTGAGCTCACCTTGCTGGGCTCCACTGCCGCCGATGACCCTGACCCTGTGTCTCTGTTCCCCCTGTCTGAGCCCAGGGTTACCGAGGTTTGTCCAACTTTGCAAGAGGTCTCTGTGGGTTCAGTCTCACCACCTGAGATTTTTGGGGGTCCAGCTCCTCCTGCCAAGGTCATCGCGGGTGCTCCGTCCCAGCCCGGGACCTCCACTGGTGCTGCTCCTCCTCTCACATTCTGTTTAGGTGTTTAAAGAATTCTGGCAGACCACCTGACGGACTGTGCTGCTGGGTTGGGTGGCTCTCGTTCTCAGGTAGGGCACCCGACTCTTTCCATCACACCATCTGCAAGGTATGGGACTTTCGCCAACCACCTGAACTATCCAGCTCTCTGGTCTAGGGGGCATATGTGCCTGGTTCTACTTGGGTGTGGGTCCTGAGTGGGGGTTTTGTTTTGTTCTCTCCTAGCTTGTTCCCCCCATCACCCGACCGGGGTGGTTTATTGTTCTACTCTTTTTTTTGGGGGGGGGGCATTTTTGATGTTACCCTGGGTTTCTGGTATCCACCCCTTGAGAGATGTCATGAATCCTCCGTGCTCAGTCTCATGGTCTTTTTCCATATTGGTATATTTGTTGTATTTTGTGTTCTTTGGTTCCTGTTATTTTATCTGTGGTTGGTTTTCATATATCTTGTAATGTTTCTTGTTCTTCTCGTCCCCCTGTTTGTGTCGTCGTAATTTTGCTACTCATTTATTTAGTATTTGTTTGTATTTATCCCTCAGTCTTTATCTGTTTGCATTTAGTTCTTTATAAATGTACTGTTGTGTCCTCTGTCTTTCTCTCTCTCTCTCCGGGGCTGCAGCTGTCAGTCACATTTCCGGGTTCTTGCTCTGTTGTGGGCGGCGCTCTTGTCAGCTGTCAGACCCGTCTCCTCCCCTCTTGTTACTCTCAGCTGACCCCAGTTTATAATCATTGTCACCTCCTGCCCGCTCATGTGATCCACACCTGCCATCATTCATGTTCATTGATTGCATTCTCTATTTAAAGACCATTGCTTCTGTTACTCATTGTCAGAACCACATTGCTGTATTGTGCTTCTCTCCGTCGGAACCCCGTTCCCCATTCTGACACATTCAGCTTGTTGTCAGTCTGTTTATCTCATTTGTAAGTTTGTTTTTTTTTGTTTGTTTTTTTTTTTGCACTGTTTGGACTTGTGTTTTCTTTACTAAATTCCACAACTAGCAGTTCAGCATCTGGACCTCCCTCTCTGCCCCAAAGGGGCCAGTTTATGACACAAATTTTTCCTGTCCTTTGAGGAAAGTACTCCTAAGCTCAACTCACTATGTGTATAAAAGACTCCTGTTACAGACAACTGTCAATGCACATCAGAGAAAAAATTGTATGGGATAAGTGCAACTCCATCAATTTATTTTCTTGCAGGATTTGGACCTTATACAAATAAAAATAAATTTCAATGCCATACCTGATGCTGTCTGTCTGCATTGCAATAGTGATCATGTGCAGTCCCATCTATCACTGTCTGCACCTCCACTACCACACTGAATTTGCAATTACAAGTACTAGGGTTCTACTTTTTCTGTATATAGTATTGTTTGGTTATATCATTTATCTTTATTTGTACTATGAGTACAAATAAAGCCGGGAGAGGCTCAGAGTAGAACCGCTGTTCCTCCACATTGAAAGGAGTCAGTTGAGGTGGTTTGGGCATCTGATTAGGATGCCTCCTGGAAGCCTCCCACTTGAGGTGTTTCAGGCACGTCCCACTGGGAGGAGACCCTGGGGCAGACCCAGGACTCGGTGGAGAGACTATGTCTCCCAGCTGGTCTGGGAACGCCTTGGTATCCCCTCTGAAGAGCTGGAGCAGGTGGCTGGGGAGAGGGAAGTCTGGGCTTCTCTGCTTGAACTGCTGCCTCCGCGACCCGGACCTCCGGAAAAGCGGTAGAAGATGGATGGATGGATGGATGTACTATGAGTAGCATTACTGTAATTAGACAGCTGTTGTTGTTTTTTATCCAATTACTTCTTTTCTTATATATTGCATAAACCACTAAGAGAGAAAGAAACGACATTTCAGTTCTCCTATATGTCATGTACATATAGAAGTACTGACAAATAAAAATCTTTGAATCTTTGAAAGAGTTATAATTGGTGAACTTCCACTAAAAAGAATGCTCAATCAGTCTGGCACAGTTCAAGATTCACGAAGAGGTGAATAAAGATCCTATATCACAAAAAGCATGGAATGGAAGGACACCTGTCAAAGTTGTATGCAGTAGGGAGTTTACCACTATTGATTTTTTCTTTTCTCAGAGCAGTAAACTTGGTGAAGGAGATTTGTAGCAAAGCGGGCGGTCAAAGGGAGACTGATAAGCTCATGTCAGCCAAGAATTCTAGAGAGGATTTACCAGGAACAGAGAGGGAGAGTGGAGTCATGAGCTAAAGAATAAATGGTAGTATGAGGAAAAATATTAAAGAAAACCTGCCCCATATAAAGGATGTTTTTTAAAGATTTCAAATCAGACACTTTGACACATTTAAATCAGTTCAGAAAATTGAACTGTTGAATAATAACAGACCAGAGTACACCAACTTCCTGCTTAATGTGGTGGGTTATACTTGTGACTCTACTTCCATCTGCCAGGCATCATGAGGGCTGCCACTGACATTTGAAAAACACCCAGTTTATTTTAGCACATACACAAGGTCCCACATGCTATCAAGCTAAGATGGCACAGTTAAGTGAACAGCTGCTGGTGTGTTCTGAACACAAAAAGGTTGAACAACAGGCAAGGGCGAAACTTTGTTTCAAACACTTGGGGGGTTGAAATCTCTGACCATATAAGGATTTTCTAAATGTTTTTATTAAAAGACTGTAAGCACATCAGTAAAGATATTTGTCTCCAATGTCCTCTTTTTAATTTTTAAAGAAAAAAGGATTTTTTTTAAGCAAAAAATGAAAGATATTCAGTACACTATTCATAAAAAGATAGGGAAATTTTGCTTCTGGGTGAAATTTAGGGAAAATGTAAAAAGTTCACACTACAGTGATATTATATCATGAAAGTATGTCATTTAAGTAGAAGCATGCAATGGTGATTGCCTGATCTCAAACAAGTTATTGACACAAAAGCCAACAACAGTGGTGGGTATACCACAAAAAATGTCATTGTCTCAATAACTTGTCATATGCCCTTTAGCATCAATTACAGCTTGACAACGATGTCCCATGCTGTTCAAAAGTGGACTTATTGTCTGCTGAGGCATGGCATTCCACTCTTCTTGAAAGTCGGACATCAGGTCATTGAGGTTTTAGGGTGCAGGGTTACGAGCCTCTACACAGCGACTCAGCTGATCCCATAGATTGTCTATGGAATTCAGGTCTGGAGAAAGTGCAGGCCACTCCATTTAAGGTACCCCAGCCTCCAGCAGCCATTCCCTAATGATGCAACCTCGATGATCTGGAGCATTGTATTCCATGAAGATGGAATTAAGCCTGTGTTGTTCATGCAGGGGCACAGTGACTGGATTAATGGAGTTATTCAGGTAGTATTGGCTTGCCGTTGTACCATTCACAAGGTGTAGGGCAGTTCTGATTTTCAATAGGATTTAGATCAGGGCTCATAGAAGGCCACTTTAGAATAGTCCAATGTTTCGCTCTTAGCCATTCTTGGGTGTTTTTAGCTGTGTGTTTTGGGTCATTATCCTGTTGCAAGACCCATGACCTGCGACTGAGTCCAAGCTGTCTGACACTGGGCAGCACATTTCTCTCTAGAATACCTTGATAGTCTTGAGATTTCATTGTACCCTGCACACATTCAAGACACCCTGTGCCAGATGCAGCAAAGCAGCCCCAGAACATACTGTAACAGAACCTCCTCCATGTTTCACAGTAGGGACAGTGTTCTTTTCTTGGTATGCTTCATTTTTGCGTCTGTGAACATAGAGCTGATGTACCTTGCCAAAAAGTTCCAGTTTTGTCTCGTCTGTCCATAGGACATTCTCCTAGAAGCTTTGTGGCTTGTCAACATGCAGTTTGGCAAATTCAAGTCTGGCTTTTTTTATGATTTGTTTTCAACAGTGGTGTCCTCCTTGGTCGTCTCCCATGAAGTCCACTTTGGCTCAAACAATGACGGATGGTGCGATCTGACACTGATGTACCTTGACCTTGGAGTTCACCATGAATGTGTTTAGAGGTTGTTCTGGGCTCTTTTGTTACCATTCGTATTATCCGTCTCCTCCTGTGGCCACGTCCAGGGAGGTTGGCTACAGTCCCATGGATCTTAAATTTCTGAATAATATGTGCAACTGTAGTCACAGGAGTATCAAGCTGCTTGGAGATGGTCTTATAGCCTTTACCTTTAACATGCTTGTCTATAATTTTCTTTCTAATCTCCTGAAACAACTCTCTCCTTTGCTTCATCTGGTCAATGTTTAGTGTGGTACACACCATGTCACCAAACGGCACAGTGACTACTTGTCACCCTTTAAATAGGCCGACTGACTGATTACAAGTTTGTAGCCTTCAGAGTGACTTAGCAATCAAAAGTGGTAGAACTTGCCTTTTAAATGAATTTTGTAATTATCAAAATCATAATATTTTAAAAATACAGAACAGTTTAAGGTTAACATGGGGATGACAAGCAATATTTAAACACATTTATATTCAAGGATCAGTGGTCGAAGTAGATCCTATTTGTACTTGATAAATGTTTGGAGCTGCTAACATTTTGATGACTGCTGAAACACATCAATTTAACTCTAACAGTTGGTGAACAAATCCATTCCGATCACATTTCATGAACGATTAATACAATGTAAATAACAAATTTGCATTAGAAAAGTTAATCATTTCTCAGGTCAGCTAAATCCTACCACACAGCACATGTATTCTGTGGTATACTCCCATAGCTTTAATAACTCATATTAGCAAATTAGCAACAAGCTAACTTCAGACAATTTATTAGCTCAATCAATATTATGATATTTACCTTGTTTTGGACAGAGGAGGTTGTCCTATTATTTGACAACCAATTTAAAATGGTTTGTTGCCCTTGTGCAGCTCTTTTCATTTTCTATCACTTGTCAGCTGAATGCATTCTAGACGAGCATCACCACCAGCTGCAGCCACCAGCCACCCATAACTGACTCCGACTGAGAGAAGGCCCAAGGACCGGTTGAGCAATACCGAGTCTACAGCAGGGCAGGATACATTGTCTGATTATTAGAAATGTTACTTTTCTTTGCTTGCAAATCAAAAAATGACAAGTTCTTCATACTCAATACTTGTATATATATATATATATATATATATATATATATATATATTATTATTAATTATAATTATATGATTATTGGGGTTTATATTGGCTGGATTTGATTTTTGGGGGGATTAAAACCCCTCCAATTGCCCCATAATTATGACTCTGACAACAGGGGACACAAGAGCAGATACAAAATTTTTAGGTCATGGATGGTGGTGGTGGTGGTGGGGGGAGGTATTCTAGTCCAGCCTATCCCAGCATCATTGGACGAGAGGCAGGGTACAATCTGAACAGATCACCAGGGCCAACACAGACAGACAGCAATTCACTCTCACTTTCATAGCTAAGAATAATTTAGAATCCCCATCTGATGTCAATTAACCTGACATACATGTCTTTTGCCCGTGGGAGGAAAACGGAGTACCTGGAGAAACTCATGTAGACATGGGGAGAACATGTAAAATGACCATATAGATCATATTTTACCAGCAGGAACTATGCCTTATAATTACATGTTTGAAAAGCACTACCTCTAGTGGCTGTGAAAAAAAAATAAATAATAATACATGGGCTGACATTGCTGAAGGTGAGAGGTGTAATCTGCTGCAAATAGACACTCACCCTCTCTTAACCCTAACCTTTTCCCAAACAGTAAAATTAAGATTTAGTGGCAAACCCTATCTGTTATTTTAATTTTAAACACATATAAATGTGCATTTAAAGGACCTAAATGTGACTTTTCTTCTTTAGCATATTCAAAACATTCTCATAACAAGAAAGTTATGGCATTAAATGCAAAAAATTTAAATGTACTGCATTTCAAAAATAAATTTCCCCTTTGAACTAAGGTTGTTTCTTCCTAGTATCACTGTTTTGCTAACAGGATGAGTCAACATTGAGAGACATATATTTCTGGTAAATGCTCACATCTGCTGTTGACAATTGAAAGTAATTTAAAGTTACATACCACGCAGCTCCTTTAATGGACAAAATAAACAAATCTGTGACCTAGATGAAGCACAAATGGTGAAGAGAGTAAGGGGGGAAAGGCTTTCATATAGGGAACCTGTGAATGTCTTCAAGATGTGTACTTGGTTCTGTTCTAAAGGAGAGGACCTTATGCTGTTTTTTTTTTACTTTCCTTTTGGACAGCAGGCACACAATGTGCATTCAAATGCATACCTTGTTACATCACAATTAGAAAAGTGTTGTTTGTTATATGTTTTGCTTAATGTTAGATACTATTATTTTGCTGACACAAAATCCACAACATTACAGCCTGTAGGAAATATTATGTTGTTGCTAGACCAAAGCAGTTTCAAACAACAAGGCTCTCAGCTGAAATGCGGAACTGTGATTTATTTGGCCTTCGGGCTTAATTTCAGCTTTGTTCCTTGCAGACAGTTTCTCTAGGCTTCATTAGCACAGGGTTACTTAGCCTCTGACTCACAAGGATCAGGAGGATTTGGCACTAATGGGTCTCCAGAACTTGGATCTGTTTTCAAATTTGGTGAGCTCCAGAAATGAAATTGCTCTAGCCAGAGGAAAAAAAAAACAAAAAAAAAAACCCTCTAATGTTAACCCTATAATCCCAAATGTGTCTACTAAAATGCTGTTCCCAAGTTAAAGCCCTAGCTCCAACTGGATAATGGACTTCTGAAACTGGAGCTATAACCATCAAAGTGAGTGAGGAGGAATATTTTCACATTCAAAGAAAAAAGTAAGAACCACTGGATAAAAAGTTGTACACAGAAATGCATGAAAATATGACGGATGGCTGATCCATAGCTAAAGGACGAGTAAGAACATCAGTAAACCTTATATCACCAAACAGGCATTTTTCAGGAAATGAGAAAAATTCTTTATTGAAATTAGAAAAAAAAGTGTTTTCTGAATGATTTTGCAGTTACAAGATTTATTCGAAAGATTTGGTTTTATGTTCGCAAAAAATGAAAACATCCAAAGCTATAAATTGTGACCAATAGGATGAGGTTCTCATCCGACTGCAACGATATACAGCATCATTAGTTCGACAAAAACTCACTGGCTCACACACACACACACACACACACACACACACACACACACACACACACACACACACTGCAGCAGTGCTACATACACACAAACTCATTTACCTCACTGATTATGTGGCATTGGGTGTCATTACTCTCAGCATCCCAAGATGCCCTGGGGTCACTTCCAACAATCTGTTTATGTCTCTGGATGCATGAGTGTTTGTATGTATGGGTGTGCATGAGGGATGGAAGGTGGCTGGGAGACAGTGAGTAATGGACGGTAGGAGGGGCAGGTGTGGAGAGAAAATAATGAAAACTGTCAGTCCATCGAGCGTGCCACATGACTCTACGAACACTCTGTCCCGATTCAAGCATTAAATTCACAAAATTATAGTGTGCACTTCTGTAAATATTTTCACTTGCTGTTAAACTAACAGCCTCCCAGCCTTGAAAACAGTCTGCTGTGCTTTGTTCTCGTCTTTGTTCTTTAGCAGCAAATGATGAAAGGGTTGATATGCATATTCAGGCAGCACTGTCTATTTGGGGAAACAATTGTCTTTGGACCAAAATTCAACACGTTTCTGCATGTCATCTGTAAAGCCTACAAGGTATTAGTTTTGTTTTTAGTTGCACCATTTCAGCTGGTAGAGGTAAAGGAGAAATATTACAGATGTACTTAAAAAACTAGTTGACACCCGGCAAGATGAGCAGTTTGCAACTTAAACGCAAGTCCTCAAATTATTATTATTGTTTTTGGTTTATTTAAATTACACTGTATTTATTGTCTTGTTTGCCTTAGGCTGAAGCTTAATACCTCCAATATGGCTGAATTAAAACAATCCGGCAAAGATGAGTGGGCCAAAATTCACCAACAGCGATGTAGAAGACTTACTGCCAGTTATCGCACGTGTGATTGCAGTTGATGCTGCCAAGGGTGGCACAGAGTTGTTAGTTTTAGTGGGCAATTACTTTTTCATACAGAGTCAGGCAGGTTTGGATAGTTTTTTTCCCCTAATAAATGAAATCATCATTTAAAAACAAACAAAACAAAAAAAACAGCATTTCATATTTATTTGGGTTATCTTTGACTCATATGAACATTTGTTTTGTGATCTGAAGCATTTACTGTAAGTGTGAGAAATAAGCAGAAATACAAGAAATCAAGAAGAGGGCAAATACTTTTTCACAGCGCCATATTTAAAACATCATTTTCATGCTATGGGTCCTGAAGAGGATGCCTTCATATTTTCTTGTTTTCCTGCCAGCTTTAATGTTTAATTTGGGCAACATTAGAGATAAAATCTTATTTTTTTATAAAGAGGAACGTTTGACCACTGTAGTCAAATGTAAAATGAGAGCATGTTTTCAGAAATTACACATTTAATTAGACAGGCTTTCAATAATATATGGACAAATCAACCAAGCCTCAGTAAAATGCATACAAATAGCACATTTTTCAGTGACAATATACTGGAACAATAGAGAGCCCAAGTCACGCCCCCTCTACTTCTGCATGTGGGACCTTAAATTGGAAAAAAAATCTCCATTGAAATGAATCGCAAGAGTGAAATTATCTTTTGATCCTGATCAAATTTTGCCACGAGTTACACATATGATGTTTGGTAATTTAAAAGATGATCGTCCATGTAACTAACGGTGTAGGCTGTTGTCTAACTCTTAAGGTATAAGGTTATGAAAATACCTAAATTCAAAGATTACCAACATAGAGGCACGTACCTGATGTCACGTGTTCAAAGAGCGCCAAGGGTGAAGTAACTAACAGTCCGCTGGATCAGCTACAGCTCTCACAATTCAAAACAATACCTCTGTGTTGGTTTTCTCCTCTTTGGATCCTTCTTTCATCAGTCAGGGAACAGGAGGTGAGGTTTTACTAATCTCCCGCCACGACTGTGTTTGGTGATGTGGGATGATGGGAGCTGTTGTCCACTAATTTTTGAAATAAAAACTAAATATTACTCTGCTATTATATGGAAGCTGACAACTTTAATTACATGGAAAATTATATTTAAATTGATAAACATCATTTGTATAACTCGTGGCAAAACTGCATCGGGATCAAAAGATAATTTTGCTCTTGCCTTTCATTTCAGTGGAGAATTTTTCCAATTTAAGGTCCCATTTGGGAAGTAGAGGGAGCGTGGCTTAGGTTCACTGTTATGTCAGTAAAAGGAGCCAAGGACGAGATGGAACATTGAACTGGACACGACTTTATTTGTGACTCACTCTCACAATACAAGCGTCAGGCTGAGAGGAGGCCAAAGAGACCGCCCGTCTCCCTCACAGCCCTTTTATACCCCGGGTGGCGGTGGAACTGGAAAGGTGAAGCCACCACCAGTGTCATACAATAATATGTCCCCATAACAACACAGCACCCCCCACCCTTCAAAAAAGTGGTCCAAAACACATGCACACAATCGCGACCCTCCCCAATTTGGAACCCAAATCATGCACTAAAACTAAACAGAAATACTTTAACAATCTATCACATTCACTCAAAACAACTAAAACTAGGGGGGAACAGGTGGACTACCGTCCCACCCCCACACAGCAAGACGGATTATTCTGCCGTCTATACTAAAAGAACAGCCCACTAAACAGAAAACTGCCATGTTCCTAAAATAAATGATATAAAACAAAAAACAATCCCATTAACAGAATTCATGTAAAACTCAGTTATCCCCCATTTCCATTACCACGCATTATGTACATTGCCCAGCCATCAGTCTGCCCCAGTAGAGGAACTACCCCCGGAAAACAGTCAGACGGCTCCCCTCCGGAGCACTTTCTTTTCTTCGCTCCCGGGGATGAACCACGTCGAGGTCCAAACATGTCCTTGTTCTCTCGGGCACGCAGCAGCTCATTGGGATTCCTCCTCAAGCCATCAGATAGCTGGAGGTAGGCATCCTCCCCAACAGCCACCACCTGCAGCCTCCCCTAGTCATCTTCTCATCGGCATTTTCCCCAAACACTTCTTGACCGGGGCACCTTTCTGGGTGGGTCCACATCCACGACCCCCAGAGGGACCCTACTCAGCTTCCAGTGTCTCTGTTGGGCATGTTGTTTCACCGTACCAGCCGGTCCTGTCCCTCTCTCTTTCATTTTCGCTGCCGGCGTCGCCGTTGTGACCCCAATGCTCTCCTGTTCTTTTCAGCCTAATTCCGGCAGTAGAATGGGCCCTCCACTCAGCGCCACCCACCATCACGGGCGTCCCACCGTGCTGCCCAGTTCCCTCAACTAGGGTTACTTGGGCGTTGGTACCAGGACCCTCCTGTGATGGCCCTTGGTGGAATTGGTCCTGCTAATTGTCCAGATTACTAGGCAAAGGTTCATCACACACAGCTTCGTCCATCGGTCGCGGAACCGGTAGGTCCCACAAACCACAGCCCGATCACTCTTCTCCAACCCGATACTGTGTGAAGAAATTTCTCACGGTTGCCAAATTTGACACGGATCTCACAGCTCCCATGTCAATCAGCAATGGCACTGCTACCTCGTCCAGTTCCACATACAGTAAGAACAGCCGTTGGTACTTGGAGATACTCTGCGGATAACCATGTGAGGTGAAGTGGGGAACTCTTCCTTGTGTCTGGGATCCCCTCACTTGAACCTGTAACATGCTCTGGCAGAATGATGCAAGAGTCCATACGTACCGCAGCGTCTTCCTCTTGCCGGACACTCTCTAGCCTTATAATGGTGGTTGGGGGACTCACAACCCAAACACCTGGGCGATCCCGTGGTGGACCACATCTCTACTACATTAGCACATTAATCATCCTCCACTCCATTGTCGCTGTACGGGTCCACTGCCTGCACCCTTGAATGTGGTTCAGAATGGCGGTGTAACGCTCGCTCACCGAGCTCTAGTGATAGCCTGTCTGCCGCCTCAAACTGTCGAGCTAACGTCAGCTTGCTCGAGTGTGTGAAGCTTCAAGCTTGTCGCCGGGCAAACAGTATGTTCTGCCAACTGGTCGTGGACCATCTCTTCCTCTAATACTCCAAACTGACAGTCCTTCGCCAGCTGACGTAGGTCTGTTACATACCGCTGCACTGACTCGCCAGCCCGCTGGCATTGTTGCCAAAACTGGATCCTCCGGACGATGACTTTTTCCAGGGCGCAAAAATGTTGCGCCATTAGCTCAGCCACTTCTTCAAAGCTATCAAGCTCACCTAAGGTACTAAGGTATACGTTGTCCTTCCATTCCCAAGTTGTAAACCAACAGTGCCCGTGTCTGCAACTTCTCCAGTCTTCCAAAGTCCAATGCTACTAAATAATTTTGAAAGACAGTGAACCACCTCACCCAAGGGACGGGCGGTTCACCGGGAAGCTCCAAAAACGGCCAAATTGAAGTTACTCCCACGTCCATACTTTTTACCCTCATTGCCAAATGTTATGTTGGTAAAAGGAGCCAAGGATGAGACTCACCATTGAACTGGACACATCTTTATTTGTGACTCACCCTCACAATACAAGCACTGCCGTCAGGCTGAGAGGAGGCCAGAGAGACCGCCCCTCTCCCTCACAGCCCTTTTATACCCCGGGTGGCAGGCGAACCGGAAAGGTAAAGCCACCATGCTGCACTATGCTTGCTGCACTATGCTGCAGCAAGAGTTTTAACAGGTACTAGAAAGAGAGATCATATCTCTCCAGTTCTGGCCTCCCTTCATTGGCTTCCCATAGAGTTAAGAATTAAGTTAAAAATGCTTCATCTCACTTTCAAAGCTCTAAATAATCAGGCCCCTTTTTATTTAAAAGATCTGATTCTACCCTATTATCCTAACAGAGCACTACGCTCCCAAAATGCAGGATTACTTGTAATACCTAGAATCTCCAATAGTACAATGGGGGGGCAGAGCCTTCAGTTATCAAGCTCCTCTCTTGTGGAACCAGCTGCCAATCTGGATTCGGGAGTCAGACTCGATCTCTATTTTTAAGAATAGGGCTAAAACCTTCCTTTTTGATATAGCCTACAATTAGGGAGGGATCATGTGACACTGAACCCTCCCTTAGTTATGCTGCTACTAGGTTTAGACAGCCGGGGGACCTCCAATAGTGCACTGGGCTTCACTACTTTCTTCACTCTCAATGATTTTTTTTTTTTTTTTGCTGGTCATTAGCATCTGTTTGTTCTCTCCCATAGATTGAGTCCCCATCGTGCTGCTTGCTCTCTACATGTCTGTTCTTTTCATCTTCTCTATCCCCTCACCCCCAGCCAGTCACAGCAGATGACTGCCCCTCCCTGAGCCTGGTTCTGCTGGAGGTTTCTTCCTGTAAAAAGGGAGTTTTTCCTCTCCACCATAGCCA
The DNA here is from genome assembly GCA_020510985.1 of Pholidichthys leucotaenia. Lineage (NCBI taxonomy): Eukaryota > Metazoa > Chordata > Actinopteri > Cichliformes > Pholidichthyidae > Pholidichthys > Pholidichthys leucotaenia. The sequence continues at coordinate 273,994,999 of CM035839.1, read as the reverse complement.
AGCGCTTGTTCACAGGGGATTGCCTAATTGCTGGGGTCTTTCTGCAACTGTGGGGGTTCCCCCTACAGTTGAAAGTGTTATGAGATGACTGTTGTTGTGAAATGGCGCTATATAAATAAAGTTGAATTGAATTGAATTGAACCACCCGTGTCACTCAATAATATGTCCCCATAACAGCACAACACTCACTATTGAGGTTTTTATATATAATATTGTATATAATGTAAAATCCCATACCTTACTGTCCACACATGATTTTTGCTCTGACAGTTTTAACCATTTAAATTTTAAGTTTTATGAAATGTATTGCATGTATACAGTATATGTGTGAGAATTATCATTAAACACTACTTTAAATAGCTATAAAGTTAAAAAAAAAGTCTCATTAGAATATGCATCTATAGGGTATGTTGTTTTCTTTGTTCTGTGTAAAGAACAGAAAAAAAAATAAGTAAAGCGGAAAACAGATGAATAAATAAAAGGCACTTCTGGTTACTGAAACTATGATGTATCAGTTTTCTGCATTAAAAAACAAAACAAAACAAACTGGTCAGATGTGTTGGTATAAGGAGTCCATCATATTTTCCTGTGAAATTGTGCACAGTGTGCTATTCTGCCTTTAACCTACAGGTGGAAGTGTTGCTTTACCATTTAGCTGATCACTGCTGAAGCTCCCCACCTATATTCTGACAGTGATGTATACCACAAATGAGAAATACAGCAATGCCATCATTCACTCATGTAGCCAAAAAGCAGAAAATCACATCTTTAGGGAAAGAAATCTCACACCTACTTCTACGAGAAAATTTGAATTTAATTGAATAATTATTCATAATTACACGCTTTCTTACATTATTAGTAAGTTTACAAAAAAAGTAACTTGCATCTTGGAATGAGGTCTAATTTTCCTGTAACTGCATGATCCCGCTGGGATTATGTACTTCAGTGTTCTGACAGAAGAACAAGCTCATGACGCAGCTCTGGCCAGCACACAGCAGGGGGCAAACCAGAGCCTGGAATAAATTTGCTGTTCATGGACAACATTATACTGTAAGAAAAAAATCAGCTTCTGTGTGTTGAGGCATAGTGATGCGTGAATATGCGTGCATTTGTTGAGTGGCAGGGGATAATGTGCCTCTCAGAGCTGTCCTACTAAAACCCACTCCAATCAGCGCTGCTTTTCCCCAGAATTAACCAATTCCTTTAACGAGTCATTGAATTCTGATAAAACTTTCAGAGAAATCCTAATTTACAAATCCCTGGCCGGGATCCTCTGAAGTAGGGGCGCCGACGGGGAAAGCGACCCGTTAAGCATCACTGCGTCATTTACACATTAAAAGGCCCATCCGCTTCACAAATCAAATTTTCATACAACATCACCTTTAGGAAGTGAGAGATTTCTGGCACCGTGTTTTCTTCGGCGAGCCCGTGTGAGAATCTTCCTGCTGAGCGATTTTTCAAATTCTTGGTGTCACATCTGTGACTCTATACTTTGCCAGTGAATGATGAATTGAATTTTGTATGAGCGTGCTTATGTAAGTTGGACTTGGGGAGCGAGTGACTCAGGCGACAGGCAGGAAGCTGAAGGGATATTTGAAAAGAAAGAGGGGGAAAAAAAGTCAAAATTAATTAAAAAGATATCATCTCCCGACATGCCTCAGTGGAAATGCTGGAGCTAATTCAAATACCTTTCAAGTGTTGACCATAAATTCTGCTTATAATAACAAAGTAAGGATTTTTAGTCAAAATATGGAATGAAGCTGGATTTGGAAAAACAAGCTGAGGGCAAATGCAACGTTCTCCAATTAGACTGGCCAGCTAATGACACATGGAATCTTGGGGTTCAAAATTAGGAGCCCATTCTTAGTTTAGGGGTGCCAGATATTGCTGTTAAGTCAGGGAATTTGGGCTGTGGGATCAGTAAATCCAAGGTCCCTCTAACAAACAAAGGATATAAGTCTAAAGTATGCAGACAGTATTTACTGTAGATCACATGGATGCCACTTTGAATCAGTTACACTCTGCCAAAAATCGAGTTTTTCTTGTTAACTTGCCTATAACATGCATTTTATGACTTACAAGACATATCAAGAGTGAAATCACTCAAATGTCTCATGTCTCGTTTTTTTTTTTTCCCGTAAAGTTTCACTCAAGCCCCACCCCCTGCAAAAAGGCGAGCTGAGACGGAACGTTTTTGGTGACGTAACTATTTGTGGCGCTGGCCTGTGGGTATTGTTGAGCCAGTCAGGACTCCCTGGCCTAGCTAAAGTTGTCCTCCAGGCTAGTTAGCATTTTTTTAACAAATTACTTTTAAAACCACCAAAATTAAGATGGTTTTATCATTGTTGTTTGAAAGAAGGGGAGGACAGATTGTGACATGAAACTGTAAAACAATGAAAGGTTTTTGTAGAAAAAAGGGCATAAGATACTGTTTTAGACAGTGCAGATTTGTTTTTATGGGGGATTTATATCCACCGGTGTCTCTAAGTCATGTGTTTTAATCTTGGTTAACTTTAAACACCATAACATTTCTATAGGGTAGTTTATAAAATAAATACTACAAACCTTAATACTAAAATAATAAATACTAAAATACTAAAATGATCAATAAACTAAAATAATAAATACCTAATACTGAAATAAAATTCAAAAACTTTAAGCATGAGCATCCAGGAACAGTTCATTGTTTAATGTTACAGCTTAAAGACACGTTTCCTTGAATTTGAGGCAACTTTAAAGAAAAACACTTGGGATGTACAAATGCAATTCACAAACGAAACACATATTTTGCACATAGTAAATTCATGTGCTCTTGGAGTATTTTTGTTCCAAACACGTGACCACATGTGGAGTCCCCCTGTCCATTCCTCATGGTTTTCCTCAACGCACTGAGTTTATTCATGTTGATATATGCACACTTCTATGGTGTTATGTTTACTCATCATTATAAAACTAGTATAGAGATTTTTTTGTGCTTTTCTCTTCTTTTCTGTGTAAGGCTGGGTAAAGTTGATGCCTTAGCAGAGATAGAATGACGGAAACAGTGACTGCTAGTGGCTGTGAAAACAGGTACATGCAGAGATATGAGATATCATTTTTTATGATCACTTTTTTATGAGTCTTTCACCCTACCGTTACCCTTGCCCTAAGCCTCAACTTGAAGTCCCAACAAGATAGTTGCTCATCCTCACCCACCTCTGCATCAGAACATGAAATGGTGCAAACAGTGGCTGCACACTGGAGAAACTGGGACGTTAACAAGGTTTTCTAGAGTGGACCAATATATGAGTTACTGCAACAATACTATTTTTCAATAAGGTTTAGTTATGGAGAGCACGATATAAGGTCACACTCTACTCTCTGAGTTGCTTCTATAATCTTGGATTTATTGACGTTATGATTTGTTCTTGATTAGTTTCAGGTTTATGTTGAAAGTATCCCTGTGTTTTTCTGGTTCAAGTTAGTTTAACTTGATCCTTGTCTTGCTTTGAAAGTATTATTCCTGTTAGTCCTTGTTTATGTTTTCCAGATTACCTTTGGATTTAATTTCTGCTAATTCTCTTTTGGTATTTTATTTCTGGTTTCATGTTTTCCCTGGTTCCTCCTAAGTTCTGTTTTGTTCTTAAATGTGTTCCTAGTGTTTATTCTCCTTTCCTGCCTGTGTTTCCTTCTGTTTTGTGTGATCTCTTTCTTCCTCGTCAGTGTGAGATCTGCGACTGCCCGATATCAGCTGTCTCCCATCTCCTCATCCTTCCGTACATTTAAATTGTTGTATGGTGCCATTCCCTGATGTGGCACCATCTGTTTTGTCCTCCCAGAAGTCCCTTGTGAGTTTCCCCATTTTTTCTGGTTCCTCTTCTCACCTCCCAGTTTGTACATTTCATATTTAGTTTATTCCTGTTCTTAAGTTCCTGTTTTTAACCCCATTGTTTATGCAAGCTTATGGTTTCAAGCCTTCCTTCCATGCTTTATGTTCAAGTCAACATAGTGTTTTCAGTTGTTTTCTGGTAAGAGCCATGGTCTTTACTGTTTAATTATAAATATATCCTCACGCACTAGACGCCTGCCTGCATTTGGGCCTGGTTCTGCCTGCTCCTTGAGAATGCATGACAGATTTAATGTGTGTTCAGAGTTTTTTCTGTGAAAATTTCTGACGTTGTTTCTACCAATCACATTTACTGATGCCCCCATGAGATCCTCCTCAAGATTTCTGTTATGCAGAGAACTTTGAGAAATAATCATAGAGGATTTTCAATCAGTTACAGGAACAGTAATTCTTACAGCTAGCATTTTAAAAAGAAAGTGCAACCCAAATTCAAAACAGGTGTAGGCTGAGTCTCCTCCTCACCTGACCCAAGTCACATGTTGCCAAGTTGATAACAAGAATGAAGCTGCACATCCCCCTGTATCACCTGACATGCACCTCTCTAGAGGAGGAGAGGTGAATGTTGGCGACGCAGACCGTAAGAGCTGTGTTTGGTCCACTTTGTCTCCTCCTTCATAGTTCCTGGTTTTTGTCATTGTTCCGCTCTTCCTGTTCATGGTGGCACAACTTTAGTCGGTTAAACAACAGTCCAAAATTCAAAAGATTATTGAGGAAGTGAGCACATACGTAACATTTTATGGCTCATCATAACCCCAGGAATTACACAGATTGTTAAATAACGGTAGCGGTGGTGGTCACACGCACCGTTTTCCTCAGACTTCTCTTTTTCTTTGTGCAGCGATGGTATGAAAAGTTGCTTTTTCTTAACATTTATTAGTTATAACTCCATCACATTCTGCTCTTGTCCATCACTATTTAATAAAAACAAAGACACACAGTGAACACAAATCACTCCACACATCAGCTGAAACCCTTTTTGGCAATGAAACAGTGCATTCCACCCAATACACAAGAAAAAAATTGCTAATCACTGCATAGGCGATGTACGTTGGTATTTTGGTGTCAAAGGGATGCAGGTGCATAAATCCAGCTTGAGAGTGCACAAACCAGAGTTATCACGCATTTATAAAGCAGCAAATGAAGACAACAGTCATCTTAGGGCACTAAAAGCATGGAATAAAGAGTAATAAAAAAATATAGAGGGATCTCCTACATGAGTAAAGTGACAGTGGGAAGGAAAACCTCCCTGAGACAACTGATTTGTCTCAGTATTTATGTCTCCATCTTATGGTTAGGGGCAGCAGGGAAATCCACACACAACATCTACCTCACTGATGTATGGAGAGACAATAGACAACCCAAGCTCATGGTTTCCCTGTGTTTGCCTTTTTAATGATAATCAAAGATTCACTCTGAGGAGACACTAGCAGCAGTGAGTACCTAGTTTGAAAAACAGAGCAGTTAGAATGATTTCAAAGTTGGAGATGCGCTCTGAAAAATGGCATCTTTTGTCTTTCTTTTCTCTCCCTCTCTGTCATAGAACCCTTCTTAATCACCCTTCAACCCAGCAGACCTGCCATCCCCATTGCAGACCTCTCCAGGCTGCTAGCTCCCGAGGCTCCCACCTTTCTTTATCCGCTCTTTGATGTGTTCTCCAGGAATTGGCATACTTTGAGTGCAGAAGTGTGACAGAGCCTTCCAGTCCTCCTTCACTGTCTCCTCTGTGATTAATTCACAAGTCCAAAACAGTAACTTCCTCTGACACTAATTTCCTATGCAACATGACTTCTCAGTAGCTGGCAGGACGTGTAAGTCCAAGGATGCCCGAATGCTCAGTTCTTTCCTGTAATAAATCATTAGCCATTAGGGACCTATGTGCCCTAAATGACTTAAACAAATGAACTTGTCTACTTTAATAAGACCTTCCATTACCTGAACATGTTCTGTATAAGGGGCAAAGGATCCCATGTCTGTGTGGTGGTGTTTTATGATGAAAGAGTATTACGTCTTAACAGTAGGGTGAAAAAATAAATGTACATTTTTTCAAAAATTTCTAAATAGAAGAGTTCTCCTTAATATGCACTTTGATACAGTTTCAGCATGAACAGATTATAAAAGGTGGATGTAGTCCCATTTGGAATAATTCATTTTTATCGAGGTCATGATGTGAAGCATCGAGCTGAGCACATTCGCCATAGACATTGTTGGAATTTTAAAGCAGGATGAAAGTGGTGTTGGTGGTTGTGTCCGGCTGTGATGATCAGGAGAGCATACTCCCCCTCCCGTCCTGTTCCTGTCTTCTCCTGTCGAGCATCAGCTACACCTGCGTGATTACACACCTGCTGCATCCTAATGACCCAGCATATTTAAGAGCCAGCGTGTGGAGAACTCATCACTGGATCGTTAGGTTTGCAGCCACCTTTGCGGTGTGTACTCTGGAGCTGATCACGCTCACCTGACCAAGAAGACGCCGGACGTCCACCCAGGTCATTGTCTTCCCCCTGTTCCCATGGTCCATGCAGGAGTTCCCTGCCGGGCTCCTCTGCTCTCAGCAGCTGTGTGCGCTCCAGCAGCACCGGTATTTGTGAATAATTTAAGTGTGCATTTTTGTGTTGCTCTTTTCCTTAGTTGTGCAGTTTTTATTTAGAGTTGTGTGTTTAGTGTTGGTTTTTTCACAATAAACTGGTGTGCTTTTTACATCGGTGTCTGAGTGTTTGTTCTGGCAGCCCTGCGTTTGAGCGTCACTTGCCCTGAATCATGACACCAGTATCATACATCACTTCTCAATCATAAAGTTAACCATTCTCTTAATGATGGCCTGTCTGATTTTTTTTTTTTTTTTTTTTAACAGAATGAATGTTATGTTTTAACCCAGCCACAGAGCATGCGCAAGCCATTGTACTCCTAGAGCCGGTCCCAAACCCGGGTAAATGGGGAGGGTTGTGTCAGGAAGGGCATCCAAAGTAAAACCTTTGAGAAATCAAACATGTTGATCAGGATGAATGAGACTTTCATATTGGATTGGTCGAGACCTGGGTTAACAACGACTACCACCGGTGCTGTTAACCAGCAGGGTGCCGGTGGAAATTGGGCTACTGTTGGTTGAAGATCAAGGAGGAGGAGACGGGGAAGGCTTGATAGGAGGGAGAGATAGAAAAGGAAAGGTGGAAGTGTGGAGGAGAGAGTAGGGACATTAAATGTAGGAACTATGACTGGTAAAGGCAGAGAGTAGGCTGATATGATGGAGGGAAGAAAGGTAGATATACTGTGTGTTCAAGAAACCTAATGGAAGGGAAGCAAGGCTAGGAGCATTGGAGGTGGAAATAAACTGTTCTACTATTGAGTAGATAGGAAAAGAAATTGAGTAGGAGTAATCTTGAAGGAAGAGTATGTGTTCAGGAGTTAAAGAGGAAGTCAGACAGAATCATGAGTTGGAAGCTAGAAGTCAAAGGTGTGATGTTGAATGTTGTCAGTGCATATGCCCCACAAGTTGGATGTCAGGTAGAAGAGAAAGGAGAATTCTGGAGTAAGTTTGTTGAAGTGGTAGAGAGTGTTCACAGGGGGAGTGAGTGGTGATTGGAGCAGACTTTAATGAACATGTAGGCGAAAGGAACAGAGGTGATGAGAAGGTCCTGGATAGGTATGGTTTTAAGGAGAGAAATGTGGAAGGACAGATGGTTGTCAATTTTGCTAAAAGGATGGAAATGGCTGTGGTGAACACATACTTCAGGAAAAGAGAGGAACATAGGGTGACTTAGAAGATAGGCGGAAAGTGTAAACAGGTGGACTACATCTTATGCAGAAGGAGAAATCTTAAAGAAATGGGAGACTGCAAGGTGGTGGCAGGGGAGAATGAAGCTAGACAGCACTGGATGGTAGTCTGTAGAATGACTTTGCAAAGCAAGAAGAGGAAAACAGTGAAGGCAGAGCTAAAGATTAAGTGGGGGAAGTTACAAAAGGAAGAAGGTCGCAAAGAGTTCAGGAAGAAGTTAATACATGCTCTGGGTGGCAGGGAAGAATTACCAGATGACTGGGAAAGTACAGCAAAAGTATTGAGGGAAATGGGTAGAAAGGTATGTTGTGTATCCAGTGGACAGAGGAAGGATGGCAAGGAGACTTGGTGGTGGAATGAGGAGGTACAGGAAAGTATTCAAAGGAAGAGGTTAGCAAAGAAAAAGTGGGATAGTCAAGGAGATGAGGAAAGTAGACTGCAGTATTTGGAATCTAGGCATATGGCAGAGAGAGGTGGTAAAGGCAAAGGAAAAGGCCTATAATGAGTTGCATGAGAGGCTAAACACTAAGGAAGGAGAAAAAGACTTGTATCGATTGGCTAGAAAGAGAGATCTAGCTTGAAAAGATGTAAAGCAGTTTAGGTTGATTAACCTTTTGACTGCCTTGGTCCATGCACAGGTAGCACTGTGGAGTGCCTGTGTCACAGTTTTGCGACTGCCATTTGACATGGCCTTAAGCAATAATAAAACTTCCCAGTTGTACTAAGTATTGCGCCTCACAAGGTGGCAGATACGTATAACTTACTGCTCTTGCCTGGGAGGACTCATGGCCCCCATGTAACCCGCCCCACTTCTGGACACCAGAGAAGAAGAGTTTGTAAACAAATGGTGATTGATCACAAGATGGAGGAGGCATTTGATAAGATAAGATAGGATAAGATAAGCCTTTATTAGTCCCACAATGGGGAAATTCCAGGATTGCGACAGCACAGGGATAGCAACACTCAGAGCAACAATCAGAAGGCAAGAAAAAACAAGAGCAGCTAGTATACATATGTACATATTAATATAAATATCTATATCTATATCTATCTATCTATATATATATATCTATATCTATCTTTCCGGTTCCGGTTCCACCGGACCGGCGGCGCCACACGAGTCGGCTGCCTGTTGCAACAGCCTTTTTTTTTTATCTTCCTTCTTCTTTCTACACCTTTCACTCTGTATATATATCACGGACGCACGGATCGCCCCGGGGGTCTCCCGGGTCGGCGGACGGAGCCACGGTTTGCAGCGGGAGACGTTACAGCGGGGAGGAGCTAGTGCTAGCTAGCACTTGGCCGCCGCCCGGTGCTAATGGGAAACTCGACATACCGGGAGCTGTAGCGAAAAGGACGCGGGTGCCGGGCTGGAGTTTAGGCGGCGTGAAAGAAATATAAGACAGAATAATAAAGAGCGATGGCAAGAACCAAGCAGACCGCCCGTAAAATCTACTGGAGGAAGAAGCCCCCCAGGAGACAGCTAGCCACCAGGGCTGCTCGGAGAGGCGCTCTGACCACCCACCGGCAGAGTGAAGAGGCCTCGCCGTCACAGGCCCGTGGCTCTGAGAGAGATCCGTCGCTACCAGAAATCCACGGAGCTGCTCATCCGTAAGCTGCCCGTCCAGCGCCTGGTGAGGGAGATCGCTCAGGACTTCAAGACCGTCCTGCGTTTCCTGAGCTTCGCCGTCATGGCTCTGCAGGAGACCAGCGAGGCCCACCTGGTGGGTCTCTTCTTCGCTAAGGGGGTCACCATCATGCCCAAAGACTTCCAGCTGGCCCGCTGCATCCGCGGAGAGAGAGCTTAGACTTTCTGCTGCACATTCACCAGCCATAATGCTCTGCACTGTGTGTCTATATATATACATTTATAGTAATATGGACATATGTTTACTAGATGTTGTTTTTTCTTGCCTTCTGATTGTTGCTCTGAGTGTTGCTATCCCTATGCTGTTGCAATCCTGGAATTTCCCCATTGTGGGACTAATAAAGGCTTATCTTATCTTATCTTATCTTATCTATCTATATATATATATACAGTATATATATCTATATCTATCTATCTATCTATCTATCTATCTATCTATATATCTATCTATCTATATATATATATATATATATATATATATATATATATATATATATATATATATATATATATATGTATAGACACACAGTGCGGAGCATTGTGGTTGGTGGGTGTGCAGCAGAAAGTGTAAGCTCTCTCTCCGCGGATGCGGCAGGCCAGCTGGATGTCTTTGGGCATGATGGTGACCCTCTTGGCATGGATGGCGCACAGGTTGGTGTCCTAGAAGATACTCACCAGGTAGACCTCGCTGGCCTCCTGCATTTGCTCCCAAATTTGCCAACTATTGACATATTTATCGGCCCAGGAGACACGCACACAGGCTCAGGTAAGATTCAATAGCTTTATTCAATGGCAAGGGTGTTTGGGTGCGTGTATGTGATATGTTTATGGTTTGTGGGTGGACGAAGTGAGTCAGGAACAGAGCAGCACGCCGTGCAGCCAGTCAACCCTATGGGAAGTGAGGAGACAGGAATATGAGCTGGGCTTAACCAAACGGAGAGATATACTGTATGAGGCTTACTTGCAAGTGGGACGGTGGCTGACGTTGGCTGAGGATCTTCGGCCTGGAAGACAGCGTTCTGCTGCGCACAAGACGAGGCATGGAGAGGAGAGGAAAGGAGATGGCGATGACGGGAGAATCCGCCGCCAGGGAATCCACCTGTGCACAGGGGAGAGACTGGTAGACAGGTAAGTGATTAAACAGCTTACGTGCTGTAGAGAAGGTCGGCAGGACGGGAAGAGACAATCCTGCTGAGGGCTTGAGCGCATAGAAACACAGACGGCTCCAGACCGATGCTCTGGGCCGAGTGGGCTAAATAGCCCGTGATTGACGAGGCGCAGGTGTGCGCGCAGCTGAGGTGGATGACAGGGAGTGGCGAGTTGTGACAACTATGATTCTAAAAAGAGATTATTTAGCTTGTGAAGGTAAATATCTACATTTTTTTTATAACACAGTGTGGGCGAAGCTGGTTGATTTGCACCTGCCATCGACCCCCAGCACCATGTGACAGGACAGAACAATCGCGCCGGTTCCCAGTTGTCACATGCGATAAATTGTGGGGGAATAAAAGTGAAATTGCGGTGGAATAATCATAACAGTTTCTGGATGTAGGAGAGAAAGCGAAAATGACCGACAGACGACAAAAAAATGACCAGGATGGACGAAAATGGATGAAGCACGCCACCTGGCCAGTGGTAAGTGACGAATTACTTTGTTTGTGTCATGGTTAATAAGCTGACAGCTCATATGCACGATGCAACAGCATAGGAAATCAACCACATGAAGGGGCGCGTTTGAAAGTTTATTGATTTGCAAAATAAACGCACAGCTACAGAAATAGTCACTCGCCAGAGGAATCCACCTGTAGAGAGGAGACGAGAGCTGTGAGTGGAGGAACGGAGTAGGGGGAAATGGACGAGCCAAAAAGCCATTTACTTGCGTTCCGAGGAAGAACCAGCAGGACCCCAGCGGGAAATAGACGATCCAGTAGCTTGAGGGGAATGAGCTGATGGTGGCTCACCGGGTGGAGGTTGTAAGCCGAGGAATAATGGAGATGTGGCAGGAGAGTGCACGCAGTCCTGGAGACACACCCACACGGTGGCAGCAACCTGAGGGAGAGAGGAAAACAAGGTAAGATGGCGTGTCAATATGTGTTTGGAAGATACTTGCTTGTCCTTAGACGGGCAGTATACCCAGATGAGCCAGCGTTGACTGTGCGGAGAGAGCCTCCTTAAGTATGCTGGCTGATGAGTGGGGGCAGGTGTGTCTTCGAGACGGGAGGGGCGCGCTCTCGCTGCCCATGACAGGGCCTCCTCTTCTAGGAGCACCTCCTGGCGGTCCAGAGGGCTTTTCTGGGTGAGCTCGGTGATAGGCCCGGAGCATCTCTTTATCCAGGACCCGAGACGTAGGGACCCAGGAACGCTCCTCCGGGCCATAGCCCTCCCAGTCCACCAGATACTGAAGGCCCCAGCCGCGATGGCAAACATCCAGGACACAGCAAGCAGTGTATGCGGGGTGGCCGTCAATGTTTCGGGGAGGAGGAGGTAGATTCGGGGTGGGGGTGGGGGGGCAGAGGGGACTGGCCGAGAAGGGCTTGAGATTGGAGACGTGAAACGTCGGGTTCACCCGCAAGGTTGGTGGCAACTTCAGCTGGACCGACGCATCATTAATCACTCGTGAAATAGTGTATGGGCCCAGGAAGTGGGGGGACAGCTTTTTGGATCTTTCCTTGAGGGGGATCTGGCTCGCTGCCAGCCAGACCTGCTGCCTTAAGACATACTTGGGAGCAGGGACCAGCTTCCTGTCAGCAGCAGCATGGGTACGTTCCGTGGAGCGGGTGAGGGCGGCCCGGGTCGACCTCCAGATGTGCCGGCAGCGACGAGCATGGACCCTCACGGATGGAACCGCAACCTCCCTCTCGGCCATGGATAGGAGCGGCGGCGTGTAACCCAGTGACGCTTCGAACGGGGTGAGTCCAGTGGAAGTGGAGACGGCTGAGTTCATTGAATACTCCACCCAGTTCAGGTGCATGCTCCAGGATGAAGCGTTATTGGCCCCTACACACCGCAGGGCGGCCTCCAAGGACTGGATGACATGCTCCGCCTGCCCGTTGCTCTAAGGGTGGTTACCGGGCAAGAGGCTCACCATCATTCCCAGGGTCTGGTAAAAGGCCCTCCAGACCTGGGACATGAATTGAGGACCCTGGTCAGATACAATGTCCAAGGGGATGCCGTGGATCCGAATGACGTGGTCGGTGAGCAGGACCGCCGTCTCCAAGGCCGAGGGGAGCTTCAGGAGAGCAACCAGATGCACCGCCTCGGAGAAGCTATCCACAATGGTGAGAATCACCATCTTGCCATGGGAAGGGGGGAGTCGAGTGACAAAGTCCATGGCAATATGGGACCAAGGACGACCAGGGGTGGGGAGGGGATGGAGGAGACCAGATGGGGTCCGACTTCCCCCGGACGCAGGTCTGACAGGCTTTCACGTACTCCCATATGTCCCGCCGCAGCGTGGGCCACGAAAACGCTCACTGGATGAAGTCCACAGTCCGAGCGATACCAGGATTGCAAGCAAAGCAACTGGTGTGACCCCACTGGATGACATCGCTGCGGAGGGCAGCCAGGACGTACAGGTGTTTTCGGGGGCACCCTACTGGCACAGGCTCCTGGGACTGGGCCTGACGGACCCGCCGCTCAATATCCCAAGTAAGGGCTCCAAGGATGCGAGAAGGCGGTATAATAGTTTAGGGGTGGGAAGGGGGAACTACCTCCTCGCAATCAAACTGGCGTGAAAGAGGGTCCGGTTTGGTGTTCCGAGTGCCAGGCTGGTAAGTAACGGTAAAGTTGAACCTCTGAAAAAACAGGGCCCAACAAGCCTGCCTGATGTTAAGTTGTTAGGCCGACCTCAAATACTCAAGGTTTTTGTGGTCGTTCCACACGACGATGGGGTGAATAGCCCCCTCTAGCCAGTGCCTCCATTGCTCCAATGCCATTTTAATGGCAAGCAGCTCTCTGTCCCCTACGTCGTGATTCCTCTCAGCCGGCGTAAACCGATGAGAGAAATACGCACACAGGCGGAGTTTCTGATTGCGGTGTGTGTGCTGCGACAGCACAGTGCCCACCCCTGAGTCAGATCCGTCCACCTCGAGGACAAACTGGAGCTGCGTGTCGACCTAAGCCAAGATTGGTGTTTCTGTGAACAGGCGCTTTAATTTCACAAACGCCTGTTCAGCTGCCTCTGTCCAGCGAAAGGGGACCTTAATGGAGATCAGCTGTGTCAAGGGCAGTGGCACCTCACTGTAGTTCCTGATGAACCGGCGATAGAAATTCACAAATCTGAGGAAGTGTTGAAGCTCCTTACTGGAGTGGGGAGTTGGCCAATCAAGCACTGCCCTCACCTTGGCCGGGTCGGCAATCAGTCTCCCTTCAGCCACTAGGAAGCCCAAGAAGGTGATTGATGTTGTGGAGAACTCATACTTCTCGGCCTTGACATAGAGCTGGTTCTCCAGAAGCCGCTGCAGGATGGCCCTGACATGGCCTTTGTGTTCCTCTGGTGAGCAGGAGAAAATCAGAATATCATCCAAGTAGACAAAAACGAATTGATAAAGCATGTCATGAAGGACGTTGTTAATTAACCGTTGAAAGACGGCAGGGGCGTTGGTGAGCCTGAATGGCATCACCAGATATTCGAACTGCCCCTGGTGAGTTTTAAATGCCGTCTTCCATTCGTCTCCTTCACAAATGCAGATCAGATTGTATGCATTCCTTAAGTCTAACTTGATAAATACCCCTGAGCGCTGAAGGAGCTCAAATGTGGAATTAATTAATGGCAGAGGGTACTTGTCTTTGGTGGTAATTGTGTTGAGCTCCCAGTAGTCGATGCACGGGTGCAATGAGCCATCCTTCTTCCTGACGAAGAAGAATCTGGTTCCGAGCAGTGCCAAAGATGGCCGAATGAGGCCGGCGTTCAGTGATTCTTTAATGCATTTCTCCATCGCCTCCCTGTCCGGGCCAGAAATGCTGTATAGCTGACTGGACTGTTGCTTCGCCCCTGGGATGAGGTCTATAGCACAATCGTAGGAGCGATGAAGCTGTAGCGACAATGCCCTCGATTTGCTAAAAACCTCCCCCAAATCATAGTATGCCTGGGGGACGAGGCTAGGTCCGGCGGCTCGGCCGGAGGGAGGGAGACAGAGTTGGAGAACACTCCGCTGAACGCATGCAGTTCGCCATTCAAAAAGGGCTCCAGGAGGAGATAGTTTTCTGTCAGTAATTAATAATCAGATTGTGCCTCCGGAGCCATGGGTAGCCAAGAACCACCCGGGAAGATGAAATAGGAAGAACCAGGAGCATGAGTTCCTCTCGGTGGTTCCCGGAAAGGAGGATGGAGATTGGTACCATGCTTTCGGTGACTACCGTGACCTCCCAGCCAGATATGGTGGTAATTCTCTGGTTGTGGGGCAATTTGTGTGTGGGAATACCCACCTGCCGCACAAACTGGGCAGAGACGAAATTACCCTCAGACCCTGAATCAACCAATGTCATAGTCCTCCTCTCGACCCCCGGCAATTGCATAAGGGCAGAAATTGAAAAATTACCGGGGTGAGTAGATTTGGCCCTGCCCGCCAGTCCCCCCATGGTTACTGACGGGCTGTGTCTTTTGGCTGCTGGTGGCATTCATCCAGACTGTGGTTCAGTGGACCGCAGTACGCGCACGTGCCAGCCCTTTGACTTTGCCGGCGCTCATCATCGGTCAAGTACCGAGAGAGCTCCATCAGCTCAGGCTGAGAGCCGGTGCCGCCAGTGTTAGTTATCACAGTGGGCACATGCTCAGCGTGCAGGTGAGAGGACGACTCACGCTCCTTCACACACTCATGGTACCGGTTGTCCAATCCCACAGCCTGATCTAAAAGGCCGTCGAGAGTCTCGGGGACAGGGTGAACAGCCAGATCATCACAGTGTTGAGCGTTTAACCCGTGGAGGAATGTGCTGCACAAAGCAATCTCATTCCACCCCGAATCAGCCGCCACAACCCAGATCTCCACCGAGTACTCGGCTGCTGAACGGGTGCCCTGGTGGAGAGTCATCAGGCAGCTCATGACATTGCCCTGACTCTCAGTATGGCCAAACGTGCAGGAGAAAGTGTCCACGAATTGTTCAAACCTATACTGCCGCCCCTCGGGGTTATTAGTCGTGCACTGTGCCCAATCAAGGGTTCGGTCCTTAAGCAGCAGAATGAAAAACTGAATTTTAGCCACGTCCCCTGGGTACTCCTCCCTGACCTGCTCCAAATACATACGGACTTGAATAAGAAACACTTTACATTTCTCCACCTCCCCCATGTATGGGGTAGGAGTGGGAACGGAGGTAGTACGCCGCACCATAGTGCGGGTAGCAGGCTGCGGAGGAGGAACCTGAGGAGGCGCATTGGGCCAAAGCCGCATCATATTCTTAATCTGTTGAGTGAGAATGGCAAGCTGCTGCTCGGTTGCCGCTAAACAATCCAAAGCAGACAGCTCTTGTGCCACAGCACTGGCTGAGCTGAGGTCCTGGCTGGCGCATTCTGTC
Organism: Pholidichthys leucotaenia; assembly: GCA_020510985.1. Classification (NCBI taxonomy): domain Eukaryota; kingdom Metazoa; phylum Chordata; class Actinopteri; order Cichliformes; family Pholidichthyidae; genus Pholidichthys; species Pholidichthys leucotaenia. The sequence goes on along the minus strand of CM035839.1, from coordinate 273,979,183 downwards.
ATGGTTAATAAGCTGACAGCTCACGTGCACAATGCAACAGTACACGAAATCAACCACATGAAGGGGCACGTTAGAAAGTTTATTGATTTGCAAAATAAACGCACAGCTACAGAAACAGTCACTCGCCCGAGGAATCCACCTGTGGAGAGAAGACGAGAGCTGTGAGTGGAGGAATGGAGTAAGGGGAAATGGGCGAACCAAATAGCCACTTACTTGGGTTCCGAGGAAGAACCGGCAGGCCCCCAGCGGGTAATAGACGAACCAGTAGGGTGTGGGGAATGAGCTGATGGTGCCTGACCGGGTGGAGGTTGTAAGCTGAGGAATAATGGAGATGTGGCAGGAGAGTGCACGCAGTCCTGGAGACACACCCACATGGTGGCAGCAACCTGAGGGAGAGAGGAAAACAAGCTAAGACGGCGTGTCAATACTTGTTTAGAAGAGCTTGTCCTTAGACGGGCAGTATACCCAGACGAGCCAGCATTGAATGTGCAGAGAAAGCCTCCTTAAGTATGCTGGCTGATGAGTGAGAGCAGGTGTGTCTTCTGCCTCAGGTGCAGTGATGAACTGGTGAATGCGAGACAGGACGGGAGGGGCACGCTCTCACTGCCCATGACAGTTTACATTGTAACTGATTTTATGGTTCATCACTCTATAAAAGCAAGTAATCTCTGTCTGTGTGTGTGTCTGTCACGTTTATAGGACATTATTGGATGGCCTATGATCTCTGCCTGAACATCATAAGATGTCCTATGAACTCAGGCATCATAGGACGACTCGCGATTGTCTTTATGATGTCACATACATCAAGGCTGCCTTCATGTCTTTATGATATCAAATACAGTGACTCCATGCTGAAAAGCCTCTTTTTGCTCAGATCTATTTTCATGATCACTTCTCGACCTTTTGGCTAAGATCAAGTGTAGTAATGATGCTGTCCATGAACCGGAATTACGATGCATCTATCCCTCAACCAGTGGTCTCAAAGAAGAAGAAGAAGAAGAAGAAGAAGAAGAAGAAGAAGAAGAAGAAGACCCACCAGATGGAGAGCAATAGAATGATGACAACTGCTGCATGTCAGAAAAGATACCATGAAGATGAAACACCTGAGGTTCCAGCAGTACATTGCACCCATCTGAGACAGGAGGCCACTCTTCACCAGCATAGGGTATGACAGACTTTAAAGCACGTTTCTAGGACATCATAGGATGGCCTATGATCTCTGCCTCATCATCATAGCGCATCCTATGAACTCAAGCATCATAGGACGACTCGCCATGCCTACATGACAGCAAATGTGTAACCTTGATGAATGCCAGTCTACACTACAAATGTGTAAATGCCAAGTAAAGCACTGATTTTCTCTGGGTGCTCTGATTTTTGGGTTTCTACGGGCATGCACGTCTGCCTGATATCCTGTGATGTTCCTATGATGTCGGTGTTCGTAGGACCGTTTACTGGATGTCCACATGACGTCACGTAAATGGAACTCTACATGACTTCAGAGAAACCGTAAGGCTGCTGTTCCTATGATCTCAGATGGATGTCTATATAATGTCATACAGAATGTAGGAATCACTACAATAGGACACACTACTTTAAACCACACCCATTTGAAGCAGTACATCATATCTGTCTGTCACAGATCATAGGAAATAGGAACTCTTCGAAGATCAAACGCAGGTGTTCCTCAAGATAATAGGACTCACTTTGATATCATCAATGAGCATAGGACTCACTATGACACCATCAAAGATCAAAAGCAGGCATCACTGAATGAGTGCTGACATGCTTGCTTACACCCTTTCTTACACCTGCTTTCTATTGGCATGCAGAAATACTTGCTTAAACTTGGTTTCTATTGGCATGCACAGGTATGTACTAGTACACTTTAAAGATAAGATAACAAAATGCCCAAAACAACAAACAGTGACAAAAAACAAAACCATCCTTTGTGTACATATGTCCACTTTTTGACATAACACACGGCCCAGGAGACACACACGCAGGCTCAAGATAGATTCAACAACTTTATTAGCAACAGGGATGTGTATGACTGTGTGTCTGTGGAATAAGAATGTATTGGTGGTGGCGTCTGCGTCAGGCACGGGGGCAGGAGGCCGTACAGCCGGACAACCCTGTGGGAGAGAGCAGAGGGAGAAGGGTAACGGGCACCACACCAATACAGGGAAATGATGATGATAGCTGGCTTACTTGGTTGTGACAGGTGGCTGGTGTCGACAAGGTACCTGCGGTACCTGTGGCAGCAGCGTAGAGCCAACGGCGAGGTGATGAAGTCCGCCGCCGGGGATGTCCACCTGTGCACAGGGGAAAGCTAGAGGAGAGAGGTAAGGGGAGCTTACCCAGGATATCTTCACTAGTAGGTTTGAGATCCGTAGTAGCAAAGGGGCCGAAGTAGAGAGACGGCTTCAGGCCGAAGCCCAGGGCAGAGTGGATTAAATACCTCGCCGCTGACGAGGAGCAGGTGTGCGCGCGGCTGGCGCCGCTGATGAGCGGCGAGTCATAACACTTTTGACTGAAAGTTATCTAATTCGATATGGCTGCAGTGGCGTTATGCAAATTAGATGTGTAAATTTACTCTTATCTCAAACTTTGGATCATATTTTACATCTTTCTAATTGACAGTAAGCCATTATCTCTTACCACTTTCAAGTTATAGCTTTGGAAATCTCTGACATCTGAACTGAATATTTTCTTGAAAAAAAACCTTGACCGCTAGGGGCTGACGGTGCGATGGAGCACCATAGGCAGTCAAACGGTTAAGGACAGATATGGTAATGTTCTAACAGATGACGAGAGTGTGTTGAGATGGTGGAAAGACTACATTAAAGAGTTGATGAACAAAGAAAATGAGAGAGAAAGGATGGATGAAGGAAAGATAGTGAACAAGGAACTCCCGAGGCTTAGCAATGAAAAAGTGAGGGCAGCTTTGAAAAAGATGAAGAAAAGAAAGGCGGTTGGTTCAGATGACATACCTGTGGAGGTATGGAGATGTTTAGGAGAGATTGCAGTGGACTTCTTGACCAGATGGTTCAACACAATCTTGGGAAGTGAGAGAATGTCTGAGGAGTGGAGAAGAAGTGTTTTGGTACCAGTTTTCAAGAACAAAGGGGATGTTTAGAGCTGTAGTAACTACAGAGGCATAAAGTTCTTCAGCCACACTATAAATATATGGGAAAGAGTTGCTGAAGCCAGGTAAAGAGGAGGGGTGACAATCAGTGCACAGCAGTGTGGTTTCATACAAAGAAAGAGTACTACAGATGCAATGTTTGCTCTTAGAGTGTTGATGGAAAAGTATAGAGAAGGTCAGAATGAGTTCCACTGTGTCTTTGTGGATCTAGAGAAAGCATATGATAGGGTGCCAAGAGAGACAGTGTGGTACTGTATGAGGAAGTCAGGAGTGGCAGAGAAGTATCTGAGGGTGGTGCAGGACATGTATGAGGACAGCAAGACAGTGGTGAGGTGTGCTGTAGCAGTGACGGATGGATTTAAGGTGGGGTGGGATTACATCAGGGATTGGCGCCGAGTCCCTTGTTGTTTGTTATGGTGATGGACAGGCTGACAGATGAGGTCAGGCAGGAGTCTCCATTGGGCCATGATGTTTGCAGACGACATTGTGATCTGTAGGGACAGTAGCGAGCAGGTGGAAGAGAAGCTGAAGAGGTGGAGTTATGCTCTGGAGAGAAGAGGATTGAAAGTTAGTAAAAGCAAGAGAGAAAACATGAGTGTGAAAGAGAGGGAGGCAGGTGTAACGGTGAAGATGGAAGGAGTAGCAATAGTAAAAGTACATGAGTTCAAATACCTGTGGTCAACCATCCAAACCAATGGAAAATGCACAATAGAAAGTGCAGGCAGGGTGGAGTGAGTGGAGACCAGTGCCATGGGTGATTTGTGACAGAAGTGTAGCAGCAAAAGTGAAAGGGAAGATTTTAAGATGGTAGTGAGAGCTGCAATGATGTATGGTTTGGAGATTGTGGAACTGACAAAAAGACAAGAAATGGAGCTGAAGGTGGCAGAATTGAAGATGCTAAGATTTCCATTGGAAGTGACTAGGAGGGACAAGATTAGAAATGAATATATCAAAGGGACAGTTCATGTTGAGCGGTTTGAAAACAATGTAACAGAGGCAAGGCTGAGATGGTTTGGACATGGGCAGAGGAGGGATAGTTTAGATATTGGACAAAGAATGTTGAAGATGGAGCTGCAAGGCAGGAGGAAAAGAGGAAGACCACAGAGAAGATTCATTGATGTGAAGGAGGACATGGAGAGGGTTGGTGTTACAGAGGAAGATGAAGGGATAGCGTGAGATGGATACAGATGATCTGCTGTGGTGACCCCTAAAGGGAGCAGCCAGAAGAAGAATGAATGTAATGTTTTCATGCCTGCTACATGTCTTGCATGTTTGGTTGATGAGTCACTGGTAATTGGCAATGGGTGATAGGGAGCTTTCTCTCAATCTCCGCACAGAGCTACACCTATTGAAACATGAATGTACATGAGCATCTCAAAAAAAGTTATTTGTGAAAATGTTTATTTATTTTTAAGATAAGATAAGATAAGATAAGCCTTTATTAGTCCCACAATGGGGAAATTCCAGGATTGCAACAGCACAGGGATAGCAACACTCAGAGCAAGAAGGCAAGAAAAAAAGGCAAGCAAGCAAGAGCAGCTAATATACATATGTACATATTACTATAAATATATATATATATATATATATATATATATATATATACACAGACACACAGTGTAGAGCATTGTAGCTCGATGGGATAAATATATGAGTATATAAAGACACAGTACAGAGCATTGCAGCTAGATGGAATAAATATGTAAATATATAAACACAGTGCGGAGCAATGTAGCTAGATGGAATAATATGTAAATATATAAACACACAGTGCGGAGCATTGTAGCTAGATGGAATGAATATATAGATATATAAATATAAACATAAACATAAACACACCCAGTGCGGAGCATTGTAGCTAGATGGAATAAATATCTAAATGTATAAACACACACAGTGCAGAGCATTGTTGCTAGATGGGATGAAACAGCACAACCATCTACTTAGTTATCCTACATGATATGATTATGTGCCCATACATATTCTCACCCTCCGTAGCTACCGGTATTTTCCTAGTTGTATGCCGGAGGGGACCATTGTGTAAGTCTATTGCATCTTTTGCATTCAAAAAACTATTAGGTTGTTACGTCTTTTTGCTATCTCTGCGAGCAGCCCTGCTTAGGTTGTACAGTCTGACAGCCGTTGGTAGGAAGGACCTGCAAAACCTCTCGGTTGTGCACCTGGGATGATGTAGTCTGCTGCTAAATGAGCTCCTCAGTGCATTCAGTATGTCCTGCATAGGGTGGAACTCGGACTCCAGCAGAGATGACAGTTTAGCCACCGTCCTTCTCTCTCCTATCTCCTCCACCAGATCAAGGCGCTGCCCCAGGACGGAGCTAGCTTTCTTGATCAGTTTGTTCAGTCTCTTCCTATTGGCTGCAGTAATGCCACTGCCCCAGCAGACCACTCCAAAAGTGATGGCTGATGCCACCACCGTGTCATAGAATGTCTTCAGCACCGCCCCTTGTACACCAAAAGACCTGAGTCTCCTCAGTAGGAACAGCCTGCGCTGTCCCTTCTTGTAGAGTGCGTCAGTATTGTGTGACCAGTCTAGTTTATTGTTCAGATGAACACCCAGGTACTTGTAGGATGTCACCATCTCAATGTCTATTCCCTGTATATTTACTGGTGCTGTGAGGGGTTGTCCTTGCCTGCGGCAGTCCACCACCAGCTCCTTAGTTTTCCTTGCGTTGATCTGGAGGCAGTTCCGATGGCACCAGTCCACGAAGTCCTGGATAAGCCCTCTGTACTCAGCTTCATCTCCATTGGAGATGAGGCCAACGATCGCAGAGTCATCAGAGAACTTCTGTAGATGGCAGTGTGTTGTGTTGTGTGAGAAGTCCGCAGTATAAAGAGTGAACAGGAAGGGAGCCAACACTGGGGGGCCCCCGTGCTACTGATGATCGTTTTCATTATTTAATTAAAAAGAAAACTTTCATTTACACAGTATATTGTAGTCCTTATAAGTAAAGGAACATTTTCTGGTTTTAATTTTGATGGTTGTGATTTATTGCTTATTAAAGTCAAAAATCTGGTAACTCAAATTATTAGAATAGCCCATAAGATCAATCAAAAACAACAATTTAAAAAATATCCAACTTGTGTGAAGTATGTAAGTATTTACTGTACGTATATACTCAATGCTTGACTGGGACTCCTTTATTCTGAATTACTTCTTCAGTGCAACATGACATGGAAGTGATCAGCTAGTCGCACTACTGAGGCATTATTGACTATTGAATAAACTTCACTGAGAATCAGTGGGGTTCAGATCAGGCGATTTAACTGGCCAGTCAAGCACAGCAATGTTATGGTCACCAAACCATATGTATTTTTTGTATTTTTATTTTGTATATTTAATTGATCCCCAGAGGGAAATTCAGGGCATCCACCTGGATGGATGAGGCAGTCATGGAACGGCATATTTCCCTTAACCATTCACACACATTCACACCTAGAGCCACTTTAGAGTCTCCAATTGACCGAACTTGCATGTTTTTGGCCTGTGGGAGGAAACCGGAGTGGAAACCGGAGTGGATATGGTACAGTAGTAATTTTGTTGTCATGAGCTCATGCTAATAGGAATTAAGCATTTCTGTAAGGCTTTTCAGTTGAAGGAAGCACGAACTACTGAAACATTTTGTGTTAGCCAGCTGTGTGATTGCTGTGATTGTGTGATAAAACCCCATGGAGCAACACTAGAGGGCAGGACACATCATCACAGACTGATAATACTACACACTGGATTTTAAACACCTTGGATTCTGTTCTTCAACACTCTTCCTCCAAATGCTAGGACCTTGATTTCAAAAGGAAATGCAAAATTTGCTTTCACCAAAACAGAGGACTTTGGACCACTGAACAAGAGTCCGGTTAAGATTCTTCTGATGATGTCAGTGGTTCAGGAGTGGCTTAGTATTAGAATGTGACAGTTTTCACACTTTCCTGAGAACAGCTGCAGATGATGGCTTTTGATGCAGTTAAGTCAGCAGTAATTCCCATAATTGTGGCTGGTTGTGTTTGCTTAACTGGTTGTGAGATAGACCTTATTTATACTATCTGAATAGAAATTGATATGTTTAGATTGTTTAAATTTAATATGTGTAAACATTTTAAAATGTTGGCTTCTACATAATAAGATTGTTTTAAATCCCTGCAAGATGCTTTAATGCAATCCTTTATCCAAAAAACAGTACTTTTGTGCCTTCCAAACAATTACTGGATTAGATATAACGGCAACCATCTTCATCATCCAAGAAGCTATCTTCACGTGGCCAGGGAATTTGTTCTGCCCGGAACTGGGAACCCCAGTCGATTGTTAAAACAGGTGTGTTAACCCATATAGGGCTGGGGTCTGCAACCTTTGCCAAGCAAGGAACCATTTTCCCCTTGCTGACTGAAACAGCAGTAGCTGAGAGCAAACGGATAATTGACAGTTAAAGATTCTGCTGTTTATAATGGAGAGGGCTGGTGTTACAGAGGAAGATGTAAGGGATAGGGTGAGAGGAAAAGTGGAGACAGGGACTGCTACAGGGAGGTTAAATACCGGTTTAACAGAGAGCTGAAGAGGGCTAAATCTGTGTACTCAGAGAGACTCCAGCAGCAGTTCACTGCTAATGATTCGGCTTCTGTGTGGAGAGGACTGAGGCAGATCACCAACTATCGGCCTCAGGCTCCTAAAGGTCAGGATGACAAAGCCCTTTGTCAGAGACTGTCCCAACACTATGCCCGTTTTGACACCTCGTCATCTGTGTCCAACTCCCCCCCTCCCTCCAGCTCCACAGCCTCCACATTCCCTACTTCATTTAAGGCACCCCCCCGCCTCCTCCCCCCCTCCCCTTATCATCAGTGAGCAGGATGTGCTCAAACAGTTCTCCAGACTGAACCCGCGCAAGGCCCCCGGCCCAGACGGCGTGTCTCCCTCCACCCTGAGACTCTGTGCGAAACAGCTGGCTCCTGTATTCACAGACATTTTTAACACCTCCCTTAAGTTATGCCACGTGCCATCCTGCCTCAAATCCTCCACCATCATCCCTGTCCCCAAGAAGCCACGGATCACTGGACTTAATGACTACAGACCTGTAGCGCTCACCTCTGTAGTCATGAAGTCCTTTGAGCACCTGGTCCTGTCCCACCTCAAGTCCATCACCACCCCTCTCCTGGACCCGCTGCAGTTTGCCTACCGAGCCAACAGGTCTGTAGACGATGCAGTCAACCTGGCCCTCCACTCCATCCTGCAGCACCTGGACTCCCCGGGAACCTACGCCAGGATCCTGTATATATACAGGATATATATATATATATATATATATATAATTTTTACTTGAAATTATTATATAACAATGAAAACTAAATGGTGATTTTATGCTGCATTAAATTTCATTATCTACATTACCAAAAATATTACATACTGCACTTTTAAGTGAAAACCTATGAAAAACTGTGCAGGCCCAAATTTAAATCCTTCTCATATTTGGGGAAAATATCCCACTTTGAAATAAATGAACCTTAATAAACATTTGTATGCTATCACAGCAAGAGAAATTAGTTTTAAAAAGGCCACTTTGAAGGATTTTCAGTTAAGTCCATTTAAAGATTCTGCTTTTATTTTTTTTTTCTTCTTTTAATCTTTAGCCATGTACAGCAGTCAGCCATTATGCATGAACAAAGAACACAACTGACTGCGTTTCCTTTACTTTGGGGACATTTTTTCAAGGAGTTTAGGCTATTTATCATGTTCACCATGAAGAGAAACTTTTCCAGCCTGTCTGCATCTGTCAGATGAGCATAATCACTCTTTTTTGCTCATCTCCAGCTTTTTATTTCTTTGGCAAAGGCTGTGTACTTCTTGTGGTTTTTTTGTTCTTTTTTTTTGTGATGGTTCAGTTTGTAATTATAGGTCTTTGTTTGGCATGAAGCCACCACTGTTTAGTACAGCTCACCATTTCCACCAAAAGAGCTTTATTGTGAATATTATTGTGATTATTTTTTTTTTTTTTTGTCGAGAACTGTAGATAGTGCCAGGTGAAACAAACAGTATATACAGTGCTAGGTCAATGAAGCGTTGGGACAGTTACAACAACATGCAAACAAAGCATATACAGTATGTGTGCATGTGTGTATATGTGTGTGTGTGTGTGTGCATGCGTGTGTGTGTGTGTGTGTGTGTGTGTGTGTGTGTGTGTGTGTGTGTGTGTGTGTGTGTGTGTGTGTGCGTGCGTGCATGCGTGCTTGAGGGTGCATGTGTGCATGTGAGTCCATGTTAACCTGTGGGGAGAATGGATTTGCAAATAAACATACACAAAAATCTAGATGCGAGTGTAAATAACTCCTTGGCCCAAGGAGATGGGCAGTGTGAACCTGTGTCACCAGTGCCAGCAACTGAACAGCTGAACCATAAGAGGTGACACCTCACCAAAACATTTTTCCTAACGCTAACCACTACAGGAGATGACATCTGAGCCTAACCTTAACCATTAGTGGAGTGAAAAAAAATAAAAAAAATCATTCATAGATCAGCATGATACTTGAACTCACATCCCGTTGATCTTGTTGCTTGAAACCTAAATCCTGCACCCACCAACCGAATGAGTGTTGGAAGGCTGCCAAAAACAGGTGTTCTGCTTATGCGCAAATGAGGACAGTGTTTTTTTTGTGTGTGTGCATTTGTAAATGCGCAGTGAGTGCAGGCATGGACTCTGTTAAACATATCCATTTTTTTCATTTTAAGTATTAAGTACAAATTACATTAACTTTGAATAGCTGTTAGGCATTTTTTAGCTGAAAACATAATAAACTAGAAAAGCACTCATAGAGCGCATACCTCCGCCAAGTTTCTCATGGATCACCTCCAAAATGTAATGGGTTTGTGTGTAGGCCTATCACCACTTGTGGTGAAAATTGCATCCAAGTCTGTCCATTAGTTTTGGAGTTTTGTGGCTGACACACTGTGAGAAGAGCCTTGGCTGAGGTATGCATTCCCAGATCATCCCCAAAATGTAATGGGTTCCTCTCTATATCTATAATATCTACATATTTATTCCATCCAGCTACAATGCTCTGCACTGTGTGTCTGTGTATATATATATTTATAGTAATATGTACATATGTATATTAGCTGCTCTTGCTTTTTTTTCTTGCCTTCTGATTGTTGCTCTGAGTGTTGCTATTCCTGTGCTGTTGCAATCCTGGAATTTCCCCATTGTGGGACTAATAAAGGCTTATCTTATCTTATCTTATCTTATCTTATCTAGGCCAAGAACCACCTCTGGTGAAAATTTCATCCAAATCCATCCAGTAGTTTTTGTGTAATCCTGCTGCACAAATATAAACAAAGCCCTTGGTGGAGGTATGCACTCTCAGATCATCACCAAAATCTAATCATCTGTTCCCTGTGCCATTACACACCTTTCCTGAAAATTTCGTCAAAATCCGTTCATAACTTTTTGAGTTATGTTGGTAACAGACAGACAGACAAATGCCAGTAAAAGCATTACCTCCTTGGTGGAGGTAATAAACTCAAGTGTTGCTGTTGTGTCCATCTCCTCCATCTCCAAACTCCCAGGCTGCGGGCGTTGCAATTCATCGCACAACCGCGTACAACCCACAGGCCAATGGGTTATGCGAGCGTTTTCATAGATCACTGAAAGCAGCACTCAGGGGTTCACTGACAGATGCAAATTGGGTAGACAGGCTGCCGTGGGTTTTTTTGGGGTTGCGCTCGGCGCCAAAAGAGGATTTGGAAGCTTCCCCGGCAGAGAGCTTGTTTTTGCGCAGCCCCTATGGCTGCCCGGGGAATTTCTGCCAAATAATCCGGCGCCGGACAGCTGCCCGTCTCAACTTTTGCAGCGTAGCGCAAACACAGGCACGCTGCCGGGCCAAGCCCACCACTGTTTTCCGCGTGCTTTTGTGCCTAAAACTTTGAAGAACGCGGAGTTCGTGTTCATCAGACACGACGACCAGCGCCCTCCATTGCGCCTGCACACATGTTGAAAATGGCCCTATCTCACAATGTTAAAGAATCCTTTAAAAAAATTCCTAGATCCAGATGGTGATCCGGATCATCCCCAAAATTTAATCAGTTCTTCCTTGTACCATTTCCAACAACACCTGAAAGTTTCATCGAAATCCGTCCAAAACTTTTTGAGTTATCTTGCTAACCAACAGACAAACAGACAAACAGACAGACAGACAAACCCCGGCAAAAACATAAATAACCTCCTGGCCTGCGGCCTGGCGGAGGTAAATATCTAATATATATATATATACAGTATATATACAGTATATATATATATATATATATATATATATATATATATATATATATATATATATATATATATATATATATATATATATATATATATATATACAGTATATATACAGTATATATATATATATATATATATATATATATATATATATATATATATATATATATATATATATATGTGTGTGTGTATGCATACACACACATATATGTATACATATACATACATCATCATCATCATCATAGCAGTCTGTCATGGGTCTGATACATACATACATGCACACACAGGTGCATCTCACAAAATTAGAATATCTTCAAAAAGTTTATTTATTTCAGTAGTTCGATTCATAAAATGGAGCTCATATTTTATATAGATTCATGACAGACAGAGTGATATATTTCAAGTGTTTATTTCTTTTAATTTTGATGGTTATAGCTTGCTGCTCATGAAAATCCAAAAATCAGTTTTTCAAAAAATTAAAATATTACATATGATCAATTTTCAAAAATTGATTTTTTTAGTAGAAATGTTGGCTGACAAAGTATTTCCATGCATCACACTCAATACTTGGTCAGGGCTCCTTTCACATGAATTAATACTGCATCACTGTGGCATGAAGGTGATCAGCCTGTGTTACTGCTGAGGTGTTATGAAGGTTCAGGTTGCTTTGATAGCGGCCTTCAGCTCATCTGCATTGTGGGTCTGGTGTCTGTCATCTCGCTGTTGACAATACTTCATTGATTCTGTATGGAGTTTAGGTCAGGAGAGTTTGCTGGCCAGTAAAATATGGTGATACCATGGTCATTAAACCAGGCTTTGGTACCTTTGGCAGCAGTGTGGGCAGGTGCCAAGTCCTGCTGGAAAATGAAATCAGTGTCTCCATAAACCTTGTCAGAAGCATGAAGTGCTCTAAAATGTCTTGGTAGACAGCTGCATTGACTTTGGACTTGATAAAACACAGTGGACTAACACCAGCAGATGGATGGCTCCCGAAATCAGGTGCCAAGTCCTGTCACTTGGAAACCAAGGTCCCACAGTCTGGAGGAAGAGTGACCAGGCACAGAATCCAAGTTGCTTGAGGTCCAGTGTGAAGTTTCCACAGTCAATGATGATATGTGAAGCCATGTCATCTGCTGGTGTTTTTCCACTGTGTTTAATCAAGTCCAGTGTCAGTGCAGCAATCTACCAGGAAATTTTAGAGCACTTCATGCTTCCCTCTGCTGACAAGCTTTATGGAGATGCTGATTTCATTTTCCGGCAGGACTTGGCACCTGCCCACACTGCTAAAAGTACAAATACCTGGCTTAATGACCATGGTATCACTGTGCTTGATTAGCCAGCAAACTCTCCTGATCTACATCCCATAGAGAATCTATGGAGTATTGTAAAGAGGAAGATGAAATACACTAGACCCAATAATGCAGATGAGCTGAAGGCTGCTATCAAAGGAACCTGGGCTTCCATAACATCTCAGCAGTAACACAGGCCGATCGTCTCCATGCCATGCTGCACTGATGCAGTAATTTTGCAAAAGAAGCCCCGACCAAGTATTGAGAGTGTACATGGACATACTTTTCAAATGGCCAAAATTTCTGTTAAAACATCTTTAAAAAAAAAAAAAAAATCTTATATAATTTTCAAATTTTTTGAGAAACTGAATTTGGGGTTTTCATTTGCTGCAAGCCATTACCATCAAAATTTAAAAAAGTAAACACAAAATATATCATTTTGTGTGTAATGAATCTATATATGAGTTTCGTTTTTTGAATTGAATTATTGAAATAAATCAACTTTTCTGTGACATTCTAATTTATTGAGATGCACCTGTACGTCTATACACACACACACACACACACACACATATGTATATATGTATGTATACATATACATACACACACACACGTGTGTGTGTGTGTGTGTGTGTGTGTGTGTGTGTGTGTATATACATAAGATCATAAGATCAAGATCACACACACACACACACACACACACACACACACACACACACACACACATATATATATATATATATAGACGTGGACAAAATTGTTGGTACCCCTCTGTTAATGAAGATTAATTAAGAAATAACTTGACTCTGACAAAAGTGGTAATAAATAAAAATTCTATGAAAATTAACCAATGAAAATTAGACAATGCTTTTGAACTGTGGTTCAACAGAATTATTTTAAAAAAACAAACTCATGAAACAGGCCTGGACAAAAATGATGGTACCCCTAGAAAAGACTGAAAATAATGTGACCATAGGGACATGTTCAACCAAGATGTGTCCTCTAATTAACATCACAGATGTCTACAAACTTGTAATCAGTCAGTCGGCCTATTTAAAGGGTGACAAGTAGTCACTGTGCTGTTTGGTGACATGGTGTGTATCACACTAAACATGGACCAGAGGAAGCAAAGGAGAGAGTTGTCTCAGGAGATTAGAAAGAAAATTATAGACAAGCATGTTAAAGGTAAAGGCTATAAGACCATCTCCAAGCAGCTTGATGCTCCTGTGACTACAGTTGCACATATTATTCAGAAATTTAAGATCCACAGGACTGTAGCCAACCTCCCTGGACGTGGCCGCAGGAGGAGATGGATAGTATGAATGGTAACAAAAGAGCCCTATCATAATATTGATTGAGCTCATAAATTGTCTGAAGTTAGCTTATTGCTAGTTTGCTAATATGAGTTATTAAAGCTATGGGAGTATACCACAGAATAAATGTGCTGTGTGGTAGGATTTAGCTGACCTGAGAAATGATTAACTTTTCTCATGCAAATTTGTTATTTACATTGTATTAATCATTCATGAAATGTGATCAGAATGGATTTGTTCATCAACTGTTAGTTAAATTTATGTGTTTCAGCAGTCATCAAAAGGTTAGCAGCTTCAAACATTTATCAAGTACAAATAGGATCTACTTTGACCACTGATCCTTAAATATAAATGTGTTTAAATATTGCTTGTCATCCCCATGTTAACCTTAAACTGTTCTGTATTTTTAAAATATCATGATTTTGATAATTACAAAATTCATTTAAAAGGCAAGTTCTACCACTTTTGATTGCTAAGTCACTCTGAAGGCTACAAACTTGTAATCAGTCAGTGGGCCTATTTAAAGGGTGACAAGCAGTCACTGTGCTGTTTGGTGACATGGTGTGGACCACACTAAACATGGACCAGATGAAGCAAAGGAGAGAGTTGTCTCAGGAGATTAGAAAGAAAATTATTGACAAGCATGTTAAAGGTAAAGGCTATAAGACCATCTCCAAGCAGCTTGATGTTTCTGTGACTACAGTTGCACATATTCAGAAATTTAAGATCCACAGGACTGTAGCCAGCCTCCCTGGACGTGGCCGCAGGAGGAGACGGATAATACGAACAGTAACAAAAGAGCCCTGAACAACCTCTAAACACATTCATGGTGAACTCCAAGGTCAAGGTACATCAATGTCAGATCACACCATCCGTCGTTGTTTGAGCCAAAGTGGACTTGATGGGAGACGACCAAGGATGACACCACTGTTGAAAACAAATCATAAAAAAGCCAGACTGAAATTTGCCAAACTGCATGCTGACAAGCCACAAAGCTTCTGGGAGAAGCTTGGACAGACCAGTTTTGTCTGGACAGACCAGACAAAACTGTAACTTTTTGGCAAGGCACATCAGCTCTATGTTCACAGACGCAAAAATGAAGCATACCAAGAAAAGAACACTGTCCCAACTGTGAAACACGGATGAGGTTCTGTTATGTTCTGGGGCTGTTTTGCTGCATCTGGCACAGGGTGTCTTGAATCTGTGCAGGGTACAATGAAATCTCAAGACTATCAAGGTATTCTAGAGAGAAATGTGCTGCCCAGTGTCAGACAGCTTGGTCTCAGTTGCAGGTCATGGGTCTTGCAGCAGGATAATGACCCAAACACACAGCTAAAAACACCCAAGAATGGCTAAGAGCGAAACACTGGACTATTCTAAAGTGGCCTTCTATGAGCCCTGATCTAAATCCTACTGAAAATCTGTGGAAGGAGCTGAAACATGCCGTCTGTGTCATGCGGTGACCCTCGCAGATCACCATAAGATGCCAAGAGTCCACCAGTGAGTTTTACGAAGATGGTGATTTATTAACACACGAGACAGGACAAGACTGTGAGCCGCTCTCGGCAAAAACACACATAAATCAATACACAAGCTCGCAGGGAGAAACCCAGCCACTACGAGCTAAACTGTGGCATAACATGAGACAACAAACCTGACATGAAGGTCTAATGACGCTCTGACAAGGCTTGACGAGGTTTTGACAATACGTTGACAAGGTGTTGACAAAGTCTGACAATACTCCTGCAACCTTACTGCCGCTAGTGCCCACTTAATAAAGGCGAGCACTAACGAGCAGTAATGACACACAGCTGACCAGCCTTGACAGGCGGAAGCCCCACCGAGCACCTTCACAATAAGAGCCTGGTGAGGCCAGAATACAACCCACAGCTGTCAAGGCCGGCAGCGAGTAGAACTTAGCCCGAGCGGGAACAGAACCCAACACTTGGGTCGTAACAGTACCCTCCCTCCGAGGGCGGGCTCAGAAAGCCCCAAGGACCACCCTGCCCCCCCACCCCCCAGGGCGGGTGGCTGGGGGTAGGTGCGGAGGGAGAGAGACCAAACCCAGAAACAAAACAGTGACAAGAAAAACGACATACAGGACAATGACAAGAATAACTACTCAGAAAAAAATGCACATGGAGAGAACAAAAGACCAGAACTACTGGGTCAGAACTACTAAACACAAGACTATGACAAAATACCAAATATTCACAATCAGACAAAATGCACAGAGAAAAACAAGGCAACAGTAGAACATAACACATACTAGGGCAACTGCAAGACATAGCCATAACACAAAATACGCAGGACAGTAAGGACATGGAAAAAAAAAAAAGACAGAACAATCACTGTGACGGATTAACCCAGAAAAAACACTACCCCCCTGACAGTCTATGCCGACCGGCGGAGACCAAACGCCACAGGAACAATTCAGATAAGATAAGATAAGATAAGATAAGATAAGATAAGATAAGATAAGATAAACTTTATTGTCCCTCAAGGGGAAATTTGTCTTGGGCTTGTCACCCGTGCTGCAACCACACAATACACACATACACAATGGATGTAGTACATAATGAATGAAATAAAACCCAATAAATAATACAAGTACATACATACATAAATATATAACAGCAGTCATTAAGAACAGGAGTTATCAGTGTCCCTGACCTATTTATCTGAGTTTAAAAGTTTTACTGACGTCGGGATAAATGAGTTCTTGTATCTATTGAACCTGCACTTGGGGACTCTGTATCTCTTTCAGGTGGTCTCCCCGCGTCCAACAGCCGGTGGGTGGTCATAGGATTCGGAACATGACCAGGTGGCTCACCACAGTCCAACGCCCAGCACGTCCGCTCCTCTGGTGGTCGAACCAGGTCGCCCGAAAACACACACAACACGTCGGGTGGCCGACCCGAGGCGCCGAAACGGCGAAACAGTTCCTCAGGTGGCCAACCCGTGTCCCCCAGCCACCAGTCCCGGGGAAAAACAGCCCGCGGCGGCCTCCCTAACGAGGACAAAACTCGGGAGAGCCGGGGCGAGCGAACAGGAGCCCTCACGGCCCCCGGCGGTGATGCACAGGGGCGGTGACTCAGTAGAGGGGACAGATGACCAGGATGAGCCTGTAATCCGTTCGGCGGTAAAAGGTCCGCAGCTCCTCCCCCGTCCGCGGACCACGCTGGCGCTGCACCTCCGCTTGACCCCAATTGGGTCCCAGCTGCACCCACGTTGGACCCCAATTGGGCCAGAACAGCACCCGCGGTGGACCCCGATTGGGCCTCTGACGCACCCACGTCGGACCCTGATTGGGCCAGAACCGCTCCTGCAGCGGACCCCGATTGGGCCTCCGGTGCACCCACGTTGGACCCCGATTGGACAAGAACTGCACCCACGGTGGACCCTGATTGTACCTCTGGTGCACCCACGTCGGACCCCGATTGGGCCACAGCAGCCTCCACGACGGACCCCGACTGGGTCGGTGCAGCTCCGCTGATGATCTCCACACCCGAACCTGGGACCTCCAACCCAGTGACTCCAACTCGTTCCACGCCGACGACACTGCAACAAGGCTCAGAAACAAGAAAACCGGGATCAGAATCACCGGTAGCAACAGAACCCAGTGAGACGAGCTCGGGCGCAGCAGGCGGCTGCTCCTCACTCGCCTCCCCGAGAGGCAGGCAAAAATGCTCCAACACAGGGGACAGAGACACAAGGGGGAGCACTTGCCTGCACTCGGGTTCTGTTGCCACCCAGGACTCCGATGATCCAGGTTCAGGGCGGTGACTCTCGTCAGCAGGCTCGAACTCAGCTGCGTCGGGCTCCACAGCTTGCAGGATGTCATCTGCAGCCTGAGGTTCCTCCCGCGCTGCTGTCCACGCCGATGACCCGTCTGGCGTGGGGGCAGGGGACCCTCAACCCACTGGCTCGGACTGCTCCGGCGAGGAGACCCGGGGATGCTTCTTTGTCTGCTCAGGCTCCGGGCCGCAGTCCGCTCTTCTCCTCCGTCCACGACGTGGCTGCAGGGCCAGATCCAGGCTTTCCAGCACTGCAGGCCCCCTCTTCATCCGACGACGTTGGCCTGGCGTCATGGACCGCTTGACAGGGGGGGACACAGAAGCAGCAGGTTTAGTAATTTTTTCTACAGCAGGTGGAGGAAGCTCGGGGGGGGGGGGGGGGCTGCGAACCCCGAACTCCGCCACCAGGAGTCAGACAAGGCAGATTATAATCAAGATGTAACAAATTATCATGCACTTGCCTTTCTCCCAGGGAAGAGATGGTTCCTGCTGTAGGGGACGTTGTTCCTCCTTCTCCCCTCTGGATGGCGACAGAGGGCCCCCTAGATGGATGAGGTGGGGCCGCTCTCAGCGGTTTGCTGACGGACTCCGCCGGCAGCAGGTCCAGCCGGGGATTCTGCTGAGGGTGACCTGGGCTGTTGCGCAGACGTCGTCGTCGGCCCCCAGATGGCGCGCACTCCTGGACCAGTTCCAGGACAGGAACGGGACTCCAACGCGGGGAGCGAGGATGCCTCCTCCTCTGCTTCCTGCTTTCTTCCTCCTCCATCCCACGAAGTATCTCGCGCTGCGTAGCGAGTTCTTCTCTCCTCAAAATCACCTCCTGGTTATTGTCATAATGGAGAGGGAGGTTGTCCAGGAGTTCCTCAGCGCAGTCTAGGTGCCAGCGCATATAGCGGGAGTTGACGTAGAATGTAGCGGTGAGGAGCGTCCCATCGACGTACTCCAGCGTGCTCGCTAGCTCTTTGCCCAGGTGCCGACCGAGGCCCCTGGATGACGGCATTCTCCCAGACGTTGACACCCAAACAGGGAAGAACAATTGTCCAATTACTGCAAAAACTCACGGTAAAAGGCGTCTCGGTGTGGCGTCTCCGTTCAGATGTCCTGGCAGGAGTATACTGTCATGCGGTGACCCTCGCGGATCACCATAAGACGCCAAGAGTCCACCAGTGAGGATTGCGAAGATGGTGATTTATTAACACACGAGACAGGACAAGACTGTGAGCCGCTCTCGGCAAAAACACACATAAATCAATACACAAGCTCGCAGGGCAAACCCCAGCCACTACGAGCTAAACTGTGGCATAACATGAGACAACAAACCTGACATGAAGGTCTAAATACACTCTGACAAGGCTTGACGAGGTTTTGACAATACGTTGACAAGGTGTTGACAAAGTCTGACAATACTCCTGCAACCTTACTGCCGCTAGTGCCCGCTTAATAAAGGCGAGCACTAACGAGCAGTAATGACACACAGCTGACCAGCCTTGACAGGCGGAAGCCCCACCGAGCACCTTCACAATAAGAGCCCGGTGAGGCCAGAATACAACCCACAGCTGTCAAGGCCGGCAGTGAGTAGAGCTTAGCCCGAGCGGGAACAGAACCCAACGCTCGGGCCGTAACAGTCTGGAGAAGGCACCCTTCAAACCTGAGACAATTGGAGTAGTTTGCTCATGAGGAGTGGGCCAAAATACCTGCTGAGAGGTGCAGAAGTCTCATTGACAGCTACAGAAATTGTTTGATTGCAGTGATTGCCTCAAAAGGTTGCGCAACAAAATATTAAGTTAAGGGTACCATCATTTTTGTCCAGACCTGTTTCATGAGTTTGTTTTTTAAAATAATTCTGTTGAACCACAATTCAAAAGCACAACACTGCTAGTCGGACACGCTCTCAATAAGCACACAGTAATTACCTCCGCCAGGAGGTAATGATTTTGCCATGGTTTGTCTGTCTGTTTGTCTGTCTGTCTGTCTGTCTGTTGGTTAGCAAGATAACTCAAAAAGTTTTGGACGGATTTCGATGAAACTTTCAGGCATTGTTAGAAATGGTACAAGGAAGAAGTCATTAAATTTTGGGGATGATCCGGATCACCGTCCAGAAGAAAACCGCCATTACGGAAAATGCCATTTTCGTGAATAACTACTGAACCACTAATCCTATCATTGTCAATCCAATTGCTAGTCATATGTTTTCGTGGTCAAGGAATCTGAAAACATACACACAAACACTGTATGGGTGGAACTGTGGCCGCCATTACGGAAAATGTAATTTTCGTGAATAACCACTGAACCACTAATCCTATCATTGTCAATCCAATTGCTTGTCATATGTTTTCATGGTCAAGGAATCTGAAAACATACACTGTATGGGCGGAACTGTGGCCACCATTACGGAAAATGCCATTTTCGTGAATAACTACTGAACCACTAATCCTATCATTGTCAATCCAATTGCTAGTCATATGTTTTCATGGTCAAGGAATCTGAAAACGGACACACAAACACTGTATGGGCGGAACTGCGGCCGCCATTACGGAAAATGTCATTTTCGTGAATAACCACTGAACCACTAATCCTATCATTGTCAATCCAATTGCTAGTCATATGTTTTCATGGTCAAGGAATCTGAAAACGTACACACAAACACTGTATGGGCGGAACTGTGGCGCTTGGCGGAGGTCTGCGCTCTCCGAGTGCTTTTCTAGTTGAAGGTTGTTTTCTGCACTATAGACCAAATATTATTTTGTGTCCACTGCATTTCACAGACACCATTAATGCAATCATGAGTGAGTTTAACAACGTTTTTTCTTTTGTTTTGTTTTGTTTTTTTTTTCATGGGAATCTTCTTTAAATTCTAGTCACACCACTGTTTCCATCTGGTTCATCAATCTAGTCAGTAATATATTGTGTGTAATGTCTTATTGTAGTTTAATTTTGACCATGCCAGATGGGACCACTAGTGTTAGCTTGGCTGGGCAGCAGCACTTGGTTTTACTAACCGAGTAGATATCAAAATGCCTGAGATAGTTTGGCAGATCAGACCACCTTGTGTAGGCTTAACTTGGACTGCAGTGATTTTTTCTAGTTTTTTTTTTAAGGTATTTTATCCAACTTTACTTGGCATTTGTATTCTCATCTAGTTCATTAATCCACAGTTGATACATCTTGTGTCATTTTAGCTTATTCTGTTAAATTTTTGCAATGCTAGCTGTTTTTTTAAAGGACAGTTCAATTTGATGAACATTGATATCAATCAGTGTAAACTTGCTAGACTGTAGCCAGTCGTTAATTTCCATCTGCTGTCCATGGGTTAGAATTTTTCCTTCCCCTTTTCTGTTATGCTGAGCACCAAGCTGGAAGGTGGGAAGTATCATTTTTATATGCTTTTTGTTATGACCTGGTCGGGGCTTAAACTCATGACCTCCCGGCTGAGGGGCAGGTTCTCTACCATTAGGCCACCACTCCAAGCTGAGTACACATTAACATAATAGTAACATTAACCTGACCAGATGACTGCGCTTGGTTTTTCTAACCAAGCCGACATTGCACTGGCTAGCATCGCTGCTAGATTAGTCCACTTAGTGATAGTTTAGCTTAGATTTTCTGTGTACTGCATTCACCCCCACTAAACATGTGCTGTCAGCTGGCTTTTCTACCAACATTTGGCCATATATCCCATTTTTATCTTTTTAGTTTATTTTACTACAGTTTATTATTTACTTTAGTGCTTTAACATCAGAATTGTTTACACTGTGGAACGATATATTATCATTCTAGAAAAGTGACTTCCTCATCTTCAAGCTTATTGTCCACTTATGGAATGAGAAAAGTGTCCAAAGCTTGAATGTATACCAGTACATTTACGGTAAAGCTAATGACTTCTGTGTATTGTGTTTTACCTGGCATGCATAGTGACTTTGGACATTTATTTGTTTTCTTAATGTCAGTCATTTTTATATTTTCCATTCAAATGGCACCAAAAAAAGTTGAAGCATTAACTTTTGTGCAAATCTGTGAATGATCACATGAATATTATTGTGAATGATCACATGAATATTATTTTCATCCATCATCGATAATTATTTCTCATTAACCTGTATTTTATTCACTACTGTTCAATATAAGTGTGAGTGATGGTTTGTTTGTTTTCTCTGTATACAAGTCCCATTTCCTTTATTCAATGTCCTACACTTTAGTCACTGTTCCCTTTCTCCCTGTTTGCTTTGCTATTTCTTTTGTTGTGCATTTTCTATTATAGAGGTATATTGCTTTGAGTCCTCTGTCCGGACACGTTGAACTCTTCCTTGGTCTACCTTTAAATTTCCCTCTTGCAAGCTTCCCATTTTTGGATGTGTTGCACAGCTGACTGGGAACAACCAAGATATTTCCCCAGCCAGCATATATTGAAAACTGTCTGTTCAGTTCTTCTCAAAAAAGATATTTCCTCTGCATCATCTGGACATATTTTGCCAATAATTTCTGCAGTTGCTTTATTTTTTTTTTCTTAAGTATAATGCCTCACATGGTGAAATCTGCATATTTTTTTTTTCCAGATGATAAATTCAGTCAGCTCCAGACTGAGACCAAAATTCCAAATCCTTTAAGGAGGAGCTGCTAAATATGTCTGTAGTGCCCCTTTGAGTGTGTATTATAGAGAGCAGCAAAGTGGGAACATGGTGCTCTATAGTTTAATGAAATGAAGCCTTTAAGGATTTCTGTTGTTCCATCAGGAACAATGAGGGTAATAATTTATTGATTAAAATAAACCAAATACCGAGTGAGGTACACTGAATCACATGGTTCTGTGTACTCCGCCCGGTATGAGGTTACCGGGGCCCCACCCTGGAACAAGGCCTGGGGGAGGGGCTCGATGGCTAGCGTCTGGTGGCCGGGTTCCCATCCATGGGACCCGGCTGGGCTCAGTGCAAAGGAGTTACATGGGTTTCCCCTCCAGTGGGCTCACCACCTGCAGGAGGGACCATGGAGGTCCGGTGCTATGTGGATCAGGTGGCAGTCGAAGGCGGAGACCTTGGCAGTCTGATCTCAGCCTTTCTAAACTGGCTTTTGGGACGTGGAATGTCACCTCTCTGGTGGGGAAGGAACCTGAGCTGGTGAATGAGGTTGAGAGATACCGGCTAGATATAGTAGGTCTCACCTCAACACACAGCTCTGATTCTGGAACCGGTCTCCTGGAGAGGGGCTGGAGCTTGGCCTACTCTGGAGTTGCCCCGGGTGAGAGATGGTGATTAGGGGTGGGTATTCTTGTATCCCCCCCAACTTGTGGCCTCTGTATTACAGTTTTCCCCGGTGGACAAAACGGTTGTTTCCCTGTGCCTTCGGGTTGGGAAACGGGTTCTGACCATCATTTGTGCCTATGCCCCAAATGATGTTTCAGAGTACAAACCCAGTCCAGTCAGTCTCTGACTGGATTGCTGGAGAGTGCTCCTCTTGGAAACCCCATTGTCCTACTGGTGGACTTCAGTGTGCACGTGGGGAATGACAGTGAATGCTGGCGGGGGGGGGGGGATGATTGGGAAGAATGGCCTGCCTGATCTGAACCCAAATGGTATTCAGTTATCGGACTTCTGTGCTAACCACAGTTTGTCCATAACAAACACCATGTTCAAGCATAAGGGTGTCCACATGTGCGCCTGGCTCTAGGACACCCTAGGTCGCAGATTGATGATAAATTTTGTTATCGTGTCATCAGACCTGCAACCGTATGTCTTGGACACTTTGGTAAAGAGAGATGCAGTGCTGTCAACCTATCACCACCTGGTGGTGAATTGGATCCGATGGCAGGGGAGGATGCCATTCAGACCTGGTAGACCCAGACATATAGTGAGGTTGTGCTGGGAACATCTGGCTGAGGCCCCTGTCCAGGAGGTTTTAAACTCCCACCTCAGGAAGAACTTCGACCACATTCCGAGGGAGTCTGTAGACATGGAGTCTAAATGGGCAATTTTATCCACTTCCATTGTTGAGGTGGCTGCCCAGAACTGCCGCAGCAAGGTCGATGGTGCATCTCGTGGTGGAAACCCCCGAACCAAGTGGTGGACAGCAGTGGTGGTGGGGGTGGGGCATTAAAGCTGAAGAAGGAGTCCTTTCAAGCTTGGTTGGCTTGTGGGACTCCCAAAGCAGCTAAGGTGTACCGGCAGGCCATAGGAGTGCGGCTCGGGTGGTTGCCGAAGCAAAAACTCAGGTGCGGGAGGAGTTTGGTGAGGCCATGAAACGAGACTTTCGGTCTGCATCGGAGAGATTCTGGCAAACTGTCCGGTGTCTCAGGAGGGGGAAGAAGCTCCCTGTCCACACTGTGTATGGTGCGGATGAGGCGCTGCTGACTTCGACTGGGGATATCTTCAGGCGGTGGAAGGAATACTTCAAGGATCTCCTCAACCCCACTGACATGCCTTCCACCAAGGAAGCAGGACTTGTGGACAAGGGGGACGACTCACCCATCACAGAGGCTGAGGTCACCAAGGGGGTTAAAAATCTCTTTGGTGGATGGGCCCCAGGTGTGGATGAAATTTGCCCAGAGTACCTCAAGGCCCTGGATGTTGTAGGGCTGTCATGGTTGACACACCGGTGCAACATTGATGGAGGTTGTAGACAGTGCCTTTGGCATGGAAAACCAAACTGGTGTTTTCTCTCTTTAAAAAGGGGGACCAGAGAGTGTGCTCCAACTTTAGAGGGATCACACTCCTCAGCCTTCTTGGGAAGGTCTATGCCAAGGTACTGGAGAGGAGAGTCCAGCCGGTGATCAAGCCTTGGATTCAGGAGGAGCAAATGTGGTTTTCGTACTGGTCATGACACATCGGACCAACTCTTTACACTCTCAAGAATCCTTGAGGGTTCGTGGGAGTTTACCCAACCAGTTTACATGTGTTTTGTGGACTTGGAGAAGGCATTCGACCGCATACATCATGGTTTTTTGTGGGGTTGTGCTTCGGGAGTATGGGGTATCGGGCTTGTTATTACGAGCTATCCAGTCTCTATACGACCGTTGTGAGAGTTTGGTTTATATTTGGTTTATATTGCCAACACTCGGTCAGACTCATTCCCAGTGGACTCTGCCAGGGCTGCCCTTTGTCACCCATCCTGTTCATAATTTTTAAGGACAGGATTTCTAGGTGCAGCCAGGGTACAGACGGTGTCATGCTCAGTGACCACAGGATCTCATCTCTGTTGTTTGCAGATGATGTTGTCCTGTTGGCTTCATTTAGCAATGACCTACAGGTCTTATTGGGACAGTTTGCCGCTGAGTGTGAAGCAGCTGGGATGAGAATCAGCACCTCCAAGTCCAAGTCCATGGTCCTCAGCCGGAAAAAGGTGGATTGTCCTCTCTGTGTTGGGGACAAGCTCCTTCCCCAAGTGGAGGAGTTTAAGTACTGTATCTCAGGGTCTTATTCATGAGTGAGGGGAGACTGAAGCATGAGATTGACAGACGGATCGGAGCAGCATCTGCAGTGATGTGGACGTTGTGCTGGTCTGTTGTGGGAAAGAGGGAGCTCAGCTCTAAGGCAAAGAAGCTGATTTACTGGTCAATCTATGTTCCTACCCTCACCTATGATCATCAGCTTTGAGTAATGACCGAAAGAATGACATCGTGGATCCAAGCGGCTGAAATGAGCTTTCTTCGTAGGATTGCTGGACTCACCCTCAGAGATAGGTTGAGGAGCTCAGTCATCCCGGGGTTTACCCAGGACTCGCTGGAGAGACTTTGTCTCCCAGCTGGTCTGTGAAGACCTTGGTATCCTCTCTGAAGATCTGGAGCAGGGGGCTGGGGAGAGGGAAGTCTGGGCTTCTCTGCTTGAATTGCTGCCTCCATGACTTGGACCTCCGGAAAAGCAGTAGAAGATGGATGGATGGATGGATGGATGGATGGATGGATGGATGGATTTATTGATGGATGGAAAATAAACGAAATATTTTATTAGTTTTTAATAGGAAGATTATGAAGATTTAGTGCCCTATTATGACAGTCTGAAGTGGGCATTTGTGCCCGCTGAAGAGTGAAGACCGGGTGGAGAGGGTGGAGAAGAGTTTCAGGGGTGATTTGTGACAGAAGGATAGCAGCTAGAGTGAAAGGGAAGATTTATAAGACGGTAGTGAGACCTGCTATGATGTAGGGTTTGGAGACAGTGGCACTGACAATGAAATATGAGGCAGAGCTGGAGGTGGCAGAGTTGAAGATGCTAAGATTCTCACTGGGATTGACTAGGACAGACAGGATTAGAAATGAGCATATCAGAGGGACACTTAAGGTTTCGCGGTTTGCAGACAAAGTAAGAGAGGAAAGGCTGAGATAGTTTTGACATGTGCAGAGGAGGGATAGTGGAGATATCGGACAAAGGATGTTAAAGATAGAACTGCCAGGCAGGAGAAAATGAGGAAGACCACAGAGGAGATTCATGGATGTAGTGAAGGAGGACATGGAGAGGGTTGGTGTTAGAGAGGAAGATGCAGGGATAGGGTGAGATGGAGACAGATGATCCACTGTGGTGACCACTAAAGGAAGCTGCTGAAAAAAGAAGAAGAAGTGGGCATTTGTGCCACGCTTTGCACCTTGTGCAAGTGCTTTTGTTGGCTTCTGTCAGTGCAATATCTGCTTTGCTGCTGTGCACCCTCACCACCTAATTAAGAAGTGAATGTGCTTTTTCCTTGTGCTTGTAGCATGGGACTGATTTTAAAATGGGAGAGGCTTGGCGCAAGATTACAGCTCATTGGTTTTGCAGAGCTTTCTTTGTAAATGTGCCTTTGGTTATCAGAAAGCAGTCAACAGCACATTACCAACCACTATTCCAGCAGCACATTTCAACAGCATGAATGCACATGTATGCCTGTAACTACACCAGGTCTTGAATTTCTGTGTCCCTTATTTTGACAGACTACTTTCATCTGTCATCATCCATTACCTGATCTTTCATTCCTTCCTTTATTAATCAATAAATCAATGAATGAATGAAAGATTAGGTATGGGTGTGCTCAGCCTGTTCCCCAAAGATGCTGGGACAGACTCCAGCCCCCCATGAATCGTAACAGACCTTTTACGATGATGATTTTTTTTTTAATAATTTATTTAAAAGGGACAATACCCATTAAAGAACTTCTATCAAATTGTAGATGTAAATAGGTCGGATTGTAGCAAATTTACTAATTTCCATTCATAGTCCATTAGCAGAACAAAGTCAATACTATGACTTACATGAACATAAAACAAACAATTTAGAACAACACATAACTAACAAACAAGAGGCACATCCAATTAAATAAAAATAAACAATTTAAAAATGATCACAGATTTGATGTTCCTTCAACCATTGTTTGAAGAGTACTTTAAATCTAAATAGTGAGGAAGACTCGCTTAATGAGACTGGTAAACCATTGCAGTGTTTGCTTCCTCTAACTGTCAGCACAGTTTGTCCAAATTTGATATGCCTGTATGGAACCTCACAGTCTCCTCTAGTGGAGGCCCTGGTGCCAACACCACTCTCAGTCCTCTGTTTGATAAATTCCTTTAAAGGTGGTGGAGCAAGCCCATTTAAAACCTGGTACTGTATAAAAGATAAGCCTACTTGAAATTTATAAAATTTATCAAAACTCAGCAGACTATGTTTTTCTAAAATATCACAGTGGTGAAATGATAATGGCTTTTTATCATATACTTTCATTGCTTTATTGAATAATGACTCTATTGGCTTACAAACTATTCCACTTGAAATGGACCATGTAGTGATGCAATATTCAATATAAGAAAGAATCATAGCATGTAAACACATTTTGGCTACACAACTACTCAAGAGGTCAGGGACAGTGCCTTTGGCATGGAAAACCGGGGTGGTGGTTCCTGTCTTCAAGAAAGGGGACCGGAGGGTGTGCTCCAACTTTACAGGGATCACACTCCTCAGCCTCCCTGAGAAGGTCTATACCAAGGCACTGGGGAGAAGAGTCTGGCCATTGGTCAAACCTCGGATTCACGAGGAGCAATGTGGTTTTTGTCCTGGCCGTGGCACATAAGATCAACTCTTTACCCTCTCGAGAATCCTTGAG
The DNA here is from genome assembly GCA_020510985.1 of Pholidichthys leucotaenia. NCBI lineage: Eukaryota > Metazoa > Chordata > Actinopteri > Cichliformes > Pholidichthyidae > Pholidichthys > Pholidichthys leucotaenia. The sequence goes on along the minus strand of CM035839.1, from coordinate 273,951,316 downwards.
ACTTTGTGGGGGTTTGCCCAACCAGTTTACATGTGTTGTGTGGACTTAGAGAAGGCATTTGACCGTGTCTGTTATGATTTCCTGCCTTTTTTGAGGCAGGAGAGACAAAAACCTAAATGCAGGAGGATGTTGTGCATATTTATTAACCAAAACGTGATAAAACTCACTGTCCCTCCTGCTCGACTCAGCTCCATGGGGAATAGAGCCTTCAGCCGCTCTGCTCCCAAACTCTGGAACTCACTCCCACCTGCCATCAGAAACATTGACTCCCTCCCTCAGTTTAAACCCGCTCTCAAAACTCACCTGTTCAGATTAGCATTTTCATTGTAACTGCCATGGTTTTCTATGATTGTCGTTTTTGTGTTTTTGTTGTTGATTGATACTGTGTTTTATCTATTTCTGTAAAGTGTCCTTGAGTGTCTTGAAAGGCGCTTTTAAATAAAATGTATTATTACCTCCGCCAGGCCGCAGGCCAGGAGGTAATGTTTTTGCCAGGGTTTGTCTGTCTGTCTGTCTGTCTGTTATTCTGTCTGTTGGTTAGCAAGATCACTCAAAAAGTTTTGGACGGATTTCAATGAAACTTTCAGGTGTTGTTGGAAATGGTACAAGGAAGAACTGATTAAATTTTGGGGATGATCCGGATCACCGTCTGGATCCAGGAATTTTTTAAAGGATTCTTTAACATTGTGAGATAGGGCCATTTTCAACATGTGTGCAGGCACAATGGAGGGCGCTGGTCGTCGTGTCTGATGAACACGAACTCCGCGTTCTTCAAAGTTTTAGGCACAAAAGCACGCGGAAAACAGTGGTGGGCCGGGCCTGGCAGCGTGCCTGTGTTTGCGCTATGCTGCAAAAGCTGAGACGGGCAGCTGTCCGGCGCCGGATTATTTGGCAGAAATTCCCCGGGCAGCCATAGGGACTGCGCAAAAACAAGCTCTCTGCCTGGGAAGCTTCCAAATCCTCTTTTGGCGCCGAGCGCGACCCCAATAAAACCCACGGCAACCTGTCAACCCAATTTGCATCCGTCAGTGAAGCCCTGAGTGCTGCTTTCAGTGATCTATGAAAACGCTTGCATAACCCATTGGCCTGTGGGTTGTACGCAGTTGTGCTATGAATTGCAACGCCCGCAGCCTGGGAGTTTGGAGATGGAGGAGATGGACACAACAGCAACACTTAAGTTTATTACCTCCGCCAAGGAGGTAATGCTTTTACTGGCATTTGTCTGTTTGTCTGTCTCTGTCTGTTACCAACATAACTCAAAAAGTTATGAACGGATTTTGACGAAATTTTCAGGAAAGGTGTGTAATGGCACAGGGAACAGATGATTAGATTTTGGTGATGATCTGAGAGTGCATACCTCCACCAAGGGCTTTGTTTGTATTTTTGCAGCAGGATTACACAAGAACTACTGGATGGATTTGGATGAAATTTTCACCAGAGGTGGTTCTTGGCTGAGACAGGAACCCATTACATTTTGGGAATGATCTGCAAATGCATACCTCAGCCAAGGCTCTTCTCACCGTGTGTCAGCCACAAAACTCCAAAACTAATGGACAGACTTGGATGCAATTTTCACCACAAGTGGCGATAGGCCTACACGCAAGCCCATTACATTTTGGAGGTGATCCATGACAAACGGAAGGAGCCTTGGCGGAGGTATGCACTCTATGAGTGCTTTTCTAGTTCTTTAATGCTACGTTTTTGTTTACCAAGAAGTGAGTTCTTTGAAAACTGTTTGGGAAAGATACATTGAACTTCTTGCGGACTTTGACTGTGGTCCAGGTATGTACTGTATAAAAGTGAACGTTTCAAGACAAAGCTTGACAGGTTGCTTTAGGGAATAGCACTGTTTGTGCATTCACTCAGACCAATCAATCTCATTATGATAGTTCCTGAAATGATGGCTGAGACTGCTCTCTTTAAAATGAGGACAATAATGGATGACAAACAAGATGGCACTATAGGGAGGACTATGGAAAGCTGTGGACCTGGCAAGGATACTATGATACTGAGTTAGCTTTATTGGGTGTCATTAAAGCTCAATAAAGGACATCAGGGAGTCCCCAAGACATGACTTCATAGGAGTAATAGATCAGCATCATGCAGAAGAAACTGTGCCAGGCAGTTCGTAAATGATGTTGATACTCCTTTGCATTGGTGATGCTGACATAAAATATGAGAATAAACAAACACTTCACACAAAGCTACTCAGCATTGCCCAGGATATTCTTTTCCTGGCTTCTGGTTGATGGAAACCAACACTTAAACATGTGGGTATTGGTGTTGCCGTACACCAAGTGACTCATTCGAAGGATTTGGTGCAGTTTCATCATGCTACAGGGCACTTCATAAGCTATGAATCAGTATTAAGGACAGATACTGTGATGGCAAATGAGGCTCTGAAGCGATACTTTGACAATGGTGAAGTATATATTCCTTTGAATTTTATAAATGCAAGCCTCCCTGGTTATATCACATATGCAAATGACAACATGGACATTATTGAGGAGACCCTTGATGGAAAAGGATCCTTCCATCCCTCACAGACTGCTGCTTTCAAAAAGAGCACACCTCAAGAAAGAGAACCCCAAAATAAAACTAAAATCTGAAAGGTCAAAGTAAATCTTGGTTCCACCAGGAATGTTTGAGCTGAAGGATGCCATTATAGACTCACAGAAGCCTCATCCAGTATTTCATGGATTAGTTACATCAGACATGTATGATGTAATGATGTGACATGTATGATTCGCGTTCAGAGCGAAGGACAGGATTGCCCTCCGCTCAGCCAGGTCTGCGCTTTCAGAGGGAATTAAGGCAGCAAAGCGCGCCTATGCGGAGAAAATCCAGGGACACCTCTGTGACACTAGGAACACCAAGCAGATGTGGCAGGGAGTTCGGACACTGACGGGCTTTAAGTCTAGGCAGGGGGTCGATGATGACGACGCTTTGCTTCCAGACAGGCTTAACGACTTCTTTGCACGTTTTGAAGCATCAAACTCGACAATCAGAGGGAGGGCCGGCCCACTCCCACCATCGGTCGGACCAGCTTTTACCATTAACACAGCGGACACATGGAGGACCCTATCCAGAATCAACCCACGCAAAGCTGCAGGTCCAGACAACATTCCGGGACGTGTGCTCCGAGACTGCGCGAGCGAGTTGGCGGATGTCCTGACTGACATTTATAACATCTCCCTGAGTCAGGCCATTGTTCCCAGATGCTTCAAGACCTCTATCATTGTACTGGTGGCAAAGAAACCAGTGGTGTCCTGTTTGAATGACTATCGTCCTGTTGCACTTACACCAATTGTGATGAAGTGTTTTGAACGGCTTGTCAAACCACACATCACAGCCTGCCTCCCTGCATCACACGACCCGCTCCAGTTTGCATATCGTTCAAACCGCTCCACGGAGGATGCTATAGTCACCACCCTACACTCTGTCATCACCCACCTGGACCAGAAAGACACCTACGCCAGACTCCTGTACATTGATTTCAGTTCAGCATTCAACACCATTATTCCCCAGAGACTGATAGAGAAATTACTCCTTCTCGGTCTGAACACCGCCACATGTCTCTGGATCCTGGATTTCCTGACTGAGAGACCTCAGTCTGTCCGGGTTGGAAACAACATCTCCAACTCTGTCACGCTGAGTACCGGAACCCCTCAAGGCTGTGTACTCAGTCCACTGTTGTTTACACTTCTAACACATGACTGTGTATCCAAACACGAGGGGAACCAGATTATTAAGTTTGCAGATGACACCATGGTGGTGGGACTTATTCAGAGGGATGAGGAATCAATGTACAGGGAAGAAGTGAGAGACCTGGAGGGCTGGTGCAGGGAGAACAATCTGGTGCTCAACGTGGACAAAACGAAGGAGATGATTATCGACTTCCGGCGGTCACAGCCTGAGCACGTCCCCCTCAGCATCGGCGGCCGTTTAGTGGAGAGAGTAGAGAACATCAAGTTCCTCGGAGTGCAGATCTCGCAGGACCTGACCTGGAGCAAGAATTCCTTGGAGATCAGGAAGCGGGCTCAGCAGAGACTACACTTCTTGAGGAAACTCAAACAGGCCTCTCTCCCCATCTGCATCCTCAGGACCTTCTACAGAGGTGTGGTGGAGAGTGTTCTGACATACTGCATTGCTACATGGTACTCCAGCTGCAGTATGTCAGACAAAAAAGCCCTGCAGAGGATAGTCAAGGGGGCGGAGAGGGTAATTGGAGTCTCCCTCCCCTCTGTCCAAGAACTTTTTCAGAACCGTTGTAGGAGCAGGGCACTGAACATTGTCAAGGACCGTTCTCACCCTCTGCATAAACACTTTGAACTTCTTCCATCTGGTAAACGATTCCGGAGCATCAGAGACAGAACCACCAGACTGATCAACAGCTTCCTCCCACAAGCTGTCAGGATGCTGAACGGCTGACCCGGAATCTCACATACACACTACTGCACCTATGGACATTTTGTATATTATAGTTAGTTATTCTTTTTCCCCAAGTATGTCTCAGGGATGTGTGAATGGATGGCGGGGTAGGGGTGGGGTGGGGGGTGGAGCTATGTGGGAGTGTGTCTTAATCATGCTGCTTCTTATATGGATGCCGAGAGAAACGCAATTTCATCTTGCCTGCACTACAGTTGTATGTACAGCAATATGACAATAAAGTTTGATTTGATTTGATTTGATTTGATGATCATGACACACAACTAACGCAACAGTCTAAAAATCAAGACCTTGCATGGGTTATCTGTAGACTGCAAAACACACAAGATCCTGTTGTCCCATCTTGGAGTGGCTTCAATCACCTAATGAAAAGATCAGATAATCCATAGACAGTTGCTGGAATGATGCATATTTGAAATTCTCCAGCATGTGATTATGATACTATACGGACAGTCTAACAGAATTGCCACAAAATGACTACAAAACTGGGACAAAAGTACACAGTGATAACCTTTGAGGAGCAGCTCTACTGCAAAGCAAAGATGCTTCAGTGGCACAACCACAAAGAGTGTGAGAATTCAGTTATTCTCTTGGGTGGTTTTCATGTGCAGATCAACTTTTGCAAGATCATTGGACAGCATCTTGCTGATTCTGAACTAATGAACATTCTTGCGGAAAGTGGTGTGTTTGGAAAGAACACAGTTGAAAACATCATGAAAGGAAAGGGATTGAACCATGTAGCCCATGTACACAAACTTGCCTTTGAAGCACTTTGGAGAATATTGTGGCAAGCCTTTCTGCAATGGGTGGTTTACAATGATAGAACAATAGACAACAATTGATTTGAGTTGGTAGAGGCACTTTCAGAACACATATGATGTGGAGAAATTGAAGCGGCTGCAGCATGCTATGAAGATCTTGTGCTGCAAGTTGGAGATGTTCAGATCTCCTTTCAGAGGTTGGCAAGGCAAATGCAAGACAAACCAACCTTTACCTTCTGGTGACAATACATGGACCTTGTGTCTATTCTCCTGGCATTCACACAGACACTGAGATGTGGTGACTTGAAGCTGTACATAACAGCATTCAAGAACATGATGCCCTGGTTTGCTGCATATGATCACACACACTACACAAGATGGGGTGCTGTATTCATAGCAGACATGGAACATCTTGCATAGAAGGCACCACAAGTCTACCAGAGCTTCTTGGAGGGTGATTTTGTGGCCAAAGAGACCAACCACAGCTTGAACGGGGTGCCTTTTGATCTGTGCCTTGAGCACATCAACCAAATTGGAAAGATTGCTGGAGGACTGGTAGACATCACACAAAATAAGGTGGCTAGAAACCCTTGGTCCATCACCTACAATGAGCGTGCATCCTTAGCATAGGATACCAGATCTCTGTTCGGACTGGCACATGATGGAGAAGATGATGAAGACACTCACAAAGACTGCATTCCATCAAGACTCTGAAGGGATAATGATGTCATTAAAACTGTTGACCAGTTTCAGAGATGCCATGTCTTCCAACAGGAGAAATTGTATGAGTTAGTGTCTCTGACAACTGGTGATGTTGCATCAGAAGATATGGGAAACAAATGGTGTCTGAGTGTGTGAAAAAGCGATTGAGCACAATGACCCTAGACTTTCACGACAGCCTCATCAACAGAAAACAAAACATTCTCAACCCTGTAAAGCACAGATACTAAACTTAAAAAAAACCTCAGATTCAAGTGTGTGAAGCCCGACAGGGATATTTTCCATCGCATTATTGTACCTATGGATAGTGGAAGAGAAGTTAATACAAATGAGCTTCTCCAAGGAATTGTGTGCAGTCCCCCTGTCACTTGCAACAACAGATTCAGTGCTCCGACCTACTAACAAAGTTGACTTTGCCACCATACTACAAGCTGGTGCAAATGAGAAAAAGATAAGTACATCTGTTGTGAGAACTTGCACTATCATTGATGGGACGGGCTTAGTAAGAGAAAAAGGGAAGCCTTAAAATTGCATCAACCTTTGGGGATTTTGCTTTTGAGTCATACAAAAAGTGACTGGTAATCTACATGGGAGCATCACTAGAGTAGATCTAGTATTTGATCAATATCAACAGAACTCCATAAGGGGGGAACAAGGGCAAGATGCAGCACTACTTTGCAAAAGATTCACACCATTGTTAGTAGGGATGTAAAGATGCCTGCTAACTGGAATAGCTTTATTGAAATGGGTGAAAACAAGGCCAACCGTACACAATTCCTATCAAATGAAGTTTGAAAGGCACGCACACCATTATGGTAGATAGATAGATAGATAGATAGATAGATAGATAGATAGATAGATAGATAGATAGATAGATAGATAGATAGATAGATAGAAAATTTATTTCCAAAAAAAAGGCAAAAAAAAATCAAACAAATGACAAGTGCCATAAAGTGACAGTATACAGTGCTCGAAAGGGAGAAGGAAGAAGTTAGCACTTATTTACTCCAACTCTCCTTTTGTCTAAATACAACCCATGTGAAATATATAATTATTACCTCTATTAAGACCCCAGGTAGACAATTAACTCTATTTTTTACATATCATCATTGACACCCATCCATCCCAATATACATATAGTCCATACATCTATACCCAGCCCCAAACAACACAGATATGCAAAGTACTGTCCCACCTACCACACCAAAGTGTCCCAGAGCGAGCGTAGTGAATCGTACATATTAATACTACCCCACTAGCATATATCATTTTAGCAAATAATGTTAATACCTATTTTGAATTGATTTCTGTTTGTACATAGTTTTAGTTCCAGCTCCAGACTGTTCCACAAATCCACCCCACAGACAGATATGCACATACTTTTCTTAGTTGTTCGTACCTTAGGTTTTGTTAAGTTTAAGTCTCCTCTCAAATAATAATCATTGTCTCTTCTATTGAATATTGTTTGTTTATTAGTTGGGAGTTGATTATTAATTGTCCTGTACATTACTTGTGCTGTCTTATATTTAACTAAATCCATGAACATTATGGCATGTAACTTTAAAAACAATGAGTTGGTTTGGTCTCTAAATCCTACATTATTTATTATCCTTATAGCTTTTTTGTATAATGTGCATATTGGCTGTAGGTTGGTCTTGTAGGTGTTTCCTCAGACCTCTACACAGTAGTTAAGATATGGTAGAAACAGTGAATTGTACAGTAAGAACAATGATTTATAGTCCAAAATGTGTCTTGTCTTCCCCAGTATCCCTATACAGTACATTTTGCCAACTTGGCCCAGATGTGACTGATGTGAGGTTTCTAGCAGATTTTAATTGTCTAGCGTCACCCCCAGAAACTTAGTTTCCTGTACTGTTTCTATTCTGGTGTCATCTATCGTTATCATTATTTCATGATTTATTTTATAATTTAAAAATTGTACTTAGTGGGGGATTTGACAATCCTGAGAAGGTGGCATCAGCACCTTGGACTGATGTTTCCCACCTACAGGTGACACACGAAGAAGCGGACACCCACATATTGCTACATGCAGTTGATGCAACAGCCAAAGGGTATCAGGGGCTCATCATTCAAAGCAGGGACAAAGATGTACTGGTGTTACTTCTTGTCTTTGCCCACTGACTGAGTCCAGAAATTTGGATGAAAGCAGGAACAGCCAAGAAACTGTGCTACATTGGAGTTCATGATATCAAAATGCCAAATGAGATTCTTAATGGTCTACTGGCATTTAATGCCATTACTGGATGTGACACTACTAGACAGTTCACTGGAATAGGAAAAAAAGTACTGCATTGATAGTGTCCCAGCAGTATCCTCATCTTCTCCACCACTTTGGTGAGGATGAGGTACCAATTCCTGTTACTTTATCCTTGGCCGACCAGTTTGTATGCAACCTGTATGATCCCAAATAAAGCAGCAACTCAATCCATGAAGTTTGTTGTGCCTGTTTCAGAAGATGAAAGCCAATGTAGATACTTTACCAACAACAAAGGATGCCTTGACTCTGCACCTCATGAGGGCCCACAATCAAACAAAAATATGGAAACAGTCTATAGTGACCCATCCACAATTGCCCTCACCGACCAGTTGTGGTTGGCCCATGAAGGATGGTATGCTGGTCCCTCAACTTTTAATCAAAAACCTGTACAGGCAAGATGCTTGGAGATGACTATCTGTGGATGCAAGAAAAGAGGTAGTCAGTACAGTACCAGGCTGTGTCGATGTCAGAAGAGTGGAATCTACTGCTATGGGGCATGTGGGTGTGCCTGTGCTGCTTGTTGCAAAAATTCTCAGCAACCAATATCATTATAATTGAGTGCTGCCACACTATGTGTGATGGTGCAATTGTAATGTTTAGTATGGTGTTATTCCAACTGCTCATATTTATTTTTGTTTTAGAATAGAGGTTTAAAAAGTCCCTTTATTGTACAATTCAAAAATACAAAATCACCATGATACCATCATTCCACCAAGTGTCTCACATTTCAAAAGTTGAAACATAACTCATCCCCCTCTCCCACAGAACACAGAATATTCCCAACAGTCCATCTACTATTGAATACTTTCAAATTGTCCACCATTTTATAATAAGAATGCTCCACCTGGAGTCTGACTTTTAACAAGACCTTAAAAACAAACAGAGGATCCACATTGCCTGTGTTAATAGTCCGATTTTTCCTTGTCAGCCAGATGGCAAGTTTAGCAGTACCAGATAGGAAGTTTATCAAAGTACGCACAGAATTCTTTGCCACTTTATACGTTGGACCATAAATAAACAAACCAAAAGAAAAAAATTCACCAAAATTATGAAACCACACTTTCAAAATATCAAAAGGGCCTTTTCCACTAGCATGCTTTAGCGCGACACGGGACGGCTCAGCACGCTTTGTACGCTTTTCCACAAGCCCCAACACGGTTTAACAGCCGCAATTCTCAGCCCCGCTGAAGGGCAGGGTACAGCAGTGCTGAGCTGTGCCGTGTTGTGACGTTAACAGACTGGTCGCCGCTGATTGGTCAGGTCGTAACCGGCGCTGATTGGTCAGGTTGTAACCGCCCCTCTCCTCCTCCTCATCTACCAAATCTTCACAACCTTCTCAATAAAGTTTTTGAAAAAAAAAAAAAAGAATCTTCACGACTGCCATTACTCAGCACGCAACCACTGTTGGCGGTTCCTTTCAGTGTATTGCTGTGCTATTTTCATTTATTCTCTATCAAAAATGGCTTCGCGTAATAAGGGTGTTCCATGGACCAGTAAGGAGCTGCAGTGTCTGTTCACTGCATTGTCAGACGAACGTATGCAGCGCGAGTTAGACGGAGCTGTCCGGAATGAAAAAAATATACCGGGAGGTCTCGACATCGGAGTCCTTTAACGGTGAGTTTTAATTTTTTTTTATTGTGCGTTTTTTCGCAAATATATTCGGTAAGATTATTATTATTATTATTTATGCAATAAAAAAGCTGTTCATTTGTGGATGATGATCGCTGCTTAATTGCAGCACACTGCGGACTCAAGCTTTTATTTTAATTATTCATGTGAACAATACGCTGAAATAAGCTTATGTATTCTTGTTAAAAACTATTGTGCTGTATTTTATTGTGTGCATTTTCCTTGTAGAATCATCCCACGCGTCCGCCGCGACAGCCCGTCCGGATTATTCAACCGAGCCTTCCTGACCCACAGCTGGCAGAGACGCTTCATTCAGCCGAGTCGTGACCCAGTTTGGGAAGCTGGTGTAGACACTCAGTGGTCGGCGTGTATAAAATGTCGATTAACCTTCATGTTGTGTTGCAAAGTTTTTTTTTTTTCTTTTAATATTTTGTATATAATAAAATGGAATTGTTTTGGAAAGTGTGGTTTGTCTGTTATAACACTGAATTATAAAACAGTATAATTTCATAGAAATTCCATTGCCTAGTCTGATCAAAATGATACTGATCTTCCTGTCAGGGTCAACCATTGTAAAGGTAATGTAATTTTTAACTAGACCAAAAAACAAATGTTTTTGTAAGCTTTCTGTTCTTTTTATTGAAATATCATAAAAAATTAGCCCCACATGATCCAGTTCTAAACTTTGGGTACATTTTTTATGTTAACTTATAAGAAGTTGCACAGTTGGACTTTAAAATGCAGCAGGAGAGACCGATCAAGCTTACAAGTCAATGTAAAAAAGTAAGTATATGTAAATTGAATGTTCTATCGGCATTCCAAATTCAGAGAATTACAATACTTTAGAAGGAGTGTAGCATCATCTAAACGGAAAATAATAATACTGTTGTTCCAAACGTTGACCTGAAGGTGAAAAACATGAATTTTTTTTAATTCAGTACATCCAAAATGCCCTAGGATGTAAAAAATAATAATTTGGTGTAGGCCAGTGTGCCACGTCTCATTATTTAATACGAATAAAAACAAGTTTCAGCTCTTTATTTCTAGGTCATTTGGCAGTTAATTCAAAACAAAAGTGACTTGTGTTGTTGCAGCTTAATTATGAGATAAAATTAATTGTGAGATAAATCCACAGAGCGAGCAAGGCAATAATCCTTGAATCCTTTTTTGTCTAAATAAGGACTCAGTGGGTGCGTCACGGGAGTGTGGCCCCGCCTCGCTCAGAATCTGCTGCTGCCCCGCTTCTAAAACCTCCTAACAAACCATCACAGCACAAGCACAACACCAATGGAGACAGAAGCATTCCGAGCTGTACTGAAGTGAACCGAGCCGTACCGAGGTGTGCTGGGCTAGTGGAAAACAGGCTAAAAAGTCCAGATAAATGAAAACATTTAACAAACAAATGCTCCAGGGTCTCAACTTGGGAACAAAACAAACATTCCTCCCCCAAATTAGGATCCAGGTGTACTCTGTATTTATTTGTAGCTATTGCCCCATGTACAATCCTCCACTGGAGATCTGCTGTCCGTTTCTCAATAAGGAGCTTGTACATGGAGCGCCAGCTGCCTTTTGGGGAGAATAGCGGCCCCAAAAATCCAGCCCACTTCGATTCTTTCACCTCCATCAGAGAGCGCAGATTTAGAACCTTCACACAGATGTGATACACTGTCGTCTTCCCTACAAACTGGAACTTGCCAAGACGAGGAGTTCTGAAAGACAGCAGGTGATCTTCTCCCTCCTGCCACTCTCCCACTGCTGGACTTATGGAAAGGGCAGGAAAGTTGGACACAGTGTCCTCATCCCATTGATCAGAAAGAGTACGGTTTTCCGCAAAGGCTCTCAGTGGTCGTGGCAGGGCAGCACACACTTCCTTCACCACCCTATGCACCAGTCTGACAGATGTAATGTTGGCACTCCGCCTCAGCGTTTCTATGGATGTGGTTGACATCTTCATCAGACAACCAAGCTTGGTACAGCCTGCCTCTCTTAGACAAGTTTGCAGACTAACAGACTGCAGCATCTGAGTGTACATGAATTGACTGAAAAACAGTGGTTCTTTGAACAGCCACATGCCTGGTGTCTCCTCAGGAATATGGGCTACAGTGAAGACTTGGCATACATGCAAGACAGATGTATAAAAAGCAGAAAGCCCAGTAAAGTCCACCTTCCCGGATTTCACAAGGAAAAGCTGCTTACCATAGCCCAAGCGGCCAACTCTCCTCAGGAGCAGTTTTGCAGTGTCCATCCAGCAGGGGTCACATCAATAAAGGAGCCGTTGTGCAGTCTGAAGCCTAAAACAGGTGATCTTGGACTGTATGTCAACCAGGCCCTGTCCTCTCTCGGCAACAGGCAGGTAGAGAACAGACGCACGCACCCAATGTCGACCAGACCAAAAGAAATCCACGATGATCTTCTGAACCTCCTCCACCAGGCTCCTGGGCAGTGTCAAAGCAATAAGCCTATGCCAAAGAGCCGAAGCGACAAGATTATTGGCGACCAGAACTTTTCCCTTATATGACAGCTGTGGTAGCAACCAATTCCATTTAGAAAAACGAGCACACACCTTCTCCTTAATTCCCTCCCAATTCTTGCGTTCAAAGTCCTCAGAACCCCAAAACACCCCCAACACTTTAAGACTGGCTTTCCCCCACAGAAGACCTCCAGGTAGATGAGGAATGTCTTGATATGTCCACTGCCCCACCAACAAACCCTCACTTTTGCCCCACTTTACCCGTGCAGAAGATGCTTTTTCATAAATAGATAAAGTGTCCACCAAACGCTGTACATCCCTATGGGATGTGATGAAAATGTTGACGTCATCCGTATAAGCAGACAAGACGAGTGGACGACAACTACTGGAGGGCCCGGGCAGGGTCAAACCACCTAGCTGAGTGCGCAGCCTTCACAGCAAAGGCTCAATAGCCAAGCTATACAGTTGACCCGAGATCGGACAACCCTGCCTTATTCCCCGATGTACAGGGATTGGCCGATTCAGCCCTGCACCCATCTTTACCAAACACTCAGCTCCAGTATATAACAGATTAACCCATGTCAAAAATATATTGCCAAAACCAAAACCTTTCAGTGTGGAAAACAAATAAGAATGGTCAATCCTATCAGAAGCTTTTTTCTTGGTCCAAAGACATAATACCAAACTTTAAATCATAACATTTACTAAGATGAAGAACATCACATATGAGAAAAATATTGTCCATAATGGTTCGGTCAGGAATACAATATGTTTGATCTCTATCTATGATTATATCCAAAACATTTTTCAATCTATTTGATAGGGCTTTAGAAAGCACCTTGTAGTTTGTGCAAAGAAGAGCAACGGGCCTCCAGTTTTTAAGCAAGTCCAAGTCCCCTTTCTTAGGCAGCAGAGATAGTACTGCACGCCGAAAGGAGACAGCCAAAGATCCAGTTCTGTAACAGTCAATTAGAACGTCGTAAAAGTCTGATCCAATAATATCCCAAAAATGCTTAAAAAAGTCAGAAGAAAGACCATCAATTCCAGGTGCATGTTCCAGAGCTATTTGATTAACTGCTACAGTTAACTCATCCAAAGTCAGTTCACAGTCCAGAGAAGCCCTTTCCTCTGGCTGAGCTTGGGAAGACCCTCAAAGAGTTGATTTTGAGATTCTATGCAACATGGTTCTGCACCAAACAGGGCCCCATAGAAATGCACTGCATGGCTCCTCATCTCAGATGGATTTGTAGTTATTTGACCATGTGGGAGTTTTAAACAAGTCATCAATTTCTTTTTTCCAGCAGACTTCTCCAGATAGAAAAAAAAAAGACGTTGGGGCATCCATGTCCTTCAGCTGAGTAAACCGGGATCTAACAAGTGCCCCCTTCACTCTTTCCTGCAGGAAAGAGCTCAGCGCTCATCTCTTCTCCTGCAACAAAGGACCCGAGGTAGAATCCTGATCTCTAATCAAACTCTCCTCCAACCTCTTGACAGTGTCCTCAAGTTCACAAACTTTGGTTTTAATGATAGCAGTCAAGTTTGAAGTATACTGTTGACAAAAAATGCAAATTTGCACCTTGCCAACCTCCCACCACTGTTCTAAGGAACTAAAACGAGGCTTTGTAGCCCTCCAGTGTTCCCAGAAACATACAAAATATTGACAAAAAGTGTTGTCTTGATTGAGCTTATTGTTGAAATGCCAGTAAGATTTAGTTCTTTCCCCTGGTGAAATAATTAACATCACAGAGGCTAGATGATGATCTGTAAAACTGACTGGACTTATGTTACTGTGAAGAATTCCTGGGCCAAAACTTTGAGAAACATATATTCTATCTATTCTAGCAGCACTGATTATATTATCTGTGACTCTGACCCAGGTATACTGTCTAGTGTTTGCATGTTTAACTCTCCATGTATCTAAGAAGTCAAACTGTACAGTGATATGTTTTAAAACTTGTGAAGACTGAAGATGGGGTTCTGCATTAGTTCGATCCACAGTAAAATCCAAGGTACAGTTGAAATCACCAGCAACAATAAGCTGATCTTGGTAATAGCTCTGCAATTCATTTTTCAGTTTATTGAAAAAGGCAATTCTTTCAGAACTCTGATTTGGAGCATAAATGTTGATCAAACAAAACACGGAATTCTCTATTTCTTCCCTAACAAAGAGCAGTCTGCCCTTCACTACCTCCACTACAGATAAAACTGTTGCATTCACAGATTCCCCAAACAAAATGGCTACTCCTGCACTAAAATTTGTACCATGACTGAGTGAAAAAGGACCCTTCAACCACAAGCCCCAGTCCACTTCATCTGCTGAAGTGGTATGAGTTTCTTGCAAAAATAAGATGTTAAGATTTTTTTGTCTAAACAATTCACTAACCAATCCCCTCTTATGATTGCACCTCCCACCACTGATGTTTAAGGATCCTAATTTTATGTTTTGCATAGGGAGATAGAAGAGAAGACAGAGGTTTGAGAGAGACAGCAAAGAGCAGTAAATATACAGGAACACCGTGCTGTGCATACCCACATAGGCTATTTCATCTGTCGGATGCGCATGACCTTTTTTCCTCCTGCTGATTTATGCAGGGCTGTTAGGTGTTTTTTAAGGTGAAAACGTTTTCTTGTATATGTACATATACATATTGATCGAGTGTGACATGATCCCCGATGACAGGAGGGAAATTCCATCTCCAAAGGCCGCACTTGTGCATCCACACTTAAGAAAAGTCGCAGACAAGATTCCACCTGTAGATGAACATGCTCCCATCCTCCTACTGCTGGGAAGAGACATCCTACAGGTACACAAGGTGAGAGAACAAATAAATGGGCCCCACAGTACTCCCTATGCACAGCGCTTGGACTTGGGATGGGTCATTGTGGGAGAAACGTGTTTGGGGACGACACACAAGCCTTCGACTGTTAACGTGCTAAAGACACACGTGCTCAACAATGGTCGTGCATCATTCCTAAGCCCATGCCCAAACACATTTCTTGTCAAAGAGGTTTCAGGTTGCTCTACCTCACGCCCCAACAGCATACTACCCTATGCCTTGCAGTGTGAGCGAGACACAGACCACTTAGGAAGCACAGTCTTTGACAAAACAAAAGACGACGATGAACCAGCGCTGTCTATAGAAGATCATGTTTTTATTGACATCATGGACAAAGAAGTAAGAGACTACAGAATGAAAGTGCATGTGTTCAGCAATAGTCCTTCTCCAGCCGTGGCTATTTACTGCATGAGATGTGCTGCAGCTGAAGGTGAGAAAGAGCATGGACATGACACAACACAGTTCATAATGAGACATTTCTATGTAGATGATGGATTAGCCTCCACAGCCACACCAGAAGAAGCTGTTGACATCCTGACAAACGCACAAAAGATGTTAGCACAATCCAATCTCAAATTATACAAAATAGCATCTAATGACTACAGGGTCATGGAAGCCTTTCCGGCGAATGAAAGAGCAAAGGACTTAAAAGACTTAGATCTCAAACGTGACGAGCTCCCACTACAGCGCAGTTTAGGGGTGCTTTGGAATCTTGAAACTGACAGTTTTATGTTTCAGGTGTCCTTCGACAGGAAGCCCTACACACGAAAGGGAGTCTTAGCGACGGTCAACAGCCTGTATGATCCTCTAGGGTTTGTGGCGCCTATCACGATGCAGGGGAAGAACCTCCTGCGTGAACTGTCAACAGAACATGGAGACTGGGATGAACCACTTCCCACTGAGAGAGAAGAGGAATGGAGCAAATGGAAAGATTCCCTGAAAGACCTAGAAGACCTACAGATACCAAGGTGCTACCTGCCATTGTCGCAGCCTTCTGTTTGAAAAAGAGAGTTATGCATTTTCTCAGATGCATCAACCTTGGCAATCGGAGCAGTAGCATACCTGAGAACCACCAACAATGAAGGTCAGTGCCACTCAGGGTTCATTATAGGTAAATCTAAAATAGCACCACGCCCTGCACACACCATCCCTCGATTGGAGTTATGCGCAGCTGTTCTAGCTGTTGAGGTGTACAAGCTGATCAGAGATGACGTCAAATAGGTTCATTTTGTCTTCTTTTAATTATTTATCTTTTGTTCATATGAAAGACAAAAAAAAAGAAGACAAAATGAACCTATTTGACGTATTATGTGGAAGTTATGGACAAGATTGCATCAAAGACTTCCGCCGGCTGGAGAAATTGGAGAAAACACGGGCACGCTTCAGAAACCACCTGCGATTTAACCTCCGTTGCAGAGATGAGGATGTCACACCAGTAAGCCTCAATATAAGAAATTTTTTTATCTTTCATATGAACAAAAGATAAATGATCAGAGATGCAATAGACACTGCAATGGATGCTGTCAGGTTTTATACAGACAGTATGATTGTTCTCGGATACGTACACAACAACACAAAAAGGTTCTACACGTATGTGGCAAACTGTGTAACCCTTATCAGAAAGTCAACACTTCCATCACAGTGGTATTACATAGCAACCAGCGACAACCCAGCGGACACTGCCACAAGATACATCGCGGCAGATGCACTCAAGCTCACAAACTGGTTCCAAGGACCTCTGTTCTTGACACAACCCAATGCAGAACCACAGCAATCTGACCCCTTCTCACTCATAAGTCCAGAAGAAGATGCAGAAATCAGGCCTGATGTAAAAACATTGGTTACTAAGGTGTCTGTTGGACATTTGGGGTCACACCGCTTTGAAAGGTTCTCACACTGGATGAAACTGTGCGGCACAGTTGGATCACTCATTCGTGTCGCAGCTTCATACAAGGGCAAGTCCAGGCAAACCAAAAACAGTGGGTGGAAACGTTATAACAGCACGTCCACTATCAACGAACTTTCATGAGCGAAATGCCTAATAATATCTACAGTGCAACATGAAGTCTTTAAGGAAGAGTTCAAGTGCGTTGAAACAAAACACCCACTGCTGAAACAGAGTTGGCTGAGAAAATTAAACCCAATCATTGACAAGGATGGTCTGCTTAGAGTCGGAGGATGCTTGGCACCAGTAAACCTGGCAAAAGAGGAAAAACACCCTCTCATTATCCCACATTCACACCACATCGCTGTTCTTTTAATCAGATACTATCATGAAAAGGTAGCGCATCAAGGCCGACACATGACAGAGGGAGCCCTTAGAGCATCTGGGTTTTGGATCATAGGCAGCAAACGTCTCGTGTCTTCTGCCATCCACAAGTATATGAATATGTACCCATACATATTGTCACCCTCCATAGCGACTGATATTGTCCTAGTTGTATACTGGAGGGGACCATTTGTGTAAGTCTGTTGCATCTTTTGCATTCAATACTATTAGGTCGTCACGTTTTTTTTGCTATCTCTGCGAGCAGCCCTGCTTAAGTTATACAGTCTGACAGCCGTAGGTAGGAAAGACCTGCAAAACCTCCCGATCGCGCATCTAGGATGATGTAGTCTACTGCTAAATGAGCTCCTCAGTGCGTTCAGTATGTCCTGCATAGGGTGGGACTCGGACTCCAGCAGAGATGACAGTTTAGACACCAGCCTTCTCTCTCCTATCTCCTCCACTGGGTCAAGGCGCTGCCCCAGGATAGAGCTAGCTTTCTTGATCAGTTTGCTCAGTCTCTTCCTATCGGCTGCTATAATGCCGTTGCCGGAGCAGACCACTCCAAAAGTGATGGCTGATGCCACCACCGTGTCGTAAAATGTCTTCAAGAGCACCCCTTGTACACCAAAAGACCTGAGCCTCATCAGTAGGAACAGCGTGTGCTGTCCCTTCTTGTAGAGTGTATCGGTATTGTGTGACCAGTCTAGTTTATTGTTCAGATGAACACCCAGGTACTTGTAGGATGTCACCATCTCAATGTCTGTTCCCTGGATGTTTACTGGTGCTGTGAAGGGTTGTCCTTGCCTGCGGCAGTCCACCACAAGCTCCGTAGTTTTCCTCGCGTTGATCTGGAGGCAGTTCCGATGGCACCAGTCCACGAAGTCCTGGATAAGTCCTCTGTACTCAGCTTCATCTCCACTGGAGATGAGGCCGACGATCGCAGAGTCGTCAGAGAACTTCTGTAGATGGCAGTGTGTTGTGTTGTGTGAGAAGTCCGCAGTATAAAGGGTGAACAGGAAGGGAGCCAAAACTGTTCCCTGGGGGGCCCCCGTGCTACCGATGATCGTGTCGGACAAACAATCCCGGGTTGTCACAAACTGTGGGCGGTTAGTGAGGTAGTCCAGGATCCATGATGACAGGTGCTGGTCCACCCCTGCGCACAGCAGCTTGTCCCTCAGGATCATCGGTTGGATGGTGTTGAAAGCACTGGAGAAATCAAAGAACATGATCCTCACCGCATTCCCGGGCTTCTCCAGGTGGGACAGGGAACAGTGAAGGAGGACGATCACTGCATCCTCCACCCCAATGCCATGCTGGTAGTCGAACTGGAGTGGATCCATCGCTGGCCCCACCAGGGGGTGGAGGTGAGCAAGGAGCAGTTTCTCCAGGGTCTTCCTCATGTGAGATATCAGGGCCACTGGTCTGTAGCTGTTCAGGTCTTTGGGGTGGGAAGTCTTTGGTACAGGTACCACACAAGATGTTTTCCACAATGGCGGTACCCTCCCCAGCTTCAGGCTCAGGTTGAAGATATGCTCCACAATCCCACACAGCTGGTCTGCGCAGGACTTGAGGAGCTTTGAGCCGATGCTGTCCGGTCCCGAGGCCTTCCTTGCCTTGATCTTCCTCAGCTCCATCCTCACCTGGGTCTTAGTGAGGGTCAGGTTGGGGGGCTGTGTGCTGGGAGTGGGGGGGGGTGTTGGCTGAGTGGTGTGTGGACAGCAGGTCTCAATGACTTTAGAGGCAGCAGTGGTTGTTGTGCAGTCGGGGGGGGGGGGGGGTCAAATCTATTAAAAAACAGGTTCAGATTGTCCGCCGACTCCCTGCCCCCCCGTGGCCTGGGGGGAGGTATTCTGGAGCCCAGAGATGGTTTTAAGGTTTCTCCAGGCCCTGCCGATGTAGCTCTGTTGCAGCTTGTCCTCCATCTTCTTCCTGAATCTGTCCTTGCCTTCTCTGATCTTCCTCCTCAGCTCGCGCTTTACGGACTTCAGCATCTCCCTGTTCCCCGACCTGAAGATCCTCTTTTTCTCTCTCAGAAGTGTTTTTATCGCAGGGTTGATCCAGGGTTTGTTGTTCGAGCAACACCCTATGGTCTTGGTGGGTACGGTGTTGTCCACACAGAAGTTGATGTAGTCCGTGATGGTGTGAGGGAGGCCATCAATGTCCTCACCATGTGGATCGCAGAGCTGCTCCCAGGCAGTGGTTTCAAGACAGTCCTTTAAAGCATCCATTGCCTCCTCCGACCATATCTTCACTGTGCGCATGACCGGAGGTTGTCTGTGTACTAGGGGCTTGTACACCGGCAGGAGAAAAACCAAGTTGTGAGCCGATCTCCTGAGTGGGGGGAGTGGTGATGAGGGGTATGCCTCCTTAGTGTTAGCATAGAATAAGTCCAGTGTTTTATTGTCTCTAGTGTGGCATGTAACATACTGGGTGAACGTGGGCAGAATGGGGGACAGTGAAATATGGTTGAAATCACCAGAGATGAGAAGAGCATCTGGGTCTTCTGTTAGCAGCCTGCCAGTTACTGAGTGAATGACGTCATGCACTGTCCCGCGTTCGCCGTCGGATTTGCATAAATAACAATGCAGATTATGTGTGAGTATTCCCTCGGGAGATAGGTAGGCCACATGCTACCAGCTAGCAACTCAATGTCTTTGCTGCAGTGATGTTGTTTAACCGTGATATGTCCTGGTCTGCACCAGCTGTTATTGACATACATTATCACTCCTCCGCCCCTTGCCTTCTCACTGGCTGGTGTCCGGTCTGCCCGTATTGTGTGGAAACCCTCCAGTTCGATGTTAGCATCTGTTGCTAGTTCTCTTAGCCACATCTCAGTAAACATCATCATGCTACTGTCTCTGAAGACGCTCTCGTAGCGGGAGATGGCCACTAGCTCATCGGTCTTATTGAGTAGCGATCAAACATTCCCCATAATAACAGATGGAAGGACAGGTCTGTACCTTATATTTCTCACTCGCCGTCTTGCTCCAGCATGGCATTCACGTTGTTTCTGTCTTATTTCACCCGGTATGTCGAAGTCTTGCGCTAGCATCTTGGTCTGGTTAAGTGCTAGCAACTGGTCTCTGCTGTAACGTATCCTGCTAAAAAACAGTGGCTCCGTCTGCCGGCTCAGGAGACATTTGGGCAATCCGTGTGTCCGTCCGATGTATAAGGTGTCGCCGGATCAGAAAGATTAGCAAGAGAAGCGAGATAGTAAATAGAAATAGGAAGAAATTGATCTGCTGTTGCAAAAAGTTAGCCTACTCGTGTGGCGCCGGAAGTAGAAACCGCAGCTGACTGGTGTTGTTCCGTTAGCTGTTCAGAAACGTTAACAGCTATCGGAACCACAGCTGCTGATTTCACAAGCTCTTTCTCACAGCTAGATTCTGACGCACCATCAGTGACCGTTTGAGCATCATCACCAGCCATGCTCCCAACCGTAAGCTGGGCTGCGGGGGCCACAGCCGGGCTGTCCACAGACACAGCAGCAGTTTCCGGAGCAGGACCAGCCGAAGGCCCCGCAACGTCGCTAATTTCAGCTGCGGCTTCATCAGAGCGTCCCGCCCGTTGCTTGTGTGGACAAGTGAACCGTTTATGGCCCACGTCTCCACATTCAAAACACTTCATGTGTCCTGAGCTCTCATACACCATGTAGGAGCCGTCCCCATGTTTGACCCGAAAGGACACTTCCATAGAGTATTTGGCACAGCTGTCAGGAGATTTCCATTCAAATCACATGTCCAGTCCAGCGAAGGTGGGTTTCATGATAATGGCCTCAATGCTGACAAGGTCAGCCCTGTCCAGAACCTCAAGGTTCTTCACTTTGTCCTGCCATCTGATTCCCATAAGTGAGCACAGATGTTTTCTGTAGAGCCTCCAGGTCTCACAGCCATATAAAAGGCTTGTGAGTACAACTGCTTTGTGCACCTTGATCTTATTTGCTAGCTTGATGTTCTTGTGGTTGAACACATGAAAGCAAAGGCAACCCAGTGATTGTCTTGATTGACTGATGCGAGCAACGATTTCCTTGCCTACAGAACCATCAGATGAGATAATACTCCCAAGGTACTTGAATTAATCAATGACCTTCAGCTGGGGATGCAGATGGTGGGAGGAGGTGGTGTGGTTCCTGGAGCAATTTGGCACATGACTTCAGTTTTGCAGAGGCTTATAGTCAGACCAAAGAGTCGACAGGCTTCTGTAAATCTGTTCACAATGACCTGGAGGTCAGACTCCATATGGGTCAGGAGGGCACAATCATCAGTAAACAGTGCTTTGAGTAAAAGTTGTTCAAGTGTCTTGGTCTTTGCATTCAGCCTATGGAGATCGAAGAGCGAGCCATCCAGTCTGTATCTCAGGTACACCCCTCTTTCTAGGTCATGTACAGCATGGTTCAGGATGCACATAAAGAAAAGGTTGAACAGGATCGGGGAGAGCACGCAGCCCTATTTCACACCACTGGAGATTTTGACGGGCTGTGAGACATCACCGTTAGTGAGAACGAGGCCCTTCATGCCGTCATGAAAAAGACAAATTAGCTGGACAAACTTTCTGGGACAGCCAAGTTTTGCAAGGATTGTTCAGAGTGCTTCTCTTTTCACCATGTCAAAGGCCTTTGTCAGGTCAAAACTGCAGAGGTCCATGTTCTGCTCTATGCACTTTTCCTGGACCTGTCTCACCATGAAGACCATATCGAAGGTGCTGCAGTTTGGTCTAAAGCTACACTGAGTTTCTGCTAGTGAATTTTCTGAGATGGTGTTGATCAGTCAATTTAGAATGATGCACACCAGGATCTTGCCTGCAGCTGACAATAGGAGTATACCCCGGCAGTTGCTGGAGTCAGCTTAGTTGCCTTTGTTCTTGAAGAGGGAGACAATAGTGGCATCTCTAAAATCACTTGGCATGATCGCTTCATCCAAGATGCTGACAAGGATGCTATGAAATACAGTGGGGTAAAAAAGTATTTAGTCAGCCACCAATTGTGCAAGTTCTCCCACTTAAAAGATGAGAGAGGTCTCCAATTTTCATCATAGGTATACCTCAACTATTAGAGACAAAATAAGAAAAAAAAAAATCCAGAAAATCACATTGAAGGATTTTTAATGAATTAACTGGTAAATTCCTCGGTAAAATAAGTATTTGGTCAATAACAAAAGTTTATCTCAATACTTTGTTATATACCCTTTGTTGGCAATGACAGAGGTCAAACGTTTTCTGTAAGTTTTCACAAGGTTTTCACACACTGTTGCTGGTATTTTGGCCCATTCCTCCATGCAGATCTCCTCTAGTGCAGTGATGTTTTGGGGCTGTCGCTGGGCAACACAGACTTTCAACTCTCTCCAAAGATTTTCTATGGGGTTGAGATCTGGAGACTGGCTAGGCCACTCTAGGACCTTGAAATGCTTCTTACAAAGCCACTCCTTCGTTGCCCGGGCTGTGTGTTTGGGATCATTGTTATGCTGAAAGACCCAGCAACGTTTCATCTTCAATGCCCTTGCTGGTGGAAGGAGGTTTTCACTCAAAATCTCACGATACATGGCCCCATTCATTCTTTCCTTTACACGGATCAGCCGTCCTGGTCCCTTTGCAGAAAAACAGACCCCAAAGTATGATGTTTCCACCCCCATGCTTCACAGTAGGTATGGTGTTCTTTCTCCTCCAAACACAACAAGTTGAGTTTTTACCAAAAAAAGTTCTGTTTTGGTTTTATCTGACCATATGACATTCTCCCAATCCTCTTCTGGATCATCCAAATGCTCTCTAGCAAACTTCAGACGGGCCTGGACATGTACTGGCTTAAGCAGGGGGACACGTCTGGCACTGCAGGATTTGAGTCCCTGGCGGCGTAGTGTGTTTCTGATGTAGCCTTTGTTACTTTGGTCCCAGCTCTCTGCAGGTCATTCACTAGGTCCCCCCATGTGGTTCTGGGATTTTTGCTCACCGTTCTCGTGATCATTTTGACCCCACAAGGTGAGATCTTGCATGGAGCCCCAGATCGAGGGAGATTATCAGTGGTCTTGTATGTCTTCCATTTTCTAATAATTGCTCCCACAGTTGATTTCTTCACACCAAGCTGCTTACCTATTGCAGATTCAGTCTTCCCAGCCTGGTGCAGGTCTACAATTTTGTTTCTGGTGTCCTTTGACAGCTCTTTGGTCTTGGCCATAGTGGAGTTTGGAGTCTGACTGTTTGAGGTTGTGGACAGGTGTCTTTTATATTGATAACGAGTTCAAACAGGTGCCATTAATACAGGTAATGAGTGGAGGACAGAGGAGCCTCTTAAAGAAGAAGTTACAGGTCTGTGAGAGCCAGAAATCTTGCTTGTTTGTAGGTGACCAAATACTTAATTTACTGAGGAATTTACCAATTAATTCATTAAAAATCCTTCATCGTGATTTTCTGGATTTTTTTTTCTCATTTTGTCTCTCATAGTTGAGGTATACCTATGATGAAAATTGGAGACCTCTCTCATCTTTTAAGTGGGAGAACTTGCACAATTGGTGGCTGACTAAATACTTTTTTGCCCCACTGTATGCCGAAAGACTCCTGACTAACTGCTTTGAAAAGTTCAGCAGGAACGCCATCCATGCACGGTGCCTTGCCAGAGCGGGTCTGCTTGATTGCCCTTTTGACCTCATCTAACATAGGAGGAAGGTCAAGGTCATCCTTTACTGGCTTCTAGTCCATCCTGTCCAGAGCAATGGTATCCACAGAGGAAGGTCAATTGTGGAGTGTAGAGAAGTGCTCTCTCTAGCGTTCAATGATGCATCCTTTGTCTTTAAGCAGGGTAGTGCCATCAAATGTGAGAAGTGGGGTTGTGTTGGGTTTCTGTGGTCATACACAGTCTTCAGTGAGCTGAAGAACTCTTTTGAGTTGTTTGACTTTGCGTAATGTTGGACCTCATCTGCCTTTCAGTCCCACCAGCTGTCCTGCATGAAATGTTGCTCTTTCTGCACCTTACTCTGCAGGTGTTTGAAGCAATCTTTCTTTGACCTGGAGTTGATGTCATTTTGCCATTCAGTGAACGCAGTGCACTTCTCCTCCAAGAGCCTGCCGATCTCCTCATTGCTCTCATCACACCAATCCTGATGGTCCCATTTCTTTTCTCCAAGTACCTCTTTAGCTGACTCAGTCACCATCTTTGTGTACTGGTCCCATTCCTCAGCAGGTTCTCCAGTGGGTGGTCTGTATGCAGTCAGCAAGTTGTTCAGGTGAGCCTGTTACTTCTCCCTCACATTTGTCCTCTTCAGCTTAGCTGCATTGTAAGAGGGTCGGGGGAGATTCGGCTTCTTGCGGTGTACTAGAACAATGTGAAGTCCAAGAACAGCCCTGACCAGTCTATGGTCTGTCCAGCACTCAGCTCTTCTCATGGTTCTAGTAGTCTTGA
The DNA here is from genome assembly GCA_020510985.1 of Pholidichthys leucotaenia. Lineage (NCBI taxonomy): Eukaryota > Metazoa > Chordata > Actinopteri > Cichliformes > Pholidichthyidae > Pholidichthys > Pholidichthys leucotaenia. Next base: position 273,926,516 of record CM035839.1, on the reverse strand, counting down.
CATCGTGGACATCTCACCTCACATCTCACAATGACATAACCTATGACAAGCCATTGCTTGGACCTTTGATACATCCATGTTGTCTTGTACTTGTTGGGGAACCAGATGAGTGTGTCAGTGATGGTCATTTGGTTCTTGGCGCACAACGAAAGCAGCATCAACCCATTGCTGTTCATCTTCCCCAGCCATGTGTACCCAGCACTCTGTCCCAGCTCTCTCTGTTGTTTCCAACCCTGGTATTGAAACCACTGAGTATTACAAGCTGATTGCTGGCAGGGTTGGATTTCACGAATGAAGTCAAGGTTCTCGTAGAATGCCTCTTTCACATTGTCACTGTTGGTGATGGTTGGGGCTTAGGCACTGATGATGGTGATGTGCCAAATAGGAGCAAGAGGGAATCGAAGCTTCATCAACTGCTTACTTATGCCAGTGGCGAGGTCAGGAATCTGTCGAAGAAGAGCAGCTTATATGGCGAAGCCAACTCCATGAATCCTGTCCTCAGTTTTGGCTTTCCCTTTCCAGAAGAAAGTGTAGCCACCCTCTGGTTCGCAGACTGATCCTTCGTCAGCAAAACGTGTTTCACTGAGAGCAGCAATGTCAATTCTGTAGCTGGCTAGTTCTCTGGCGATCAGGGATGTTCTCCTTTGGGGCCTTGTTGCTCCCTTTCAATCCAAGAGGGTATGTACATCCCACGTACCAAGAAGTAATTTTCTTTTTCTCTTGTTTTGACTGTCAGTCGTGATATGCTGGCCAGACAGTGATAGGGCAGGCTTTGTTCAGGACACCTTTTCTAGTCCTCTCCCTGATTCAGGGTAAGGAGTGCTGTCCTAAAGGGGCTGCTTAGTTGTCTGGGATGCTGCTGAACTTTCTTTCTGCCCCGGGTTTAAAGAAGAACGACCACTGGTCCTCAGGCCGCCTACGTGCAGGTTTGGAACTACAACTGCCAGTGATAACTGCCACCTGTAGCTTTGCTCCTCCCCCATTTCCACAGACTTTGGAAGAATATGTAGAAGCAGGGATATGAAGAGGTTAATGAAGACGTCATTGCTCAACACCTGCGTGTGAAAGAGACTGAGATGGAAAAGCTGTTGCACTATAGCAACACCATCCTCTCAGCCGCAAAAGACAGAGTCCAATGGCATGATGGAACATTACAACTGGAAGCTTCCCTGGCTGCAGTGGATGGCCAATAGCATCTTTGTGTCCTGCTGTGTCCTGTTTACGTTCCACAATACTTAGCTGGTCCACCATCCTACCTGTTGAACCAATCTAGTGAATTCCTCCATGCAGTCAACTTGGTCCAGTCTTCGCATGCAAAGGGTGGACAAGCCCTAACTCACTGAGGGATTCAGACCCATCAGCTACCCTCACAAGGTTTTATCGGTCAGTGGAAGCCATTGACCGGGGTGTGACCGCTGTTGCATTCAAACAGCTGCGGGGAGACACCGGTGAGAGCTGGGTGCCAGATAGGGACCAATGCAGACGAACTACTCTTACTGGAGCACAACATGCCACCCCGTCAGAGGTACTACCCCTCCATGACACCCCAGAATATGAGGTGTCAGGGGTGTTACCCTGATCCATGTCAGGGGTGTCACCTCTATCCGTGAACAAAGTTCACCAATGGCACTTTTTACATAAGAGAATAGAATAGAATACAATAGGCTTTATTGTTATTGTACAGTTGTACAGTACAACAAAATTGTGGGTAAGTAAGAGTGAAGGATTAGATAAAACACTTTTACATAACACACGATTAAACACATGACTGAAATAAAAATAGCCCACAGATATATACACAGGTATGGTTGTGGATTCACGGATGGAACTTTGTACATGAGAGGGCAGAGTGCAGAACATGCAATTGAATAAAATGGCCCAAGGATTATGGAAAATATACACAGATATGGTAGCTGTTTCACGGATTGGTCAATGTGCATTAAAGTGTGAAGTGCAAAGACAGGTGTGTTATTGTGATAATTAAAAAGGTCCTCAGTTTTGCGCATGTGAGTGTTCAGAGGGAGGGGGATGTGGCATCTGACTGTTTGCAGTTCGGATGGCCAAGGGGAAGAAACTGTTTGTCAGTCTTGAGGTGTGGGACCTGGTTGATATGAACCAGAGGTGAACAAGTCAAACAGTTTGTGGGCGGGATGTGAGGGGTCTCCTATGATGGCCTTGATCTTTCTGAGACAGGAGTATCTGGAGATGTACTCCAGGGATGGCAGCAGGCCAAAAATTATTTTTTGGGCAATGTTGATGACCCTCTTCACAGCCTTCGTGTTCTTGGCTGTGGAGCCGGCGTACCACACACCCAGACAGTAGGTGAGCACGTTCTCCACTGAGCAGTGGTAGAAGGCCAGCAGCAGCTTCTGGTCCAGGTTGTTCTTCCTCAGGACACGGAGGAAGTGCAGCTGCTGCTGGGCTGCTTTTGTGAAAATAAATGCCTTGTTAAATCAAAAGAGTAAACGCTGATCTTGTCCCTGACCAGCACTCAGACTGAGCACTAAGATGTGGTCCCTTTGTGCCTTCTGATGGCTGCCTACTTTTCCTGTTGCCTCTGGAGTATGTAATCTTGGATGGGAAAAAAAAGCAAATTCTAGTTACTGTTGAAAATATTTGTGTTTGAGAATAAAAAGTAACCAATTAAACTGTCAAATGAAGACACTGTAATTGTGTAGCTATTACTGTATATAGTGTAGTGATATGTTAATAAAACATAATTTCTTTCACAATATGGTACATGGGTTTACCCCAGGTACCCCAGTTTCCCCCCACTGGCCAAAAACATTCAAGTTAGGTTAATTGAAGACTCTAAAGGTGTGAGTATGTGTGTGGATGGTGAAGGGATTGTCACTGCACCGTTGCTGCCACATCTGTCCAGGTGGATGTCCTGTAATTTCTCTCTGGGATTAATAAAGTATACAAAATACAAAAAAAAAAAAAAAAATGGAGAGTCCAACAGCATTGAAGGTATCCATCTGGACCTCTAGATTTCCGCCTGGACATTGAATTACTAAAACTTGTGTTGCATTGCACTGTCTCACACTACAAGCATGTAACTTGGTTATGACTCATGCCCCTACTTTGGGGCAGTAATTGACACAGGTTTTGGGCCACTGTCTTATGTTTTTTAAGCTGATATGCAGTTTGAAAAGAGCTATCATAATCTATCATGATAGTTTATCTCTATCCCCTCCTATTTTGTAAGATATATTTTGTTTCTGACACTTCTATAGACAGTCCACAGTACTTAGCTTTCATTTGATACCATTTATATGTATATGGTACTCGTGGTTGTGGAGATATTCAACATTTATTTTGCACACACCATGCTAAGCAGAAACCTACCAATAGACCTAAAATTGCTTGTAAAAATTACCAAAAAAAATTTCTAAGCTTGACAGCCACCTTAGAACTTCACCTATGGGTCCCTTCTAACTAAAAAATAGGTTGTCAAGTTGCACTCAAATACTGTATATCCACAAAAGTCTTAATGGTAGAATTTTTTTTTAAAATTGGCCCCCTGACTATCATTGTCCCTGACATAGACTGCATATTTCAGACCTGAAAGCAGACAAAGTGGAGACCAAAAATGACAGGTTAAATAGTGATTTATTGAAAATGATCAATAATTATCACCAGAGTGGTGGCCTAGTTGATAGAGCAGTCGCCCCACAACTGGGAGGTTGGGGATTCAAGTCCCTGCCGGGTCATACCAAAGACCAAAAATGGTATATCCTTCCTTCTAGCTTGGTGATCAGTGTAATAGAACGGGGGAAGGAGAAGTTGTCTGTGGCAGCGCCTTGCATGGCAGTGACCCCTCTGATTCTACATGTGATTAACATTGTAGATAGGAGAAACGTAATTTTGTTCTACTATACATGATTAGCTGTATGGACTGAATGACAACAGAGATGGCTTCTAATTGTGCATTGGTCACTGCTTAATTTTCTGGGGGTTAGGTTTGATTTGGCCATTTGAAATGATGAACCCTAGAAATGTGGTGGTGGTGGTGGTGGTGTGGAACTTACATTTCTCAGCCTTTACGTAAAGTTGATTCTTCAGGAGGCATTGTAGTACCATTTGGATATGGATCTTGTGCTTGGCAAGAGAACTGGAAAAGATGAGAATAGGTGCACAAAAACGAATGAACCCAGGAAGTCACAAAACACATTGTTGATTAACTATTGGAACACCACTGAGGCATTGGTGAGTCCAAAAGGCATGATTAGATTTTTGAAAAGTCCAATATGGGTATGGAATCCCGTCTTCCTCTTCTCACCTTTGCAAATCTTGGTGAGGTGGTACGCATTCCGAAGATCGAGTTTGGTGTAAATCGTGGAACCCTGAAGTTGCTTGAAGGCCAAATTGATTAGGGTGAGAGCGTATTTGTCCTTAACAGTGATGTTGTTGAGCTCTTGAAAGTCAATAAATGGGGTCAACAAGCCATCCTTCTTACCCACAAAGAAAAAACCTACCTTCACTGCCAATGAAGAAGGGCGGATGATGCCAGCATTCAAAAACTCTTTAATGTACCCCTCCATTGCCTCTCTCTCAGGGGCAGACAGGTTGTAAAGGTGGCTAGTGGGCAGACACCCCCCTGCTCGAGCTCTCTGGTGCAGTCATAAAAGTGATGAGGGGGAAGAGACATGGCCTTGGCTTTACTGAGTGCAGGGGCTAAATCATGGTACTCAGAGAAACCTGGGATAAATCAGGGAGATCTGGCTCCATGGGCAATATAGACAAAAAGGGGGAGCAAGCAGGTGACTGAAGACAAGCAAACAAATGGAACTACAAGAGACAATTGGTCCTTTTAACCAATCTATAGGAGGATAATGGTGATGTAGCTAAGGGAATACCAATACCATGGAAGCTGGGGAGGCAGGGAGAACAAAGAAAGTTATGTGCTCAGCATGGTTACCGAAGGCTATCATGGCAAAGGGAGCTGACTGCTTGGTTACCCAGAAAAGGGGCTGGCCCGAAAGGGCAATTAAATTAAGAGGTTATGGTAGGTCATTACAGGGGATCTTTAATTGGGTTGCAAGGCTCTGTGAAGTAAAATTTTGCTCACCTCTAGAATCAACAAATGCAGAGGTCAGGTGTTGACCAAAAGGTGTACAGGAAACATAAACCAGTTCTACAGGATGTTAGATAAGCTACCCGTCAGTTCTCCTACTGCAACTGATGGGCAGCATCTTTTGGTTTAGAAGGACAATGAGGTAACATATGATCTGCCCGGCCACAGTACAAACACAGCCTCTCTTCCCGGTGCCATTGCAGCTCAGTGGGAGGGAGCTTTGACCCACCCTCCACCTTGGGGTCTGGCGCGTCAGAAGCAGAGCCATTGGATGGGGTAGCATGACTGGGGTGAAGAGGACAGCGGTGAAGCATGAGTCTCATGCTGACGTTCGTGAGCATGCTCATGAAGGTCATTATCAAGCTTGATTACTAAGGAGACCAGGTTGTCAAGAGACTTGGGCACATCACAGAGCCGGGCTAGCTCATTGGGAAGGTTAGAATTTAAGCTGTGGATGAAGACGGAGCACAGCGCAGTGTCGTCCCACCCCGCCTCAGACTCGAGCACCCAGAAGTCCATGGCGTGGTCCAAAACCGACTTGAAACCCTGGTGGAGATTAAGAAGCCATCCCAATGTGTTCCCCTCCCAATCGGTGTGGTTGAACACTTGGGAGAACTCCTCTATAAAACGTTCAAAGGTGTAAGAGGAGTAATCTGAGCCCTCGACCACCGCCTGAGCCCAAGAGAGGGTGCATCCCTCGAGGAGACCAATTGTGTAACTTATACAGCTTTGATCATTATGGAAGTCAATGGGAATGCGCTTACACACCAGTTTACATTGTAACAAAAACCCTTCAGCATCCCCCAGCTTTCATCAATTGGCGTGGAGACCTGGGTTGAGTGACCCGACCGGATCGGACCCACTTAACTGACGGAGGAAAGTGAAAAAGTTGAAGCGGCAACAAGACCCTGCACAGCAATGGCTAACTGGTCTACACAGTCAGCTCTTTTGGATAATTGAACAAGAAGGGATTGTATCTGGTAATTTATTTGATCCAACCTTTTCTCAACAGCACTGAGATGTGCCATTATTGGTCCCGGCGCCGTGTCTGCTGAGTCATACTGCTAAGCGCGTACTGACAGACTCCATTTCAGATCCAAAAGCAGACATAGCGGAGACAAAAAATGACGTGTTAAATAGTGATTTATTTAAAATTTTCAATAATTGTAATAAGATCTGGATAATAAGATCTGGAAACCCTGCAGGAGAGAGGAGAGGAGACTGGTTAGTATGTGTAAGAACTGCAGACTGGTGATAATCAAACTGTTTCTTATTTCTTACAGGCTGGTTGGAGGACAAGATGGTGAAGTCCTTCTGGGAGGTCACAGAACAGTGAACGTTGTTAAATAGACTTACGTGCCCAGGGGTGAAGGCAGGAGTTGAGATAATCTTCAAGAGAATGATCCAGTCCACCAATTAGAGAAATAATCTTGAAAGATATGTTTATGAAAGAGATTTAAATCCTTATGTGGATGAAACAGAGAGGGAGGGAAAAGGAGATATTCGGGCTGCACACTTGTGGAGAGACATTATCAGTCTTAGACGTCCAATGCGCTCAGGCAGAGCAGCAGGAGAGAGAGCCATTTAAAGGTGCTGCTGATTGCCTTTAGGTGAGAAGCACAGCTTCAGGGAATGAGGCAGATTAATGGAGAGAGAGAGAGAGAGAGAGAAAGAGCAGTGAAACAATAACAGTGTACAGCCCTGGAACCTTAACAGTCCTATTTTGTGCTCCCATGAATGGTGTCTTTAAAAGGGGTGCAGCTTGATATAAAGTCGATTCAGTGTTAATTTACAGCAGAGCAAATACACTTTTGACAAAATAAAACCACACCTAAACTCAGTGAAGCCACAATTTTAAACTGGTGGTGTGTTTTACGGATGTATGGATGGCAAAAAACAAGGACACACTTGATGCTACAGTGATCCCTCACTTATCGCGGTTAATGGGTTCCAGAACCGACCGCAAAAAGTGAAAAACCGCGAAGTAGCGTCACCCCTAATGACGTCATCCATAAATAATACGTATGTTCATTCTCTCACTCTCTCTCTCTCATATGATACGTGTGTGTGTGTGTGTGTGTACATGTACATACATACGTAGATGTAAATAAAGTGTACATAAATATGTTTTTAGAACTCTTTTATTCTTATAACAAGATACGTAACTCAAGATGAAAATGATTTACTGCACAGGTTAATGAGAGCTTTACTGCTCCTCAGGTGACGCCTCATCGTCAGGTGCTAGAGGCACAGGATCATCGAGGGCAGCTTCCGATAGAGCTGGAGAAGCTGCAGGAGGTGGCGTAGTGGCTCGACGGGAAGACTATTTCGCACAAAATAGCACAAGAGAACAGCAAAAAGTTCCACGCGGTAAGACTAAAAGTAACACGAGCGATAAAGAGCAATGAATGCGGTCTTCCTTCCCTTCAGGGGCGCTCGGCAGGGAGAGGAGGTGGGTGAAACGTCTCGGCCAATCAGCTTGCGGGGTGAAACGTCTCGGCCAATCAGCTTGCAAGATTTCCGAGCCGAGCCAACACGAGAACAGCGAACGGAGAGGTGGATTTTTTGAGTTGTGCGGCTCTCCGTGTTGATACCTGATGGTCTAATGTAGTCTCCCTGCCTTCTGCTAGCGCCCGCCCGTTATTTCTCAATTTTGAATTTTTGATGAATATTTTTGAAAAATCCGCGATGCACTGAGGGCGCGAAAGGTGAAGCGCGAAGTAGCGAGGGATCACTGTACTTCATCTCACACCAGCTTCACCTCGAAAGGCGCTCCCGTAAATGATGCTCTGTCACATTTTCACTTTGTGCATGAGCGTACCCATTTCCTTGGTCAAAAAATAATCTGCCCTGCCAGGTAAATACAGGGGGCCAACAGATAACATGGCTCTTCAAATCATCACTGACTGTAGAAACTTAACACTGGACCTCAAGCAACTTGGATTCTGTGCCTCTCCACTCTTCCTCCAGACTATGGGACCTTAATTTCCCAATGAAATACAAAATTTACTTTTATCTGAAAAGAAGTCATCTGCTGGTGTTGGTCCACTATGTTTTATCAAGTCCAAAGTCAGTGAAGTCTTCTACCAGGAAATTTTAGAGCATTTCATGCTTTCCTCTGCTGACAAGCTTTATGGAGATGTTGATTTCATTTCCCGGCAGTAATTGATATCTGCCCACACTGCCAAAAGTACCAAAACCTGGTTTAATGACCATGGTATCGCTGTGGTGGATTGGTCAGCAAACTCTCTTGACCTAAACCCCATAGAGAATCTATGGTGTATTGTCAAGAAGAAGATGAAAGACACCAGACCCAACGATGCAGATAAGCTGAAGCTGCTATCAAAGCAATATATGCATTCATACCACCTCAGCAGTGCCACAGGCGTATCTCCTTCACGCTATGCCGTATTGATGTAGTAATTCATGCAAAAGGGGCCTGTCGTGATCTGGTCATGGTTAGACCTGTCCATGCTATATGTTCCTTTTGGACTTATTATCATTTTCAACATTATCAGTATCCTCACTCTCACGTCTGTATATCCACTCTTAGTTATGTTTATCCTTTGTATTATTATTATCACCTGTCTTACCTATCATCTTGTGTTTACCTTTTGTGACAGAGCTTTCAGTTTATTTTACTCCTCCGTTTATTGGTCTCTGTGTTGTTTATTGTTCACAGCTGCACCTCACCTTGTAATTATTTACCTGCCCTATATATAATGCTCACGCTCTACCGTTTGTAGTTTGTAGTTTGTAGTCATACGTGCCACATCATCTCCATTGCTATCATCATTTATGTTTACTGCTATAGTTCTGTTTTCTGTTTCCAGCACTCGTGCTGTGTTATTTTCACAATAAAAATACGCTAAAAGGTCAACCTGCATTTGAGCCCTCTTATATGCCCAGGAGGGGCTACCATGACAGAAGAATGCCTTCACAATTGGAGTCAGTGGGTGAGCAAAGGAGGAGAAGGTAGAGAGTGGGAGATCTGCTGGACAGGGAGGTGCTGCAGAACCTCATCATTTTGGCCCATAACTCCCCTATACTGGAATGTGCTGCAAGCTGCTGGGGGGTTGTTGTTAAAATCCTTGATTCCCACCTGAGACTGCGCTCCCTTCCCTGAGTGCAGGGGCTTCCTCTTCCAGCCAGGCCAACATCGGCAGCCTTCTCCTTGCAGGAGCCAGCCAACTGCCCACTTGTGTTAACTCCTGCAGCACAAAAGGAGTTTTTTTTTTTTGTTTTTTTTTTTTACGGCAGTAGGTTGGCATGCGGGGGGCCAGGGTGAAAGGAAGACTCCAGGAGAAACTGCTTCACTCGGTGATCAGTTCCATCCCCACCCCCGACTCCTGTCCTGCTCAGCCCCACTGTTCCAGCAGCTGCATCCCCTCCTCTCCACAACTCCACCTGCTGCTTCACCTCCAGCCGCCTCACCTGCTGCCTGTTTCCCGGACGTTTCATCTGCTGCTCCTCTCCCGGTCGCTTCACCAGCTGCTTTGCTCACAACCGCCTCACCTGCTGCTTCTCCCTTGACTGTCTTGCTCGCTGCCTCTCCTGCAGCTCATCTGGAGGCTGTCACTCCTGCAGCTCGTCCCAGGGCCGCCGTTCCCACAGCTCATCCCAACGCCACCGACTTAGCAGCTCATCCTGTGGCTGACACTGTGGCAGGTCACCCTGAGGCAATCTTCACGCCAGTAGCAGCTTCAGCAGTGGCAGAGGGCAGAGCAAGGCAATTACCTTCATTTGTTTAAACACCTATTAATGAAGTGTACTACCTTGCTCCGGGCAAGGGTTCCCACTCACAGCCGCCTGCTGTTTCTGGTCCCTCGCCACCTGTTAATGCCGCCACTTCCATCCTTTTGCCACCTCTCACGCTTGCTCTCCCTCTTCATTCTGAGGTCATCTCCATCCCCACGGCCTCCACATCAGAGAGGATGAGTTTGCCAGCAGGCGCTGCTCCTCTCCAGCTCTCCTCAGCCACAGCTCTTCGCCTCCCTCCTTCACCAACCCACGTGCATGCTCCAGCAGTGACTGCTCCACTTCACGTGCACGGTCCTGCAGAGACTGCTCCCCTCCACATGCACGCTCCTGCAGAAACTGCTCCTCTTCATGTGCACACACCTGCAGAGACTGCTCCTCTTCATGTGCACGCTTCCACAGAGACTGTCTTCCTCCACCTGCATGCTCCCACAGAGATTGCTCCCCTCCACATGCACACTCTTGCAGAGACTGCTCCTCTCCACATGCATGATCCTTCAGAGACTACTTTTCCTGCAGCTCCACTTGGGGCTCGTCACCCTTACATCCGCAGCAGAGACACTGGGTTCCTTGCCAGCGGAAGAGCGGGAGTTAAGGCAAGTCCTCTTCTTTATTTTCTTAATATCTGTATTAAAGAGGTGTTATCTTACTCCTGGTGGGGAGACCCAGTAGCAGCCTCCATTTGCTTCTGAGCTCTCCCCGCTGAGCTTTTCTCCTTGCTGATTTTGTGTGGTCCCAGCTTCAACCTTCCTCCCCACTTGAAGTGGCTACACTGGGGACGGATCTCAAGGCTTCTGGTCCTGACACCCATCATCAACATCTGGGTTCGACGCTGCTCACCAGCCGTTGCCCTCTGAGGATGCCGCTCATCAACCTTTACCCTCTGAGGATGCTGCTCACCAGCCTTCACCCTCTGAGGACAAACAACCTACCTGACAACCTACCGTCCATGCCCCAGGAGGGTAACATTGACACTCCTACCACAGAGTTGCTACCTGGTAAGCCTCCTGGTTTATTTTTTTCCCCCCTTGTCCTGTCAGGTAGCTAGGCAAACAGAACAGAGATCTGTCACCCTTACTGTGCCAAAACAGATTTACTTTGCCAAGAGGAGCTTATACAGTACCTAACTGTGTATTGTATATTGTTGTAAACTCCTCCTGTAATAACTTTTAATAGTTTATTTTAATTATTTTACCCATGGAAGACCCAACAGGATGGGGAAGAGGGAAAGGAAGTGTGTGGAGGGGGGAAAGAAATGGTAGGGAAACAGACAAAAAAAAACAAACAAACAGTGGCGCAGTGGTTAGCACTGTGGCAGCATAGTTTACCCTCGGCCGGGGGATCGCGGGGATCATGAGATCGTGGGTTCGATCCCTGCCCCCGACCAACAGTGATCTGTGTGGAGTTTGCATGTTCTCCCCGTGTTGCGTGGGTTCACTCCGGGATTTCTCCGTTTTCCTCCCACATGCAAAAAATATGCAGGTTAGGGATACGGGGCGCTTGCGCACACAGCGACCGGCAGCTGGTGGCTTGTCACCAGACTGCAAAACAAATCTACCTACACGTACAAAACAAGTAACAAAAAAAAAAACTAAAGCAAACAAAAGACAAACTGCTTCTTCCACTGAAGATGCCTCAACACGAGTCTGGTTTCCGCACCTGTTAAAGGAGAGACACTTGTGCGTGGATGTCTGTGTGCATATATATATATATATATATATATATATGAGAACCCGTGCAAAATAAGTGTGTGCATGTGAGTGGTTTGTCAGGAAACATACGAAGCGGAGGGCCGGTTGCAGCAGCTCTCCCCCGGGAACCCCGAGCAGGCAAGGCAGCACCACCAACCCCCACAGGGCACAAACGTCCGAGGTCAGCAAGCCCCAAGAAAGCCAGGCATCGGCCCCCGGAGGGACAATCAAGGGAGGCCAGGCTGCTCGGCGGCTGGTGCAGTGAGCCCACCCCCCCGGACCCGGCCGACCCCCACCCCGCCCCAGCGCAACTGTCGCACACCCCGAGGACCCCTATGCCCAAAGAAGTCCCCCCACCCAGAGGGGCCCACATTGCCGAGAGGCACTACCCCCTTAATCCAGCACCTCCCAATTCACAGACACCCCCCTCCCAACACCTTCACACCCACATGCTTCCACGTGCACCCACATGCACTAACTCCTTCTCACTCACCCAGACCGACCCACTCTCTCCCACCCCCGCACCCACCCAAACCCACCCCTCATTCACCCTTGTTTCATAAGGTGGTTGCAAAGCAGATGCAGCAAGCCTGAACACGCACCAGTGCCCGGCAGTGACCAGGGAGACCACCAGCGCAGGCCAGCGAAGCAGACCCCCTCCTGGTTTAGCCACTGTGGTAACCGGGTCGGTTCAGGATCTTGGCCGGCCTCCTAACTGGCATTCCTCAATCTGGTGGCCTACAGACCTTGGATGGCCACTAGACTAACTGTCTTCCTTCGCGTGTGGTCTTTGGACTTTGGTAGACCACCTGACAAGACTGTTCCACTTCGCCGAGTGGTCCATGGATTGGGGTCTGCTACCCGACCAGTGGTGTTGCCCATTATCCAGCTTTGGGCTGTGTGCTTGGGGGTGATGTTTCGGGCTCATCTGTACTAGGGCCCCTGCCACCCGCCCTGGGCAGGGGGTCTATCTCTAAGGTTGAGTTCCTGACCCTTTAAGGGGAGGTACTGTCATGATCTGGACATGGTTAGAACCTGTCCACGCACTACGTTCTTTTGGACTTATTATTATCATTTTCATCCATTATCAGGATCCTCACTGTCATATCTGTATATCCACTCTTAGTTATGTTTATCCTTTGCATTATTATTATCGTCATTATCCTGGCTTACTCATCATCTTGTGTTTACTTTTTGTGACAGAGCTTTCAGTTAATTCTGCTCCTCCATTTATTGGTCTCTGTGTTGTTTATTGTTCACAGCTGCACCTCATCTCTTAATTATTTCCCTGCCATATATATATACTGCTCACATGTTACCATCTTTATGGCATTCTATTCATCCCTGCCACATCATCTCCATCGCTATCATCATTTACTATATTTACCACTATAGTTCTGTTTTCTGTTTCCAGCCCTTGTGCTGTGTTATTTTCACAATAAATTATGTTTAAATGTCGCTCTGCATTTCAGTCCTCTTGTTTGCCCCAGAGGGGCAGCCATGACAGAGCCTTGACTAAGTATTGAGTGTTTATAAGGACGTACTTTTCAGTCAGCCAACATTTCTGTTATCTGTTGTTTTTTACCTCCGCCAAGGAGGTTATGTTTTTGCTGGCGTTTGTTTGTTTGTTAGCAACATAACTCAAAAAGTTATGGGTGGATTTTGATGACATTTTCAGGAAAGGTGTATCATGGCATCGGGAACAGATGATTACATTTTGGTGATGATCTGAGAGTGCACACCTCTACCAAGGGCTTTGTTTGCATTTGTGCAGCAGGATTACACAAAAACTACTGGATGGATTTAGATGAAATTTTCACCAGAGTTGGTTCTTGGGATAGAGAGGAAGCCTTTACATTTTCAGAGATGATCTGAGAATGCATACCTCCACCAAGGTTTTTATATCCTCACAGACTGTTAGCAACAATACTCCAAAACTACTGGATGGATTTGGATGAAATTTTCAGCAGAAGTGGATCTTGGCCTACACAAAAACCCATTACATTTTGGGGGTGATCCATGACTGCATACCTCCGCCAAGGCTCAATCTTCTTGCAGTGGTTTAGTAGGATTATGTAAAAACTACTGGATGGATTTTGCTGAAATTTTAACCAGAGATGGTCCTTGGCCTGCAGATGAACCCATTACATTTTGGAGCTGATCTGTGAGCGCATACCTCTACCAAGGCCCAATCTTGCAATGTATGGTGGGATGGAGGCAGGGAGATACAAACACATGGATGGACAAAGGGAGGGAAGGAAGGAGCCTTGGCGGGGGTATGAATTCTCTGATTGCTTTGCTAGTTTTTAAATTAATTTTATGTAATATTCAAAATTTTTAGAGAAACTGAATTTGGGTTTTACATTAGCTACAAGCCATAACCATCAACATTAAAATGAATATAGTTTCATGTTTTGTCTTGAATTACTTAAACTAGAAAAAAAAAAGCACTCATACAGTGCACACCTCTGCCAAGGCTCCTTTCCTGCCTCCATTTGACCATCCATCTGTACCTCCCTGCCTTCATCCCTCTGTACATTGCAAGATAGGGCCTTGGTGGTTTGCACTTATGGATCACGAGCAAGATGTAATGGGCTTGTGTGTAGCCCAAGAGCCACCTCTGGTGAAAATTGTATTAAACTCTGTCCTGTAGTTTTGGAGTATTCTTGCTAATAGACTGTGAGAAGATAAGAGTCTTGGCGGTTGTATGTGTTCTGGGATCATCACTAAAATGTTATGGGTTCCTCTCTAGCCCAAGGAACAGCTCTGGTGAAAATTTCATCCAAATCCATACAGCAGTTTTTGTGTAATCCTGCTGCAAAAAAGTGCCTTGGTGGTGGTATGCACTCTCAGATAATCACCAAAATCTAATGGTTTCATCCTTAGGTTAAGGGCCACCTTTGGTGAAAATTTCATCCAAATCCATCCAGTAGTTTTTGTGTAATCTTGCTGAGAGACAAACAAACAAACAATCAAAATAACACGGATGAAAACCGAACCTCCTTGGTGGAGGTAATTAATCAATTTTTCATTGGCATTATAATTTATTGAGATGCACCTATATATAGAGATATGTTGGATGAAGTGCCATTTCTTGTTTTTTGCGGTGAACCTGTACAAGGTTGAGTTTGGAGGCTCCCTAGTGCATTGGTCTGGAACTGAACACATTAAGAAGAAAACTAGCTACTCATTTCCCAGCAGCCCTTGTGGGTGATGGGACATGTTAAATGTTGGAGAAAAAAAAAAGCATCATCTCCTTAGCTAGACTCTAAGTGTACTCTGCGTCATGCACACTGTATGGCCCAACATTTGGGTGCTGTAATGTTTGATTTTTAGAGAACTTTTAAAACTTCTGTGCCCTATGAGTGCACAAAACTGTTATGTCAATGATTGACACAGCAATCCAGTCCCTGTCCCAGTATCTGTAAAACTGATGCTCAATACTTACTCTGGGTAACAGATTTGTAGCTGAAAACAATATATGGTGCACATGAAGTTTTAAATGCTGTAATACTGCCACTGGGAATCCTTTCAACTGAACATTTATCATTTGAGAAAGACTGAAAACTAAAGCAGTTGTGTGGTATTGTAGTTATGGTGAGTGCTTAGGAAGAAGGAGGTCTCCAGTTTGAATCTTGTCTGAGAGCTGTTGTTCTTCTAAACAACAACGGAAGTACAGGAGGGCTCTTCTGCACATTTTAATGCAGCACTATATTAGATTTTCACCTCAAGATAATGTTTGCAAAATTATTTTGACAGTACACCAAGATTTGACCAAGTGAATGTCACTTCATCCATAGCCTGAGAACGCCCACATTGCCTTCAACTGCTCTTATTTTGCTGTCATTACAGAGCAGAGAGTAGATGGGGCCTCGGTCCCAGTAGTGAATCACAGGGCACGACTTTAGCCACCAACAACATAAAGCCCTGTGGTGTGCTGGTGCACCTGGGGTTGTGGTTGCCGTGGTTGTGGCCTTTTTGGTGTTCCTCAAAGGAACAGGAAAGTTATGTAGTGCTGCTTTAAAAACTAATGTGTAGCAGGCCTGAGGTTTTAAATGCTGTTGCTAAGCAATACAAGACCTTGAAATCCACACATTTTTGGAAATCGATGATCACCGCTTGTGGCTGTATTATACTATGCATCTTGTTCTTCTTATTATTTTGCTCAAATAAATGGACATGGGGAGAAAAACCGGAAATAAGTAGAAACTTTAAATTTTACAGTCTGATCAGAAACTCTCCACACCACTCAAAGACAAAAAAACATGGCACTGCGTACATAAGTGGCAGTATGGTAAATCCTTTTATGTTTTTAAAAATATCTCATTTACAGACATTGATAATGAAAAGTTGTTAAATTTTTCCAATAATTTCAATCCATTATGATTTTCCAGGTCAATCAAGTTGTACAGTTTTTTTTTTGTTACTTATTTGTACCCGTAGGTAGGTCGCTGCGTGCGCGAGCGCCCTAAACCTACATGTTTTTGGTATGCGGGAGGAAACCGGAGAAATCCCGGGGTAAACCCACGCAACACAGGGAGAACATGCAAACTCCACACAGCTCACTGTTGGTCGGGGGCTGGGATTGAACCCACAATCTCATGATCCCCGCGGTCCCCCGGCCGAGGGTAAACTGTGCTGCCACAGTGCTAAACCACTGCGCCACCGTGCAGACATGTAGGTTTGACATGACATGTAGGTTTGGGTGCAACTCCAGTTATTCCGATTGAAATTTGATGAAACTTCAGACTCACAATCACAACAGTATTCTTCAGCTAACCAAAAAAATTCATGAAATTCTGTTAATGTTCAAAAAATCATGTTTATGAAGTGTTTGTCAGCCATTTTTGTCTTGTCAGTGGAACTTTTTTGTTTGTTTGTTTTTATGTTTTTAATTGAGTGGGTAATCCAAAGCGATAGTGTGTTGTAGGGGCTAAGATTCTGGTCTCTTATGCTGAAGCCCCAGGTCCAAATCCTTCTGGTAATGTGTGATTCCTCTTAAGTGCAAAATTCTTCCTCTTTGCATTTGAAAACACATCAAGTTTTAAATGCTGCTCTACTGCAGTTAGGAATCCTTTCAATTAAACATTTATCATTTGAGAACAAGTGAAAACTAAAGCAGTTGTGTGGTATTGCTGATTATGGTGACTGCTTGGAAAGCATGAGGTTCTGGGTTTGAATCTTGCTGGAGAGGTCTTGTTGTTCTAAACAATAACTGAAGTACAGGATGGCTCTCCTGTCTATTTTAATGCAGCAGTATGTTAGATTTTCATCTCAAGAGGTTTGCAAAATTATTTTGATGGGACACCTAGATTTGATCGAGTGAATGTTACTTCACCCATGACCTGAGTAGGCTCACATTGCCTTCAAAAGCTCTTTTTTTGGTGTCATTTCTGGGGGGGACAGCAGATGTGGCCTCGGTCTGTGGTCTTGGATCCAACAGCAAATCAAAGGGCACAACTTTAGCCACTAACAACAAAATGCCCTGTGGTTGGCTGTTCGACTGGGGTCATGGTTACCGTGGTTGTGGTTTTTTTTGGTGTTCCTACAATGACCAAGAAAGTTATATAGTGCTGCTCTAAAAAATTAAAGTGAAGTAGACCTTAGGTTCTAAATGCTGTTGCTAAGCAACAGAAAACTCTAAAGTCCACACATGCCTGGAACCCATGATTGCCATTTGTGGCTATATTGTGGTTAAAATTGTTACATTTTTTCCAACAGGAATTGACAAATACTCATACATTTTTGTCATTTTTCTGTAAAATTTGCAACTTTTTTCTCAGATGTTCATGATCTTTCTTGTTCGTCCTTTCACTGATATACTAAGCTGTCATGCATAAACTATCCTAGCAGTATCTTGGGATGGAGGGTGGCAAGTTTTAAGAGAGAAAGGTTTTGGCTTTTTGAAAAGGAGAATGGCCTTTTTAATTTTTTGGCAAAGTTTAGAAGATATGAATGAGCATTTACTATTTTATTTATTGAAATAAGAGCTGTTTTCAGATTTTTACAAAGATTTATTTATTTTGAAGAGATGTTTTTTTTTTGTTTGTTTGGGTTTGTTTTTTTTTTCAATGGAAGCTGACATGCTTGGGGGTTTTTTTAGACTCAGGCTTTGGCACAGAACCGCCACAGAGACAGAAAAAAAAAAAAAAACATTTAAAGACGGCTACATGCTCTGCAAGAACAGAGAAATTTGTTCTCTCTCCCTGGGCTGCGAGAAAAAAAAAAAAAAATGACGTCATTTTGTTCTTGCAGCCCTGGTTTGGCAGGTCTTGCAGCTTTTTCATGACACATCATCATGGCAGAACTTTTTTCTTGCATGGTGTCCAAGAAGTATTGTGTGATTGGGCAAAAGTGTGAATTTCCCAGGACTTCTGCACTTGACTTTCTTGTGAAGTATGAAATGTCCTGGCCAGAAAGAACTTTGTTCTTGTTCTTGCCACCTCAAGAAAAAGAAAAAGAAAAAAAAAAAAAAAAAAAAACCTTTGTTATTGCAGATTATGTTAAGGCCTTAAGAGTTTATATTGGACAAATAAGTACAGTGGTGTGAAAAAGTCTTTGCCCCCTTCCTTATTTCTCTTTTTTTTTTGTATGTTTGTCACACTTAAATGTTTCAGATCATCAAACAAATTTAAATATTAGACAAAGATAACACAAGTAAACACAAAATGCAGTTTGTAAGTGAAGGTGTTTATTATTAAAGGAAAAAAAAACAGACCTACATGGCCCTGTGTGAAAAAGTGATTGTCCCTGAACCTAATAACTGATTGGGCCACCCTTAGCAGCAACAACTGCAATCAAGCGTTTGCAATAACTGGCAATGAGCCTTACAGCACTGTGGAGAAATTTTGCCCAGTCATCTCTGCGGAATTGTTCTAATTCAGCCGCACTGGAGGGTTTTTGAGCATGAACCGCCTTTTTTAAGGTCATGTCACATCTAAATCGGATTCAGTTCAGGACTTTGACTAGGCCACTCCAAAGTCTTCATTTTGTTTTTCTTAAGCCATTCAGAGGTGGACCTGCTGGTGTGTTTTGGATCATTGTCCTGCTGCAGAGCTCAAGTGTGCATCAGCTTGAGGTCACGAACAGATGGCTGACATTCTCCTTCAGGACTTTTAGGTAGACAGCAGAATTAATGGTTCCATTTACCGCAACAAGCCTTCCAGGTCCTGAAGCAGTAAAACAACCCCAGACCATCACACTATCACCACCATATTTTACAGTTGTTATGATTTTCCTTTTCTGAAATGCTGTGTTACTTTTCTGCCAGATTTAATGGAACACACACCTTTCAAAAAGTTCAACTTTTGTCTTGTCAGTACACAGAGTATTTTCCCAAAAGTCTTGGTGATCACCGAGATGTTTTCTGACAAAACTGAGATAGCCTCAGCAGTGGCTTTCATTTTGGAACTCTGCCATGCAGGCAGTTTTTGCCCATTCTCTTTCTTATGGTGGAGTCATGAACACTGATGAGCTGGGTTTAGACAGTCGTGAGACAGGTTAGTTTTACCCTACTGATGATATGTTGTTGTAATAGCAAGTGAGGCCTGCAGTTCTTTGGATGTTGTTGTAGGGTCTTTTGTGACCTCTTGGATGAGTCGTCACTGCGATCATGGGGTAATTTTGGTCAGCTGTCCACTCCTGGGAAGGTTCACCACTTTTCCATGTTTTTGCCATTTGTGGATAATGGATCTCACTGTTGTTCGCTGGAGTCCCATAACTTTAGATATGGCTTTATAATCTTTTCCAGACTGATAGGTCTCAGTTACTTTGTTTCTCATTTGTTTCTGAGTTTCTTTGGATCGCAGTATGATGTCTAGCTTTTGAGGATATTTTGGTCTACTTCGCTTGCTCAGGCAGGTCCTATTTAAGTGATTTCTTGATTGAGAATAGGTGTGGCATTAATCAGGTCTGTGTGTTGCTAGAGAAACTGAACTCAGCTTTCCATCCATCCATCCATCCATCTATCTTCTTCCGCTTAATCCTTTTTGGGTCGCGGGGGGGCTGGAGCCTATCCCAGCATCTTTGGGCGAGAGGCAGGGTACAAAGATGTGATAAACCAGTTAATTTATGTTTTAACTGGGGGGAGGGGGGGCAATCACTGTTTAACACAGGGCCATGTAGGTTTGGATTTTCTTTTTTTTAACCTTAATGATAAACACCTTCATAAAAACTGCATTTTGTGTTTACTTGTGTTATCCTTGTCTAATATTTAAATTTGTTTGATGATCTGAAACAATTAAGTGTGACAAACATACAAAAAAATAAAAATAAGAAATCAGGAAGGGGGGAAATACTTTTTCACACCACTGTATGAGTGGAAGTGTCTGTGTGCAGGGGAAACAGAGAGAGGGTGAATTCATACTCTTAACGCTGGCTGAATCTGCAGAGCAAATAATTAAGTTTGCTTTCTTACTTAATCCTCTTTTCCACGAGCACCTACTCAGCCCTCCTCACCTCGACACTACTTGGCTCGACATGGTGTGGTTGGTTTATCATTACAACTGAGTACCACCTCAAGTGGATGGGTTCATTACAGGAAGGTGGCCCGTTATCCCATTATGTTGTTGACATGCTGAAATTTTCACTGATAAATAACGTAAAAGGCTTAACCCCTTGCACTCTGGTCAATTTCCCTAAAAACGCCAAAAAATAACGTACCCAAAGTAAATCAAAAGCTGTTCTTCAACCCTTTGCAGCATCTTCATGGGGTTGGTCTCATTTAAAAGAAAACACTTTGAATTTTTTGGCAAAACAGTCATAATCTCTCTACGTGCTCCTGCCACTGAGTAACAGTCATCTAAACATATTGAATTTGAAGAAAATAAATTTTGCCTGGGTGTTTTTTTGGATACAAATGCTTGCAAATAACACACAGCTGTCAGATCCGGGCTGGAAAATGCAACAGAAATGTAGAACCAAGTATTTTCCAGCTGATGTCAAAATTTTGTAGCAAATCCACAAAAAATGAATATATTACACAGCTTTTTTCTTAGGTTGTTCTCAGGCGTTTTTGAACTGTGCCAAATTGTGCCAAATGGCACAGTTTGGAAAAACGTTTGTAACTTTTGAATGATTCAATATAGAAGCTTCATCTTGGGCTCTAATGAAAGGTGAAGGGCTGTGTGTGTGTGTGTGTGTGTTTGGGGGGGGGTATTTATTCATTCATGAATGAATGAATGAACAAATAAGCCCCCACACACAAAGAAGCATGCCACGTAAAAAATGTGTGGCTTTTTTTTACAAGAAAAAAATAACCTACAGTGCAATAAAAATTATACTAAAATATCTGTAATGTAGAAGATAACACCCCCCCCCCCCGCTACAGAGGACGGACATCGTCCATTGACACATGACGGGCGCCGCGGTCTACTACGCACAGTTGTACTAAAATATCTGCAATAATATCTACAGAAGAGTAGCGGGGGGGGGGGGTGGTCCAGACGCGGCACACGAACTGGACACGGTCCGTGCGCCGTCCGGACCGGACCAGAGCCGTCATGTTGCGATAACGCACAGTTGTAATTTACCCATCGGTCAAAAGTCATTTGGATTACAATTTTCAGGGATAAAGAATAATTTAGCTTATAACACTTACCTGTCCACAACAGCAGTGTCGCTGGCGAACTTCTCTTCCTCATTGTCAGACGAACATGACGCTGGTCCGCTTGTTACGGACTCATGGTTCTGGTCACTCGACCCGGTCAAACCATAATTCCATTATTGCGGTTTTGCGCTTCCATGATTGCGGTTTTCGCGAACGATATTTCAAAACAAATAAGAACAGTAGTAAGAAAAAAAGACTGGTGAACGCGTGTGTGTCACCCAGCCTTAAACAAAACAGATTTTGCAAGGGACGCACGCTTTCGAACTTCTGTGCTTCAATTGGCTCGCTGTATTCGCAGCCGTTGGTAGGCGGGTCCTTCTTGCTAGGTTTTCAGTCATTGGTTCTTCAAGGTTTCAGAAACCCAATTCAAGGCTCTTATTAGTCGAATGAGAGGTCAATCACATCTAAACCAATCAAAGCACTCCTTTGGCTTTCTGTTTGCGGCTGTGTCTGTAGTGGAAGAACGGAAATGCAGCTTTTTTTTTTTCAGTGCCTCCTAGGATGCACAGTGTGCATCCTAGGACGCCCTCGTGCGCCCTAGGATGCAGAAACGTGTCCGCCCGCAGTACACCGAAGTGCAAGAGGTTAAAATCATAAAGCATTCACCATCTTCCCCGTGAGCAGTCATCAGCTCAGAGACCTCCTGGCATACATTTTCATTTCGGGTTGCTCCGCTGCAGCAGGGCCGACGGGGCTGAAAATTCAGAGGCTGAAAAGTTCATAGTGGTCACTTTTGACCAAATGTAGTTTATTTTTCAATTGCAGGGATCTGAGCACTGCAACATCGATGGAAAAACTGTGCACACCGATGAGGGGACTGTTGAAAAATAAACCACAGTTGGTCAAATTTGACCACTATATGAACTTTTCAGCCTATAAACTGTTCAGCCCTGGTGCCGGTGGAGCGTTCCGAAATGAAATACCAGGTCTCCAAGCTGATTGTTGCTCACGGGGAAGATGGTGAGTGTTTTCTGATGTGTTGACTTGTGTGTAGCCATTTATTCCATTGATCATCACAGAAATAATAAAAACTCACAGCCGAATTTACAAATTGTGGTTTTGAATCATGTGAAGATGTCGCTCTCATCCATTGATGTAACACCCTTGCCAATCAGTAGCCTGCAAGCTGTTGAGGTCAAATTTTCAGCTCAACTCAGCTCGTTTGGAACCTCACTGAAGTAGGTCCCAAAAAAGTACCTGGTACCAGGCACTAATGGAAAACACTGCAAACCGAGGAGAGTCGAGGCGAGAAGGGCTGAGTAGGTACTAGTGGAAAAGGGCCATTAGACTGTGGTGTTGACTGACAGTGGAGAGGTTTTTGGAGAGAGCAGCACACCAACAGAGGTAGTTAATGATGAGAGGGTCCTCACTTAATTTCCAGAATGATGGGCAGAAGGCAGGGAGGCCTACAGGAGCAAGGTAACCAGGATCAGGGCAAACGGGATCAGGAAAAAACTTTGTCTCTCTGGAAGGTAGGGTGGTGTTGACAGCATGAAGTCGTATGACAGTCCCACAGCTCAGATTAGTTGCTCCAGCCTTTAAATAAGCAGCCCCTTGATGAGCTGTGGGTGGTGACATGTGTTGGCTGTGGCGAAGTTGTAGTGTTGCCAACTACTGATCACAGGGTCAGGGGTCTGATTACAACTCTGTCTGCAGTCTGCATGTCGAAGTGTCCTTGACCAAGACACTGAACCCCCAGACGTTCCTGGTGGGTCAGACCTGTGCATTGCAGCTCCACCCCAATAAGTGTGTGAATGAGTGAATAGCAGGATCTGTAAAGCTCTTCGGTCATCTAGAGATGAGAAAAAGTGCTATATAAGTAAACACCATTTACCATTTGAATGCCATTTACCACCATGTTCTTTAGGTGCTACTTATAGAGGTTAATCTGCAGCATTGTGATAACAGGATATGCAAAGAATCATTTGTTGCATTTATTGTGATTGTATAACTAAGGTATATATATATGTATAAGCATGAATGCGACTAGCCTAGCAGCTAGCCATGTCCTATCTCATGTTTACATACTAAATACAGTGGTGTGAAAAAGTGTTTGCCCCTTCTGCCCTAAATTTCAACAAATTTAAATATTAGACAAAGATAACACAAGTAAACACAAAATGGAGTTTTTAAAAGAAGGTGTTTATTATTAAGGGTAAAAAAAAAAATCAAAACCTATATGGCCCTGTGTGAAAAAGTGATTGTACTCCCGTAAAAACATAAATTAACTGTGGTTTATCACATCTTTGGAAAGCTGAGTTCAATTTCTCAATCAATAAATCACTTAATTAGGACCTTCCTGACATAGTGAAGTAGACCAAAAGATCCTCAAAAGCTAGACATCGTGCTGCAAACAAAAGAAATTCAGGAACAAATGAGAAACAAAGTAAGTGAGATCTATCTGTCTGGAAAAGGTTATAAAGCCATTTCTAAATCTTTGGAACTCCAGCAGACCACAGTGAGAGCAATTATTCACAAATGGAAAAAACATGGAACAGTGGTGAACCTTCCCAGGAGTGGATGCTGACCAAAATTACCCCAAGAGTGCAGTGACAACTCATCCAAGAGGTCACAAAAGATCCCACAACAACATCCAAAGAACTGCAGGCC
This sequence comes from Pholidichthys leucotaenia, assembly GCA_020510985.1. Lineage (NCBI taxonomy): Eukaryota > Metazoa > Chordata > Actinopteri > Cichliformes > Pholidichthyidae > Pholidichthys > Pholidichthys leucotaenia. The sequence goes on along the minus strand of CM035839.1, from coordinate 273,902,773 downwards.
TCACTTGCCTCAGTTAAGGTCAGTGTTCATGACTCCACCATAAGAAAGAGACTGGGCAAAAATGGCCGGCATGGCAGAGTTCCATGATGAAAACCACTGTTGAACAAAAAGAACATAAAGGCTCGTGTCAGTTTTGTCAGAAAACCTCTTGATTATCCCCAAGACTTTTGGGAAAATACTCTGTGGACGGACGAGACAAAAGTTGAACTTTTTGGAAGGTGTGTGCCCCATTACATCCAATGTAATAGTAACACAGCATTTCAGAAAAGGAACATCATACTAACAGTAAAATTTGATGGTAGTGATGATCTGTGGCTGTTTTGCTGCTTCAGGTCCTGGAACACTTGCTGTGGTAAATGGAAGCATGAATTCTGCTGTCTACCAAAAAGTCCTGAAGGAGACTGTCCGGCCATCTGTTTATGATCTCAACCTGAAGTACACTTGGGTTCTGCAGCAGGACAATGATCCAAATACACCAGTAGTCCACCTCTGAATTGCTTAAGAAAAACAAAATGAAGACTTTGGAATGGCCTAGTCAAAGTCCTGACCTCAATCCGATTGAGATGCTGTGGCATGACCTTAAAAAGGCAATTCATGCTCAAAAACCCTCCACTGTGGCTGAATAACAACAATTCTGCAATGATGAATGGGCCAGAATTCCTCCACAGCACTGTAAAAGACTCATTGCCAGTTATCAAAAATTGCAGTTGTTACTGCCAAGGGTGACCCAACCAGTTATTAGGCTTAGGGGGCAATCACTTTTTCACTCAGGGCCATGTAGGTTTGGATTATTTTTCCCTTAATAATAAACTTTTTCATTTAAAAACTGCATTTTGTGTTTACTTGTGTTATCTTTGTCTAATATTTAAATTTGTTTTATGATCTGAAACATTTAATTGTGACAAACATACAAAAAGATGAGAAATCGGGAAGGAGGCAAACACTTTTTCACACCATTGTAAATGGCCAGTAACAATTACACAGCCAGTCACAGCCAATAGCAAAACTGGGTTGATGTATCAGCTTCATCTATCACCTTCAGCAAACTGAAAGGTAAAAAAAAAAAAAAAAAAAAAATTGTTAAAAGAATCCTGCTAGGTGACATTACTAAATAATTTAGAGAGCTATGCATAATAATAATAAAATAAAAAGATTTAAGAAAAGAGAGCAGGCTGCGTTTCCCTAAGGAGCTTTTTTTTTAATTAATAACCATGATTTAATGACAGTATTATTCCACCTACTCAGCGTTTAGGGGGCATTTGGGCTAAATTTGTATCTCAAAGCATATTTTTTTTTCAAATGGAAAAAGAAGAAATGACAGAATTTCCAAAATATTCAGCTCTAAATAAATATGGCAATGGCCATGGGGAACTATAAGATGGAGAGAGAAAGAGATCACTTTCCAAACACATTTCTCAAGTTAGGGGAGATTTTTTGATTTTTCAACACACCTTTATTGTCACAAATTCAACAGAAAAACACAACAACTAAAAGAAGCAATGGAAAAGAAAAATGTCTCACTGACAAGAAATCAAAGACACAAGTAACCAAACAAGGAAAACTAAAACAAAAAACTTGCTTCTTACATCAGGATTATACCATAGGTAATTTTCCCCTCCTTAACACAACACAGGATGTGCTTAAAGCACCACATAGCCTCAAAGGTTTCAACATTCTGCATCAGATGATAGTAATTGTAATCAATCATTATTCGAGCCTTAATCATGCCAACCAGCATGTCTTTTACATTACAATCCAGCAGTTGTTCAATTTTTCTTTTCCTACTAACATAAATAGCCATTTTAGCCTGACCCAGGATGAAATTTAAGAGTTCACTCTTTTTCTTAGTCCTCTGTCTATATGGAAAGCCCAAGATAAAAATCTGCTGGGAAAAGACTTCTCCAAACAGATAAAACAGCTTCCCCGAAAAAACAAACAACAATTGCAGTCTGTTACAGTCCAGAAAACAATGGAACACAGTTTCTTTCTGAGGACAAAATGGACAAACCTCAACAACATTTGGGTTTAAAAGAGAGATAAAAGCATTTACAGCCACAGCACCATGTAAAACTCACCATTGTAGGTCTCCAACCTTCTTAGTTAATGGTGGTTTATAGAGTGCTCTCCAGGCAGGCCTCACCTCTGGACCCAGACCCAAGTGTTTCCTCCATGGTGTATCAGCTCGACCTTTTAACTTATTCACATTTAGAATTTTCACCAAAAGTCCATACATTTTTTTACCAGGAAAGTCACAAATGTTAATGTGCTCAGAGTTTAAAAACACACCAGTGCCATCTTTAAAATCAGGAGATAAAATACTAAAAGGAAAAGATTCATCAGCAGTTTGTACAGAGTTTTCGCAGTGTAAAACAATAGCAGAGTGTTCTTCTGCGGACAGGCAGTCTCTCCAATCTTTCAACAAGTTCATTATAACTCTGACTGAAGAGACGCCAAGATCCGAGCACAGGGCAACAGCATTGTCCAAGTTAGGACCACATAAATTCACCAAATGTCCCAGCGTTGTAACCTTTGCAAAAATAAACTTTTTTAAAACAGAAGGTCCTAAAACATTGCCCACATCAAAACGGGTCCCGAACACAAGTGGTTCCTTTAAAAGCCAGAAAGGCGACAAGGAAGCCTGGGGAGAGTTCTTTTTAAAAAGTCCCCAGATTTTAAAAGCACTTTGGTAAAACTGGGGAAGTTCTGGGAGTTTTTGGCCCCTTAAATCCATTAAAAGCAGCAACTCCTCTAGTCCAAGCCCTCCACAGCGAGCCAGGACAGCCCTGGCAATAGGTCTCCACACAAGGTCAAGGGGGCCACTCAGCAGTCGCTGAATGAACTGCAGGCGAAAGACAGCCCCCCTGCTTGCCAGATGGATGAGCCCTTGACCACCTTCTTCCCTCGGTAAAAACAGGATACTCTGTGGAACCCAGTGAAGACGGTCCCAGAAAAAGTCCACGACTATAGATTGCACTCTGGCCAGCAAATTGGGTGGAGGGTTCAGACAAGACAGTCGATGCCACAGCATTGAAGCAATCAAGTTGTTGATAATTAAAACACAACCTCTGAAGGACAAGTTTGGCAGAATCCATTTCCATTTTTTTAGTCTTCCTTCAGTTTTTTCTAAAAAACACTCCCAATTGTTCTCAGTAAAAGTCTGATTTCCTAAAAACACACCAAGATATTTAAATCCACCTTGTGTCCACGAGAGGCCACCAGGTAGGGCAATTTTTTGTGGTCTCCCCACCACCACAACAGCTTCACTCTTACCCCAATTCACTCTCGCTGAGGAGCACTCACCAAAAAGATTGACAGTTCTTAAAAGGTAGTCTACATCATTTTGATTTCTTGTAAAAACAACAACGTCATCAGCATAGGCAGACACTTTAAAAACAGAGTCAGAGTTGGGGACTTTAAAACCAGTGAGGCCTTGCCTTAGTTTACAAAGGAGGGGCTCAATGGCAAGAGAGTACAGCATACCTGAGAGGGGGCAGCCCTGTCGGACACCCCTCTCAACTTTGAAAGGAGCACTCAAACCACCATTAATCTTAAGAATACTCTCAATGTCTCTATACAAAGCCTGGATCATGGCGATGAACCCTGAGCTGAAACCAAAGGCCTCTAATGTCTACCAAAGGTATGGATGTTCAACTCGGTCAAACACCTTTTCTTGGTCTATTGAAATAAGACCAAGTTCTTTGACCAATGAGCTGGAGAGGTCCAAAACATCACGAATTAAAAAAATGTTGTCTGTAACCAACCTACCAGGTACACAGTAGGTCTGGTCTACATGTATGACCTGCTCCATCGCCTTCCTCAGTCTGGTAGCCAACACTTTGGAGAGAATTTTGTAGTCAGTACAGAGGAGGCCCACCGGACGCCAGTTCTTAATGTCTTTCAAGTTGCCTTTTTTTGGAAGGAGGGTGAGGACTGCTCTCCTACAACTTAGGGGCAGGTGACCCTTCCGCAGACTGTCAGACAGTACTTCCAGCAAGTCCTCACAGATCTCAGACCAGAACGCCTTGTAGAACTCCGCTGGTAGGCCATCTATCCCTGGGGCTTTTCCACACTGAAGAGACTGGACAGCCACTGCCAGTTCTTGCAGAGTGATCCCGCTCTCCAGCTCCGCATTCACGCTAGCCATCACCTTTGGCAAGTCCGTCAAAAAATGACTCAGTGCATGTGGATTCTCAACAAATTCTTTCTTAAAGAGATCCTTGTAGAAAGCAACTGCAAAGCGACGGATCTCCGCAGACTCATGGATCGGCCGCCCGTCCTCGGAGCTGAGAGAGTGGATCATCCTCCTCTGACCATTCTTCCTCTCCAGACCAAAGAAAAAATGAGATGGAGCGTCCATTAGTGCGATGTTCTGGAACCTACTGCGTACCACAGCGCCCCTGGCAGCCACACCCAGTAGGTCAGTTAAAACAGACTTTTTGCCATTGAGGGCCTCAAAATGTCCTCTTTCTCCTGTGGAGCCTGCCAAAGACTGCAGCTCCACTACTTCTCTCTCCAGGTCCCTGACAGACCTGGCCAAGTCTCCAGAGACATTGCGAGTATACTGTAGGCACAGATTCTTTATTTGGCTCTTCCCTACATCCCACCACTGCTGCAAAGAACTAACATTTGATTTTGTTAATTTAAAATTACTCCAAAAAAACATAAAAGCAGTTTTAAAACTGTTATCCGATAAAAGTGACGTGTTAAAATGCCAGTATGCACTACTGCACTTTATATTCTTGATAAAAACACAACACTGAACCAGGGAATGATCTGTGAAGCCAACAGGGACTATAAAAGCACTTTTAAAAATGCTTAAATGGTGCTTAAAACTGTAAACCCTATCCAGTCTAGCTAAGGACAAAATATTGTCCTTTCTATGGCTCCACGTGTACTGCCTAGCCTTGCCATGAAAATTCCTCCACACATCACACAGATCATGAGCTTCTATGAGACCTTTTAAAACTCTTTTGGATGCAGCATGTGGCTCTGGGTGATTCCTATCCATAAGAGGATTTTCTGTACAATTAAAATCACCTCCCACAAATAAAAAGTCATCATTACTGCAATTTTTGATCGTGTCATCTAAAATATTTAAAAAGGCCAATCTTTCTGTGCCTACGGTTGGAGCATACACATTTATAAAAACAACTTTCACATTCTCAAAAACAGCTCGAACTTTTAAAATGTGGCCTGCAATTATCTCATCAATGTCATAAGAAAGTGGAATAAAATCTCGAGAAAATAAAATACCCACCCCACCACATTTGCTGCTTCTATGACTAAGAATAATTTCACCCTGAAATTCCCTCCTCCAGTCAGCAGCATTGTCCTCAGAACTATGAGTCTCCTGAACAAACAGAACATTAATTTTCTTGCATTCTGCAAGAGTAAAAACACTCGCTCGCTTGGACATTTCTCTTGCCCCATTGATGTTGAGTGTGCCAAAATTAAAACTACACATGTATATAAGAGGGCAAAGCCAATGCAAAAACAGAAAAGAAAGAATGAGCGATAAAAGACTAATCATCCTGGGCAATTTGGTTCTTATATTTTAGTACAAGCTTTTTTAGTCTGTAGATCTCCTGATCAGTGAAACTTTCCTGCTCAAGCTCTCCCCTATTTTTCATGTAGGCCCGAGCAGAGTCAACAAAACGTTTTAGATCAGGGAAGAAGCTTTCAACTTTAACCATTCTGACCCCCTTAGTGTCCTGCAAAAACTTCTGTATTTTTGTGAAGGGGTAACGGCCTCCACTAGCCACATCATCACTGCTTTCACCATCACTCTCTATCTCAGACCCAGCATAAGAATCTGGCTGAGATGGAGAAACCTCAGAACTTTCTTTGACAACCCTTTTTACTTTGATCCTCTGCTGTTTGGTTTCCAAATTCTTCCGCTTGATGGAGATTTTACATAACTCTTCATCTATTTCGATGTCATCCTCATCCTCCAACACTGACTCAGCCACCCTGGTAGCTGTCTCTTCCTGTCTTTCGCTCACCCTGTGCTGTGCTTTTATATTCATCTTTCTGGTCCCACCATCTACCTGGGCCTCATTTTGCTCCTCTGTCTGACCCTCAGCGTGATCCCTCTCGGTAATCTCACCCTTGTCTGCAATGTTGGTCTGTGCAGCAGCCCCGCGATGTGCTTTAACTTTTGTTGCTGTTTCAGTTATGATCGACAGGCCGGCTGCGGAGGGCGGCAAAGCCGCCCCGCCGCCAGACAGCCTCGCGGCCTCGGCCGAAGCGCCGCCGCCAGACAGCCTCGCGGCCTCGGCCGAAGCGCCGCCGCCAGACAGCCCCGCGGCTCCGGCCGAAACACCCGACGGCGCGGTAGCGCCGTCAGCCTCGCAGGACGGCGAAGCCGCTCCGTCACCAGACGGCCCCGAGGCCGCACTAGCGGCCTCCCCCGAGTGATCACCCCCCACTCCCTGAGGGCATGATCGAATCAAATGTCCCTCCATTCCGCAGCCGAAACACTTCATATTATCAGAGGTGACGTGGATGGTGTAATCAAAGCCGTCAATCCGGTATTTAAACACGAGGTTGAGGCTTTCCTCGCTATTCTTTAAAATCATGAGCACCTGTCGCCTAAAAGACATGACATGCTTTAAACGTGGGGACTTACAACCGAGAGGGATGTGCTTAATCGGGGACAAAAGCTGCCCGTGTCTCGACAGCTCCTTCTCCAACAGCTCATTCTTTAAAAATGGTGGGACATTTGAGATGGTAATTCTCTTCGCGGGATTCACCAGAGACAGAACAGGAACCAGTGTGTCTTTAATCACAACCCCGCTCTCCACTACCCGGTTAACTTTTTCCACACTATCGAGGAAAATCACCACGGCACTATTCATTCTCGAAGCTGATCTAACGCTTTCATAACCGACCAGCTCCCCCACAGTCAGACTACACTCCTCCACTGAGCAGCTGACAGCCGGTGTCAGTTTGACAGCATGCCGGCGTGTCAGCGTCTCGAATCCGGAGCCTCGCTCCAAAACCATGCTGACCAGCAGAGCTGGCAGCAGAAACCCCCCTCCTAGAATGCCTACCCCACCCCAGCTACAGAAAACAACAAAACTTAAGATTATTTAACAAAAAAACACCTTAAACACGAAAAGATAGAGAAAAAGTTGAAAATAATTCACTCACGCTGTCACACGCTCTCAGCTCGCACTCACGACCACACCCACTCAGAGAGAGAGAGAGAGAGAGAGAGAGAGAGAGAGAGATTTTGATTTTTCAACACACCTTTATTGTCACAAATTCAACAGAAAAACACAACAACTAAAACAACTAAAAGAAGCAATGGAAAAGAAAAATGTCTCACTGACAAGAAATCAAAGACACATTTACATTTACATTTACATTTACATTTACATTTTACATTCACATTTAGAATTTTCACCAAAAGTCCATACATTTTTTTACCAGGAGAGTCACAAATGTTAATGTGCTCAGAGTTTAAAAACACACCAGTGCCATCTTTAAAATCCGGAGATAAAATACTAAAAGGAAAAGGTTCATCAACAGTTTGTACAGAGTTTTCGCAGTGTAAAACAATAGCAGAGTGTTCTTCTGCAGACAGGCAGTCTCTCCAATCTTTCAACAAGTTCATTATAACTCTGACTGAAGAGACGCCAAGAGCCGAGCACAGGGCAACAGCATTGTCCAAGTTAGGACCACATAAATTCACCAAATGTCCCAGCGTTGTAACCTTTGCAAAAATAAACTTTTTTAAAACAGAAGGTCCTAAAACATTGCCCACATCAAAACGGGTCCCGAACACAAGTGGTTCCTTTAAAAGCCAGAAAGGCGACAAGGAAGCCTGGGGAGAGTTCTTTTTAAAAAGTCCCCAGATTTTAAAAGCACTTTGGTAAAACTGGGGAAGTTCTGGGAGTTTTTGGCCCCTTAAATCCATTAAAAGCAGCGACTCCTCTAGTCCAAGCCCTCCACAGCGAGCCAGGACAGCCCTGGCAATAGGTCTCCACACAAGGTCAAGGGGGCCACTCAGCAGTCGCTGAATGAACTGCAGGCGAAAGACAGCCCCCCTGCTGGCCAGATGGATGAGCCCTTGACCACCTTCTTCCCTCGGTAAAAACAGGATACTCTGTGGAACCCAGTGAAGACGGTCCCAGAAAAAGTCCACGACTATAGATTGCACTCTGGCCAGCAAATTGGGTGGAGGGTCCAGACAAGACAGTCGATGCCACAGCATTGAAGCAATCAAGTTGTTGATAATTAAAACACGACCTCTGAAGGACAAGTTTGGCAGAATCCATTTCCATTTTTTTAGTCTTCCTTCAGTTTTTTCTAAAAAACACTCCCAATTTTTCTCAGTAAAAGTCTGATTTCCTAAAAACACACCAAGATATTTAAAACCACCTTGTGTCCACGAGAGGCCACCAGGTAGGGCAATTTTTTGTGGTCTCCCCCCCACCACAACAGCTTCACTCTTACCCCAATTCACTCTCGCTGAGGAGCACTCACCAAAAAGATTAACAGTTCTTAAAAGGTAGTCTACATCATTTTGATTTCTTGTAAAAACAACAACGTCATCAGCATAGGCAGACACTTTAAAAACAGAGTCAGAGTTGGGGACTTTAAAACCAGTGAGGCCTTGCCTTAGTTTACAAAGGAGGGGCTCAATGGCAAGAGAGTACAGCATACCTGAGAGGGGGCAGCCCTGTCGGACACCCCTCTCAACTTTGAAAGGAGCACTCAAACCACCATTAATCTTAAGAATACTCTCAATGTATCTATACAAAGCCTGGATCATGGCGATGAACCCTGAGCTGAAACCAAAGGCCTCTAATGTCTGCCAAAGGTATGGATGTTCAACTCGGTCAAACGCCTTTTCTTGGTCTATTGAAATAAGACCAAGTTCTTTGACCAATGAGCTGGAGAGGTCCAAAACATCACGGATTAAAAAAAATGTTGTCTGTAACCAACCTACCAGGTACACAGTAGGTCTGGTCTACATGGATGACCTGCTCCATCGCCTTCCTCAGTCTGGTAGCCAACACTTTGGAGAGAATTTTGTAGTCAGTACAGAGGAGGGCCACCGGACGCCAGTTCTTAATGTCTTTCAAGTCGCCTTTTTTTGGAAGGAGGGTGAGGACTGCTCTCCTACAACTTAGGGGCAGGTGACCCTTCCGCAGACTGTCAGACAGTACTTCCAGCAAGTCCTCACAGATCTCAGACCAGAACGCCTTGTAGAACTCCGCTGGTAGGCCATCTATCCCTGGGGCTTTTCCACACTGAAGAGACTGGACAGCCACTGCCAGTTCTTGCAGAGTGATCCCGCTCTCCAGCTCCGCATTCACGCTAGCCATCACCTTTGGCAAGTCCGTCAAAAAATGACTCAGTGCATGTGGATTCTCAACAAATTCTTTCTTAAAGAGATCCTTGTAGAAAGCAACTGCAAAGCGACGGATCTCCACAGACTCATGGATCGGCCGCCCGTCCTCGGAGCTGAGAGAGTGGATCATCCTCCTCTGACCATTCTTCCTCTCCAGACCAAAGAAAAAATGAGATGGAGCGTCCATTAGTGCGATGTTCTGGAACCTACTGCGTACCACAGCGCCCCTGGCAGCCACACCCAGCAGGTCAGTTAAAACAGACTTTTTGCCATTGAGGGCCTCAAAATGTCCTCTTTCTCCTGTGGAGCCTGCCAAAGACTGCAGCTCCACTACTTCTCTCTCCAGGTCCCTGACAGACCTGGCCAAGTCTCCAGAGACATTGCGAGTATACTGTAGGCACAGATTCTTTATTTGGCTCTTCCCTACATCCCACCACTGCTGCAAAGAACTAACATTTGATTTTGTCAATTTAAAATTACTCCAAAAAAACATAAAAGCAGTTTTAAAACTGTTATCCGATAAAAGTGACGGGTTAAAATGCCAGTATGCACTACTGCACTTTATTTTCTTGATAAAAACACAACACTGAACAGGGAATGATCTGTGAAGCCAACAGGGACTATAAAAGCACTTTTAAAAATGCTAAAATGGTGCTTAAAACTGTAAACCCTATCCAGTGTAGCTAAGGACAAAATATTGTCCTTTCTATGGCTCCACGTGTATTGTCTAGCCTTGCCATGAAAATTTCTCCACACATCATACAGATCATGAGCTTCTATGAGACCTTTTAAAACTCTTTGGGATGCAGCATGTGGCTCTGGGTGATTCCTATCCATAAGAGGATTTTCTGTACAATTAAAATCACCTCCCACAAATAAAAAGTCATCATTACTGCAATTTTTGATCGTATCATCTAAAATATTTAAAAAGGCCAATCTTTCTGTGCCTACGGTTGGAGCATACACATTTATAAAAAACAACTTTCACATTCTCAAAAAACAGCTCGAACTTTTAAAATGTGGCCTGCAATTATCTCATCAATGTCATAAGAAAGTGGAATAAAATCTCGAGAAAATAAAATACCCACCCCACCACATTTGCTGCTTCTATGATTAAGAATAATTTCACCCCGAAATTCCCTCCTCCAGTCAGCAGCATTGTCCTCAGAACTATGAGTCTCCTGAACAAACAGAACATTAATTTTCTTGCATTCTGCAAGAGTAAAAACACACGCTCGCTTGGACATTTCTCTTGCTCCATTAATGTTGAGTGTGCCAAAATTAAAACTACACATGTGTATAAGAGGGCAAAGCCAATACAAAAACAGAAAAGAAAGAATGAGCGATAAAAGACTAATCATCCTGGCCAATTTGGTTCTTAACTTTTAGTACAAGCTTTTTTAGTCTGTAGATCTCCTGATCAGTAAAACTTTCCTGCTCAAGCTCTCCCCTATTTTTCATGTAGGCCCGAGCAGAGTCAACAAAGCGTTTTAGATCAGGGAAGAAGCTTTCAACTTTAACCATTCTGACCCCCTTAGTGTCCTGCAAAAACTTCTGTATTTTTGTGAAGGGGTAACGGCCTCCACTGGCCACATCATCACTGCTTTCACCATCACTCTCTATCTCAGACCCAGCATAAGAATCTGGCTGAGATAGAGAAACCTCAGAACTGTCTTTGACAACCCTTTTTACTTTGACCCTCTGCTGTTTGGTTTCCAAATTCTTCCGCTTGATGGAGATTTTACATAACTCTTCATCTATTTCGATGTCATCCTCATCCTCCAACACTGACTCAGCCACCCTGGTAGCTGTCTCTTCCTGCTTCTCGCTCACCCTGTGCTGTGCTTTTATATTTATCTTTCTGGTCTCACCATCTACCTGGGCCTCATTTGGCTCCTCTGTCTGACCCTCAGCGTCATCCCTCTCGGTAATCTCACCCTTGTCTGCAATGTTGGTCTGTGCAGCAGCCCCGCGATGTGCTTTAACTGTTGTTGCTGTTTCAGTTATGATCGACAGGCCGGCTGCGGAGGGCGGCAAAGCCGCGGCCTCGGCCGAAGCGCCGCCGCCAGACAGCCCCGCGGCTTCGGTCGAAACGCCCGACGGCGCGATAGCGCCGTCAGCCTCGGAGCGCGGCGAAGCCGCTCCGTCACCAGACGGCCCCGAGGCCGCACTAGCGGCCTCCCCCGAGTGATCACCCCCCACTCCCTGAGGGCATGATCGAATCAAATGTCCCTCCATTCCGCAGCCGAAACACTTCATATTATCGGAGGTGACGTGGATGGTATAATCAAAGCCGTCAATCCGGTATTTAAACACAAGGTTGAGGCTTTCCTCGCTATTCTTTAAAATCATGAGCACCTGTCGCCTAAAAGACATGACATGCTTTAAACGCGGGGACTTACAACCGAGAGGGATGTGCTTAATCGGGGACAAAAGCTGCCCGTGTCTCGACAGCTCCTTCTCCAACAGCTCATTCTTTAAAAATGGTGGGACATTTGAGATGGTAATTCTCTTCGCGGGATTCACCAGAGACAGAACAGGAACCAGTGTGTCTTTAATCACAACCCCGCTCTCCACTACAGGGTTAACTTTTTCCACACTATCGAGGAAAATCACCACGGCACTATTCATTCTCGAAGCTGATCTAACGCTTTCATAACCGACCAGCTCCCCCACAGCCAGACTACACTCCTCCACTGAGCAGCTGACAGCCGGTGTCAGTTTGACAGCATGCCGGCGTGTCAGCGTCTCGAATCCGGAGCCTCGCTCCAAAACCATGCTGACCAGCAGAGCTGGCAGCAGAAACCCCCCTCCCAAAACGCCTACCCCACCCCAGCTACAGAAAACAACAAAACTTAAGATTATTTAACAAAAAAACACCTTAAACACGAAAAGATAGAGAAAAAGTTTGAAATAATTCACTCACGCTGTCACACGCTCTCAGCTCGCACTCACGACCACACCCACTCAGAGAGAGAGAGAGAGAGAGAGAGAGAGAGAGTTTTAGTTTTAAAAAATGCCTTTATTGCACAATTCAAGAAAATGTAAGATCACCAATATCATTCCACCAAGTGTCTCACATTGGAAAAGTGCAAACATAAGTCATCCCCCTCCCCCACACAACACAAAGTATTCTTCGCAGTCCACCCATTCCACATTGCCAGTGGCAGTAGTCTTCCTTGTAGTCCGTGCAAAGACGAGCCACAGGCCTCCAGTTCTTAAGCAAGGCCAAGTCCCCTTCCTCTGGCAGCAGAGATAGTGCTGTGCGCCCGCAGCCAGTTCCGTTGTACGTCCCGGAGGCATTTTCCTCATCTCACATGGATTCTAGTCCTTAGACTAAGAGAGAGAGAGAGAGAGAAAGAGATTTTGATTTTTAAAAGATCTTTAATAAACACACATGTCCATCAGTCAATACAATTTCTATATCATGCTATGTTACACAGAAAATTAATCCCCCAAAAAACGCCCCAAAAAAAGCTGTCCATCATGAACTGAACAGAGGACATTCTCCAGGGACCAGAGGGTCCTGAAACCTTCCACATCCCCATTCCCCATAAAAAACTGAAAGTCCAGCCTGATTCTGGCTTTAAGTAGCCTCACAAATAAAATTTTGACATCAACATCATTCTCAACATTTTCAAGTTTTCTTCTCCGGCTTACATAGATAGCCAACTTTGCCTGTCCTAAAACAAAGTTCAGTAGTTGACACTTCTGCTTAAAACGACGATTGTACATAAAACCACAAATGAAAACCTGCTTAGAGAAAACTTCCTTAAAAATATGAAAAAGTTTTGTGAGAAGTTCAAAGAGGCCACTCAGGCGCTGACATTCAATAAAACAATGAAAAACAGTCTCCCTAGAGGAACAAAAAACACACTGATCACTGACACTGCTGTTAATCACAGAAACAAAAGCATTGACAGCTATAATACCATGCAGGACCCTCCACTGTAAGTCTCCATGTCTCTTAGGGAGAGGGGCTTTGTAAAGAGCCCTCCAGGCAGGCCGATGCCCTTTTCCTAGTTTAAAATAGGCTCTCCAAGGAGTGTCCACACAGGTGTTCAATCGGTCCTTGTTGAGTGCCATCACCACCAGTCTGTAGAGTGCCTTACCACTGGCTCCTCCAAAGTCCACACCAGTGGGAGCACAGAATGCCAGTAAGGAGCAAGGAGCGACGTCAAAGTCCATATAGAGCGTGAGAGAGGGAAAGGGGTCAGTGCTTTCTGGCTGCAGCGTGCCATTGCTAAAGTCCAAGAGTAGGGAGTGCTCAAGTCCATGAAGCTCCTGTTTCCAGTGTGCAAGAAGACCATCGATGAAACGATTCGACCTGACACCAAGATGAGCTGCTAAAGCTGAGGCGTTGTTGAGGCCAGGACCAGCCAGTTCCACCACTTGCTTCAGAGTGAGAATGTTCCTGGAACACAGCCTATCAAGGAAGGTCCTTCCAACTCCCGGCAGGACACCAAGGCGACCACCAAAAACCAGCGGCTCCCTCAACAACCAGTAGAGGGAATCGCATGGCCCTCTTTGTTTTTTAAAAAGAGTCCACACTGAAAAGAGACTGCGGTAAAAACTGGGTAAAGACAGTGCATTAGAGTTCTTAAAATCCATTAAAAACACAGGGAGGTCTAGCCCAAGCCCAAGGACTCTCTGTAAAATAACACAGGCCAAAGGCCTCCATACCAGGTCCTGGGGGCCCGTCAGCAGTCTCTGTATGAAAGTCAGTCTAAAAGCAGCACCTCTACTAGCTAAATGAATCACTCCTTGCCCCCCCTCCTCTTTGGGAAGAAATAACAGGGCTTGAGGAACCCAGTGGAGTCCACCCCCCCAAAAAAAGTCCACCAAAACAGACTGAATTTTGGACAACAAACCAGCAGGGGGGTCCATGCACATGAGGCGGTGCCACAGGGATGAGGAAACAAGATTATTTAAAATGAGCACTCTTCCTCTAAAAGATATTCTTGGCATTAGCCACTTCCACTTGTTTAGTCTCCCGTTAATCTTCTCTATGACCCCATCCCAATTTTTTTGCTCAAACTGCTGATTTCCAATAAAGACACCAAGATACTTAAAACCTCCTTTTTTCCAAATCAACCCACCCGGCAGCGTAAGCTGATTTTCTAGTTTCTCCCCCACCATCAGAGCCTCGCTTTTTCCCCAGTTTATCTTTGCAGAGGAAAGTTGGCCAAAAAGATTGACACTCCTAACCAGAACGTCAATGTCACTCTGCTTGTTTAGCAGAATGACTACATCATCTGCATAGGCCGACAGCTTGAACGTGGTGTCACAGCCAGGAAAAGTAACTCCTGATAGATCCCTTCTCAGGCAGTGAAGCAAAGGCTCTATGGCGAGGGAGTACAGCATCCCTGAGAGAGGGCAGCCCTGCCGAACCCCCCTCTGGACTTTTAAAGGGGCAGACAGGCCCCCATTTATCTTCAGCACACTCTCAATGTCACTGTACAAGACCCGTATCCTGGCTATGAAGCCTGGGCTGAACCCAAAAGCTGTTAAAACTGTCCATAAATATTGGTGTTCAACCCGATCAAACGCCTTTTCCTGGTCAATTGAAATCAAACCAGTTTCTACCGCCAATGAACCAGAGACCTCCAAAATATCCCGAATTAAAGTGACGTTGTCACTAATCAGCCTGCCAGGCACACAGTAAGTCTGGTCTACATGAATGAGCTCACTCATCACCTTTCTCAGTCTTCGGGCCAGAGCTTTTGAGAGAATCTTGTAGTCTGTGCAGAGCAGAGAGACTGGCCTCCAGTTCTTTAGGCTCTGGAGGTCCCCCTTTTTCGGCAACAGTGTGATGATGGCCCTCCTGCAGGTCGTGGGTAGGGTCCCCCTTTCCAAGCTATCTTGGAGAACCTCCAGCAGGTCTGGACCAAGCAGGGGCCAGAATTCCTTAAAAAAGTCCACAGAGAGACCATCTATGCCTGGTGATTTTCCATTCTGGAGGCTCATTAGCGCCGTATGCAGCTCAGACAGAGACAGTGGAGCATCCAAGCCGGCAACAAGGTCCTCTGAGAGCACTGGAAGACCATCAAGGAAAACCTGGCCCAGTGACGTGTCCTCCCTCCACTCTGCTCTAAACAATTCACTGTAAAAGCTAGCAGCGTGTTTCCTGATCTCTGCTGCTGTGGAGATTGTTCTCCCGTCATCGCCCAACAAGGAGTGAATGAGCTTTCTCTGTCCATTTTTCCCCTCCAGTCCAAAAAAGTACTGGGAGGGCGAGTCCATCAGAGCTACATCCATGTAGCGTGAGCGGACCAGAGCACCCTGTGCGGTGACCCCTAGCAAGCTAGCCAAGGCTGACCTTTTTGACTTGAGAGCCTCTAAGTGCTCCTGTTTTCCTGTAGAACTGAGCAACTCCTCTAGTTCTACCACCTCAGTCTCCAGAACTTTCAAGGATTGGGTCAAGCTACGAGTGACATTTTGAGTGTACTGTTGGCAGAGTTGTTTTATCTGGGCCTTACCAAAATCCCACCACAATTGGAGAGAACTAAAAGAGGGTTTTTGTTCCCTGTGTGACTTCCAAACATCATGAAAAACCTCTTTAAAAAACACATCATTTAAAAGTGTATTGTTAAAATGCCAAAAAGCACTCTTACACTTTACATTTTCAATAAACACAGAACAAAACAGCAGGCAGTGATCAGTGAAACCAACAGGACAGATACAACTATTTTTAAAAACACTCATTTGATGTTTAAAACCATAAAAACGGTCTAACCTAGCCATAGATAAAAGGTTATCTTTGACATGGCTCCAGGTGTACTGCCTCTGGTCCCCATGATGTGATCTCCACACATCGGCCATTTCATGTGTTTTCACCAGTTCTCTCAGCCTATTGGCAGAAGCAGGGTGAGGCTCCTGATGGTTCCTGTCTAGTCTGTGGTTTAATGTACAGTTAAAATCACCCCCCAGAAATAAAAAACTATTTGGATCACAGGACTTAACCGTATCCGAAAGCACGTCAAAGACCCTGATCCTCTCTGCTCTCTGTGTTGGCACATACACGTTTATAAAAACGAAGTTCACATTTTCAAACTGTACCTTTAATAAGAGGAAATGACCTCTCACCACCTCTTCTACCTCATAAGAGACAGGCACACAACCCCTAGAGAAAAGTACAGCCACCCCCCCACTGCTACTGGATTTGTGGCTAAAAAAAATGCAGCCATCCCACTCTTTTCTCCAATGGCTCTCAATGTCCACAGTGCTGTGAGTCTCCTGGACCATCAGCACGTCAAGTTTCTTTAAATTAAAAAGCTTGTATAAAGAGGCCCTTTTTACATCATCCCTGGCCCCATTAATATTGAGAGTGCCAATTCTAAGGTGGGGCATTAAAAAGGATAAAAATAGGGTACAGTAAAAAAAACACACACATAGCATAAAAGGGAAGAAACAAACTAAGAGTCAACATGACTGTTAGTAATTTGAAATTTCAGTTTAGCAACCAGTTTCTTTAAACGATAAATTTCCTGATCAGTGAAAGTCTCATTCCCATCATTCAGTTTCATAAATTTGCGAGCTGATGCCACGAATAACTCCAGATCTGGAAAGTAATTTTCCACTTTCACAGCTCTGCTCCCCTTAGTCACCTGGAGAAATTGCCTAATTTTAGTAAAACAATAGGAGCTTTGCTCCTCCTGCGTCTGCGTCTGCATCAGTTCAGACTCATCTCCACTTTCGTCAGAAGCGCTCTCATTCAGTAAATCTAAATTCCCAACCCTACTAGATTTAGCAGAGCTCTGCAAGTTTTCCGCACTTTCCCTTTTTTGTGCAGCTTTAAAAGGATCCTCTTCAACAAAACTACATTCCTGCATTTCTTCATGAAACGCAACGTTTGTCATGCAGTGTTTGCTCTGTGTGTCCGCTACAGCCTCAAACCGCTCCTCCCCCGCCTGCAAAGTCTGTTCATTCACGTTCCTTCGTTTAACTGCACTTTTACTTACACCCTCCACCTGTTTACCCCGGGCGACAGGCTCGTCACAATGATCAGAGCTGCCGCCAGACAGAAATTCCCCACCATCACTGTTTGGGGGGACAACTACCGCGCCCGCCGCGGCCACCCCAGCAGAGGCGGCCGCGGCCGCCCCAGCACAAGCGGACGCGGACGCGGATGCGGACGCCCCCGCAGAAGTAGAAGCGGATGCGGCCGCGGCCGCAGACGCGGCCGCAGTCGCGGCCGCAGTCGCAGCCGCCACCGCCCCAGCAGTAGCGGGCGCCGCAGCGGCATCCGCCGCACCACATGTAGCGCTACCCTCCGGACCACCAGAAACAGCGGCGTCACCTTTCTTACCGCCAGTGCTCTTTGTGTTCGCCTTTTCAGGACATGACCTAATAAGATGGCCTTCTGTGCCACACGCAAAACACTTCATGGTTTCAGATGTTGCAAACACCAAGTAGCTAAAGCCGTCAATCCTGAAATTAAAAGACGCGTTCAGTTCAGCAGAGCTGTCTTTCAACACCATGAAACACAGCCTCCTATGACATACAACATGCTTCAGCAGGGGTGATTTACTACCCAGAGAGACCATTCTGATAGGGGACACAACCTGGCCAAAACGGGACAACTCTCTAATCAGCTGATCATTTTTAACGAAAGGAGGAGCGTTTGAGATGGTGATCCTCCTAGACGGATTCGCCAGCGGTAAAACGGGAGTAAAAGTGTCACCTATGACCACTCCCTGTGCCACCACCTGATCAGCTTTCTCAGTCGAATCCAGAAAGATCACAATTGCGCTGTTCATCCTCGATGCTGATTTTATGCTGCCATGCCCAACCACCTGTCCTACAGCGAGGCTGGCCTCCTCCACAGAACAGGGAACTGTCGGGAGGATTCTCACACCATGACGCCGGGTTAAGCGCTCAAACTCCACACCACCATCAATCACCGGCATGATGCCGGCCGGGAAAAACCGGCAGCAGAAGCTACCGTCCCCCAACACACTCACTCCAACACTCACACCCCAGCACACACACACTCAACCCACTATATTAAACACACACACCTCAAACACACAAGATAGAGAAAAAGTTAGAAAAAAAAAAAGTTTAAAGTACTCACTCGACACCACTCCACACCCCTGCTCCCACAAACGCCCACGCATGCGCACGAGAGAGAGAGAGAGAGAGAGAGAGAGAGAGAGAGAGAGAGAGTTTGAGTTTTAAAAAATCCCTTTATTGTACAATTCAGAAATGTAAGATCACCAATACCATCATTCCACCAAGTGTCTCACATTTCAAAAGTGCAAACATAACTCATCCCCCTCTTCCACAGAACACAAAATATTCCCTACAGTCCATCTATTGGTGAATACCTCCAAACTGTCTACCATTTTATAGTAAGAGTACTCCACCTGGAGTCTGGCTTTTGACAAAGCCTTGAAAACAAACACAGGATCCACACTGCCAGTGTTAGAGAGAGAGAGATTTTGATTTTTCAACAGACCTTTATTGTCACAAGTTCAACAGAAAAACACTCCAAAAGAAGCAATGACAAGTAAATTAATTCACTGACAAGAAATCAAAGACACAAGCAATTAAACCAAGAAAATTAAAACAAAAACTTGCTTCTTACATTAGAACCACACCATAGGTAATTTTCCCCTCCTTAACACAACACAGGATGTGCTTAAAGCACCACATAGCCTCAAAAGTTCCAACATTGTGCATCAGATGATAGAAATTGTAATCAATCATTATTCGAGTCTTCATCATGCTTACCAGCATGTCTTTTACGTTACAATCCAGCATTTGTTCATTTTTTTCTTTTCCTACTAACATAAATAGCCATTTTAGCCTGACCCAGGATGAAATTTAAAAGTTCACTTTTTTTCTTGCTTCTCTGTCTATATGGAAAACCCAAGATAAAAATCTGCAGGGAAAAGACTTCTCCAAACAGATAAAACAGCTTCCCCCAAAAAACAAACAACAATTGCAGTCTGTTACGGTCCAGAAAACAATGGAACACAGTCTCTTTCTGAGGACAAAATGGACAAACCTCAACAACATTTGGGTTTAAAATAGAGATAAAAGCATTTACAGCCACAGCACCATGTGAAACTCACCATTGCAGGTATCCAACCTTCTTAGTTAATGGTGGTTTATAGAGTACTCTCCAGGCAGGCCTCACCTCTGAACCCAAACCCAAGTGTTTCTTCCATGGTGTGTCAGATCGACCTTTTAATTTATTCACATTTAAACTTTCTCCAAGAGTCCATACATTTTTTTTTTTTTTTTTTACCAGAAGAGTCGCAAATGTTAATATGTTCAGAGTTTAAAAACACACCAGTGCCATCTTTAATATCAGGAGATAAAACATTAAAAGGAAAAGGCTCATCAGCAGTTTGCACAGAATTTTTGCAGTGTAAAACAATAGCAGAGTGTTCTTCTGCGGAGATGCAGTCTCTCCAATCTTTCAGCAAGTTTATTATAACTCTGACTGAAGAAACACCAAGAGCCGAGCACAGGGCAACAGCATTGTCCATGTTAGGACCACATAAGTTCACCAAGTTTCCCAGCATTGTAACCTTTGCAGAAAGGAACTTTTTTAAAACAGAAGGTCCTAAAACACTGCCCACATCAAAACGGGTTCCGAACACAAGTGGTTCCTTTAAAAGCCAAAAAGGTGACAAGGAAGCCTGGGGAGAGTTCTTTTTAAAAAGTCCCCAGATTTTAAAAGCACTTTCATAAAACTGAGGAAGTTCTGGGAGTTTTTGGTTCTTTAAGTCTATTAAAAACAATGACTCCTCTAGTCCAAGCCCCCCACAGCGAGCCAGGACAGCTCTGGCAACAGGTCTCCACACAAGGTCGAGAGAGCCACTCAGCAGTCACTGAATGAACTGCAGGTGAAAGACAGCCCCCCTGCTGGCCAAATGGATGAGTCCTTGACCACATTCTTCCCTAGGTAAAAACAGGATGCTCTGTGGAACCCAGTGAAGATAGTCCCAGAAAAAGTCCACGATTATAGATTGTATTCTGGCCAGCAAATTGGTTGGAGGGTCCAAACAAAACAGTCGATGCCACAGCATTGAAGCAATCAAGTTGTTAATGATTAAAGTCCTCGGACGGTGACATTTTTTTATTGAACCAATAAACTGATTGTATGAAAATATTCCATTCTGGCCATTCCCGTGATTTAATATGTGTCACCAGCCTCCATAAATGACTTTATTTGCTAATAGCCCATCTTTCACTTAGTGATGCTGCAGTACCGCCATCTGTCGATAGGGGCGAGCAGCAGTGACGTCAGCACAGGAAGAAGTGAGGGTGATATTGCCTGCCTGTGCTGTGAGCCTCATCAGAGAAACATTCCCATCGGATCACTACAAGGGATTTTGCCTACCAAGATTAGATTTGTGAAAAATGATATTTAAATAAAGTTTTGTAAAATCATATATTGAGTTTATTAATGTTCATGTCAATTTTATAATTCTAATATTTCAGCATTCATCAAAGTCGCATGTCATATACATTTGAATAATTTTTCTACCATTTTATGGTATAAAATTCGGGTTCAATTCGGCACTCAATATGGCAGGAACTCTGGCTTGTACATAGTGCCACTGCTCCCATAAATGGGTTGGATCAACCAAGGTTTTGTTGAACAGAGTATTCATCAGATCATCCACATATTCTGAAAAAAAATATATTCAATAAAAATTAGACATCCATTTGACTACAGTATGAAATACAAATCTGACCCAAATTAACATAATTTGATAAAAGCTATGAAATGTGAAAGTTGAATGAAGACCAACCCTCCACCCACTGTAAATATCATATACAAGCCTAGAAAATGATACTAATATTTAACTTTCTTTGTTTGCAGTTTATATCCGCCTTTTTTGAATTTTGGGTACCTGATGATGAAGACCGGCTCACCATCACGATTCTGTGCCTGCTTGCGGCCTGCATTTTCATTAAAGTGCATTGCAGCTAAACAAAGTCTGTAATTAGAATATTATCACAATGATTTATTTTTGGACATATAAGTGATCTATCAGCAGAAACTCTATGTAATTGGCACTGTTATTGTCATATAACAGCATGTCAAGCATCCTGCTCATCAGCTCCAGCCGCGCACAGACCAACAGGTGTTAATCAGCGGCTCTTAAAAGCCAGCGTCATGGACAGCCCGGCACGGAGTCGTCTGTCTTCCTCGACTGAGTATGAGCCAGAGCTTCGTTTCACAGCCAAGTCAAGAACGCCACGACAAGACCTACCACGTAAGAAGACTATTTGCTTTTCTACGCCTAATCTTTACCCCTGTGCACAGGTGGACCTCCCAGGCGGCGGACCGGTATCTCCAACGGACGGAGAATTACCCTCTCCCTTCCGGAGCTCCTCCTGGCCTTCGCTAATTCAGGAATTCTCTCCACTGCAGCTGCAGGTACTGTCACTCCCTCAGTCACAGGAGTCATTGTCACCACAGTTACGGACATTATCACTTTCACGGCTACGGGAACAGTCAACGTCACAGCTGTCAGTGCAGTCATTGCTCTCGCCACGAACTCCACCACGGTTACTGGAGTTATCACCGTCACAGCTTCAAGCACCAGAACCACCACAGCTCACGGACATCGGGGAACAGCCAGATACAGTCAGAGACAACCTCAAGTAAGCTGCACACCTGCACTTGTCCTTTTGTGCTGAACAGCCTTAACGGTTTCTGCTTGTGTGTTCTAGGGTTGCCAGGTCGTCTTCTGTATCGCTCAGCTCCGGTGACCAGGCTGCTATATCTGCACTCACACTTGCACTACACTCACTCACACTTGACAATAAAGAATAACTATTTTGTATCTGCCCGTGTCTCTGTCTGTCTCTTGGGTCCTGAAACATGTCAGTTATTATAATTGCATTTCATATTTTTGGTCACATATTGCATCTCCTCACCTTGTCAACATTCCAAGGAATGAGAAGTGTACACTCTTTGGTGCAAAATGAATAATCAGACTGTGGAAAGCCTCCACATTTGAAGTTTGCTGCCCTGGACTCAGCTTTCGCACATCCCTGAGGACCCGTGTTTTGTTGATCATATCAACAACTTTTTCACAGCCCTTTGTGCCTGAAATAAATAAATTGTAGGTGTGAGATATGTCACCAAAAATGATGAAAATCAATGGGATAATAATTTTTATATATATATAATACATGCACTGTTGTTTCATTGTGTGAAACTGTTTTTTGTGTTAGGTTGCAGTCTCTCAGGAGCTGGGGGATCGTATGTAGTGCTCACATCTTTGTACTTGGGTTGATGCGCAGGCAGCAGAGCAGCGCGCCGTTCAGCTGGAAAAAAGCAGAGGACAAGGGTAACGGGCACCACACCGAGACAGGGATAATCAGTGATAATGTTGCTTACTTGCAGGGACAGGCGGCTGGCGTCGGCAGGTGATGAGCCCGGGAGACAGCGTCCTGCAGGTGGGTTAAATAGCCCGCTGCTGACGAGGCGCAGGTGTGCGCGCAGCTGAAGCCGCTGATGAGCGGCGAGTCGTGACACAAATTGCATCTTATTCTCGAAATCGCTGTCAACGAAATGTCTACTGCACATGTTGGGTGATTTACCGACATCATTCCAATTTTTTCACGTTTTCTGAACGAATTTCACCCATGCCGTTCTGATTTTCCCAGGGACGGGAAATTCATAAACACTCACCGTATGCTCCTCTGATATACCGTTGCACCCGTAGACAACACAACGCCAAACCATAATTAATTCGATTATTGAAATCCTAATCTTAATCTATTTGTAATCCACAAGTACGCCGAGAAATATCCGTAATCGCCGATTTTAAAACGTAAACAACAAGCAATGTCCGCCGAGCGTGTGCGTGTCGCTTCCTGAAATGACGTCACACAGTCAGTGGCCATCTTAGCAGCTGATCGCTTGGCTGAGTCAGACAGCTCTCAAGGACAGCATACTTCAAGAGCGCATTGTCACCTTATGCGACATTTGTTGACACCAAAACATGTGCGGTTCAAATTAGCTTGTCTCACACAAAAATTTAAGATATGATTTAGCGATATTGAATTTTCGTCCGGCCGACGCCTTTAAAATACCACCTCTGAAGGACAAGTTTGGCAAAATCCATTTCCATTTCTTTAATCTTCCTTCAACTTTTTCAAAAAAACACTCCCAATTTTTCCCAGTAAAAGTCTGATTTCCTAAAAACACATCAAGATATTTAAAACCAGCTTGTGTCCACGAAAGGCCACCAGGTAGGGCAATTTTTTGTAGTCTACTCCCCATCATTACAGCTTCACTCTTACCCCAATTCACTCTCACTGAGGAGCACTCACCCAAAAAATTAACAGTTCTTAAAAGGTAGTCTACATCATTTTGATTTCTTGTAAAAACAGCAACATCATCAGCATATGCAGACACTTTAAAAACAGAGTTAGAGATGGGGACTTTAAAACTAGTAACAGCATGGGCAACAGCATTGTCCAAGTTAGGACCACATAAATTCACCAAATGTCCCAGCATTGTAACCTTTGCAAAAATAAACTTTTTTAAAACAGAAGGTCCTAAAACATTGCCCACATCAAAACGGGTCCCGAACACAAGTGGTTCCTTTAAAAGCCAGAAAGGCGACAAGGAAGCCTGGGGAGAGTTCTTTTTAAAAAGTCCCCAGATTTTAAAAGCACTTTGGTAAAACTGGGGAAGTTCTGGGAGTTTTTGGCCCCTTAAATCCATTAAAAGCAGCGACTCCTCTAGTCCAAGCCCTCCACAGCGAGCCAGGACAGCCCTGGCAATAGGTCTCCACACAAGGTCAAGGGGGCCACTCAGCAGTCGCTGAATGAACTGCAGGCGAAAGACAGCCCCCCTGCTGGCCAGATGGATGAGCCCTTGACCACCTTCTTCCCTCGGTAAAAACAGGATACTCTGTGGAACCCAGTGAAGACGGTCCCAGAAAAAGTCCACGACTATAGATTGCACTCTGGCCAGCAAATTGGGTGGAGGGTCCAGACAAGACAGTCGATGCCACAGCATTGAAGCAATCAAGTTGTTGATAATTAAAACACGACCTCTGAAGGACAAGTTTGGCAGAATCCATTTCCATTTTTTTAGTCTTCCTTCAGTTTTTTCTAAAAAACACTCCCAATTTTTCTCAGTAAAAGTCTGATTTCCTAAAAACACACCAAGATATTTAAAACCACCTTGTGTCCACGAGAGGCCACCAGGTAGGGCAATTTTTTGTGGTCTCCCCCCCACCACAACAGCTTCACTCTTACCCCAATTCACTCTCGCTGAGGAGCACTCACCAAAAAGATTAACAGTTCTTAAAAGGTAGTCTACATCATTTTGATTTCTTGTAAAAACAACAACGTCATCAGCATAGGCAGACACTTTAAAAACAGAGTCAGAGTTGGGGACTTTAAAACCAGTGAGGCCTTGCCTTAGTTTACAAAGGAGGGGCTCGATGGCAAGAGAGTACAGCATACCTGAGAGGGGGCAGCCCTGTTGGATACCCCTCTCAACTTTGAAAGGAGCACTCAAACCACCATTAATCTTAAGAATACTCTCAATGTCTCTATATAAGGCCTGGATCTTGGCGATGAACGCTGAGCTGAAACCAAAGGCTTCTAGTGTCTGCCAAAGGTATGGATGTTCAACTTGGTCAAACACCTTTTGTTGGTCTATTGAAATGGAACCAAGTTCCTTGACCAATGAGCTAGAGAGGTCCAAAACATCACGAATTTAAAAAAAAAAATGTTGTCTGTAACCAACCTACCAGGTACACAGTAGGTCTGGTCTACATGTATGACCTGCTCCATCACCTTCTTCAGTCTGTTATCCAACACTTTGGAGATAATTTTGTAGTCAGTGCAGAGGAGGGCCACTGGACGCCAGTTTTTAATGTCTTTCTAGTCACCTTTCTTCGAAAGGAGGGTGAGGACTGCTCTCCTACAACTTAGGGGCAGGTGACCCTTCCGCAGACTGTTGGATAGTACTTCCAGCAAGTCCTCACAGATCTCAGACCAAAACATCTTGTAGAACTCCAATGGTAGACCATCTATCCCTGGGGCTTTTCCACACTGAAGAGATTGGACAGCCACTGCTAGTTCTTGCAGAGTGATTTCGCTCTCCAGCTCTGCATTCATACTAGCCATCACCTTCGGCAAGTCTGTCAAAAAATGACTCAGCACATGCGGTTTCTCAACAAACTCTTTCTTAAAGAGATCTTTATAGAAAGCAGCTGCAAAGCGACATATCTCTGCAGACTCATGGATCAGCCACCCGTCTTTGGAGCTGAGTGAGTGGATCCTCCTCCTCTGACCATTCTTCCTCTCCAAACCAAAGAAAAAATGAGATGGAGCGTCCATTTATTTGACTCTTCCCTACATCCCACCACTGCTGCAAAGAACTAAAATTTGATTTTGTTAATTTAAAAATTACTCAAAAAAACAAAACAAAACATAAAAGCAGTTTTAAAACTATTATCCGATAAAAGTGATGTGTTAAAATGCCAGTATGCCCTACTGCATTTTATATTCTTGATAAAAGCACAACACTGAACCATAGAGTGATCTGTAAAGCCAATAGGGACTATAAAAGCACTTTTAAAAATGCTAAAATGGTGCTTAAAACTGTAAACCCTATCTAGTCTAGCTAAGGACAGAATATTGTCCTTGCTATGGCTCCACGTGTACTGTCTAGCCTTACCATGAAAATTTGTCCACACATCACACAGATCATGAGCTTCTATAAGACCCTTTAGACTTCCCTTGGATGCAACATGTGGCTCTGGGTGATTCCTGTCCATGAAAGGAATTTTCTGTACAATTAAAATCACCTCCCACAAATAAAAAGTCATCATTACTGCAATTTTGATTGTGTCATTTAAAATATTTAAAAAGGCCAATCTTTCTTTGCCTACGGTTGGAGCATACACATTTATAAAAACAACTTTCACATTCTCAAAAACAGCTTGAACTTTTAAAATGTGGCCTGCAATTATCTCATTAATGTCATAAGAAAGTGGAATAAAATCTCGAGAAAATAAAAATACCCACTCCACCACTGCTGCTATTTTTTGTGACTGAGGATAACTTCCCCTTGAAATTCCCTCCTCCAGTCAGCAGCATTGTCCTCAGAACTATGAGTTTCCTGAACAAACAGAACATTAATTTTCTTACATTCTGCAAGAGTAAAAACACATGCTCGCTTGGACATTTCTCTTGCTCCACTGATATTGAGTGTGCCAATATTAAAACTTTACATGTGTATAAGAGGGCAACACCAATACACAGAAAAGACAGAATGAGCAATAAAAAGGCTGCGTGTCCACTAAACACATTTTTTTTTTTCCACTCTGGGTGACTATTTTCTATTCATTCTTTATGTAGTCCAGCATCTATAGCACTGAGCGCCCTCGGCGCTAAAACACTCTTGGCGGTGGCCGTTTTTTGTCGCGGTGCTCAGAGCTGAATAAAGTTAAACTTTTCAGACTGCAGCTGAGCTCATAACTAGCTATGTTTACATGGACACAAGTAACCAGATTAAAAGCCTGATTGGAATAAAAATGCTTCATGTAAACACACCAATCTGAATATTCTAACCCGATCACGCTCATTCAGATCAAAATTTCATTACGATTGAGACGGGTGGGTTATGCCGATTGTTAATCTGAATGGTGCGCATGAAAACACTTATTCTGAATGTAGGGCAGAAAATATATTTACTGCGCATGTCTGTACACCAGCCACATGTTGACGTGACATATTTCTGCCTTAGCAGCAGCTAGTGGAAAACATAGCGGGAGTAAAACAAAACTGGTCTGTATCGTCCTGCTGTCTCCCTCTGTTCGTTATATGCAGAAGTATGTACTTGTAGCTTCATTACAGAGACCAGCAGAAACAAAAATACAGTCTAACTAACACAATACAGGTCAATTTCGACATGAAGCAGGGCTTGCTAACACCGGAAATTGCTTCTTCTTCTACTATTTTTGGAATGTCAAAATGTCAACATGTGCATGTCAAAAGGATTTATTCCGTTCAAATGTGTGACACATGGAAACGCACATCCTAATCGGATCAGCTTTTTCAGGATCCATGTAAACAGTAAAATTCTGATCTGAATTGTAATCAGATTGAAGAAATTTTGCCCATGTAACCGTGGCCAATCTCAGACCTTTCTAAGCAGCCAATCAGAATTAAGGAAGAGTTGGATATGGGACGCCGATACATTCTCTACTCAGACTCCTGTTTTCCGTGTCATCATATTTTACATCCAGAGCTGCTGGAATACGTTTTCTGTCCATTGTTATTTAGAGACTGTTATTTAAAAACACTCAGGGCGGTTGGCAACAAAAAACAGGTTTGGTGGACACACAGCCTGCATCCACCAATGACTGCCTAAAAACTGAGAAATGGAGATTCCTGGAATTGCCCAGTTAAGGCCTTATTGGATCTTAATCCCACTGACATGCTGTGGGGTGACTTGAAATGGGATGTACATGCAAGAAAGCTCTCAAACATCTCAGCTAAAACAATAGAGAGTATGCGTATGATGTCACCTAATGGGACTCATCTCAGTTATAAAACACTTGCTGTGTTCGAAATGTTCACTCATTGACTACATAGTGCACTAGATTTCAATTGACTCCCATTTAAATTTAGTGTATCATGTAGTGAACGAGCGGATATTTCGAACGCATCAACTGAGTGCCAAAAATGAGTGGCAGCATTGCCACCATCAAATCCACTACCAACTTCTGGGCGAACAACTGAAACTATATAATGACACTGTCAAACAAACCAGAAGCTCCCACTCCACCAAAATAATAAACACTCACAAAAACAATCCCAGAATTCTTTTCTCCACCATAGATCAACTGATCAACTGTCTAGCATGATGCCAACAGACTCACTATGTGAGTACTTTGCAGACCACTTCAGAAGTAAAATAGAGGTTATTTGATCTAATCTTTTCACACAAGATACTGTTTTTAGTACAGTGGAACCTTTGCTTTTATCTGAGGAAATGCTGGAGTGTTTTGCCCTGGTTGATGCTAAAACTCTTGGTTGAGTTTTCTCCCAAGTCCAACAACCTGTCTTTTAGATCCCATTCCCACTTCACTTTTAAAAACATTTTGTGGACTTTTCCAGGAGGAACTTTTAAATATAATGAATTACTCTCTCCAGGCGGGTGTTTTTCCTGCTGCCTTTAAAACAGCAGTGGTGAGACCCCTCTTGAAGAAGAGTAATTTAGATCCTGAAAGCCTTAATAACTACAGACCAGTATCCAACTTACCATTTTGAAGCAAATTTTGAGGAAAAACTTGTTTTTACTCAGTTAAATTATTATTTTTTTAATATCAAATAACAAATTTGATGAAAACCAGTCTGGTTTTAGGACGAACCACAGTACCGAGAAAGCCCTGGTCAGGATTATTAATGACCTAAAGCACAATATGGACTCACACAGAATTTCAGTCCTGGTTCTACTGTACCTAAGTGCTGTCCTTGATACAGTAGACCAACATATTCTTTAAACCAGACCAAAGGACCTGGTTGGCCTCTCTGGTACTCTTCTTAATTTGTTCAAGTCCTACCTCAAAGACAGGAACTTTTTGTAAGTATGGCTACATGTTCTTCCAAAGTATATAAAATAAATTGTGGTGTGCCCCAAGGCTCAATTTAAGGTCCAATACTTTTTAATCTGTACATGCTGCCCCTGGGGGATGTTATCAGGAGACATGGTGTTAATTACCATAGTTATGCTGACGACACACAACTGTATGTTGCTGTGTCTCCTGATGATATGGAACCAATTTAAAACTGCTTTTTAGACATTAAGTCAGGGATGGCAGCAGACTTTCTTCAGCTCAACCAGGACAAAACTGAAGTTTTACTTATTGGTCCTGAAGCTCAGAGAAAGAATTTTTTTTTTTTTTTGCCACAGTTTCATAGTCTGTCTTTTACCCCATCCCACCATGTAAAGAATTTCGGTGTCATTTCAGACTGAGCTCAGTTTTACTCCACACATTAAAAATATAACACAAACAGGATTTTACCATCTAAAGAATATAACCAGAGCCTGCCCACTTCTCGCTCAAGCAAATACGGAGATACTGATGCATGCTTTTATCACCAATTGTATTGATTACTGTAATGTCCTGCTCTCTGGTCTTCCTAAAAAGACAATTTCAAATATGCAGTTGTTACAGAATTCAGCTGCACGTGTTCTGACAAGGACTAGGTTGCAGGCTAACATCACATTGGTTTTAAAATCATTTCATTGGTTACCCGTGTCCTTCAGGATTGATTTTAAGGTTCTTTTATTGGTTTATAAATGTCTCCATTTTCTTGGGCCTTCTTATTTATAAAAATTGCTTTTGGCATATGAGCTACTGTGGTCCCTTAGGTCTTCCGGCACTGGCCTTTTAACTATTCCTACTATCAGAACACACACCCACGGGGAGGCGGCTTTTAGTTACTATGGCCCACGTCTGTGGAATAGCCTGCAAAAGATCATCAGGGCTGCCTAGAATGTCCATGGTTTTAAAAGCAGGCTCAAGACCTACTGTTTTAACCTTGCTTTTGATTAGCTTCCTATTTTAACTCTCTTAATTTCTGATTTTAAATCTATTTTATGTCACAATCACTTATTTTACTGCAAATTAATATTTATGAATATTTGTCTTTTGACTGTATTTAGATGTTGTTTTATTCATCTAGTCATCTTAAATGCCTAGTCTTTTTTTTTAATCAGCAAACTGTCTTATTATTTATCAGTGACGTTTTATCACTCTGTCCAAGCTCCAGTGTTTCTTCATGGGGGGGCGCTGGCCTGTGATTGTCCTGGTCTGCCCGGTTGAGGGGGTAATGCGCTGCAACACCGTTCCTGCATTGTCAGCCCCTTGGGTTGGACTTGGGCAGTCCCAGAGCTGATATTCCTGTAGCTGTGAACTTGGCACTATTCCCTGCTGCTGATGGTTCCTTAGTGATGGTGATTCCACACTTGGATCCTCGGTGCCCAGCCATTCGTCGGCCTCCGTCGGTCTATGATGACCATGGAAGAGAATCCTAAACGTCTACTCTGCTGGAACAGCACCGCCTGTGGCTGAACAGGTCGATGTGCACCAGTGTTCTACCTTCCAGCGTTGGGCGTTGGTAGGATTCAAGCCTGGGCAGGAAGATATGGAGGACAAGATGTTACCCATTCAGCATGTCCCCCCTCTCCACATCACTGATGAATCCAAAGGAACAGCAGGGCTGCTATAGTTTGACACCAGCGCCATCGCAGGAGCTGCCAGAACGATGTTGAGCACAACAGAGAACTGCCTTAGGGGCTCCGACTCCGGATTTTTCCTCAGGGTTGACTCCCGAAGCCTTTCCCGTGACCGGGTGTGCCGCAAGGCAGCGGAGGTTTGAAATCAGGGTTTACCTTCCCCTAGATGGGCTACCTTCCCAGGTTGACGAGCCACCATCTACCCGAAGCATCTGGTTTTAAGGCGCCAGAGATCTGCCCTCGCCCCTTCTCCTATTAGTAAAAGCAGTTCCGCCGGGCTTAGAGACTAAACCACACGGGCAGGCTAGGAGTTGGACTTAGTTGTCAGAGGCTTTTTGAGATGCACACCATAAGGAGCATTTTATGAGCACTGGGAGCTTAACCCCAGTGCCGCTCCGGGCTATGACAACCTTCGAACCGTCCAGCCATAAGCCTTAAGCTATAAGTTTTATACTGATGGAAGTTTCTTTGTGTGTGTGGGAGGGGGGTAGGGGGGTAAATTGTGTTTTATTTTAATGTGTGAAGCACTTTGTGTTGCATCTTTTTGTATGAAAAGTGTTTTATATAAAAAGCTTTGATTGATTGATAGAGTGTATACAGTAAAACACAAAACAATACACACAATATTCAGTCACAGTAGTAGATTACCTGCTTGTATTTTTGTATTTTGTATACTTTTATTAATCCCCAGAGGGAAATTCAGGGCATCCACTTGGATGGATGAGGCAGCAACGGTATGGCACCAATCCTTTCGTCATTGACAGTCACATTCACACCTAGGGCCACTTTCGAGTCTCCAATTAACCTAATTTGCATGTTTTTTTGGCCTTGTGTATTGTGGAGAGATAATCTTATCATCCCATCTTGCATTAATTGGCTAAAAAAAATAAATAAATAAAGGCAAGGAGAGGTGAGGAAGGCCTCGGGACCGGACGGCATCAGCGCGAAGTTCCTCAAGTCCTGTGCAGACCAGCTGTGTGGGATTGTGGAGCACATCTTCAACCTGATCCTGAAGCTGGGGAGGGTACCACAGTTGTGGAAAACATCTTGTGTGGTACCTGTACCAAAGACTTCCCACCCCAAAGATCTGAACAGCTACAGACCAGTGGCCCTGACGTCTCACATGATGAAGACCCCAGAGAGACTGCTCCTTGCTCACCTCTGCCCCCTGGTGGGACCAGCGATGGATCCACTCCAGTTTGTCTACCAGCATGGCATTGGGGTGGAGGATGCGGTCATCTTCCTCCTTCACCGTTCTCTGTCCCACCTGGAGAACATGATCCTGCGGTGAGGATCATGTTCTTTGACTTCTCCAGTGCTTTCAACACCATTCAACCGATGATCCTGAAGGACAAGCTGCTGTGCGCAGGGGTGGACCAGCACCTGTCATCATGGATCCTGGACTACCTCACAAACCGGCCACAGTTTGTGAGAACCCGGGACTGTGTGTCCGACATGATCATCGGCAGCACGGGGGCCCCCCCAGGGAACCGTTTTGGCTCCCTTCCTGTTCACCCTTTATACTGCGGACTTCTCACACAACACAACACACTGCCATCTACAGAAGTTCTCTGACGACTCTGCAATCGTTGGCCTCATCTCCAACGGAGATGAAGCTGAGTACAGAGGACTTATCCAGGACTTCGTGGACTGGTGCCATCGGAACTGGCTCCAGATCAACGTGAGGAAAACTAAGGAGCTGGTGGTGACTTGCCGCAGGCAAGGACAACCCCTCACAGCACCAGTAAACATCCAGGGAACAGACATTGAGATGGTGACATCCTACAAGTACCTTGGTGTTCATCTGAACAATAAACTAGACTGGTCACACAATACCAATGCACTCTACAAGAAGGGACAACGCAGGCTGTTCCTACTGAGGAGGCTCAGGTCTTTTGGTGTACAAGGGGCACTGCTGAAGACATTCTACGACACGATGTTGGCATCAGCCATCACTTTTGGT
Source organism: Pholidichthys leucotaenia (assembly GCA_020510985.1). Classification (NCBI taxonomy): domain Eukaryota; kingdom Metazoa; phylum Chordata; class Actinopteri; order Cichliformes; family Pholidichthyidae; genus Pholidichthys; species Pholidichthys leucotaenia. Next base: position 273,870,199 of record CM035839.1, on the reverse strand, counting down.
GTGGTCTGCTGGGGCAACGGCATTACAGCAGCCGATTAGAAGAGACTGAACAAACTGATCAAGAAAGCTAGATCTGTCCTGGGGCAGCGCCTTGACCCAGTGGAGGAGATAGGAGAGAGAAGGATGGTGGCTAAACTGTCATCTCTGCTGGAGTCTGAGTCCCACCCTATGCAGGACATATTAAACGCACTGAGAAGCTCATTTAGCAGTAGACTACATCATCCTAGGTGCGCAACCAAGAGGTTTCGCAGGTCCTTCCTACCTACGGCTGTCAGACTGTATAACCTAAACAGGGCTGCTCTCAGAGAGAGCAAAAAAAAAAAAAAAATGTGACGACCTAATAGTATTGAATGCAAAAGACGCAACAGACTTACACAAACGGTCCCCTCCAGTATACAACTAGAACAATATCAGTCGCTACGGAGGGTGACAATATGTATGGGTGCATATTTATAATATGTAGGATAACTAAGTAGACGGTGATGCTGTTTATTCCATCTTGCTACAATGCTCCACACTTTGTATATATATTTATATATTTATGTGTACATATGTATATCCACTGCTCTTATTTATATCTTTCATATTTTCTTAATTATTGCTCTGAGTGTTGCTATCCCTGTGCTGTTGCAATCCTGGAATTTCCCCATTGTGGGACTAATAAACGCTTATCTTATCTTATCTTATCTTAAATCATTTCTTCTCTTACCATATGCTCCTTGGTTTTTACCTACACATCGTTACAGTCAAGTAAATGGTGTGGTATTAGCATCTAAAGTAAAAGAAAAGGTATAGCTTTGCACTCCTGTGACTAAATGTGTGATTTTTATGTTTTGCTGCATACAAAATAAAGCTGTTCCATGTGATTGCCACTCAGTGCTGTGTTGCTATGGTAACTGTCCTATAACTTCCAAGAATTCTGTTCAACTGCATCCCCTCTATTCTGCGTTGAAGAGTGGGGCAAACTTTCCTCAGACCGATATCAGAGACTGGTTAATGGCTACAAGAAGCGTCTCACAGAAGTTATGTCAGCCAAAGGGGGTAACACTAGCTATTAGGCAGTAGGGTGTCCTAACTTTTTCCTCAGTTAGAATATGCATTTTTGCTGATATCTTTTGTTTAATTAGTTAAGTGAGGTTATCTTTTTGTTAATTACCTGCAATTAAATCACCTTCTTTTCCAGAGATAAATAAAAACAATGTAAAACAAAGTATAAAAACAAAAGTATGCGAAAATTTCTTAATAAAGAACTGAATATTTAATGGGGCGTCCTAATTTTTTTTCACAATTTTAGATGCAAGTCTGGAAAAAAAAACAAAAAACAGGGGCACTCTGGCAACCGATCCGCTACCCTAATCACTCATGCTGCATTCCAGTACTTATTGCAAGTCAAGATCTCCAGAGTTACTGACAAGAAATTGCAAATTGAACACCAGATGAAGTTGTTATTGCAACTTGTAAAGTTGTTCATCCCTTTGCAAAACCAACTTCACTTTCCTCGATGGCCTCACTTGTGGTAAATAAAGCATTTTTTTTAGCACTTGTTTTATCATGTTGCTTTTCTAGTTAGTTACATACATTCGTGACAAAAACTCTTTGAACATGCCATTGTTATACAAAATATAATAATAATAATAATAATAATAATAATAATAATAATAATAATAATAATAATAATAATAATAAACGCGCCATTGTTTTCAGTTGTTATTACTAACAGTGGGCAGAAGTGTCATTTCAACTTTCATGTTTCAGCTTCTGATGTATTTGTATCATTTGCACCAATAAGTGTTACTTTTTTTTTCCTCTATGGCATATCCAGCAGACAGATGTAAATGAAAGGACCAAGGTGCTGATGCCTTTGTGCCAGAGCCTTTGTGGAGGTATGCGTTCTGGGATCATGACCAAAATGTTATGGGTTGCTCTCTAGCCCAAGGACCACTTCTGCTAAAAAAAAAATCATCCAAATCCATTTAGTAGTTTTGGAGTATTCTTGCTAACGCACTATGAGAAGATAAGCACCTTGGTGGAGGTATGCATTCTGGGATCATCACCAAAATGTTATGGTTTCCTCTCTAGCCCAAAGACAACCTCTGGTAAAAATTTCATCCAAATCCATCCAATACTTTTGGAGTCCACACATGTGCAGTGAAAATAATCTGCAGTTCACATGTCTGTACTGTAAGCAGCAGCCAAGAGCCGATTTGATCAGCTGCAATCCAAACACAGAAGAAGAGCAAAGTGGCAGACGTTTTAAATGGCAGAAGTGATGGAGGTATGTGAATACAATGGCAATAAAGGTGAACTGGAGCTTTTGCTGTTTAGTAGCAGAGGAAAAAAAAAAAAAAAACGATTTGCAAAAAGACGGACATTTGTTCACCCAGTATTGGCGATTGCTTAGTACTTTCCTCTGGCGGGAGTTTCTGCGTGCATGCGCAGTACCATTCCATTAATGGTAAAGGTGAGCTATTTTTGTGTTTATTTCAAAAACAAAGCGTTATTTCACAAAATTCTGTCAAATTAAACCACTTAACTGTCACAGGCACCAAATGGCGACATAAACCCGTAGTGGTCAAGAATGATAAACATTTTTGACAAGAAAATATTCAGAAAACATGCCAGAGATTTACAATGCTATTACTTTAAAGTGGTAAGAGATAATGGCTTACTGTCAAATGGAAAGATGTAGAATATGAGCCAAAGTTTGACTTAGGAGTAAATTTATGTATCTAATTTCCATAATGCTGTGCATAATGCCACGCCAACCATATCAGAGATTTCCAAGGCTATAACTTGAAAGTGGTAAGAGATAATGACTTACTGTCAATTACAAAGATGTAGAATATGATCCAATGTTTCAAATAGGAGTAAATTTACACATCTAATTTGCATAATGCCATGGCAGCAATATCAAATTACATAACTGGTCTAAAGTGGACTTTGGACATACTTACACAAAGAATGGTTCTGCTTTTTGTCACCGTTTCTTGTTTTGGGCATTTTGTTATCTTATCTTCAAAGTATATGAACCAGAAAATCAGTACATTGCAGTACAATGTAAGCAAAACAATAAACAAACAGACATTCTTCACATACTGCTGGCGAAAGGCAGCTTTTTGCTGCATGTTGGCTGTTATTTTCTCTTCTGTCGGGCGTTTTTGCTTTCTCTCCCAATCCAGAAATGGTTAGGATTATTGCACCTCAATTTCACTTTTATTCCGGCGCTATTTATGTTATTAAATGGAGCGATTGTTCCCCCAGACACGTGGCGCTGTGATGAAGAGCAGGTGAAATCAACCTGCTTCCCGCACCCTTGGTTATAACAAAATGTAAATATTTACCTTCATAAGCTAAATAATCTCTTTTTTGAAACATAGTTGGCAAATTTGAAAGCAAATGGCTCCTCCGTCAATCAGTAATGTCTATTTGATCTCAAAGAAGAAGAAGAAGAAAAATGTCTTCCTCTTTGATGTAATACAGATGCTTCCATGTCAGCCATGATTCCACCAACACAAGAACAGTAAGTAATACGTGTCTGCCACCTTGTGAGCTGGCATCATCAGTACAAATCCAGACGACAGATGAGTCTAAAATTGAATTATATGGACACCAGAATGAAGGACGTGTTTGGCGTAGACCCAATACTTGACTATAGTCAGGTCAGATGAGACCAAAATTGAACTTTTTGGATGCCACAGCACACAGCGTATTTGGAGGATAAATGGTTCTACTTCATGGTGTGGCAGTGTTTTCCAGCACATGGTACAGGCAGATTTCATATAACTGAAGGAAAGATGAATGGGCATATGTACAGAGAGATCCTTGATAAGAATGTGTTGCTATTTGCCAAGATACTGAAGATTAAACAAAGGTGGACATTTTAGCAAGACAGTGATTCCAAACACACAGCCAAGGAAACTCAACTGGCTCCAGAGAAAGAAAATAAAGCTGCTAGAATGGCCCAGTCAGTAACCTGACCTTAATCCAATTGAAAATCTATCGAACGAACTGAAGATCAGACTTCATAGAAGACACCCACGGAACCTTCAAGATTTGAAGACAGTTTGTGTGGAAGAATGGGCTAAATCACTCCTGAGCAATGCTTACACCTAGATTCTCCATACAGGAAGCATCTGGAAGCTGTTATTACCAACAGAGACTTTTCTAGTAAATATTAAATTAATTTCACCAAGCATGTTCAATATTTATTCCCTGTGCCATTCCACTTTATTAAATATAACTTCTTATGTGAACACAGTTCCCTTGATTTCTTTGTATGTATGGATTACTTGGGTTGTTACTGATATCTGGTGAAACTCTCATCTCAGGTCAATGGCTCCATTAGAAATATGTTTAATGAGAAAAATGTTGATGTGTTCAATACTTATTTTCCCAGCTGTATTTTCCGCTCCTTATCATCATTTCTGGGTTGGATTTTGTTTTGACAGTACCTTTTGTTTATTTCCCTCTAGTTTAGCTCATCCTTGGTTTCTCTAATTGTTCACGGCAGTTCCTGATTTGTAATCATGTTCACCCTCAATTTATGAATGCTGCTCTTCGCCCTCAGTGTGGTGCTATTGTCATCTTACATCACTCTCCACACCACTGCCTTAGGCGTTTGTTACTTGTTTAAGTCATGTTTGCTGTTAGGGGTTAATCCTTTGTTTGCAGCCCACAAGCTGTGCTTTATGAATAAAACCATGTCTAAAAGTTGCCCTGCGGTTTAGCCCTCCTTTTTGCCCTGGAGGGGCAAACCTGACAAGGTCACATTCAGAAAAGGGGATTGCATTATTGTGTTTTCTTCAATAACCACTGGCTTGTGTTGTTACACCTGTCTTGGGTCAAAGAACAGGATGAAGAATGGAAAGACGGTCGGTCTAGATGACATGCGTGTGAAGGTATGAATGAATGAATGAATGAATGAATGAATGAATCTTTATTTCGGATAGTACAGGTTAAAAGGAACTGAATAATATAGCAAAAGGGGGAAATAAAATCCAACAAGGTCAAATTAGACAATAACTCCTCTGATTATACAGTTCAACAAAAGTTATCTGAAATGGGTGATGGCTGAAGCCGCAGCTTATATTGCCATGAAATATAAAATGATTTATGAAATGATAAAGAAATGATAAAGACAGATTTCAGTGGATTTTTAACCAGATTTTTTAACATAATCGTGGAGAGTGAAAGGATGCCTGAGGAATGGAGATGAAGTACAGTGGTACTGATTTTCAACAACATGGGTGATGCACAAAGCTGTAGTAACTACAGCGGCATAGAATTGATCATCCACACTATGAAGATATGGGAAAGAGTTTTTGAAGCCAGGCTAAGAAAAAGGGTCACAATCAATGAGCAGCAGTTCAGTTTCAAGCCAAGAAAGAGATACAATGTTTGATTTAAGAGTGTTGATGGAGAAGTATGGAAATGGTCAGAAGGAGCTACACTGCGTCTTTGTGGATGTAGAACAGGGGTGTATCATCAGCTTCTCCTCAGGCAAATTCAGGAAATCACTCTTCTTCATCTTACAGGAACTCTCACTCAACTTTGGTCAAGAATTGCTGTGTGTCTTCATCATTCAGGATCCCAGTGTAAACAATTTCACTTTTGCAGAGATACCTGATAAGGACTTGCTTTTAAAGGCTTAAAGTGGACTATAAACTCTTGGAGTCAAATCCCAACTAGACAATTCATGCTGATAGTATCCATTCGTACCAGGGACTGATAATCTTAAAAAGTCATGAACTCCTTAAGCTGGCAGATATATGGTTGCCTCCTTCTTTTTGACATATAGCAGATCCCTCTAGGCTGCCCCCTTGCGCACATTCCAAGATCTAAAAAAAATATCTACAGATCAACAATACCTCCTAGTGGACATCTACAGAATATGTTCATGTGCAACTGGGACTGTTATGTCTTATTGAACATTAAACTTTTCTTCCAGCTCTCATTTCCCAGGATTCCAAGGACACTGTGAAGATTATTGCCAATAATGGTTTACAGTACTTCATTAACCCTTGATTTAAATGTCAGTGCATGTCTTAGGAATGTCTTTTTCATGGATGTTTATTCAAATGAATGTTAGAATTATTAGTAAGGGTGTAAATGCTTGGTCACTGAATATTAGCCTTGAGTCACTTAATTTAGTTAGATTTTATATTGAGTATATAATGAATTTCATAGGAACTGAATGGATGTTTCTCAAACTCTGTGCCTTCCCGCTCGCAATAACCAATCACCAGGCAGCCTCTCTGTTGGATAACGCCCTTGCATTTGATTGGCTGTTCACAAACAAAGAAATGTTCCCTCATTGGACAAAAGCCCATTCAAACTCCTCTGTATGGAAGATAATTGGTCTGTCTTGCTGCCAGTCACACTTTCATGATAGCAGAAACATGACCCTTTAAAAACAAGAGAGGGAGCTGCCCTATTCAGTTTTTCTGTTGTTTTTCAGTTCTTCTGTTGTCTTTAGTTTTTGTCTAAGTTGTTCTGTGAGTTTTAAGAAGTCTTTTGTGTGTGTCTGAACCTTGTCAAGTCCTGCACTAGCTTTCTTAAATCGTCTTTTGATAAGTTTTACTTGTTTCTGTTTAACTGAGGAGAAACATCTTTTTCTTATGAGCTCGCCTTTAAAGAGAATTAAACTCTCAAATCCCTTTTTTTTCCCTTCACCTCAGAAGCTGTTCTTATTCTATTGAACATTTTTTTCTTGGACTTTTTGACTTTTCATGCAGTTAAAGTGGATTTTTAATTTTTCTGTTTTAAAGTGAACTGACAGAGATTTTTGGACTTTTATTTTCCCTGCCTCACCCACATCTGACCATGTCAAGAAGCCAGGAGCTCGTGGATGAAACTGACTAAAATCATTTTTCCTTCAGCCTTTGGTTTTGTCCTACGGGCCAGGGACATTCTAAATTTCAGACTGGTTGCCACAGGACGTCACGCCTGGCCCGGGGCTTAGCTGCTAACTTTACCGGGTACACTCTTGCAAGCCCTCCCCCCGGTTGAGTCTTGTGTTCCGAACGTAGTCTGGAAGAGCCGCTGAGCCTTCCCAAACAATACCACCAGCTGGCACCGACCACCGCTGAATACCTGGACCTACAGCTGTTTGTAAGTGAGACTCCCATTTTCCTATCTGCTGGGTTTAAACGAAATGTCCTAAATATCATTTATAATTGAACATGACAAATATTTCATGGTACAATTAGTCCCTCAGCCATAGGACAAAGCTATAAACTGAAGGGAAATTCTTATTAATTTTAAGCAACCTCCTTTCATTTTTGTAGATTAATTCAGAAGTTTCTTTTCCAGATAATCAGCTTATGGAATTTTTCCCCATAAAGTTGCGTTCTGATTTTGTTAGATACCTCAGCCTTCCATGACATTACAGTTGAAACATAAAATCTGGTTTCCTCTTGGTTCCACAAAGGTTTAACTGGAGATTTTATGCTCAGGAATCCACTAACAGTTGGTGTGATATCAAACACCTGTTTATCATTTGAATCTGTTTATCAATCATTTGAATGCCATGTCATGTAACCTGAATGAGTTTCATTTAATAAACTTGTAAACGAGAGAAGTTGAAGCATTTCCCTTTGCATATATGCTTTTCTGGATCACGGCAGTAAAAGAACTCACTAAATTTTGAGACTGAATTCATTAAGTAATTGAAGGTACGGAAATTAATTAATTGAAATTAATTAATCAGCAATTCATTCTTTTAGAACTGGTGCCCCTTTTTTATGAGTGCTTTTCTATTTTATTTAGTGAGTGTTGGGGTGACTGTTCAACTCTGTCCCCTCGCACACCAACTATTAAATAAAATAAATAATTATTGTACCTTATTACACTATATTTTATTAAATATCACTACAGGGGTCACCAACTGTCAGTCTCCAGTCCGGATCCAGACCCCGAGAGTCCTCTGTCTGCACCCCAAAACGTTTTGATACAATTTGGTTAACAGGGAGACCGTTTTGTTTTGATGGAAAAAAAAAAAAAAGTAGAACTGAACTGCCGTATTGGTGACCACCTGGCATAACAATCTCCTACTGCAAACTTCCCTCTCCGCTGCCACTCTCAGATTCTGCGGCTCCAGCCACTCCAGAGAGTATGCAGTGGGTCGCAAAATTACGGTTTGCTGTGGGCACCACACACACACACACACGCAGACGCACAAAAGGCTTACAGCAAGGACAACCACCTGGACGAATATGCTTCGTTTCAGGTCTGTATCCACGAAATGAAGCACAGTTGTGAAATTGAGTGTGCAGTCATGTTAAAAAATTAGGACACCCTGTATAAGCCTGCATTTGTTTGTTTTTTTTTGTTTTTTTTTAACATATTTGGACATGTGGATATTTAATATAAATGTCAAAAATACTGGAAGATTCATGTAATACAATTAAACAATTTAAAATTAATTAAAGACATTTTTGTTTTTTTTAATTTCTGTAAAATGTAATTCTAAACAAATAGTGAGGAAAAAAATAGGCACCCCCTCCCCCCATCTTTTTGAGGACACCCCCACATTCATTCCCTCTTAAAATGGCTAAAATAAACATAAAAAATGCAAATTAAAACGAAAACAAGGTTAAACATAGATATGTGAACATTTATTAATAAAGAACTGAATATTTAATGGGGTGTCCTTATTTTTTCACATGACTGTATTCACCAGGGCACTTCTTACTCTATTCTGCTGAGACTGTCCCATACTGCGATCAATCCAAACATTTTCCACCTCTCTAAAATCGTACATTTATAAATTAAATCAAAAAATAACATTCCTCAGCATGTACAGTGGTGTGAAAAAATATTTTCACCCTTCCTGAGTTCTCATTATTTTGTTTGTTTGTCACACTTAAATGTTTCAGATCATCAAACAAATTTAAATATTAGACAAAGACAACATAAGTAAACACAAAATGCAGTTTTTAAATCAAGGTGCTTATTATTAAGGGTAAAAAAAAAATCCAAGTCTTCATGGCCCTGTGTGAAAAACTGATTGCCCCCCATTAAAACATAAATTGACTGTGGTTTATCACATCTTTGGGAAGCTGAGTTCAAGTTCTCTATCCACACCTAGGCCTGATTAATGCCACACTTGTTCTCAATCAAGAAATCACTTAAATAGGACCTGCTTGAAACAGTAAAGAAGACCAAAAGATCCTCAAATGCTAGACATCATGCTGCGATCCAAAGAAATTAAGGAACAAATGAGAAACAAAGTAACTGAGGTCTATCAGACTGGAAAAGTGTCAAATTTGCCCCTTTCATGGCATAAATGAGGTGCCAGATGCCAACAGTGAGTTTGCTTGTTTATTAAAGAAGATACAAAATAAAGATCCACGTGGGGCAAAACACAAACACTAAACTTGGGCACAAATAAAGAAAACTAACACTGATACAAGAAGGTAGCGAGGGTGGAACCTGACGCTATGGAATAAACACAGATACATAGGAGTGAGGAAGGAAATGGGAACAGGACTGGAGCCAGACGTAGGGACTGCAGTCTAACATTGGTGTAGGTCGCAGCGAGAAGTAAGCCTCGGCTGCTCCATTAAATACTGGGGGCAAAAAGCACCGATCCAAACAGGAGAGGAGGAAACATAATTACAAATCACCATCAGCTGTAAAAGTGACAGCTAGACTTTGACAGCCGAAAGTCTGGCCGCGGCGCTGTCACAGTAAAAGCCCTGGGAGAACCAATAATAACTGAGCAGAAATAATAAAGGAGAAAAAGGGAGAATACTGAGTTGCCCGCGCCCGGATAAACTCAGCGCTTGGATCACCACATTACCCCCCGTTCAAAGGACGCATTCCAGGCATCCAAAGTAACATCCAAAGAGCCCCCCTCCCCACCAAACAGAATGCTAACAAGACAAACCTTGGGTGGGCGGAGGGGGAAACAGGCTAGAAGGGAGAGAAACCCGAAAGAAAACAGGCACAACAAAGTCTAACAGTCACATACAGAGAATGATGAACACAAAGGCCCAAGCACAAAACAGCGTGGCACAGAATGTCCAAAACCAGATAAATAAGTGGAAACAAAAATATATAAAAATATATAAAAATAATAATATATCTAATAATCTTATAATAATATATAAAAATAAAGGGACCCCAGTGGCGTCCGGTGGTGGAGAATGGGGTGGGGGAGAGACCAGTCCGGTGTAAGGCAGAAGGGGATCTGCAGCTCCCTCACCACCCTCAAACTGGGCCAGCCCCGACCAGGCCAGCGCAGCACCCTCGGTGGACCCCGATTGGGCCAGCGCAGCACCCAGGATGACCTCCAAACACGACCCCAGAGCCTCGACGATAACGACCGGAGCTGACTCATCTCTGGTGACCCTGGAAGAAGGCTCAGACAGAGAGGAAGAACAGGGGTCAGGGTCACCGGCAGCTGCAGAGCCCGGCGAGACAAGCTCGGATGCAGTGGCTGGCTGCACCCGGCTACTCTCCCCACGAGACAGGCAAGAATGCTCCAAGACAGAAAGTAAGAAGACAAAATAAAGCACTTGCCTGATTTCAAGCTCTACCACCATCCAGGACTCCGACGATCTAGGCTCGACAATCTGGAGGTCCACTTCTGGTTCCCACTCCACTGCGGTGACCTCGACAGCTGACATGATGGTCTCCACAGTCCGATAGCCCCCTGGCGCTGAAACACATGCCGATGGACCACTCGGCATGGTGGCAGGGGATCGATTGCCTGCTGGAGCTGATTGCTGCTCCACGGAGACCTGGGGACACTTTATCGTTGGCGCAGGCTCCAAATGACAGTCGGCCCTCCTCCTCTGCCCATGACGTGGCTGCAGGGCTAGAATCAGGCACTCTAGGACCGTAGGCTCCTCCTCTGTATGACGGCCTACTCCTGGCACCGGGGGATGCTCGGAGAGAAGGGGAGGAAACACAGAGGTAGCAGATTCAATATCAATGGCTGCAGCAGGTGGTGGGAGCTCAGTGGACTGTGAACCCTGAGCTCCACCCCCAGGAATCAGACAAGGTATTTCATCAAACAGAGATTTAGAATGGAGAAAAAAAAAAACACTTGCCTGTTTTCCTGGGGAACGATGGTGACATGCTGCAGCGGGCTTGATCCTTCCTTTTCCCGTAGGGACGGTGACGGAGAACCCCCCGGAAGACAAGGAGGAGTTGCCCCAACAGGATCGGTGACGGGTGGAGCCTGACAAGGAACCATAGGGCTCACAGCAGCTGAAGGGAGCGCTGAGGAGGAGGGAGGAGCAGCCGAGGCAGTCTGGGGACATGGAGCTGATGGAACAGTGGGAAAAGATGACCTGGAGGCTGAGGCTGCTATTTTCACCTTCCGTCGTCACGCAGGGAAAACAGCTGGATGGGAGGCAGAATTCCTTTGGCAGCCCGGGACAGGATCCGGATAGGAACCTCGTGGAGGATCGGTGATGGGCGGAGCCAGGTAAAGACTTGTTGGGCTCGCCGCAGCTGAAAGGCGCGCTGAGGAGGAGGTAGGAGCAGCCGGGGCAGTCCGGGGACGTGGAGCTGACGGAACAGTGGGACATGATGACCCAGAGGCTGAAGCTGCTGTCTTCTCCTTTCGTCGTGGCGCGGGAAAAACAGTTGGCTGTGAGGCGGAGTTCTTCTGGCAACCTGGGACAGGATCCAGACGGGAACCTCGCAGAAGACAGGCCCAATCAGGAGGCTTCCCCCTTGTCAGAATGACCGTGTCCCGGCGAGGAGATGGAGGCTTCATGGACGGATTCTCCATCGGTTCCCAGTTCTTCTGACGTAGAACCATCAACGCCGCCAACCTTTCCCTGCCCTCTGGATACGAGGTCAGGTGAAAGCGCTTTAAGGCGTTTTGTGCGAGGTCCAGGCACCAGTGTGCAGTGTTGGAGGGGGTGAACAGACAGGCATTGGACAGGAGGTCATCGACCGCCTTCAGATACTTGATACAATACGCCATCTCTCCAAATGAAACTGGCACCCGGAAAAGGGAAAAACTCAAGCCCAAAAAAACAACTTACTGTGGCTGGCACCTCACTTGGATGTGATCTACTGTCATGTTTGCCCCTTTCAGGGCATAAATGAGGTGCCAGATGCCAACAGAGAGTTTTCTTGTTTATTTAAGAAGATACAAAATAAAGAGCCACGTGGGGCAAAACACAAACACTAAACTTGGGCACAAATAAAGAAAACTAACACTGATACAAGAAGGTAGCGAGGGTGGAACCTGACGCTATGGAATAAACACAGATGCACAGGAGGGAGGAAAGAAACGGGAACATGACTGAAGCCAGACGTAGGGACTCCAGTCTAACGTTGGTGTAGGTCACAGCGAGGAGTGAGCCTCACCTGCTCCCTTAAATACTGGTGGCAAAAATCACCGATCCAAACAGGAGAGGAGGAACCGTAATTACAAATCACCATCAGCTGTGACAGTGCCGGCTAGACTTTGACAGCCGGAGGTCTGGCTGTGGCACTGTCACAGTAAAAGCCCTGGGAGAACCAATAATAACTGAGCAGAAATAATAAGGTAGAAAAAGTAAGAATACTGAGTGGCCCAGGCGCAGATAAACTCAGCGCTCAGATCACCACAAAAAGGTTTTAAAGCAATTTCTAAAGCTTTGGAACTCTAGCGAACCACACACAGTGAGAGCCATTATTCACAAATGGCAGAAACATGGAACAGTGGTGAACCTTCCCAGGAGTGGCTGGCCGACCAAAATTACCCCAACAGCGCAGCGACAACTCATCCAAGAGGTCACAAAAGACCCCACAACAACATCCAATGAACTGCAGGCCTCACTTGCCTCAGTTAAGCTCAGTGTTCATGACTCCACCATAAGAGACTGGGCAAAAATGGTCTGCGTGGAAGAGTTCCAAGACGAAAACCACTGCTGAGCAAAAAGAACATAAAGGCTCGTCGCAGTTTTGCCAGAAAACATCTTGATGATCCCCAGGACTTTTGGGAAAATACCCTGTGGACTGACGAGACAAAAGTTTAACTTTTTGGAAGGTGTGTGTCCCATTACAGCCAGTGTAAAAGTAACACAGAATTTCAGAAAAGGAACATCATACCAACAGTAGAATATGGTGGTGGTAGTGTGATTGTCTGGGGCTGTTTTACTGCTTCAGGACCTTGAAAACTGTTGTAAATGGAACCATGAATTCTGCTGTCTACCAAAAAATCCTGAAGGAGAATATTCAGCCATCTGATCGCAACCTCAAGCTGAAGCGCACTTGGGTTCTGCAGCCAGACAATGATCCAAACACACCAGCAAGTCCATCTCCGAATGGCTTATGAAAAACAAAACGAAAACTTTGGAGTGGCCTAGTCAAAATCCTGACCTGGATCCAATTTAGATGCTGTGGCATGACGTAAAAAAGGAGGTCCGTGCTCAAAAACCATCCAATGTGTCTTAATTGCAACAATTCTGCAAAGATGAGTGGACCAAAATTCCTCCACAGCGCTGTAAAAGACTCATTTCTGGTTATTGCAAACGCTTGATTGCAGCTGTTGCTGCTAAGGGTGGCCCAACCAGTTATTAGGTTTAAGGGCAATCACTTTTTCAAACAGAACCATGTAGATTTGGATTTGTTTTTCTTAATAATAAACACCTTCATTTAAAACTTAATTTTGTGTTTATTTCTTCAATCCTGATCACCCCCTGCACCACACACTGGACAGACCCCAGAGCACTTTCTCCAGTAGACTACTATAGCTTCGCTGTCGAATGGTGAGGTACAGGAAATCTTTCCTGCCGCATGCAATTTCACTGTAAAATAGCTCACTATGATGTTGTATTCTGGTCATAACTATGCTGCCATACTGCACCTTACAGACTAACTGGTTCCTCACGTTTCACTCTGCTCCGACAGTCCTGCATAGTGCAGTGAGTATGATTCATGTATTTATATGGGTTAACATCTATTCAGCTATGTTGTGTATAGGCTTTTATTGTAGTGTTAGTTTTACTTTCCATGGGTAATTGCTTTGTCTGTCATGCGTGTGTTTCTGTCATTTTTTGTCTACTGTCATGCTGCTTTTACACTGTAATTTCCCATCTTGGGATCAATAAAGTACATCTATCTATCTATCTATCTATCTATCTATCTATCTACTTGTGTTATCTCTGTCTAATTTTTAAATTTGTTTGATGATCTGAAACATTTCAGTGTGACAAACGTACAAAAAATGAGAAATCAGGAAGGGGGCAAATGCTTTTTCAAACCATTGTATTTACAAGCTGAGTTGCGGAGGCCATGCCTTCACTCACTGTGCATGTGCAAACCACTTCTCAACAGTCTTCACTGTGCATGTGCAGAACAACACCTCTTTGACTTTGGTTTCCCAACACTCTTTTGGTTGGTAGGAAGGGGGTGGCGGATGAAATACATGGAAGTTCAATCAATGAAATAAAAAGACAATAGTTCAAGTCCCACTCTCATCTGTTAGTGACTTTTTTGGTTTTGTTTTCTTTCTTTCTAATTCCACTAATGACAGTTTAGATTTACGCATTACCTCTTGTGAGGTCAGTGTTAGAGAGTAGGATGTGGGTTAGTTGCTCAGTGGTGAAAGCCAATAAGTGTGACAGGATGGTGTCAGGGTAGTTACGTCGACTTTCAAGCAATGACATTCAAACATGTGAGTTTGAGTCCCGCTCTCATCTGTGAGTGACTTTTTTGTTTATTTGTTTTTCACTCCACTAATGAAAGTTCAGATTTACACATTACCTCCTGTGAGGTCAGGGTTAGGGATTAAGGTGTGGGTTAGTTGCTAGATGATGAAAGACAATAAAAGTGACAGCAACACAAACTGGCAAATGTTAAGCTGCTGTTAGACACCTTTATTAAAGCTGTAAACTCTACATATCCACTGCACATGAAAAATCTTTTTTACATATCTTTGTATGATTTCTCTGAGTGATAAAATGTGCAATTTGACTTTTTTTGATGAGACTGGGCTGGCTGGGATGCAATGGTGAGGTCAGTGGTTGTGGAGGTCCTTTTCGTAGCCTCCAATAAAACGTAAAAACTCATTAACATTAACAGAACGTTCTGGCCAATCAGATTCAAGTTGTATCTGTAACAAGAATTCTAAGGGTACGGTTCCGTATCCATAGCCACTGCCTTAGTAATTTAGGACCTTGAAGGTCAAGCTGATCCATCAGTGACCCTGGCTACATGGCCACAATAATCCAATAACTAAGAATAATCAGATAATGGTAATCAAATTTGACATGTTGACATGCACTGAAAAAATGGGTTAATGGACAATAAACTCTGTGTGTTAATGTAATTTCTCTTTATGTAACACAATAATTGCATTTTATCTGATTATTTTTTTTACATGACTACTTTAATAATCAGATAACGCCAGACATCTGATTATAAATGATTTATTACCATGCATGTAAACATGGCAATTTTGCATATCATACTCCGATAAATACGGAGGGTCCCAAAAACTGCTCCAGTCCAGGGGCCCACAACATCCTTAAACCAGCCGTGGGCCTATCTGTAGACAGCTTTGGTCTTCTGAAAGAATGTAAATGAAATTGTGGCAGTTTTTAAAAGCACATTTTGAGATAAATTTGTCCATGTGTCAGATTTTATTTCCATTTGTTTTAATAAAAGATGTTGGAAGTAAATTCACAGGTTATTGCAAATACGTTGCTTTAAAAGGACCAAGTTGTCACACAGTGGGAGGAAAAAATCCTTAAGAGAAAAAAAAATGAATCAAGATGGACTATGAGAATGGTTATAGAATCAAATCGGAGTTCTGAATCATAATCGAATCATGAGGTGCCTAAAAATTCCCACACCTAGTTCGGACCTCGGCTGGGGAGGAGGACCGACTTATCGGACCTCTTGCAGTTTTAGTTGGTGACCCCTGATCTAGAGAAAGCATATGATAGAGTGCCAAGAAAGGAAGTATAGTACTGTATGAAAAAGTCTGGAGTAGCAGAGAAATATGTGAGGGTTGTGCAGGACATCTATGAGGCCAGTGAGATGGTGGTGAGGTGTGCTGTAGGACTGACAGATGGGTTCAAGGTGGGGTGGGATTGCATCAAGGATCAGCTCTTAGCCCCTTCTTGTTTGCCATGGTGATGGACAGGCAGGAGTCTCCATGGACTATGATGTTTGCAGATGTCATTGTATTCTGTAGTGAGAGTAGGGAGCAGGTGGAAGAGAACCTGGAGAGGTGGATGTATGCTCTGGAGAGAAGAGGAATGAAAGTCAATAGAAGCAAGACAGAATATGTGAGTGTCAATGAGAGGGAGACACGTGTAATGGTGATGATGGAAGGAGTAGAAGTAGTGAAGGTAGATGAGTTTAAATACCTGGGGTCAGCCATCCAATGCAATTGAAAATGCAAAAGAGAGGTGAAGAAGAGAATGCAGGCAGGTCAGGCTCAAATGACATAATGTTACACACTCTTCTACAGTAGGTGGCGGTATGCACCTTTCAGTTGCTTGCTATCCACTAGTAACCGAGAGAAGAAGAAGAACAAGAGCATGCAGGCATTTACATGTTGATACTGTATAAATATATATTCTATGTGTGAATAATGTACTATGTACTCCTATTGTATTGCACTTGGAATTTTTACAATAAACTTTTGTGCCTTTTACAGATATGTCTCCACTTTTGCTCATGTTTTATTTGTAAAGGTTACCAAGATTTAGTGACATAAATTAAATGCTAAAAGATTGGAAAAGCTGTCTAAATAATCCAGCAGTTTGAGAAATCACTTTTGGTTTGGTGTAAGCTTGTCAACAGAACTTTGAACCATAAAGTAGTTTGTGTTAAAACATATTAAATCCCATTAAACCCTTCCATTATTAGGAAATACAGATGCCAATATGGCCCAGAATTCCTCCATATACTGGTACTATCACTAAAGCGTGCAGTGTCTTCTGGACTGTCACATCTAACAGTACAGTCTTCAGTAAATAAAATAAATGTTTTGGTTACTTCTTCTTAAAAATGAGCCATTATTTTCAACGTCATTGATAAATGTCTGTTTGGACTGTTGACTCTTCCCACCGGTGTCTTAACAGAGAAATAGAAAATAATGATGCAAACACATAAGTCACTAAATTGTTTCTTACAATCACCAGCAAAATCCAGATTGTTTCGAATGTGCAAAATTCAAACTTTAAACTCTAAAAAAAAAAAAAAAAAAACAACTTAGAATGGGTCACACACGCCGGCCACACATGCTGACTCCATGCCTTCGTAAAGTGGCCCAGCACACCAAGGAACACTTGACTGAAGGCACTATTCTGAGCCATCTCCTCCCTTCGCAAGGTAGTTTCATGGGATCCAGGTCAAGTGGAC
The DNA here is from genome assembly GCA_020510985.1 of Pholidichthys leucotaenia. Taxonomy (NCBI): domain Eukaryota; kingdom Metazoa; phylum Chordata; class Actinopteri; order Cichliformes; family Pholidichthyidae; genus Pholidichthys; species Pholidichthys leucotaenia. Next base: position 273,852,874 of record CM035839.1, on the reverse strand, counting down.
CCCTGACCAAGTGAGCACCCCAAGTGGACCCCATGTGAGTACCCCAATCTGTACATGTACAAGTACATTCTCAATCCAGTGATTTGTAACTGCAAAGAAGGAGAAGAACAGCAAGAATTTGTGTAAAAATGTTGGAAAGACTTTTTCCCGGTCACCAAGAAGAGTAAATATATATATATATATATATATATACAGTATATATATATATATATATATATATATATATAGTATATACAGTATATATATAATATATGATGGCAACTAAGCTGACCTGGAGAAGGTTTTGGCTCCGTTTCTGCTTTCAAAATACTTTTCTTCTCCACCGCTGCTGCTCATCACCACTGGCTGCCCCCAGATGAAAATCCACAGAATAGGTATGTGGGACTAGAATGTTCTGAATGAAGCTTTAGAAAGCTGTGAATCAGTTTGTAAATCACTGGATTGAAAATGTACTTGTACATGTACAGATTGGGGTACTCACATGGGGTCCACTTGACCTGTTCCCGTTTCATGCTCTCTTGCCTCACTGAGAAGCAGCTGGATGTGCCGCTGGTCCCGGTTCAGCAGATCTTCAGCCTGCTGTGGGATTCTAGAATGAAAACACACACACAACTTAAGTACATGCACAGCTCAGAAGTCCAACATGTAAAAAACTACTTTTTAACCAGGATTAATACTCGCTTATTTCTTCAGATGTTATCACCACAAGCACAAAATACAAGTAGAGCATGGAGTTAGCATTGATGGCTAACTAGCTTGCTCACTGTCTGCATGCAGGAGACAATGATGTTGTTTGTTCAAAGTGAGCTTTCCACCACTGGGATAAATAACTCCAAAGATCCATAATATCACATCACTCACCATCCTCTATCACTGTTTTCAACAATGATGATGTCGCAGTTGGCTCTACGCCACTCTGCCTCCACTGTGGCCGTGAATTCTTTTCAGGTTGCTCCAACCAGCTCCCTCTTGATTTCTTTAATCAGCTACCAAGTACAGAAAAGTCTGCACCTCGTCGTTGGACCACAGTGTTGATTTGTGTGCAGCCATTTATCTCGTTTATTACACTCACTCACGCTTGCTGTTGGTGATTTGACTGTTCGCTGCCATCCAAAATGGCTCAGTAAACAAAAGACACTTGACTCGTGTGACGTCCGGGCAACCAGTCTATAACAGAGGGAAAGCTCAGGTTGAGCAGTTTGGACACAAAGTAAGAGAGGCACTGCTGAGATGGTTTGGACCTGTGCAGAGGAGGAATAGTGGAGATACTGGACAAAGGATGTTGAAGATGGAGCTGCCAGGCAGGAGGAAAAGAGGAAGACCACAGAGAAGATTCATCGAAGTAGTGAAGGAGGACATGGAAAGGGTTGGTGTTACAGATGGAAGGGATAAGGTGAGATGGAGGCAGATGATCCACTGTGGCGACCCCTAAAGGGAGCAGCTGAAGAAGAATTAGAAGAATTTTATCTAGCAATAGACGACTAAAAGCAGAAGCAGATCAAGATCTGTTAAGACAGACTACAACAATACTTACCAATATTTTTAAAATACAAGGCCTTAATGCACTTTATGTTCAATGGTCTGTTTTTTTAGGGTTTTTTTGTCTTTTATCTTTAACCATTTTTTGGGCCAAGAACCATATTTGTTAAAATAATTGGTTTATAGCATCAAACGTAAGGCAAGAATAAAGTTTGCTTTTCTTTCTCTCCTCTGTCAAAAGGCTTTCTCTAACACATGCATTACAGAAGCTCCTGAATTCACACAGACAGTGTAAAATCTGTCCAGTTAGAGAATTAAAAGTGAATGCAAACTGATAAAGCATCTGATCAGAGCCCTGACTTGGACATTATACACTTACTGTATGTAATAGCTCTCCAAACAGCATTACCTAATTTAAATACACTGGAAGAGGAAATAGTTATCCATGTCACTAAGTATACAGTATACCTAGGATATAGTTAGCAAGGCATTGTTAGTAGCAGAATAGAAATTCACTTAGACCTTACATCTGGACCTCCATCTCGGGGCAATGGGTTGTATGCTTGGATGTGCTTTGAAGGTGACAGATCTCTCCTAAACCAGTGTCTTACTAGTACTGAGAATGAGCTTTACATAGACAATCTGTTGCTACATGCAAAAACAGTCGTAGGACTGCAAAAATTAAAAAGAGTTGTGAAACTTTCAAAGAGAGACAAAGAAAAAAATAATTTAATAATAAATAGAACTAGTTCTTCTTTCGGCTGCTCCCTTATCAGCGGTTGCCACAGTGTATGGCAGAGAGGAAATAGAGAGCGCCAACTCACGCGATTATCTGTAATTAGCGCCGCCATTTTGTTTTAGTGTAACTGGGCGCCCAGTGTCCCCGGCCAGTGTCATGACTGTATTGTGTTCTGCAGGCTTTGCTGCAAATTTAGCACAGTTTCTGTGACTTTTAAGCGCCTGTTAATGATATATGGTAGATATTGTGAACTTGTGAGGTGCAATACAATACATAAAAGAGAAATATATTAAGATTATATATATAGAAATTACACGATTGGGTGCCAATAGCCATTGAAAAGGAGTGTTAGATCACTTTGACTGTTTGACAGCTCATGTCACATGTGTCAGGAAAGATGCACCCCCCCAATAAATAAATAAATATTTATTTTTTTACCTTCAGCCTGAATTGGCCGACTGGTATTGCTATCATTTTGTTTTTTAACCAATATTAATTTTAAATAATCAGGTTAATCTTTTTTTTTCAGCTTTTTTTAGCAATAACTAACATGATAAGTTTTGATAACTGGCAGTCCATTGCAAATGAATGTGTCAAAAGTACTCAAAACAGACCATTTCATCATATTTTACCGTAAAACGGGGCTATAAGGGACGGCTGGGTAATAAGGGACACTTTTCTGGGAAATGTTTTAAATGTAATTCTGCTTTTTTTATTTTGAGCAGGACGCTGAGTTGTGTTGTTATTGTCAAATATCCATGAATCCTTAAAATATTTGACAATAACAACACGAATTACATTTAAAACATTTCCCAGAAAAGTGTCCCTTATTACCCAGCCGTCCCTTATAGCCCCGTTTTACGGTACATATCTTTATTGGTGCATCTTGTTCATAGTGGGTTTTCCATTTATTAAATAATAGTATAAGTAGCCTATAATTATATTGTATATTAAAAATACTTCAGTTCGTCATTAACACAGTGAAATTGTTATGATTTCTACTGTCAATATCAGTTTGACAAGTATAATAATATATATTTTAGTCAATCCAACATGCATCCACAGCTGTAGTAACATAAAAAGTCGAACTGAAAAATGTCAATCCAAATAGTGTATACATTATATATAAAGTATAGCTACAGTCACAAGGTCTACACACATTGTGTACACTAAATATGTATACGAGACATGCTGATATAATTATAATATAATAATATTTGATAATTTTCATCAATTACTAATTTTTAAAGCACTATACTGGTAACAGGTAAGGCAATACCTTGTGACAAACCATGAAAACATCTCCTAACCATATATATATATGTAATTCAATAATGTGAAATGAGTTGTATTATGCTTGAAGACTAGTTGACATAAATTATACACTCATTTGTGTGTGACCTTGATGTATTTTCTACATTTACGAGACTTGTTTTGTTCATTTTGTCTATTGTGCAACTTCAGCTCACACCCTTGTTAATCATTGAATAATTAAAGCAGTTGATAACAGAACATTGTGTTCCTTTAGAACCTGAAGTCTTTTTCGCTTTGTACCAGTAGAAGCAGTAGAATAGGAATGATAAGCATCAGGTTCTGGCGAAATTTCTTCTTGAAAGCAGCTCGATGCCATGTTGACTTTGCTGTCTCAAGGGACGCAGTTACACAAAAACAAAATGGCTGACACTCGCTGGCCAATAAACAAGTGCTTCTATGAGAGATGGCGCTCTCTATTTCCTCTCTGGTGTATGGTCTGTACATTCCATTTGGCAAGGATGTTCCACCGGCTGCCCTTCCTGACACAACCCTCCCCATTCACCCAGGATTGGGACTGCATGGAACTAAGAGTACATGGTCTTGTACTTCACTTATGGCTGGGCAACCAACTTTCCTTTCCCTTCCCCATTTTTTTATGCTGAGCACCAAGCTAGAAGATGGATAGTAGCATTTTTATTATATTACTGTCTTTGGTGTGACTCAGCTGGGGTTTGAACCCACACCCTCGGGGCTGTGGGCTAGATGCCTTCCCGCTAACCCACCGCTCTGGTGAAAGTAAACAATAAATACAACTAATCTCAGAAAAAAAAATGTAGTTGCCAATGTTTATTTATATCAGTGACCATTTAAAGACAAACTTTAAATGTAACCATTGAAAGTCTGACATGTTTTGGAAAGAGAAAACATTTCTGGCTCCACTGGGCTTTTCTCATTAAAAGCAAGTGCTGGTGTGTCTCACTGAAACCAATCAGTTCTTATATGACCTTACTCTCTTTGTACTCAAATTGAATTACCATTTCCAACTTGCCTCCCAGCTTTGCCAAAATGCCAATGAATCCCTCATACTGTTGTCTAATAAAGGAAGTCACTAGCATGATTGCATGAAGGAGAACTGAGTGGTTAAACCCTTTTTCCTTTGAGCAAATTTACAGTATTTTTCCATTGCTTCAAAATCTTTGGGAGCTTATTCAAACTACACTCACAAAAGCAGCAAACAATGGAGGCGATAAGAACAGGAAACCAGAAAGTTAGTTCCTAAAGCATGATGAATCTCTGTAATATCAACCAGGAAACCTGCCTTATAACCGAAAATCTGTCAAGGACTGCACTCAGACTACCTCATGCTGAGGATTGCTTGGTTTGACAAGATTTATGCTGTGAAGTGGTAAAGTGAAATTCAGAGAAAGCAAGACATTTAACAGAGACGGCTTCAGAGACAGAGGGAAAATAAAGTCTCAGAGGCAACAAAGACAGAAAAAGGAATGAAGTCTTGCAGGGAACGAGTGTAGAAATGAAAAATAAGGATTACACTAGGTTCCAAATTATTATTCAAGTGATATGTCAGTAGGATTCCAGCTCAATAAACATGTTTTTTTTTTGGAGAAAGTTTTTGCTATTTTTTTTTCTTCTGCCTTTTTAGATAACTAGCATCAGTCTAAGATTTGTATAGTTTGTCAGATTCAAGATTCAAAAATTTTATTTGTCAATACTCCTATACGTACAGGACGTACAGGAGAAGTGGAATGTCATTTCTCTCTCTTCAGTGGTGTGCGCAACATAAAAAACAAACAAAAAAAGAAATAAGGCTGGAAAAACAACGACAGCAGTCTATGTACAGTAATGCTACCCGTAGTGCAAATAGCGGTAAAATATTGTTGTTTGTGGCGGCGCCTTACATGGCAGCGACCCCTCTGATTCTAGATGTGATTTTGCATTGTAGATCGGTGAAACGTAATTTCGTTCTACTGTACATGATTGGTTGTATGGAATGCATGACAATAAAAGTTGTCTTCTTCTTCTTCTTCTTCTTCTTCTTCTTCTTCTTCTTCTTCTTCTTCTTCTTCTTCTTCTTCTTCTTCTTCTTCTTCTTCTTCTTCTTCTTCTTCTTCTTCTTCTTCTTCTTCTTCTTCTTCTTCTTCTTCTTCTTCTTCTTCTTCTTCTTCTTCAGATAAAACCCAGACACCCCATAGTGCAAATAATGATGGTAATACTATTTAAAACAAAATCTGTTAAAAGCAGGATGTTCCATATTATTAGGCAAGTAATAGTACTCATGCAATATGGGGAGAAAAATACATTTATGAAGATTCAAACATGAAATGGTGCAGTGTCTTGCAAATGGCAAGGAAACAATATTTTGCAGAAACCAGAGAGTTCACCCACTCTGTGGATTGTCACTTTATCGTGGTGTTGGCGTCTGAGTGCCGTAATGACCCCAGGTGCTATGTTGTTGGGGGCAACTTGCCCCTGATAGGGTCTCCCAAGACAAATTGGTTCTGAGTAAAGACCAAGAGTGGTCCAGTTGATCCCCATGTAAAAAGTTCCATCAAGGATCCAGTGTACCAAAAGGAGTCACATGGGTCCACCATTCAATGGGCTCATCACCTGCTGGAGGGATCGTGGGGATCATGGTGCAAACCAGGCGGTAGTCTGGGCTTCTTTGCTGCCTCTGAGACCTGGACCTCAGATAAGTGGTAGGAGATTAATGGATGGATAGATGTGTGGATGGATGGATGGATGGATGGACAAGTTACACATATGATGTTTTTCAATTAAAAAAATAATTTTCCACGTAATTGAAGTTGCCAGTTGTCATATAATATAAGAGTAATATTTAGTTTTTGGGCAGATCAGTTATGCACTGTGCACTGATAGCACTGTGGCAGCACAGCAAGAAGGTCATGGGACTGATTCCACCCCAACCATTGTGGGTTTGATCCCACCCCCGACCATCAGTGACTCTTCTGTGTGGAGTTTTCATGTTCTCCCCATGTCTGCGTGGTTTTACTCGGGTACTCCGGTTTCCTCCCACAGGCTAAAGACATGCAGGTTAGGTTAATTGGCATCAACTGGGGATTCTAAATTGTCCTTAGGCATGAATGTGAGAGAGAATGGTTGTCTGTCTCTCTGTGTTGGGCCTGCGATGGAGTGGTGATCTGTCCAGGGTATACCTTGCCTTTCGCCCAGAGATGCTGGGATATCCTCCAGCACTCCCCGCGACATGAAAATGATTAAGTAGTGGAAGATTGATGGATGGATGAATATTTAGTTTTTGTGAAACCACTTACTGGACTACATTTCCTTGTCTCCGACTATACATGTAACCGTCATCATAGTTGTACTTTTATTGTTGTGTTTACAAGATTGGCAATATTTGTTTTGATTTGGGGAATGTTTTTGTTTCATTGACTATTTGTCTATAGTTTTATTTTGTCAAGTTTTGGTGCTTTTATTTTGAAGGTTGATTGTGCCTTTAAGTAGAAAAAGGTTTAGCCTGTATGCAGAAGGGAAGGTCACACAGCATGGATGTTGAGGAGAGTTTGGACATTTGGAAATCCTGGGGGGACTGAATGCTTTTGTTCCCTTATTTGTAGCATGCAGCCAAGAAGTTTTCACAGTTAATTTGGAGGAAAGTCTTCGAACTAAACAGTGAAAGGAAACCACTTTGTTATGCCAGTAAACGAGAGTCAATGACGAGACTGAAGGTGGAACTGACCATGACATTATTATGGACTCACTGTACAGTACAGACACTCCCATCAGGCAGAGGTGAGGTCAAAGAGACCATCCCTCTTCTGCACAGCCCTCTTACACTCCGGGTGGCGGCAGAACCAGAAAGGTGGAGCCACCGCCAGTGTCACACCATAATATGCCCTAAGAACAACACAACAGTCTCCCCCCCAAACAAAAATTGGTCCAAAACACGCATACAATCAAGACCATCCCCAGTTTAGAACCCAAATCATGGACTAAATTAAACAGAAATATATCAGGGCCTATAACAGCCACACAAAACAACTAAGGATAGTGGGGAGCAGGTGGACTACCATTCCACCCCCACACGGCCAGACGGATTATTCTGCCATCTCGGCAATAATATAGTTCATTAAACAAACTGCCATGCTCCTAAAACAAAACATAAAACATCAAAATAATCCCATTAACAAGCCCAACATATACCTTAATTATTATTCATATCAACACCATGCAATAAACACATCACCCCAAAACATCAGTCTGCCCCAGCAGAGGAACCACCCCCAGGAAAACCATCCGACGGCTCCCCTCCAGTGCACCTTCTCTTCACACCCAAGGATGGCTTGTGCCACAGCCCAAACACCTCCTTCTCCTGCTTGCTGCACCACAGCTTGTTGGGATGCTGTCACGAGCCATCAGATAGCTGAAGGTAGCCATCCTCCCAAACAGCCACCACCTGCAGCCGCCCCTGGTCATCTTGTCGCTTACGTTTGCCCAGAACTCCTCTCGGCCGGGCCTCCTCTCTCGTTCGGACCACATCAGCAACCTCCAGAGGAGCCCGACTCGGCTTCCAGTGTCCCTGTGTGGCACGTCATTTTAATGTGCCAGCCGGCCCTGCCCCGCTTGCTTTCATTTTCTCCACCGGCGAAGCCTCGGCTCCACCCACCATCACGGGCATCCCACTGTGCCGCCCAGTTCCCTCAGCTAGGGTTTCTTGGGCTCTGGTACCAGAACCCTCCTGTGATGGCCCTGGGTGGGGTTGGCCGTGCTCCTCTTCCAGAATACTAGGCCACGGTTCATCCCATACAGCATTATCCACCACTCGCGGAGCTGGCCGGTCCCACAAATCACAGCCCGACCACTCCTCTCATACACTGCTGGTGATGATGAATCCCAGTCTATAAAAAAGGTCACAGCCCATAACGTTCTCGCCACTGGCGGTCACCATGAACTGCAGGTTGGACACCTCCACCGACTTGTACCAAGCCGTCAGTTCCACCGATCCCACTGTGGCCAACCTCTTTCCACCATACCCACACAGTGGTGCTGAATGACCTCTTATTTGGTAATATGGGAAGAAAGTTCTCATGGTGGGCCAATTCAACACGCACCGCATCCATGTCAATCGGCAGCGGCACCTCCACCCCGTCCAATTTCACCATAAAGTATGTATGACCTTCGGTACTCGGGGAGACGGTGTGGATGACCGTGGGAGTTGGAGAGGGGGAGACCACTTTGTGTCACTGTTCCCCTTGCTCAAACCTGTTACAGGCCCTGGAAAATGATGCATAAGTCCGCACTTGCTGCAGCGTTTTCCTCTTGCTGGACACTCTCTGGCCTTATAATGGTGCTTGGTGGACCCACAACGCAAACACCTGGGCAATCCCGGGGTGGACCTTATCGTCACAGCAGTAGCGTACTCCGCCATATCCTGCATGCTATCATAACTGTCCGGGTCCACAGCCTGTGCCGTTGACTGTGATTCATACTGGCAGAGTGTAGCTCTCTCATCAAGGTCACCTGACATTATAATTGTTGGGGGTTTTAAAAGTCCTTAACTGTATTAACTGTTTAGGAAAAACAAACAACATGTGCCAGTGACAATGATATTACCTTTAATCATGTATTACCTTTATCATTGTTAAGTTACAGTCAGAGGGGTGTTTAGTTGTAAAATACTTTATTTGTGTTTTGTGTAATATACTTTCTCAGTCACACATTTTAATATTTTTGCATACTTTAATGAGACTGGAACTTAGTTAACCTTTAAGAGAAAAATACTGCTCCACCATACAATGGGCATCTGAAAAAACTGATAGGGAAAAAGAAAAAGGCACCTGATTGCTGTAAGTCTTAACTGATATTTAATTACAAGACTGAAAAAAAATAAGCAATATTTACTTCAAAAAAGCCATTGTCAAGTATTTTCAATCAGAAAATCTAATAAATTTTACTGAGGTTACCCTTAACCCCTTAGCATTCCTGCCATTTTTCCTCAAAATGACTAAAAATAAGATGCCCAAAGTAAATCAAATTCTTTCTTCACTGAATGGCAGTAGAAAACTTGAAACAAGAGAATTTTAAGATGTCTATGTAAACTTTACTTACTACCAAAATACATTTTACAAATATATTCTAGTAAAGTCAACTAAGAACTTTATTTTTCAGGTAAAAAATGTACTTATGTGTTGGTAGCAAATTTTAAAGTTCTCCTCTGTATATTGCTCCAAAACCTTGATAAATATTTATTTTGAGACTGAATTTTCTAGGCTTAATTTATGATGTGGTGGCACTGTGGGGGGGTTCTCCACCTAGAGTCGGGAGCCGGGGGAAAGATGGAACAAAGGACTGAAGGAGGAAGTGGTACCGGGGGGGTCTCAGACATGACAGAAAGGACTATTCGCCCCCCCCGGGCAGTTCAGGTGAAGCCAGAGCTGCTGGAGGAAGAGAGGGTGCAAGAAGCGGGACTGGCGTTATATGATGTTAATGTGGCATGCATGTCTTTGTCCACTGAATGTATTTTTTTTGGCTTTCTGGATCCCATGGGACAGAAATAAAGGTTTTAAAAAGAAGGTGCCCTGAGACCCAGTTAGATTTTTACTGTACTTGATGTTGGAAGAGGAATAAAGTTCATGTGTCATTCAGCTCATTGCCTTGTCTACTTTCTTCTTACACAATGAAATAATTAAGTAATTTTTAATTTGTATGTATATATGAAGACCATCGGTGACCCTTCTGTGTGGAGTTTGCATGTTCTCCCTGTGTCCGCGTGGGTTTACTCTGGGCACTCCGGTTTCCTCCCACATGCCAAAAACATGCAAGTTAGGTTAATTGGCATCAAACTGGGGATTCTAAATTGTCCTTAGGTATGACTGTGAGAGTGAATGGTTGTCTGTCTCTCTGTGTTGGCCCTGCGATGGACTGGCGATCTGTCCAGGGTGTACCCTGCCTCTCGCCCAAAGATGCTGGGATAGGCTCCAGCCCCCCCGCGACCCGAAAGGATTAAGCGATAGAAGATGGATGGATGGATGGATGGATGGATGGATGGATGGATGAATATATATATTTCATTCATTCATTACTACAGATTTATTGTATTTATAATATTTTTAGCACATGGGTAATTTAATAGACTCCTGCATTAAAGTACACAGACGTTTTAAAGAACACCACATTTATTTTATGTCACCAGAAACACAACAGTCATAAACCAATGGGTGACACAGCACAGCTACATTAATCTCTTATACAGTTTGCTTCAAGCCTGAGAAAATGGTTAAACATTCTCTAAAAGCATACCTTTCTAATGCTTTTTATCTCAGCTGACATTATAAAGGTGCACTGTGTAAAACCCTGGCACCATGTAGTGGTGAGGTTTCATAATTCTACGTTGCCGCGAGCAGTTTCCAGATCAAGCAGTCTTCGTATTCTTGCTCAAGATGAAGAAACTAAGCAAAAGTGTCACTTTCTCAGCAATGTAGTTTTTAAAGAGGTGCTGACACAGTAAAAATGTGTAATCTTGAAGAATGCCAGTCTACACTACAAATGTGTAAAATGCCAAGCAAAGCACTGATTTTCTCCGGGTGCTCTTGTTTCTTGGTTTCTATGGGCATGCACGGGCCTTCCTGAACAGGGTCAAAAGCCACTTTTTGCTCAGATCTATTTTCATGATCCTGCTCATGAACTGAAATTCAAAAAAGACCCCACCAGATGGAGAGCAACAGAATGAGGAGAACTGCTGCACATCAGAAAAGATGTCGTGAACATGAAACACCTGAGGTTCCAGCAGTACGCCGCAGGCGGGACTGTGAACAACACAGCCGTCTGAGACAGAGAGAGACCCTTCAGCAACAGGCATGCAGAAATATTTACTTATACTTGGTTTCTACGGGCATGGATGGGTATGTACAGGTATGTACTAGTACCCCATAATGACAACGTGAAAAATTTTATATACATATATATATATATATATATACTTGCAAATGTATTAAAAATATAAAAATTAAGAAATCACATGTACATAAGTATTCACAGTCTTTGCTCAGTACTTTGTTGATGCACCTTTGGCAGCAATTACAGCCTCAAGTCTTTTTGAATATGATGCCACAAGCTTGGCACACCTATCTTTTGGCAGTTTCGCCCATTCTTCTCTGCAGCACCTCTCAAGCTCCATCAGGTTGGATGGGAAGCGTTGGGGCACAGCCATTTTAAGAACTCTCCAGAGATATTAAATTGGATTCAAGTCTGCGCTCTGGCTGGGCAGCTCAAGGACATTCACAGAGTTGTCCTGAAGCCACTTCTTCGATATCCTTGCTGTGTGCTTAGGGTCGTTGTCCTGCTGAAAGGTGAACCATCACCCCAGTCTGAGGTCAAGAGTGCTCCGGAGAAGGTTTTCATGGAGGATGTCTCTGTACATTGCTGCATTCACCTTTCCCTCTATCCTTACTAGTCTCCCAGATCCTGCAGCTGAAAAACATCGCCACAGCATGATGCTGCCACCACCATTGGCACGGTTATGAGTGGTGCCTTGTTTCCTCCAAACATGACGCCTGGCATTCATCATACCAGAGAATTTTGTTTCTCATGTTCTGAGAGTCCTTCAGGTGCCTTTTGACAAACTCCAGACAGGCTGCCACGTTCCTTTTACTAAGTAGTGGCTTCCATCTGGCCACTCTACCATACAGGCCTGATTGGTGGATTGCTGCATAGATGACTGTCCTTCTAGAAGGTTCTCGTCCCTCCACAGAGGACCACTGAAGCTCTCACAGAGTGACCATCAGGATCTTGGTCACTTCCCTGACAAAGGCTTTCCTCCCCTGATTGCTCAGTTTAGACAGTCAGCCACCTCTAGGATGAGTCCTAGTGGTTACAAACTTCTTCCATTTACAGATGATGGAGTCCACTGGGATCACTGGGACCTTCAAAGAAGCAAAAATTTTTCTGTACCCTTCCCCAGATTTGTGCGTCGAGACAATCCTGTCTTGAAGGTCTACAGAAAATTCCTTTGGCTTCATGCTTGGTTTGTGCTGTGACATGCACTGTCAACTGTGGGACCTTATACAGACAGGTGTGTGCCTTTCCATATCATGTCCAATCAACTGAATTTACCACAGGTGGACTGCAGTTAAGCTGTAGAAACATCTAAAGGATGATCAGTGGAAACAGGATGCACCTGAGCTCAGTTTTGAGCTTCATGGCAAATGCAGGGAATACTTATGTAAACGTGATTTCTTAGTTTTGTTTTGTTTTTTTTATTTTTAATAAATTTGCAAAAATCTCAATTTTTTTCACATTGTCATTGTGTGTATTGTGTGTTGAATTTTGAGGGAAAAAATTAATTTAATCCCTTGTGGAATAAGGCTGTAACATTACAAAATGTGGAAAAAGTGAAGCGCTGTGAAAACTTTACGGATGCCCTATATATATATATATATATACATATATATACAGTATATATATATATATATATATATATATATATATATATATATATATATATATATATATAGTGGTGACCCACCACAGTCTACAAGGACATTCATCCTCACACTCAGAAAGTCCGGAAGAAGCAGAGGACCATTCACATACGGACAGAGAGCCCCTGGGGGACAATCAGAACAATGGACTATTGTTTATACATCCCCGGATTAAGGAGAAGACGTCCGGGCACCAGTTGGTCAGGCTAATCATATGTATTGACTGATATGTACATGTATATCAATATGCTAATGTGCCATGCATTCTCTCTGTTTGTATAACATATAAAAGAGCTGACGATACATGCCTCAGCAGCACGATACAGCACACACAGCACAACACAGCACAGACAGCACAGCACAGTAGGCCACTGTAGCGCACAGAGCTACAAGTGCGTCTCATTTTGATGGAGGAAATAAAACTCTGCAACCTTCCAGCTCGTCGCATCTCGCCTGATTCTATGCCTTCACACTGGTGACCCGACGAGAAAGAATGACCATCTGCTCCCTCTCATTGTGCTGTGGACTCCAGAGGACCAGAGAATGCCTGCAACCTCTTCATCCTCACCGGAGCGCGCTCCCTGGATGGGGCAGCACTGGGACCAACACGCACCATGAACGGCGACACGAGCGAAACAAAGGAAGCAGCCTGAATGGGGATGATTATCGACGCCATTTGCGTTGATTTCCACCAAGCTCCCCGACCCTGACTCAGCTCGCGACAGCGGACCTCCCACGCACAGAAGCCCTACATGCACACCGCAGGATTATAAGGACAGCGCAACTACCAGCTATGTGGTCACGGTGCCAAGCACTCGCCACGCACAAGGACAATCTGGCTCCACAGACTGATACATCATCCTCTGCCACTGCACATGCCCGAGAAACACAGCCGATAGCCAGCCTCGGAACCTTCAGTGCTGCTCAAGCACCTGAAGCAGACATGCAACCCGCACACAGGACTTTGTATGGGTTTCTCAGCCACGGCGCACAAGGGGAATTTAGCCGATTGCTGTCCCCGATGGCTTTAGGGCTGCTTCTGCACCTAAAAGCCAGACCGCCAGGTCCCTCACAAAGCTGCAGTTGTTTCACAGCCACTACGCATCCTCGGGGAATTTGGCTGCTCGCCTTCCCCACATCCTTGCTGGATCGAGCCAGGGGAGGAGTCAGAGACTTCTTTTTTTTTTTTTCACAGCCACTGTGGATCACTGCCAGGTTTAACGGGAAAGTCCCTCACCATCGCGGATCCACATGCAATTTTTGCACAGCCCAGACACCTTTGATATCCCGGGCTGGCACTGATTTACTTCCACCCCCTTCCCCTCCTCCTCCACAGCGCTCTTCCTGCACCTCACTCCCTAAAGCCGGCTGATCACCATCTGGTTCCATTACGCACGACGCATACCAGCCCCGACACCCATGATCCACGGCTACTCAATGTGCTGGAACTCGGAGTGGAGCACACTGTCTTTCCCACCCCTCCCCCGTCCCCCCCATGGACTGACGTGCCCTCTGGCACTCCTTTATAGCAGGACAGTTCTACCGGAGCTGGAGCCCAAACGACGGGGGGGGGGGGGGGGTTACAGCCCCTTCTGAGTGTTCTGGGGGGGAGCCCTGTTGTGGTGGCCCACCACAATCTACAGAGACATTCATCCTCACACTCAGAAAGTCCGGAAGAAGCAGAGGGCCATTCATATACGGACAGAGAGCCCCTGGGGGGACAATCAGAACAATGGACTATTGTTTATACATCCCCGGATTAAGGAGAAGACGTCCTGGCACCAGTTGGTCAGGATAATCATATGTATTGACTGATATGTACTGTATATCAATATGCTAATGTAAGATAAGATAAGCCTTTATTAGTCCCACAATGGGGAAATTCCAGTGTATGTGCCATACATTCTCTCTGTTTGTATAACATATAAAAGAGCTGACGATACATGCATCAGCAACACGACACAGAACACACAGCACAACACAGCAGTGACAGTACAGCACAGTAGACCACTGTAGACCACAGTGCTACAACTGCGTGTCATTTTGATGGAGGAAATAAAACTCTGCAACTTTCCAGCTCGTCGCATCTCGCCTGATTCTATGCCTCCACAATATATATATATATATATATATATATATATATATATATATATATAGAGAGAGAGAGAGAGAGAGAGAGAGAGAGAGAGAGAGAGATTTAAACAGTATCTCACAAAACTGAGTACGCCCCTCACATTTTTGTAAACATTTTATTATATTCTTTCATGGGACTACACTGAAGATATGACACTTTGATAAAAAGTAAAGTAGTCAGTGTACAGCTTGTATAACAGTATAAATTTGCTGTCCCCTCAAAATAACTCAACACACAGCCATTAATGTCTAAACTGCTGTCAACAAAAGTGAATACACCCCTAAGAGAATATGTTCAAATTGTGCCCAAAGTGTCAATATTTTGTGTGTCCTCCATTATTTTCCAACACTGCTTAAACTCTTTTGGGCATGGAGTTCACTAGAGCTTCACAGGTTGTCACTGGAATACTCTTCCACTCCTCCATGATGACATCATGGAGCTGATAGATGCTAGAAACCTTGCACTCCTCCACCTTCTGTTTGAGGATGCCCCACAGATGCTCAATAGGGTTTAGGTCTGGAGACATGCTTGGCCAGTCCATCACCTTTACCCTCATTTTCTTTAGCAAGGCAATGGTCATCTTGGAGGTGTGTTTGGGGTGGTTATCATGTTGGAATATTGCCCCGCGGCCCAGTTTCCTAGAGGAGGGGATGATGCTCTGCTTCAGTATGTCACAGTACATGTTGGCATTCATGGTTTTCTCAGTGAACTGTAGCTCCCCAGTGCCGACAGCACTCATGCAGCCCAAAACCATGACACTCCCACCACCATGCTTGACTGTAGGCAAGACATACTCGTCTTTGTATTCTTCACCTGGTTGCCGCCACACACACTTGACACCATCTGAGCCAAAAAAGTTTATTTTGGTCTCATCAGACCACCGGACATGGTTCCAGTAATCCATGTGCTTAGTCTGCTTGTCTTCAGCAAACTGTATGTTTTCTTGTGCATTATCTTTAAAAGGGGCTTCCTTCTGGGATGACAGCCATGCAGACCAATTTTAAATTAAATCAACCTTTATTGTCATTCAACCATACATGTACAGTAGAACAAGATTGTGTTTTACCTATCTGCAGTGTTAATCACACACACCCCAAGTGTAGAATCAGAGGACCGCTGTCATGCAAAGAGCCGCCACAGATTTCCCTCATCCATTCCATTATTGCTGAGCACCAAGCTGGATGGCAGGAAGTTCCACTTTTATATGGTCTTCAGTATGACCCAGCCGGGATTTGAACCCCTGCCTCCCAGGTGTGGGGTGGATGCTCTACCAACTGAGCCACCACTCCGGTTGATGCAGTGTGCAGCAGGTGGTCTAAGCACTGAATGGCTGACACCCCCCCCCCACACACACACACACACATGCACACCTTCAACCTCTGCATCAATGCTAACAGCACTCATACGTCTATTTTCAAAATACAACCTCTTGATATGGCACTGAGCACATGCACTCAACTTCTTTGGTCGACCATGGAGAGGCCTGTTCTAAGTGGAACCTGTCCTGTTAAGCCGCTGTATGGTCTTGGCCACTGTGCTGCAGCTCAGTTTCAGGATGTTGGCAATCTTCTTTTAGCCTAGGCCAGCTTTATGTACAGCAACAATTATTTTTTTTTCAGATGCTCAGTGAGTTCTTTGCCATAAGGTTCTATGTTGAACTTTCAGTGGCCAATATGAGATCGTGCGAGAATGATAACACCAAATTTAGCACACTTGCTAACACTAACGAGCCACATGACACCGGGGAGGGAAAATGGCTAATTTGGCACACTTAGGATATTTCCACTTAGGGGCGTACTCACTTTGGTCGCAAGCGGTTTAGACGTTAATGGCTTTGTGTTGAGTTATTTTGAGGGGACAGCAAATTTCCACTGTTATACAAGCTGTACACTGACTTACATTGCATCAGTTACATCTTCAGTGTTGTCCCATAAAAAAAAGATATAATGAAATATTTACAAAAATGTGAATGGTGTACTCACTTTTGTGAGATACTGTATATATATATATATATATATATATATATATATATATATATATATATATATATACTGTATATATATATATATGGCTTCTTCTTCTTCTTCTTCTTTTAGATTTGATTGGTGGTTGGCAACCAGCTTACAGGTGCATTACTGCCACTGACTTGGTTATCATCATCCTGATGATAACCATGATGAGCATCCTGACCCTGACCAAGACCCAGGTGAGGACGGAGCTGAGGAAGATCAAGGCGAGGAAGGCGTCGGGACCGGACGGCATCAGTGCAAAGCTCCTCAAGTCCTGTGCAGACCAGCTGTGTGGGATTGTGACGTATATCTTCAACATGAGCCTGAAACTGGGGAGGGTACCACAGCTGTGGAAAACATCTTGTGTGGTACCTGTACCAAAAACTTCCCACCCCAAAGACCTGAACAGCTACAGACCGGTGGCCTTGACGTCCCACTTGATGAAGACCCTGGAGAGACTGCTCCTTGCTCATCTCCGCCCCCTGGTGGAACCAGCGATGGATCCACTCCAGTTCGCCTACCAGCATGGCATTGGGGTGGAGGATGCGGTCATCTTCCTCCTTCACCGTTCTCTGTCCCACCTGGAGAAGCCCGGGAATATGGTGAGGATCATGTTCTTTGACTTCTCCAGTGCTTTCAACACCATCCAACCGATGATCCTGAAGGACAAGCTGCTGCGCGCAGGGGTGGACCAGCACCTGTCATCATGGATCCTGGACTACCTCACGAACCGGCCTCAGTTTGTGAGATCCCGGGACTGTGTTTCTGACACGATCATCAGTAGCACGGGAGCCCCCCAGGGAACGGTGCTGGCTCCCTTCCTGTTCACCCTTTATACTGCGGACTTCTCACACAACACAACACACTGCCATCTACAGAAGTTCTCTGATGACTCTGCGACCGTTGGTCTCATCTCCAACGGAGATGAAGCTGAGTACAGAGGGCTTATCCAGGACTTCGTGGACTGGTGCCATCGGAACTGCCTCCAGATCAACGCGAGGAAAACTAAGGAGCTGGTGGTGGACTGCCGCAGGCATGGGCAGCCCCTCACAGCACCAGTTAATATACAGGGAACAGACATCGAGATGGTGACATCCTATAAGTACCTGGGTGTTCATCTGAACAATAAACTAGACTGGTCACACAATACTGACGCACTCTACAAGAAGGGACAGCGCAGGCTGTTCCTGCTGAGGAGAGTCAGGTCTTTTGGTGTACAAGGGGCGCTGCTGAAGTCATTCTATGACACGGTGGTGGCATCAGCCATCACTTTTGGAGTGGTCTGCTGTGGCAGTGGCATTACTGCAGCCGATAGGAAGAGACTGAACAAACTGATTAAGAAAGCTAGCTCTGTCCTGGGGCAGCACCTTGATCCGATGGAGGAGATAGGAGAGAGAAGGACGGTGGCTAAACTGTCATCTCTGCTGGAGTCCGAGTTCCACCCTATGCAGGACATACTGGATGCACTGAGGAGCTCATTTAGCAGCAGACTACATCATCCCAGGTGCACAACCGAGAGGTTTCGTAGGTCCTTCCTACCAACGGCTGTCAGACTGTACAACCTAAGCAGGGCTGCTCGCAGAGATAGCAAAAAGACGTAACAAACTAATAGTTTTTTGAATGCAAAAGATGCAATAGACTTACACAATGGTCCTCTCCGGCATACAACTAGGAACATACCGGTCGCTATGGAGGGTGAGAATATGTATGGGCACATAATCATACTATGTAGGATAACTAAGTAGTCGGTTATGCTGTTTCATCCCATCTAGCAACAATGCTCTGCACTGTGTGTGTTTATATATTTACATATTTATTCCATCTAGCTACAATGCTCAGCACTGGGTGTGTTTATATTTATATATCTATATATTTATTCCATCTAGCTACATTGCTCCGCACTGTGTGTGTTTATATACTTGCATATTTATTCCACCTAGCTGCAATGCTCCGTACTGTGGGTGTTTATATATTTACATATTTATTCCTTCTAGCTACAATGCTCTGCACTGTGTGTTCATATATTCATATATTTATTCCATCCAGCTACAATGCTCTGCACTGTGTGTGTGTGTGTATATATATACTGTATATCTTATAGTAATATGTACATATGTACTGTATATTAGCTGCTCTTGCTTGCTTGTTTTTTTTTGTTTTTTTCTTGCCTTCTGATTGTTGCTCTGAGTGTTGCTATCCCTGTGCTGTTGCAATCCTGGAATTTCCCCGTTGTGGGACTAATAAAGGCTTATCTTATCTTATCTTATCTTATCTTATCTTATCTTATCACTCTATTTCTTTGTATAAGGAGCTTTATTTCACCAGATATGAGATGAGAATGCGTGCCATGGCTGCCAAGGTGCATTTTGGGAGAAACACAATGTTTTGATGGCTTTTATTTCTTTTCATTTCTCGGTTGATTTGGCTCCCTGTGCTTCACATATTGCTGTTTGGCCATATTCTGTTGATATTTTAACAAAGATTTTTCATCAAGAGGGTTTTTCTCCACCCCACTGTGGGATATCTTCTCAGTATTGTTTACCAAGAGAAAGATTAAGTTCAATATTAAGTTCATCTTCCACACATTTAACTTTACTTTGTTTTTGCATTCTATTTATTTTCCACTTTTATTTGGTTAGGTTTAAACATGTATACTGATAATTTTACGCAGTGTCACTGTAAATAAAATTTAGGTTGAAATGTTCAATTTAATAATGTTGAATACTTTAATTCAATCACTACATTTATCATTACCCCAAGTAGAGCATGTTTGTTCATGTTATCATTTCCTCAGTTTCAGACATTTACTGAGTTTCTATCACACTCTTCATCTTAAGTTTGCATTTGCATAAATCCTAAATGGAAAGACATGATCATTGCGTATAATACATGTCACATGCTGAAGTAAAGCGATACATAAATTAATAAAACATTAATGATAAGTAACATACTATTGCTCTAGCACAATAAATGTGGCTGCATCACATCTATATCATATATCCTACATTAAATGTTTAAATATAAATGTATTTTTTTGTCTTTTTACTATGTGCTTATTTACTGCAATAAATTCTAATTAACTTTAAATGTTAATAAACTGAGAAAATAGCAGGTAAAGTTTGTTTATTTTCATCTATATTGTTCTTGTACATTCAGTACTATGCAAAAATTTGCACACCTATTGAAAAGTAGTGTATTTAAATATATATATATATATATATGTAAGCAGTCTGTTCAGTATGGAAGAATACAATGATACCAGTGAACAGGAATGCATTTCATACCTGTTTTTTTCTCAAACTAAACAAAAACAAAGAAAAAATACACAGTTGTGGCTTATGCAAATCTGGACACCCTACACACGTCAAGACACAAATTTAAAAAATCACTAACATATGTCATTTGTCAAGCTATGGCTGACTGTTTGTCTCCACCATAGTTAGCTGTGCTGCATGGAGGTGCTCTAATCAGTTAGAGAAAAGAGTTTTAATGTAGAGTTTCAGCTCTGACAGAGGAGGAATGGTTGGCACAATTGGTTGGCACAATTAATTAATTAATAAGGAATTTTAAAGTGACAAAAAATAACACCAAAAAGATGAGTTATGTTTTCCTTTATAACTTTGGCTTTATTATATTACCTCCATAGCAGATTTTATTTTTAATTAACACTTGACTACCTCATGCTAAGCAGCGGCAGACCATATATTTTACAACTAGGCCTTCAGTGGTGGTCAACCCGATTTAAGTGCCGTTCATACCAAGCACCATAAAAATAGCCATCCACACAAAGCATGTTAAAGATAATTTTAACTATAAAAATGTAGTTATAAAAATCTTTTCCATTTCATTGTAGAGCTCCATTTCCCTGTGCATTTGTTGGTTGAGCTGCAGATCCACTCTTGTTTCTGTCATGGTCTGCTCTGCTCATTATCCCCAGCTGCACGCACACCTGTTCTCCATCACGTCTGGCCCATTTCTATCGTGCTGCCCAAGCCTGCAGGGCGGAGATGTCTCACTGCGCTCCAGACGAGCTTCACCTGCCAACTCCACAGCCTGTCGTAGTCTTCAGCCCAAACCTGCCACCACCGTTGACGGAGAATTCCTCCAGCTGCTCACGTAAGCTCATTCTTTCAACTCACCTTGTCTTCCAGTCCCCTGTGCACAGGTGGAATCCTGTGGCAGCGGAATCTCCTCTCTTCCTCCATGGCGGCGGATTTCCTCTCCTCTTAAACCATGCTACCACTCCCTAGACACTCTCCAGCAGGAGCTGCTCTCACCGCAGAAGGCACTGTCTTCCTGGCTGTAGCTGTCATGCTGAACCTGGGACTCTCGCCATCTACTCTCATAGTAAGCCTCAGTGTAACTGTTTATCTCCAGCAGTGGCTATCATTAATGAGATGAGATGAGATTCAACTTTATTGTCATTACACATGTATGAATACAAGGTAACGAAACGTGACTTGGCATTTGGGCACGCTCTGCAGAGCGCATCCAAGGCCGGGGCAGCCGCTAGGCGCCAGTCATATTAATCACCCCTCTCTGTGTGTTCCCAGGGTTGCCAGGCCGTACGGTGTCCCACTCTGTTCCCTGCAGTTCCTGCTTACATTTACACACACCAACACTCATTACCTGTTGAATAAACCTAATTGCATCTATTTGGAGTCTGTGTTTTGTCACTGGGTCACTAAACCACGTCAGTACATCTTCGCCAGAACGACCCAGCTGACAGCGCTTTGGTGCGCCGAGTAAACCACATGGAGATCCGAATAGATCAACTGGATTATCAGCAGCAAACCATTTTGACCCATTTAGCTCGTGTCACTGACCGGTTAGACCGGTTAACTAGCTCCCAGGCTTTTCCCCCAGCTTTACCGACTCCCAGCAGCTCCTCAGCTCCCGCTAGCATACCAGCTAACCAACTCAGACAGGAGATCCCGGCTCGGCTGACTCCCGTTCCTATCCCAACCGCTTTAGCGGCAAACTAGGAGAGGCCAGGGGTTTTGTCATGCAATGTGAGGTTGTTTTCCAGCGGGTACCTGAGGATTTCACTACTGACCATAGTAAGATCGGCTACATGATTAACTTGTTGGAGGGACGAGCGCTAGCTTGGTCTAATGCGGTGATGGCTAGGGCTAACTATTCTAGTTTGACTTATGGCCAGTTTATTGGAGAGTTCAATTAAGTGTTTGACCATTCAGATCGGGACAGTGTGCTTACCTCTCGCTTGCTAAACTTGAGACAGGGTTCCAAGGCTATCGCCGATTATGCGGTTGACTTCCATGTAGCGGCTACCGAGGTGGGGTGGGAGGAAGCTTCCTTCTGTAGCATTTTTATCAGGAGCCTCAGCTCTAGCCTTTGGGATGAGCTAGCCCCCTTAGAGAAGCCGACTAGGCTGTCTGAGCTAATATCCTTAGCCATTAGTTTAGATTATAGGCTGAGGGAACAGGCAGCGGAACGAAAATCTTTGTGGTCGCTCAGGGGCCCATTACCATCACGCCCCTCAAACCTCCCTATTGGCTCTGCCACCTTCTGACTCTTCTGTGACCCCGGAACCTATGGTAGTGGAACAGTCTAAGTTGACTCCGGCGGAGAAACAGCACCGCCATGAGTTAGTATTGTGCCTCTATTGCGGGAGCGAGGAGCATGAGGTAGCATCTTGTCAGCTTCGGCCAAAAAGGGGGAGTCTGTGCGTCGCAGTAGGGGGACTCACGGACTCACTCCAGCCTAATTCCCTATCTAGACTCCTTCTCCCCATTCATTTTCTACATAAACATAAAGAAATTCCCACACAGGCATTAATCAACTCAGAGGCTTAGCAAATTTTATTTCTAAGGACCTGGCAACCCGGTTGGGGCTTCACTGTTCCCCTCTTAAGTCTCAGCTATGGCTGATTGCACAGTCTAAGACCCCCATGGCCATCGTGTCCCAGCAAACTGCCCCAGTCGCTGTCATTATCTCAGGAAATCATCAGGAGGAGTTACAGTTCTTCGTACTGACAACTTTGTCTTCACCAGTCACCCTTGGCTACCCCTGGCTGCGCTTCCATAATCCCTCCATTGACTGGCGCACATGTAGTACTATGTCTTGGAGTTCATTTTGTCTTAGTGCCTGTCTCCAATCAGCCGCTTGCTCGCCGTCCATGCCCTTGGGGGCTCCCACCGCCTCACCCTCCGATCTATCTAAAGTTCCCCCTGAATATCATGACCTCGGACCCGTCTTTAGTAAGACCCAGGCCCTAGCCCTTCCTCCCCACCGGCCGTATGATTGTGCCATTAACCTCTGCCCTGGAGCTTCGCTTCCATCTAGCCGGCTGTACAGCCTGTCTCCCCCGGAGCGGGCAGCTATGGAGGTGTATACAGTATCAAGGAATCACTGAGTTCTGGCATAATCCGTCCGTCTTCTTAAGCAGTGTTTTTTTTTTTTTTTTTGTTGGCAAAAAGGACGGCTCATTGAGACCGTGACATAGATTTCAGGGAGTTGAACAACATCACCATCAAAGACAAATACACTCTTCCTTTACTCGACACTGCCTTTGACTCTCTCCAGGGGGCATCTTGGTTCACCAAGCTGGATCTCTGGAAAGCCTAGCATCTGGTGCGGATCCGCAAAGGAGATGGGTGGAAGACGGGGTTTCGGACCCCTAGTGGTCATTTTGAGTATCTGGTGATGTCCTTCGTTCTAACCAAGGTGCCTGCTGTATTCCAGCGGCTTATTAATGATGTGCTGAGAGATTTCCTGGGTGTTTTTGTATCTGTCTACCTGGATGACATTTTAATCTTTTCCCGATCTCTAGAAGAACACCAGGTGCATGTGAGGCGAGTGCTGCAGCGGCTGCTGGAGAACCAACTATATGTCAAGGCCAAAAAATGCGAGTTTCATGCCGCCAAGAAATCCTTTTTGGGGTTTATCATCTTGCATAAGGAAATTCTCCCGGATCCTGGCAAAATTAAGGCGGTGGTGGAGTGGCCAACCCCTTCCTCAGGGAAGCAGCTCCAGCAGTTCCTAGGGTTTGCAAACTTCTACCGCCGCTTCATCAAGAACTATAGCAGTCTGGCCCTTCCTCTGACGGGCCTCACGTCGACCAAGGTACCCTTCCAGTGGACTGAGGAGGCAGCTACGGCCTTTACGGACCTCAAGGGGCAGTTCTCCAAGTCCCCCATTCTGGTGCATGTGGATCCTTCTCTTCAGTGTCTAGTGGAGGTGGACGTCTCGGATTCTGGAGTGGGTGCCATTCTGTCCCAGCACTCCCTGGCGGATGGTAAAGTTCAGCCATGTGCCTTCTTCTCCCGGCGATTGTCCCCAGCGGAGCGCAATTACAGTATCAGTGACAGGGAGCTCCTGGCTGTTAAATCGCCACTGGAGGAATGGCACCATTGGCTGGAGGGGTCCTCGCAGCCGTTCGTGGTCTGGACGGACCACAGGAACTTGGAGTACCTTCGGACGGCCAAGCACCTGAATGCTCGCCAGGCCCGCTGGTCCTTGTTCTTTGGATGGTTTGACTTTACCATCACGTACCGCCCCGAGTCCAAAAACACCAAGCCAGACACCCTCTCCAGGCAATTCGCCACTGATGCCCTGGACCCTGAGGATCACCCCGTCCTGCCTGCATCTTGTGTCGTGGGCACCCTCTCATGGGGAATCAAGGAAAAGGTCCTGAGGGCACAAGAGTCTGAGAGGGACCCGGGTGGGGGGCCAGTGGGTAAGTGGTTTGTTCCATTGGCCGTCCGGGGTGACGCTATCCACTGGGCCCATTCCTTTAAGTTTGCCTGCCACCCAGGAAGACGACCCACGGAGGAGCTTCTGCAACAGTCCTTCTGGTGGCCCTGTCTCCAAAAGGACGTCAGGGGAATACGTCCGTGCTTGTCCCCAGTGTGCCACCGGCAAGTCCCTATCATCTTCTCCAGCTGGGCTGCATCATCCTCTCCCAGTCCCTGGCAGGCCCTGGTCCCATGTTGCATTGGACTTCGGCACCGGCCTCTCTCTGTCCAACAGCCACGCTGTCGTACTCACCATTTTAGACAGATTCTCCAAGGCGGCCCATTTTGTTCCCCTTCAGGGGCTGCTTATGGCCAGGGAAACGGTGGACCTGTTGGTTCAACATGTGGTGAGACTGCATGGGATCCCCCTGGAGATCATCTCCGATCGGGGGTCAAAGTTTGTCTCCCATGTGTGGAGGTCATTCTGTAATGTCCTTGGGGCCACAGTGAGCCTGTCATCGGGTTACCATCCTCAATCTAATGGCCAGTGTGAACCGACCAACCAGGAGTTGGAAGTGGCGCTGCGGTGTGAGGCCTCTACCAACTCAGCTTCCTGGAGCTTGTGTCTGCCATGGATCGAGTATACCCACAACCTGACGGTTTCTTCTGCCATAGGGATGTCTCCCTTTCAGGCCTCGCTCGGGTATTCTTCTCCCTTATTTCCTGAAGAAGAGGGCGACATCGCCGTGCCATCGGTTCGGGCACACCTGAAAAGCTGTCGCCGACTGTGGAGGGCAACCTGGGCTGTGCTGCATCGCATGGCTGAACACAATTCCCTGGTGGCCAACTGCCACAGGACCAAGCCCCTTTGTACCAGGTGGGTCAGCAAGTTTGGTTGTCCACTCAAAACATCAATCTGAAGGCTGAGCGCAGGAAGATGGTGCAACGTTTTATTGGGCCTTTTGCTATCTTCCACATTATTAACCCGGTGTCTGTGCCGCTGGATCTCCCCCCCTGCATATGTCCCACCTTCCATGTCTCACAAGTGAAAACTGTGTCTTCTAGTCCTCTGTGTCCCCCTCCCAGGTCTCCATCTCCGCCGAGGATGAACGACGGTAGCCTGGCATGGGGAGTGACCACCATCCTGGACGTCCTTCGCCGGGACTCCGGCCTGCAATATCTGGTGGACTGGGAGGGCTACGGTCCGGAGTCCAGGTCCTGGGTGCGTCCCGCCTGCGTGCTGGATAAAGACCTCATCAGGGAGTTCCATCGGGCACACCCAGGTAGGCTAGAACGACCGCCAAGAGGTGTTCGTTGGGGGGGAGTACTGTCATAGTCTGCTCTGCTCATTATTCCCAGCTGCGTGCACACCTGTTCTCCATCACGTCTGGCCCACTTCTACCGTGCTGCCCAAGCCTGCAGGGCAGAGATGTCTCACTGCGCTCTAGATGAGCTTCACCTGCCAACTCCACAGCCTGTCGTAGTCTTCAGCCAAAACCTGCCACCACCGTCATCGGGGAATTCCCCCAGCTGTTCACGTAAGCTCATTCTTTCAACTCACCTTGTCTTCCAGTCCCCTGTGCACAGCCGGAATCCTGTGGCGGCGGAATCTCTTCTCTTTCTCCATGGCGGCGGATTCCCTCTCCTCTTCCACCCCGCTCCCACTCCCTAGACACTCTCCAGAAGGAGCTGCTCTCACCGCAGAAGGCACTGTCTTTCTGGCCGTAGCCGTCGTGCTGAACCTGGGATGCTCGCCATCTACTCTCACAGTAAGCCCCAGTGTAACTGTTTACCTCCAGCAGTGGCTATCATTAATCACCCCTCTCTGTGTGTTCCCAGGGTTGCCAGGCCGTCCGGTGTCCTGCTTTGTTATTTGCAGTTCCTGCCTGCATTTACACACACCAACACTCATTACCTGTTGAATAAACCTAATTGCATCTATTTGGAGTCTGTGCTTTGTTACTGGGTCACGAAACCATGTCAGTTTCGCCAAAAGGTTTAAAAGTACTGTTGCTTGTCCAGCTGGCCGCTGTGCTTCGATGCCTCGCTGCTGCCCTGGTTAAGACCCCGTCAAACCTAAACGATTGAGGCAGTGTTTGCAAAACGTATGAAATATTTGCAGTGTTGGTTCACAGGAAAAAAAACATACAAAGCTCTGCCTGCAGCACATACACAGACAAAGAGAGAGGGAGATAAACACACATCCATATTCCTATGATGGGACCTGTTGGATTTTTTTTACATTTAACTGAAGTCTAACCACATTGGCGACCTCAGCCCCTGTGATAGGTGTAGTTGTCCCCCTCGTCCCCAAACCCTGCTTCGTCTGTGGAAGGCGTATCAGTGGGATTGAGGAGATCCTCGAAGTATTCCTTCCACCACCCGACGATATCCCCAGTCGAAGTCAACAGTGTCCCATCTGCACCATACACAGTGCAGACAGGGAGCTGCTTTCCACTCCTGAGCCACTGGACAGTTTGCCAGAATCTCTTCGAGGCCGACCGAAAGTCTTGTTCCATGGCCTCACAGAACTCCCCCCATACCCGGGTTTTTGCTTCAGCAACCACCCGAGCTGCACTCCACTTGGCCTTCTGGTACACCTCAGCTGCTTCGGGAGTCCCACAAGCCAACCAAGCTTGATAGGACTCCTTCTTCAGCTTAATGGCCCCCCTCACCACTGGTGCCCACCACTTGGTTCGGGGGTTGCCACCATGAGATGCACCGACCACCTTGCGGCTGCAGCTCTGGGCCGCCGCTTCAACAACAGAGGTGGAGAACATGGCCCATTCAGACTTCATGTCTCCAGACTCCCTTGGAATGTGGTTGAAGTTCTTCCGGAGGTGGGAGTTGAAGACCTCCCGGACAGGGGCCTCAGCCAGATGTTCCCAGCACACCCTCACTATACGTTTGGGTCTACCAGGTCTGAATGGCTTCCTCCTCTGCCATCGGATCCAACTCACCACCAGGTGGTGATCAGTTGACAGCTCTGCACCTGTCTTTACCCGGGTGTCCAAGACATATGGTCGCAGGTCTCATGACATGATAACAAAATCGATCATCGACCTGCGACCTCAAGTGTCCTGGTGCCAGGTGCACATATGGACACCCTTATGCTTGAACATGGTATTCGTTATGGACAAACTGTGGTTAGCACAGAAGTCCAATAACTGAACACCACTCGGGTTCAGATCAGGCAGGCCGTTCCTCCCAATCACCCCCCTCAAGGTTTCACTGTCGTTGCCCACATGCGCATTGAAGTCCCCCAGTAGGACAATGGAGTCTCCAAGAGGAGCACCCTCCAGCACCCCAGTCACAGACTCCAAAAAGGGTGGGTACTCTGAAACATCATTTGGTGCATAGGCACAAATGATGGTCAGGACCCGTTTTCCAACCCAAAGGCGCAGGGAAGCAACCCTTTCGTCCACCAGGGAAAACTCCAATATAGAGGCAGCAAGGTGGGGGGATACAAGAATACCCACCCCTGCTCGTCGCCTCTCACCCGAGGCAACTCCAGCAAAGGCCAAGCTCCAGCACCTCTCCAGGAGACTGGTTCCGGAACCGGAGCTGTGTGTTGAGGTGAGACCGACTATATCTAGCCGGTATCTCTCAACCTCGTACACCAGCTCAGGCTCCTTCCCCAACAGAGAGGTGACATTCCACGTACCAAAAGCCAGTTTAGAAAGCTTGGGATCAGTCCGCCAAGGTCTCCGCCTTTGACCGCCACCTAATCCACATAGCACCGGACCCCCATGATCCCTCCTGCAGGTGGTGAGCCCACTGGAGGACGGACCCATGTAACTCCTTCGGGCTGAGCCTGGCCGGGTCCCATGGGTGGAAACCCGGCCACCAGACACTAGCCTTTGAGCCCCTCCCCCAGGCCTGGCTCCAGGGTGGGGCTCCGGTAACCCCATACTATGCGGGGTACACTGAGTCTTCACAGGGGCTGAGGTCGCCAAGGTGGTTACAAATCTCCTTGGTGGCCGGGCCCCGGGGGTGGACGAGATTCGCCCTGAGTACCTCAAGGCCCTGGATGTTGTTGGGCTGTCATGGTTGACACACCTCTGCAACATTGCGTGGAGGTCGGGGGCAGTGCCTTTGGCATGGCAAACCGGGGTGGTGGTTCCTCTCTTCAAAAAAGGGGACCGGAGGGTGTACTCCACATCTTCTGAAAGAAACTGCATTATCCGAATTACAAATAATAAACTGATGGTGGCAAATGTTGTGTTGCTAACTGAACACAGTATCCTAGCATAATATTTTAGTTAGTAATGTTGTCTAAATTTACTAATCCACTGGAAAATATACTGTACTGCTCACTCCCATTGTATGTTCATGTGATTTCTTAGTTTTTTATTTTTAATAAATTTGCAATAATCTAAAAAAAAAAAAACACCTTTATTCTTGTTGTCATTATGGGGCATTATGTGTAGAATTTTGAGGAAAAAATGAATTTATTCCATTTTGAAATCAGGCTGTAACATAACAAAATGTGGAAAAGTGAAGCACTATGGATAATTTCTGGATGCACTGTATTTCATCATATCAAATTATTTTGAGCCGTGTAACACTTCAGTTGATATGTTTGTCTTGTGTTACATGTAGGTGAGTGTTTTAACTATGTACTTTGTAGACAAAAGAGGTTTTTTTTTTTATAATTATAAAACTCTCCATACACATTTATGTCACTGGAGCCAATATAGCAGATTTAAGCAGGAAATCAAAATTTTAATTGATCATCTGTAGAAACCTGAATCAAATTTTTAGCTTCTGAAATGTAAAATACTTTTTCACGTATAGCTGAGGCTACACAATTTATATCATGGCTATTTTGATTTAATTTATAACCCTCAATATGATTTCAAGCCAAGAGGTTGCACAGCAGTGATCTCCTCCAACTGTGGTTCTTTTGCATTTAATGCAACTTTGTCAGGTTGCCAAACAACACTAATGTATTATTTTTCACTTCTTGTGTAATATTTTAAATTTCCTGACCACAGAAAATATTCATGGACATAGTAGGGGAAGATATGGAGATGGTAGGTGTGAGAGAAGAGGGTGCAAGGGACAGGGTGAGATTGAGGCCGATGATCCACTGTGATGAACCCTGAAGGGAGCAGTGGAAAGAGGTACAATATTGTCACTTTCCACTTTGGAGTAGTTTCTCTTTTTGCCTTCTTATGTTCTGCCGTGTCGTGAATGCTGGGGGCAAGGCAGGGGCGTGGTATTCATATGACGATCGTTTATATACTGATTTATCAATGACTGGCCAATAGTATGACAAGATTGACCACATACAATTTCATAAATGCCACATGGACCTTTTCATACAATAATTTCTGCACCCAACTGTGCACAGATTTCCTTGCACTTTTGATAATAAGGGCTTGTGATGAAGTCTTCACTGTGATAAAACCTGTCATACATTGATTATTGTAACATTTTAAATAAGATTAATTAAGAGTTTTGCTCACTTTAGAATTTTGTGATTTACAGAAAAATATAGTGGCACACTGGAAAAGGCAGCAGTCGTAAAAGAAGTTATTCTTTTAGCCTGAATAAGTAGTTGCCATGCTGGCAACAAATTTTACAATTCATATAAGTTCAATATCTGTCATTTTTTAGATATATATTCCAATTATATAGCAGGTACTGAACAACAGTCTGAAGGCCCATGGGTGACCTCTTTTCCCCTGTCAGCTTTTTCAGTCCACCACCAACATGTCTGAGATTGGTAGACAAGCGGGGCTTCCCGAGAGAGAATGAATCCTGTGACCCCGATGAAAGGGTGACCGCTCAGTCTCAATTCACACGCCGTCTGTTTCAGGCTTATTACACAGTAATCTCCACAAGTTTCCTCCTGCTGGGAATTGCCTCGCCAGCATTTTCAGCAGCAGCGCTCCGTAAAAAAGGCACGAGGAAGTCAAGCTATCCTCTTTACTATGATTTATTGCCCCCACACTTGAGGTTTGCTCTTGTGCTACATTTGTTTGTCTTTTCCAAAGGCCTCCCTCTCTGCTCAGCATCTTTCTGCAGTAGTAATCTTTATCCATTTGAAATCATGATGGGCAGCTTGCACTCTTATCATCAAAGAGAATCTGTTGAAGAACTGGTTGCTGTTGAGTGGTGTGGTATAGATTACTCACCACGTGCATGTGCATGACACTGCATGTGTGAGCAGATTGAAAGTGAGAGAGTTCAAATGCTGCATGCCTGAGACTTCTGCTTTCCAAACAAGGGGAGTACAGCGCGACAATTGTTTTCTGTCAAAGGAACAAACACAGAAAATGTATTGTGAATTTCTGATTATTAGTTTCCAGGGAGAAAGAAGAAAAAATACAGATGAGCTCCTCAATGAATACGAATCCAAAAGCGTTTCATGGTGGGCCAACTTCATGTCTGGACCAGATTTTCTGCTCAAAACAGTCTGGTCATGGTAAATTATAAAGGATATTGGAATTACGGCAGGTGTCACGACTGTCATCATATTTTTCTGTCACACTCTGAACTCAGCTTCATGGTGATGATTAATGAGTGTTTGTTTTCTTATTAACTGCTGTGTGTATGCCTGGAAGAAAGCAGAGTATTATTCCTGCATTCCTAAACATGCTATGGATAAGTAACTATCTGAATGCATTATTTGGTGTGTACCATTTTTTGACTTGTTAAAAGGCAGTTACAATAGCATAACAGAAGTGTGGAGCTGGCTCCCACAATGTAAACTGAGCTGCAAAGAAAGTATGTGTCAAGTGCACTGTGTACATCCCCACACTAATTCTATTTTTCTTTAGAGTATGCACTCAGTAAAAGGACCATTTGTACACATTTTGATGATAATTAAGTTCATACTTAAAATGTTATTTAAGGTATTCTTCTGTATTTGTGTGTCACTTGTCGTCTTCTTCTTCTTCTTCTTCTTCTTCTTCTTCTTCTTCTTCTTCTTCTTCTTCTTCTTCTTCTTCTTCTTCTTCTTCTTCTTCTTCTTCTTCTTCTTCTTCTTCCAGCTGCTCCCTTCAGGGCTCTCCACAGTGGATCATCTGCCTCCATCTTATTCAATCCCTTACATCTTCCTCTTTAACACCAGCCCTCTCCATGTCCTCCTTCACTTCATCCATGAATCTCCTCTATGGTCTTCCTCTTTTCCTCCTCCCTTGCAGCTCCATCTTCAACATCCTTTGTCCAGTATCTCCACTATCCCTCCTCTCCACATGTCCAAACCATCTCAGCCTTGCCTCTCTTACTTTGTCTCCAAACCGTTCAACCTGGGCTTTCCCTCTGATATACTCATTTCTAATCCCTTCCCTCCTAGTCACTCCCAATGAAAATCTTAGCATCTTCAACTCTGCCACCTCCAGGTCTACCTCCTGTGTTTTTTTTCAGTGCCACCGTCTCCAAACCATACATCATAGCAGGTCTCACTGCCGTCTTGTAAATCTTCCCTTTCATTCTTGATGCTACCTTTCTGTCACAAATCACCCTGACACTCATCTCCACCCACTCCACCCTGCCTGCACTCTCTTCTTCACCTCCACCTTGTGCATTTGGGTGGTTTGGGTGGTTGCTTTGGGTGCTTTGGGTGGTTGACCCCATGAATTTAAACTCATCTACTTTCACTACAACTACTGCCTTCCATCTTCACCATTGCACCTGCCTCCCTCTCATTCACACTCATGTATTCTGTCTTGCTTCTACTGACTTTCATTCCTCTTCTCTCCAGAGGATAACTCCACCTCTCCAGGTTCTCTCTGCAGATCACAATGTTGTCTGGAAACATCATGGTCCACCGAGACTCCTGCCTGACCTCGTCTGTCAGCCTGTCCATCACATGGTAAACAAGAAAACTTGTCTTCTGTAAACTTGTCTTCTCTTATTATAGTATTTTTTTTTGTAATACCATAATAAAGTTACATACAGTATTAGGGATAAGCAATTCAGTAGGTTAATTGGCATTAAACTGGGGATTCTAAATTGTCCTTAGGTATGACTGTGAGAGTGAATGGTTGTCTGTCTCTCTGTATTGGCCCTGCGATGGACTGGCGATCTGTCCAGGGTGTACCCTGCCTCTCGCCCAAAGATCCAAACATGCTGGGATAGGCTCCAGCACCTCCCCCCCCACCCGTGACCCGAAAAGGATTAAGCAGGAGAAAATGGATGAATGGATGGATGGATGGAATTCAGACAACAATGTTATTCAGTTATCACCACAAAATATTTCATGTATTATTTAAGGTTCCCACAACCTTTGTTCAAATGACAGCTAAGCCTCATTCAACCTACAGTAGGTGAGCCACAGTGGTAGGGCCACTACCATAAATTAACCCTGAGCAACATTCCATGCCTTTTTCAAACATTAAGGAGATGCTCGTCTGATCACCCACAGATAACAGTGCATTTCTCCGGTTTCATGTCCCCACATTGTTAATATCACACAAATGTGTTGGTGAGCCTGAAAGCTGGTGTTTCCAGCCACCAAACACATGCACAGATTGACGTGAAGCCCGAAGACTGCACCTTTGCTCACTGTTGTGACCGTTTTTTGTTTTTTTTTATAAGGTATTATAGTTTTTAATTTTCCCTCATGGAGACACCAATTGCCAGTCAAATGTGTTTTAATGTCTGATAACTATATTTTGATTTCCAAGTAATTCCATGGAACATGCTCAACCCCCACACTGCACATCTGCTCTAATGAAGGTGGGGAGGGGTTCTTTCCTCACCACAGAATGCACACTAATTGTGCCAAACATTGTCAAATAAAACATGAAATCTAGATATAAATAATAAATAGAACCAATAGCAACAGAAACAGATCATGTACAGTAAAATCATGAACGAACGTGTTTAAATCATTTGCCTAAGGAAAACATGTTTATTATTTCCCATCAGCCCTTGTGGGTGCATTCATCCACAAAGCTACAAATTTTGAGACAATTAAAAGTACCTGTCTTCATTTTTAAACAAGATAAGCCCATTACATGTTTTAGAAGTGACTTAAAATGTTTTGTAAAATATAAAGAAAACTAAGCTACAGTGATAAAGAAGCTGTTTGGAGGAAATTAGATACAAATTCTGTCATAATCGCCCCTCAGGGCAGGATGAAGACCTGAACACAGGAGCTGTGAGTTTGCAAACATTTAATAAAAACAAGATCCAAACTAGAACAACTTACAAGGACTCAAAGCAGGTGGGATAATGAGGCAGTAGACAGCTCTTAAGCTGGGATGTGGAACACACGTCAGAGAAATAATAAAGGCTGAAGCGTGGGATACATGCCGGTACGACCGAATAGCCAAATTGGGAAAATATGAACAGCCAGGACATGGTCTAAGGCGTTGAGGACACGCTGTTTAGAATTAGATAAACGTGGGACTCACGTCTGGACATAGAGAAGGATGCTGCATGGCAGTTCAGTGCAATGGTCCTTAAATAGGACAAAAGAAATCATAACAACTGATAACAGGTGTGGGTAACATGAGCAAGACCAACCAGATGACAGCGGTGACAGCCCGCGAACTTCAGCTACAGGGCAAGTAAACAAAGGCTGTCAAAATAAGAACACAGAAGGAACAATGACAAAAAGATAACTGATAATACAACATAACAAAAATAATTTTTTTGAAAGTTGTCTGTGTTTTTTCAGCTGATTTAAGACAATTTTGCACCACTAAATCCGAAAATGACATCCGTTTCTTTTGATCGGGTTAGGTTTATATGCTAAGTTGTAAGCAGTTGTACAGCAGCTGTACAGCTGTACTGTAAATTGAATAGTAGACACTGATAAAGATAAGTACATTTAAATTGAATGTTACATCATCATTGTTCAAAATTCAGAGAATTTCAAGAAATAAAAAATAATGTTGCATTATATAAAGCAAAAATACCCGTACATGTAAACAAAAACGTAAAACACATGTGGCCATAGTTCAAAAAGTTGACCTGATTGAGCAAAACCAATGTGATTTTTGGATTCAGCACATCAAGATTGTCCTAAATCAGCAAAAAAAAAAAAAAAAAAAAAACTTAGACAATAAATTTGGTGTTGACCAGTGTAATGAACGTGGAATATTTACAAGAGCGGAACTGAAACCAAATAATTCACAAGGAGAAAATAATCAAAGACCACCAATAAACGAGAAGACAAGTGAAGACGAAAGTAGACTCATGTCAAAAAAAGGCAGATAACATTCATAATATGAAACTATATGGTCATAGACACATAATATGAAAGACAAAATAATAGTGACTAAACTAACAACAGAGACTCTCTTGAACAGAAGTGAGGAAATATAGAAAATTAACAGAATAACAAAGGAGCATGAGCACAGTTCTCCAACCATGCTCCGCATCGTGACAGAGCCCCCCCCGTCCAAGGGGTGGATTCCAGAAACCCTAAGGTAACATCAAAAAGAAAAGAAAAATACACCTCTCCCTCCAACAGGAATAAAATAATAGCCCAACCCGGGAGGGCGGTGGGGGAAACCAGGCTAGGAGGGACCAAAACACTCGCTCATGAGCCACAAAACAGAACAGATCAGATGGCTACAGAAACCTTAGGACCACCGGGTGAAAAAATTATGCAGTTTAGGTGGCCTACAGGAGTCCCAAGACCTCCAGATCATGCGGTGGAATAAGTTTGGTAGCCTCCCAGAGTTCCTAAGCCACCCAAGTAAAGGGCACAATCTGTTGGGTGGTCTCCCAACACCCCTGAGCCAACAGGGCTGCAGGGCACGATGCACCCCCTCCTGGAGGCTACAGCTGGAACCCGTGCCTCTTACAGACTGCAGGGACTGCAGTGTTGAAACCAGACAACAAAAACGACTGATCGGCTGGGACCCCAGATGAAGAGGATGACTGGTCAGTGGGGAAACCAGGCGAAGAGGATGACTGACCAGTGAGGAAACAAGACAAAGAAGATGGCTGATCAGAAGAAGAAGAAGATAGATAGATAGATAGATAGATAGATTAGTTTATTTGACAGGGACAGTGCAATAAACATAGACAATTAATCAATGACAATCAATCTGATGTGTTGCACATGGAGTGTATAGCTATTAGCTAATTTGCAACTCTTGTCCCTGGATGGGCTTTAGAAAAGAGAATCAAGTAAAGAAAAGAAAAGAAATAAAGAAAATACACAATAACCACATACATCAATGCAAAAAGATTATAAATATACAATTATAAATATTATAAATACTATAAATACACAATTATAAGTATTATAAATATTATAAATATTATAAATACACAAATATAACAACCTGACTCACATTTGCCTATTTCAGGCCTCCCTCCCTTCGTCACTCACTATAAACAAACACATTCATTCCTTCCCTTCATTCACTCTCACCTTGTAGACAATCAGTTCATACATGAGTACATTCTTGTTTATTTTTCAGCCAGTTTTTAACCTTTTTAGTGAATGTTTTAAAGTCCGTTATTATTTTAATTTCATTTGGCATTGTGTTCCAGATGTGACTGCCCTTTATAGAGAATGCTGTTTGTCCAAATGTGGTTCTGCGGTGGAATATTTTACAGTTATTGTTAACAGAACTCCTGGTGGCTCTGCTGCTGTCCTGTCTTTGGATGAAACCAGCAAGTGGCTCGGGTGCTGATTTATGGAGACATTTGAACGTTAATTTCAGAAAACAGAGGTCAATGAAACTCTCAAAACTCAATAGGTTGTATTTTTTTAAAACATTACAGTGATGCCACCTAATGGGCTTTTTGTCCAAGATTTTTAGGGTTTGATTATATAATGAACCTATATGTCTTATTGTGGAAGGGGCTGCTTGAGCCCAGACTGTCAAACAGTATGATATATGAGAAAAAACCATAGAATGCATATACAGTACAGCTGCTTCGTAAGGTATGTAATATCTAATAAATTTAAAGCAGTTCAGATTTTTTTTTACTGTTTTTGAAATTTTCTTTATATGAAGATTAAATTTGAGTTGAGGATCTAGTACAATGCCAAGGTATTTGAATTCTGTAGCTAAACTGATGTCATGATCATGTATATTAACTTTAAAACGTTGCAGGTTACATTTTTTGATTGAAAAGCACATTGAGACTGTTTTCAGAAGGTTTAGCAATAGATGGTTCTGGAGGAGCCACTCTTGGACATCAACCATACTTGTAGACAGTACATCTGCAGCCTGTGCTGGAGTCTTGGCAGCTGTGTAAATAACTGCATCATCTGCATAAAGTTGGCATGTTGCAGCTGAGCAGTGTAACGGCAAGTCATTAATAAAAATGCTGAAAAGTAATGGATGAAGATGGAAGAAGAAGAAGAGAAGAAGATGGGCAGCATTCGGCCATACATCGACCTCAGAATTGTCAATAAAGCAATCATCCTGGATAAATACCCACTCCCCACAATGGAGGAACTCACCGCAATGTTCAGCGGCTCTACCGTGTACAAGAAGCTGGACCTCCGCCAAGGTTATCTGCAGGTGCCCCTCCACCCAGCCAGTCACGACCTGAAGGCGTTGGTGACCCACATGGGCATGTTCAGGTACACCCACTTGCCTTTTGGTCTGAGCTTGGCGCCAAGCTTTTTTCAAAAAATTATGTCTACGATTCTCACCAGCCTTAAGGGTGTAGTGGTGTACCTGGACGACATCGTGGTCCAAGGCGCGTCACAGGAAGCACATGATAAACACTTGGGACGAGCAATGGAGGTGCTGCTGGATCACAGGGTCACACTGAACGGGGAAAAGTGCATCTTTGCAGTGGGTTCCATTGAGTTTGTTGGGGTCCAGTTAGGGGCTGAGGGCCTTAGCCCCCTACACTGAAATGTAGAGGCGGTCCTACATCTTCCCGTTGTCACCATGGGATGAGACGCCATCTCGGCGCTCAGCCCATGTCTCCTCATCCCTGCCTCTCTTTAGGCAGCATCTCTGTCACCATGGGAGGAGATGCCATTTCGGCGCTCAGCCCATGTCTCCTCGTTTCCGCCTCTCATTGGACAGCGTCTCAGCTGGCTCCCAGCTGTCAGTATTACGGGACAGCTGGGGCCATTTAATCCTCATCAGCTGGGGCGCTGCTAATGAGAATAAAAAGGAGCAGCCTCGATCACTCGGGGCTGCAACTTAAAGCACTACAGGCTGAAACCCTTATTACCGGCGTCAGCCCTTACTCCTCTTGCAGTAACCTTGTGAGTGTTCCCTGCTGTGAGTATTATGCCTTGGTATCCTATTCTCCGGTGCCAGCCCTTTACTCCTGTACCGTTCTACTCGTGAGTTTAACCTGTTTATGAGTAGCTGTGCTTTGGGTCTACAACGACCGTGTTCCTTACCCCGTGTCCTTATCCCTTGTTCCTAACCCTTCCTTATAATAAACATCTCAACTCACTGGCTCGCCCTCGGCTCTTATTGCGTGGCTCCCTAGAGCCACGTGTAACAGTAAGTCGCAGCCAGACGAGTTGCCAGTGGCCGTGAGTTTGTGGAACTGTACCTTCCTTGTCCGGGTGTTAGCGCCATTAGCACGCCGTTTCCCAGGAGTCACTCCCAATGCCAGGGCAACGAGCTGAGGTCCATCTTGGGGGCTGTCGACAGGACGCTCTTCACCCTGCACGACGCCTCCAATTCGAGACGCTGGCATCCGGGCCGTGCTGAGGATCTCCTGGACTGTCACCCTCTTTCTTTGTTCCATCTCGAGGTCAGTGCCAGGATTGACGCCATGGTCACACAGCGAGAGAAGCTCCGCGGGTTGGATGGAAACCCCGGTAGGACGCCGAAGTGGATGACGTTGCCCCCCGCTTCGGGACCCCATTTCTGCTGCCATTCCTGCCCGGGAGTCCGCAGGTTTGATGGAAACCCCGGCAGGACGCCGAAGTGGATGACGTTGCCCCCCGCTTCGGGACCCCGTTCCTGCTGCTGTTCCAGCCCGGGAATTCGCGCCACCCAGAGGGCTTCCCCCGTTCTGCATTACGTCACTCGGGATTCCCCCCATGGAGCCGCAGCTGACAGCAGTTACGTCTGGGACCGAGCGGCTGACGCGATTCCCGCTGTGTATCCATTCACCATCTGCAGGCACGTGGCGGCGGCAGTGAGATTGGTGGAGAGGACTCCAGAGCAATGAAGCCTTCCCAAGCTCAATGCCTTCCTTGCCTCGGTTTCTGATCAGGAGCGGCGATTCCTGGGTTCCCCCCTCGCTTCGTCCCCTGGGAGAAGTCGTCGTCACATCGCCAAGTCACCTCAGCATGAACCCCGTCCGGACCCAGTTCTGGGCTGCTGCCAGGACCTCTCCTTCCACGCAGCTGTCACCTTCTCGCCTCGTCAGTGTGGAGATTTCACAGCCTCGCTCCCTGAGCCTCATTCCCCCGCTGTCATCCCAGGACATTCGGGCTGGCTCACTGCGGCTGTCACCCCCTCCTCCTCGACGTGTCTCCTGACTACTGTGTGTGCCTGGAACCCTGGCCTGGTGAGCCCTCTCCTGGAGACAACGCGAGCGGTCCCCAGACGATTTCCCAGGGGGTCCTCCGTTATCACCTGGCGGGGAGAGGAAGAAGCTATGTCCACGACAGCAGGCGCCATCGAACCTCCAGGAGGCAGGCAAGTCTTTGTTTATTTACATCAGTTTTATGATTTGCTCTGGCACACTCCTGGAGGTGGAGTTCGGGGTCCGCAGCTCCCTGAACTCCCACCACCTGCTGTAACCTGTGCCTTTAATCCTGCATCCTCTGTGTCTCTCTCCGCCGAGCGATCCCCGGCTCCGGGTCAATGTGGTGGGATAAGGAGAGGGCCTGCGGTTCCGCAGCTACGTTGTGGACGGAGGAGGAGGACTGACTGCTACGTGGAGTCTGCACCGACGACCAAGCGTCCCCGGGTCTCCACGGAGGTGCGGTTCGGTCCAGCGGGACGAGGTTCTCCTGCCATCACGCCGCGTGGACTGTCGGTGTGGTTACCAACGCGGGAGGAACCTCAAGCTGCGCTGACCATCGTGCTGGCTGCAGGGCCCGACGCAGCCGAGTGGGAGCCTGACAACGACCTCCAGACGATGGATCCTGGATCTTCGCAGTCCTGGACGGCGTCGGAACCCGAGATCAGGCGAGTGCTCTCCTCTCTTTTCTCCCTCTATTTCTCTGAGCACTTTAGCCTGTCTCTAAGGGGGATGAGCCGGGTGCAGCTGCCCGCTCCATCCAAGCTCGTTTCGCCGGGTTCTGGCGCTGCCGGTGATCTTGATCCCGGTTCTGTTTTTTCTCCCGAGCCTTCTTCCAGGGTCACCGGCGAGGAGTTGCCGTTCCTCGTGATGCTGGAGGGTCCAGGTTCAACGTTGGAAGTCGGTTCTGGTGCGGTGCTGACCCAGTCGGGGTCCGACGCGGGTGCTGCTTCGGCGGTGTCCGACGTGGGTTCGTCTAAGACCCAATCGGGGTCCGACGTAGGTGCTGCGCCAGCGCTGTCCAGGTCCAGTGAGGAGGTGGCTGTTTCCCAGCGGCCTGACGCTCGTTGCCCTCGTCATCGGCTCTCCCCTGTGCCTCGTCCACCGGGACCCGCTTTGACCCTTCGTCCGTCTCGACAGTCCTGGTGGTTGAGTGATGCAGGTCGACGGCTCGACCCGCAAGACGTCTGGTTCGGCGATCTGGTCCAACTCCCTGACGAACTTTGTGCTTCTGGGTGGCCTGGCACGGCTACCGGCAGACTGGTTTCTCGGGATCTGGGTTTGGACTTAGCCGCCCGAACATTTTCCTCTTCCTCTCATATTTAGTGCTGTGTATTGTGTTTTTCCCTTGTTAACCGTACTCAGCATCTCATCCCACTGTTATCCTATGTACCTGTCACCGTTATTCCTCTAGGTGACCCCTCGTATATTTAGCGCTGTGTATTGTGTTTTTTCCCGTATTAACCGTACTCAGCATCTTATCCCATTGTTATCCTATGTACCTGTCACCAGTATTTCCCTAGGTGACCCCCCGTATATTTGGCGCTGTGTATTGTGTTCTCTCCTTATCAACCATACTCAGCATCTTACCTCAT
Organism: Pholidichthys leucotaenia; assembly: GCA_020510985.1. Classification (NCBI taxonomy): domain Eukaryota; kingdom Metazoa; phylum Chordata; class Actinopteri; order Cichliformes; family Pholidichthyidae; genus Pholidichthys; species Pholidichthys leucotaenia. The sequence continues at coordinate 273,812,109 of CM035839.1, read as the reverse complement.
TATCCTGTGAACCTGTTACCATTCTCCCTCTAGGGGACCTCCCGTATATTTTGCGCTGTGTATTGTGTTTTCCCCTTATTGACCATACTCAGCTTTTTACCTTATTGTTGTCCTGTTATCCAGTCACTGTTATTCCTCTAGGTGACCCCTCGTGTATTTAGTGCTGTGTATTGTGTTCTCTCCTTACTAACCATACCCAGCATCTTAGCTCATTGTTCTCCTGTGAACCTGTCACCAGTATTCCCCTAGGTGACCTCCCGTTTATTTAGTGCTGTGTATTGACCATACTCACCATCTTATCTTATTGTTGTCCTGTTACCCTGTCACCGTTACTTTCCTAGGTGTCCTTCTTTGCATATGGTTCCATGTATTTTGTTATCTTTCTACTTACAGGTGCATGTCATTCCTCCTATTTTTGTCCTGGTCTTAGCCCGCTTTTGTTTCATGGAGTAATGTGTTTTGGTTCCTTTATCAACCATACTCTGTGATCACCTTCCTGTTCTATTTAACGTTGTGTATTGTGTTTGCTATTTATCACTTGTACTCAGCGTTTTTGCTCTGTTACGTTTTGGTGGTTTTTTCCTTGCCCGGAGCCACACATTGTTTGTATTTCTGGGTAGTGTGTTACCAGTGTCTGACTCAGTTTTCTCCCCATCTGTGCCCTGGGTTAATTATTCCCTGTTTTGTAACGTATTGTATTTGGGTTTTTTCTTCTCTCTGCCCTGCTACCCTACATTGTCCATTGTTTTTTTTTTGTCCTTCCCTTTGCATCTCCCCCTCCGGTCCTGCCCCCCTTCCACCCACCCTAGGTGGGGGGGGGGGGGGAGCTGGGGTGTTCCTGATCGTTCGGGAGCCTGACCTTGAGGCGGGGGGACTCTGTCACCATGGGATGAGACGCCATTTCGGCGCTCAGCCCATGTCTCCTCGTTTCCGCCTCTCATTGGACAGCGTCTCAGCTGGCTCCCAGCTGTCAGTATTACGGGACAGCTGGGGCCATTTAATCCTCATCAGCTGGGGCGCTGCTAATGAGAATAAAAAGGAGCAGCCTCGATCACTCGGGGCTGCGACTTAAAGCACTACAGGCTGAAACCCTTATTCCCGGCGTCAGCCCTTACTCCTCTTGCAGTAACCTTGTGAGTGTTCCCTGCTGTGAGTATTATGCCTTGGTATCCTATTCTCCGGTGCCAGCCCTTTACTCCTGTACCGTTCTACTCGTGAGTTTAACCTGTTTATGAGTAGCTGTGCTTTGGGTCTATAACGACCGTGTCCCTTACCCCGTGTCCTTATCCCTTGTTCCTAACCCTTCCTTATAATAAACATCTCAACTCACTGGCTCGCCCTCGGCTCTTATTGCGTGGCTCCCTAGAGCCACGTGTAACACCCGTCCCCACGACACCTGCATAAATCTCCTTGTTTCTGGGCATGGTGAAGCTCTACAGGCATTTCCTTCCCCATTATTCAGAGACTATCGAACCTCTCCGAGCTATCCTGAAGCAGGATGCTCCATGGCAATGGACTCCGGCCTGCTCAGTGGCAGTCACTAGACTGAAGTCTCAACTCATCTCCCCGCCATTGTTGGCTCACTTTGATCCAAAATGGCCAACTTTTGTGACTTGTGACACATCTGGTTCAGCGGTGGGGGTGGTTATATCTCAAGTACAAAATGGTACGGAACGCCCAGTGGCTTTCGCATCAAGGTCCCTCTTGTCAGCTGAACAGAAGTACACCATGGGTGAGAGAGAGACGCTTGCATGTGTTTGGGCATGCAAATGGTAGCAAATCTACCTCTATGGATGCCATTTTACCATGCACACGGACCACTTGGTGTGGACGACGCTGCTGGAGATGACTGGTTTGGGACACAGGCCCCTACGGATCCACAGGTGGACAGAACGGCTGCGGACAAACAACTTCACTACCCAGTTCACCCCTGGAAAAGAGAACATAGTGGCAGACCTCCTGTCCCGTGCCACGACTAACACTGCACAACCAGACGAAAGCGACTCAATGAAGGTGAATCTGGTCAACATGCTGCATGGACCCCTCCGCGACATGGTTTCACTCCAGGAACTCCAGGCAGAGTCGGAACAGGACCCGAAGTTGTCACAGCTGTGCCCTGTCATCAGGGAGGGTTGGTCCACAAAAGTGAAGGGTGATCTGGCAACTTTTCAAAGGTTTAGCGACAAACTGAGTTGCTGGAATGACGGGTATGTGGCGAGAGGACACTGACCGTTGATTCCGGTGTTGCTGAGATTATGCGTCTTGGCTATGTTCCACGAGGGTCAACTGGGGGTGGTCAGGGTGAAACAACGTTGCAGGGATTAAGTTTGGTGGCCTGGCATTGATAAGGATATTGAGACTATGGTTAAGAACTGTGTTCCATGTTTGGAAAGCGGGAAGACTGGCGTGCCACCTCCTCCGCCTCTGAGACCGTTACCGTACCCGGAGAGCCGTTGGAAGCACATCCAGTTGGACATTTGTGGTGAACTACACATGGCTCCCGTGACCAGTCGTTTCCTACTGGTAGTCTATGATCTGTTTTCCAAATGGCCGGAAGTGTTGCCCACTAACTTGGTCACGACAGATGTGGTAACTGGTTTCCTCTCATCGCTGTTCGCCAGGTGGGGGGTTCCGGATGCCATCTCAACGGACAATGGCTCACAGTTCACCTCTGGGGGGTTTGAGGAGTTTTTGGGAGAAAGGGGCATGGAGCACATCAGAACCGCGTTTTACCACCCGCAAGCCAATGGGGTGTAGAACGTTTCAATAAGACTGTGAAAAATCGTGTGCGGACCAATTTGGCAGACGGCTTCACATTCTTGATGCCCTTCAGAACATGCTCTTCCACTACAGGGCGAGGGCCCACGCCATGACAGGGTGCTCCCAAGCGAAGCTCATGCTGGGTCGTGAGTTACATCTGCCCCTAGACCAGCTGCGCCCCCCCTCGACCTCCCCTCCAGCGGACACAGATCCATCATGAGACCAGGTTGTCGCCCAACAGCAGAAAATGAAACGCCATTTTGACAGGAAGCACAGGGTGAGGGCCCATGCACTTGATGTGTCCGATTGGGTCAGGATCAAGCACCCCAACTGTATGCATAAGCTGCAGCCTTTCTGGACGGGACCCCTGCAGATCATGAAGTGACTGGGCCCGGACACATTCGGGCTCTTGGACGGGTAACGGTGGCATTCCAGCCGACTCAGGAAGTCGTTGTCTGCCCAGGGTCCGGGAGGAGTAGCGGATGTGACTGATGAGGGTTGGGACTATCCTGAAGGGGGGTTTGGGGACACTCAGGTGCGGCTGACAGAGCCTGGAGCAGGTCCTCCTCTGGTGAGGTGCTCAGCCAGGACACGTCAGAGGCCCAGACACCTCGATGATTTTGTGGTTGAAGTAGCCTTAGCTGAAGTGTGTTGGGCATGGGCGGCAGAATAATCCGCACCAACACAGGAGGGGTTCCCTGGCAGTATACCCAGGTGCCCATTTAGCTTATTAGGTCTGTTGTTCTGTGTGTTAAAAAAAAAAAAATAATAATCTGTTAAAATACTGCATGTGTGTTCTACGTTTTTTTTTTTTTATGCTAAACTTAATGGGGGAGGGTCTTTTTTTCTTTGTGTCCTTCACGTTTTGTAAAGGGGGGGTGGATGTTGTGTAGAGATTTGGCTCTTGGGGCTTGCCGTAGCCGACTGCAGGCAGTTGACATTGTGACGTCAGGCGGACTACGGCCATCATGTATATTGAGCCTTAATCTCAATAAAGTTCACTTTGTTGCTCGGTATAACATGGCTCACGTCTTGCATTATTAAGACATAACAACCTCATTACCATAAGCAACTTATTTCTTCAGTACATAGTGTTTCCATTATCACCTTGCCAACCCACTTACCATTTCCTCTCTTCTCTCTATGGGTAAGGCTTTCACATTACATTATGGAATTCTGTGTGTCTCACTGTGGTTCTTACATTTGGGTCCTGGTACAAAATCATGTTAAAAACTTCATATCTTATCTTATCTTATCTTATCTTATCTTATAAATATACTGTGTTGTATATTATCAATAAAGTACATTGTAAAAAAGTAACTAGTAGTATCAAATTAAAGTGAACTTGTTTGTTTTAAATCAACTTGTCTCCTTTTTAAAGGCAACCCAGACACTAACGTTTTTGAAGCAGAAACAACTAGTTATTGTTTACAGTTTAGTAATAATGCATCTATTATCATTGGCAATTGTGTCACTCAGGTGTCTTACGAGTTTAACAAACTTCAATTTGCAATGTTTTTTCTCAGCTATTTTTACAAGTAGAGTATTTACAAGGCCTGCTCATTCAAGATTTCCCCGGACTCATTTCCCATAGACCGAGAGGAACTAAACTTGGCACAGTTATTAGTCTTTCTCATAGGAAACACCAAGGTTTAAACACTTCTCCCATTGGTTTATGTGGAGACCTCTCCTGTAGAAGTTTACAGGTTGTGTCAGAAGCCACGGCTCAACCAAAATCAGTGTTTCATCATCTTGGAAGTGCTTGCCCTTCAAAAATGACTTCATAGTTGGAAAGCGGTAGAAATCAGATGAGGTTGGAAGAGTACAGGTAGTGAGGAAGGATTTCATAGCCACAGGACTGTGCTTCCATCTATGCAACATGCAAAAAATTCCCACCGGTGTCCAACAACACTTGTACTGTTGATGCCAGTGGTTGACTACATCATATGATGGGACATCCTTCTCATAAGTCTCTGTCATCTCATCAAATACCTCCCATGGTTTGCGGCCTCTCAAGTATAGAAACCTGATGACTGTTCTGCATTCACCTGGCTCCATTATCATACCTTACTCCACCTTAGCACCTGTAAAAGAGAAACTCGTAGGAGTTTGGAGCTGCAAATTGCCATGTGACCTAATGAGATATGATATCTATTGTTAGTATTATACATGTGCAGTTTTAGCTTCCTCCTATAACTGGAAGTGGGCCAGGGGAAATCTTTAATGAGCCACTCCCCCACATGGATTTCCAGTCAGTCACTGAAATCCTTCAACCTCTCCCAATGGCAGAAAGGCCATGAAAAAAACTGGCAATGTGCCAACTTATGTTGATCCTCTAGACTTCCTGTCACCATGACAGATTTTGGTCTGTCTTTCCTGATGAACAGTGGGTGGACTTTGATGAATATGTGGAGTGTTGCAGGCATGGCTCCGCAAAGATCATGAGATACTTTTACCAGTAAACAAGAGCAGAGGCAAGATGACCTCTACAACAGAAAAATTTGAGGGCTCTTGTTCAGATGTTGTAGTCCTGTTGGAGACATTAATATTTCTGTTTCATTCTACTGAGCTCTTCTTGAGTGGAAACTATAGATACATGTTTATAAACCTTTTTAAGTTGTTCACTTGGATATTATACATATATTCATATAAAAGTCTTTTGAAAAGTGTCTCTGTTATACTGCAACATTCTCAAGGTATGGGTTATCAACTTTAAAGATGATGGTCACACTGCCAAACAACACTGTTTCCTTTATGGTGCCAGATAAACTTAACAGAAGACTCAGTCATTACTGAAGAGTATATCTGCCACCCTCCATCCTTTTTCTCATTGTCCAGTGGAAGAAAAACAGTCTGTTGTAGAGGGAAAAAAACAAAACAAAACATAAAAGGAGTTCAAAGGCATGTTAAAAGAAAGTTTGAGTGACTCTGGATTTAGCTATACTTGTCATCCACTAGGTAAACTGTTGCCTTATTACCTCCACTAAGGAGGTAATGTTTTCACTGGGGTTTGTTTGTTTGTTTGTCTGTCTGTCTGTCTGTCTGTCTGTTACCAACATTACTCAAAAAGTTATGAATGGATTTTTATGAAATTTTCAGGAAAGGTGTGTAATGGCACGGGGAACAGATGATTAGATTTTGCTGATGATCTGAGAGCATATAACTCCACCAAGGGCTTTGTTTGTATTTGTGCAGCAGGATTACACAAAAACTACTGGATGGATTTGGATGAAATTTTCACCAGAGGTGGTTTTTGGCCTACAGAGGAACCCATTATATATATATATATATATATATATATATACAGTATATATACAGTATATATGGTGATGATCTGAGAATGCATACCTCAGCCAAGGCTTTTATCGTCTCACAGTGTGTTAGCAACAATACTCCAAAACTGATGGACAGACTTTGATGCAATTTTCACCACAAGTGGCTATAGGCCTACACACAAACCCATTACATATTGGAGGTGATCCATGAGAAACGGAAGGAGCCTTGCCGGAGGTATGCACTATATGAGTGCTTTTCTAGTTCAATTTTATTTCATTGTGTGTCCTCAACCTTTTCAGAAATGAATAGATTAACGAGGACTGAGGTTCATTCAGTAACCAAAATGAGCCACCAAAGCTTGATTTTCAAAGTTCCATGTAGTACCTTTAAGTAATTGCTCATCACATAGTCTTTTAATTTACATGGGGGCAGCTGTGGTGCAGGGGTACTATGGCTGACTACTGATTGGAGGGTCAGGGGTTTGATTCCCACTCTTTCTGCAGTCGGCATGTTGAAGTGTCCTTGAGCAAGACATTGAACCCCTAGCTGCTCCTGGTGAGTCAGGTCAGTGTCATGAACCTGGGTTTGGTGGTCCAAAACCCAGTTCTGACCCGTGGTTATTTTGGCCCGCTTCTCTTTTTATTTTCCATCAGGCGCTTCAGGGAGTCCTTTGGGTCCTCGCTCCTTGACAGCTCGGGCACGTCTCCTCCTCCTGTCAGTATCGCCAGCTGATCCTCATTATGGGTGTTCACACACTTACACGCACACACTTCATTAACTCCCATTCACATGCTCATACACTGACTCATGCACCCATGTTTTCAATTACGTCCAGCCCACGCTCATTCGCACCGGCGGTCTCTTCCCTCATTAGTATTTTGGACTATTTAAACACTGAGAGTAGAGAGAGACCGCCGGAGCATTATGAGCTTCATACATGGCAGTGTGTAGCTCCGTGTATGCTATTCGTCATTACCTACGTTACTCTGTCAACCTGCCTCATCCTCATCCACCGGATCGCTCCTGCACTGTAAGTCTATGTTTGCCTTTCACCCCATGCCTACAGCAGCTCTGCGGCACTAGTCATTCCCTTCCCCGGGCAGTAGAGCATCCAGGAGGCGTCCTTGTATGTCTGGTGGCCTTAAGCCAATCAATCCAACTTTGTGTGCTTATCATGACTGTTTGCTGGACTTATGGTTTTGGGATTTATGTTCAATAAAACGCACGAAACTACTCCTGTACGTGGGACTTTCATTCTGCCCTTTGTGCGCTGTGTAATGGTGCACGAGGGATCATAACAGCCAGAGCCTTTGCATGGCAACTCTGCCACCATCAGTGTGTGTTAATGTGTGTGTGAATTGGTGGATAGCAGGATCTGTAAAGCGCTTTGGTCATCTAGAGATGAGAAAAAGTGATATATAAGTGAACACCATTTACATGCTGTACATGTGTAAAATATGCATTAACTGAAGGAATGCAAAGCATTTATAAACTGGTCTTGTATTTTTATTTTTTTTCCATTTTATTGGTTTTGTCACATTTTATGCACATTAAAATAAGTTACAGTAAGAAACATAGAAGTACCAGGAGAGTTCAATTCATGCATCACTGATTGTTGTTAAATCCCCAGTAATGTGAATTAAAAAAACATTTATTTTTTTTTACTTCAGAGTCAAAACGTTATGCGTGTACAGCTGGACTGAATTCTAAATATTAAATCATTTGAAACTGCTAAGTTGACCTTAGATAACGGTCTTTCACATGGCATTTTTGTCAACAGGGTCATTGTGGAGTCTGCTCTAAAGCTAAAAGTGCTACAAGACAACTCTAGTACCTCACAGAGCCAGAGCCAGGTTTAAGGTCTCTCAGACCTGTTATCAGGAGGAGCTAAAATTTGTGATGGCACCCCTACTTATAACAAACTTAGTGTTACTGTCATGATTCTGAATTCAAGGACCCAGGCATGAGAACAACCACAGAGGGGGACCAAGACCAATGAACATGATCAAACTATCCTCACCACCGGAAAACAGCCTAGTGAAGAGACAAGACAAAAAAGCTGACACATTTGAGGGGGGAATGAGTAATCTGGCAGGGAGGTGAATAACTTACTGCGGCGGAGCAGCGCCCAACAGGTGAGGAGACCAACCAGAGATTTTATGCAGTGACATCAAGGATTCCCAGGCTGTGGCGGCCGTGCCGATAACCGCTAATGCCGGACACAGGTAGGTGTTTTCCTGGAGAATGAGCCCGAACCAGACCAATCAGAGAAGTTGAGATACAGTATGTTCCTTTTTCTGAACTCACGGATTCCAGACGAGGGTGCTGCGATGTGACGTGAATGAAGATGGAGAGGAGCCAGGCCGGCAAGGAAGATGGTGCAGGCAGGTGAGCGTGCATGACCGGGGTGACCACAGACTGACAGGGGAAGGCAGCTTTACCTGGAGGAGAACAAAAAACAAATCGAGACAAAGCACAAGGATAACAAAGCTTCCCAAAGGTGAGCTCAGATCAGCAGCTTTACCAAACAGTCCCACGCTGATCTGCTCTCCCCTGCTCCTACTTATGCTCCTCAGACAAGTAAGAGCAGGTGGAGACAATTAGCCAGCTGTCACCATTTAGGGCGGCCCTGGTCTGCAGAGGAGGAGAGAGAGAGTGAGGGCAGCTCACCTGAGAACCTCCAGCGGGCTCGCTCGCCGGATACCACAGTTATAGATGGTCTCCACATTTTCATTGTTGGTGTCAGGTGAACAGAAACTCCTTTTTTCCAAAAGTCGTGATGTTTTACATCTCAAAAATTGACGAATCTTTAGGCCTTGTCACAGCTTGACGATTTTGGTGCATTTGCGGCTGTATCAAAATTTCTCTAAAACATTGGCATACAGCCAAAATTTTAAATTTGGGGTGTATGCATTGTGTATTCATAATGAGGTGGACATATGCAGTCACGAAAAAAAAATTAGGACACCCTGTGTAAGCCTATGGGTTTTTTAACATATTTGGACATATAGATATTCAATACCAATGTTAAAAATATTGGGAGATTCATTAATACAACTAAACAATTAAAAATGAATTAAAGACTTTTTTTTAATTTTCTGTAAAATGTAATTCTAAACCAATAGTGAGGAATAAATTAGTACACCCTCCATCATTTTTTGGACACCCCCACATTCATTCCAACTTACAATGGCTAAAATAAATGTTAAAAAAAATGAAAAAAAAGGTTAGCCATAGATATGTGAACATTTCTTAATAAAGAACTGAATATTTAATGGAGTGATCTAATTTTTTTTCACATGACTGTACACAGGGTATTAATAACTTGAACGTTTCAATATCTTATAGATAACTTATACCAATGGATGCTTAGCATGTTGCCAAAGTTCACAACTTATGCCCAACGATAGTCTAACTTATGCATAACTTATGCATAGCCTATCCTAACTTTTGCACACAGTGGTCATGCCAAACTGCTGTTGCCTTCCAATCCATGAAACCTAGGTGTAATCCATCTGAGATGATTGTCTCCTCCAAAGACTATCCCTCGGTGGGGAGCGTGACTGAACTGGCAGAGCTGTCAAATCTGTCAAGTCGGTCACACCTACATAAAGGATAAAACAGCTGATGTGACACGGCACAAACGTCAGATCACAGTCGAAACATGTCAGACTATGAAACACCTCTGGGCACATGCGCACGCAGCGACCGGCAGCTGGTGAAAAAAGTCTGTCATTTGTGTCTCTGTTTTTACACACTTTAACGTGTTTAAAAAAAAATTCTCTGTCTCGTTTTTGTCCTTGAATGTTTGTGGACTGTATAACGAAGAGCTCCCTGGTTCCATCAATATGGATTTTCTCCTTACTTTTGCACTGCTGCTTCTTTCCCACCGGCTCTTTGTCTCTGAGGTAAGCGCAATCACGATCATGCCGGGGAGAATACAACATTCCAGAGACATGTTACTGCATATAAACACGGATAATGCAGCATCTGTGATTAAGTCTATGCCGCAACTGCCGGACTTTATTTTAAGAGACTTTCATGGACACAGTGATGAAAAGAGAGACAAGAGGAGGAAACGCGGAAAGCATGGAGGCGTGAAATTAAGCCTGAGGAGACGTCAGTTTAACAGCATTCCTCTTCCTTCCATGATTTTGGGGAACGTACAGTCCCTGAGAAATAAAGTGGATGAAATTCAAGGGAATGTACGCTACCAGAAGGACTTCAAGAACTGCTGTGTCATGGCTTACACGGAGACGTGGCTTACGGCGCAAGACCCGGATGCGGACCTGTGGATTGATGGCTTTGGAGCCCCACTTCGCTTGGATTGGCAGGAAGAGGTAACGGGAAAATGACAGGGGGGCGGTGTATGTTTATACATTAATAAACAGTAAACAGTACTGCACATCTGTCACAGTCAGAGAGCACATCTGTACACCCAATGTGGAGCTTCTGTCCGTATCGCTACGCCCCTTTTATCTGCCCCGCAAATTCCCCCAACTTTTCATAACGACTGTGTACATTCACCCGAGGGCAGATGCTGACTCCGCCTCCAGCACCGTCTTTGATGTGGTACAGCGGCTGCAGTCGATTTCCCCAGAGGCTCCAAACTTCATTC